>CM055316.2:49812008-51044364 GCA_029255685.2 Silene conica
TTTGACATGACGGCTAAAGGTTGGTGTGGATGGATTAGGGTTAGGGTAGGGTTTAGTGTTAGCAAAAACCATGCCAAGTAGGCGGCAGGCTATAAGTTGCTAGGGAATTAGAATACCGAGTATGGGCTCCCTCTTGCTTACACGCACTTCAAGGCCCATGCCAACACCCCCCCTTTGATCCCAAGTTCGAACCCCCTTAAGAACATAACTTTAAATATCAGCCTTTGTGGGTTGAACCCCTCTTCGAAACCCACCAAGGTCCAAAACACTATCATAAAACGAGCGTACACTAGCATAATAAACAAGTAACTGCATCTTGATTATATCGCCTACCCAAAATATTATTATCTTTAATAATAATATTACGGGTTATTACACTTGCTCTTGGCATTCATTTACACATCGCGACACTCCTCTATCATTACATTCATTTTGTGATGCTGATTGGACCGGTGACAAGGACGATTATGTCTCTACTACTAGCTTTACTGTCTATCTTGGTCAAAACTTTATCTCCTGGACCTCTAGAAAACAAAGAGCCTTAGCTCTATCCTCTACTAAGCCCGAGTTTCGTGTCATAGCTACTGCTACCACCTAAGTCATGTGGCTACGATCCTTGCTTATCGAACTTCATTTCCAAGTGTTGACACCTCCTGTGATTTACTGTGATAATTTGGGTGCAACTCATTACTCGACTAATCCTGTTTTTCATTCTCGCATGAAACACGTTGCCCTTACTTTCCATTTTGTACGTGAACAGGTAAATACAGGGTTACTTCGTGTTCAACATATATCCGCCAACAACCAACTTGCTGATGCTCTCACAAAGCCTCTTGCTGGTCTGGCATTATATCCTATTTTGCACAAAATAGGTCTTTCCTTCGAAACGTCCATCTTGCGAGAGCGTATTAGAGATAATACGTAATTTATGATTAAAATATTATTATGATATTGTGCCATATACTCGTATTTGTTAGCTTCATATCTCTGTATCCTAAGTAAATAATAGTTTTGATATGATTGTATATCTTTAGTATCTAGGTTTTCCTAAGTTACGTCTTCTAGCTCTTGTATAAATATTGTTAATATTCTTTCAATATAATTAAGTTAAGCTTTATATCCTTTCTGCATAAACATGGTTTGTTCGAGAAGGATATTTTTTTTACAGGTCTCTTGATGTGTGGACATGGGCGGATCTACCCACAAGGCTAAGTGGGCTTAAGCCCAACCTGTTTTCATGAATAAAAACAATATACATCTAAAAATATTCAGTGTTGTAGTGTGGCTCAGTTGGTAAGAGTAAAAGTAAAAGAGTATGTTTGTACCCGTTGGTCAGGGGTTTGAACTTTTTTTTAGTTGAGATACCTGTCTATTCAAGAATACAAAAATATTGTATTTAAAAAGAAAGGAATTATAAAGCGTTTTCGTTTTTTTAATGATGATTGTTAAATTTACTAGCATATAGCGAAACTTGTATGCTTGAATAATATTGTAAAATAGATTTATACAAGCATACATTTTGTAATATTCAATCATAGTTTTTATTTTTATAAGATATCTTTCTGTCTTTATTATTTGTTTGTCTTTCAATAAAATACCATTTATAAATAATAAAAATTTGCCCAAATGACGGTAAGTTGTGACAAAGGGAGCAACCCCAAATGACTAATATCTTTCAGATATGTGCGACCTTCATTATACGTTTTGATGGTTTCATTTGACTAACCATCGCAAACATGAGACTAGCCCACCCTACTTCTAAATCCTGGATCCGCCCTGTGTGTGGAAGAATCTTCTTTAGATATTTTACTAAAAATAACTAGTTTAGCTGTCAATATCTTATCATAGCAAATCCTGAATTTATAACTTTCACTGCAATTGCTAAATTTATGGAGAAAATTGGTACACATTTTAATGGTTGGGCGTGACAACCGTGCTTTATATCTAATGCATATCTTAGTTTCAATTAAACCCTTTTTTGTTTCGTTTTTCCCTAAAATTAGTTGGGTTTCTTCATTGAGAAACCCAAACCAATAAAAATCTAGAACTACAAAATTTAATTTTGTAGTAAGAATAATCTCGATCAACAAGATTGTTAGCATTGTTACCCGGATCCTATTTAATTCATATTATACAACCTAAGAAATTACAAATCCATTATTATATACTGGTTGATCTTTTTATACTCGGCCGCGGCAGCTTTTTGCTGCCACGGCCCTTTCAGATAATATTGCAAGTTATTTGCATGTAAGTTGCAACCACGTAAACATGGACTCGAGATTAAAAGGAACAATATTGCCCATAGAGGCACCTTCACCACCACCTCCACCTCCACCACCATTTAGAAATCGTTTCCGATTCAACACACCTAAACCATCGACGTCCAACAATGTGACCGCCTCAATTGAGTCATCTGAGTCGGAGGAGCTACAACGGCTGGTCCACGCACCACCGTTTTGGAAGAGCAAGAAAAAGTTGTCAAAACAGCTATCAATGTGTGAGACACCAAGGGATAAAGCATGGGAAAAAAGACGTCGACAAATAGTAAGGAAAGAAAGGAAAAAGAGTCTAACAGCCATTGATGTAGATTTGACGGACGAGGATTTTAACGAGCTAAAAGGATCAATAGAGCTCGGTTTCGGGTTCAATGAACGAGCGGGACAACAACTTTGCAATACATTGCCTGCTCTAGACGTGTATTTCGCAGTGAACCGACAGTTATCGCCGAGCCCAGTGTCCACGCCTCATAGTCAGGGTTCGGCTGGCTCCATGGGCGGTCGTTCCTCGTCTTTTGGTAGTCCTACAAGTGAAGAGTCTTGGAAAATTTGTGGGCCAGGTATTCATTTCATGTCTTTTTTTAACGAATATCGAACATGAGTGTACTGGGATGCTGATTACGATTAGCATCTCGTATGAACTACTTTCTTTTTCTTTTTGATGAATATAATTACATTTTATCAAAAAAAGAAGTTTGGAAGACCGTAAGTCCGTAACATAAAAAGTGTAATTTATAGTACGAGATTCAGAAAATGGTAGCTGCATTCCTAAAAAGTAAATGATGTTTGAAGAATGAAAAATGTGCAGGAGAGAATCCTCAACAAGTGAAGACGAAATTACGACATTGGGCTCAAGCTGTTGCGTGCTCCGTGATGCAGACCTTTTAGTTTTAATATAGAAACGAGAGCGAGCAACATTGTTTGATCCTTTGGGTAGGCATGGCAAGATCAGATCAGAAGACCAATAGAGATTCAACTCGCATGGCGACTTCGTCTTTGCGCCATACTACAATAATAACAACATTCTGAAGCTTCCATGTCCCGGGATTAAACTAATGCAGCTTCTTTGTTATGCTGATTAACAAACGAAATGTAAATGGTTGTTTTTGGTTATTTGTTAATTTTGGTGAGGAGTTGATATCATGTATTTGCATAATGAGACCATAGTTCAATTTTCTATCATCAACTTAAACATTTTCAAATAGGCATTATTGTGTGCACATTTTTTATTAGGCTATTTTCTTCATATATTAGTCTCCTTTTCTTTTTCTAGACGCTCATGTACAATTGTAAATGTCACATACTATGATTTACAGATTAATTGTTAGTCGATTCAACCTCTTTCACTCTTTCACCTCTATTTTTAGTTTTTTTTTTTTTTTTTTTTTTTTTTTTTTTTTTTTTTGGTGACGATGGAACCCGCAGCCGCTACCTTCGGTGCTCACTGGATAAACCCGCGGGTATATGTAATAGCCTGCAAACCACATACACCAGGTAAACCACTCGAGGGTGACAGGCTCGAAGTCTATTTAGGCATGGACTCAACCTCTTTCACTCTTTCACCTCTATTTTTAGTTTAAGGTTTACTAACATTTTCTTTTCTCAATTGGGGTTCAAATGCAAACTATTTAACAAAATAACGTCGATTTCAAACTAATTAACGAAAATGTTTCCTCGTCATCATTTCTATTTTTATTTATTTATTAAATTACGAAATATCAGATTCGTTCTCTTCTCCTCACATCTTTTATCATATATACATGTTTATTTGAGTTATTAACTTCATAATTTGCACAAAAAATAACCCGCAATATCGTTGTTCACTAACGATTTCGGTTTCACGGTTTAATCGACGCTATTTTCAGGAAAAAAAAAAAAAAAAAAAAAATAGAAATGATAACGTGGAACCATTTTCGGTAATTAGTTTGAAATCGACGCTATTTTGTTAAATAGTTTGCATTTGAACCTCTATTAAGCAAAAAATTCGTTTACTAACACATATAAGTCTACAACGAGTTTAAACTTTACTAAACATTAAAAGGACTAAGACCTGTTCTTTCTGACTTAATTTCACGTAACATCCCGTATTTTCGGAAATCGTATTTTTATAATTTAAATTGATTTTGGAAATTTATATTTTATTTTAATTAATTTCATAAAGTTATTTTTAAAAAAAATAGCTCAAGTTCCATCTTATGAAATTTAGTCTTTAAAATGTTAAACATTACTTGGCATTTCAGCTTCAACTTAAATTCCCGACTCAATCCCGTTCATAACTTAAAACCCGTCTTCCTTATAAAAAAAATAAGAAGGAAAACATTTCCACTCATCTTCTTCTTCTTCCTAAAGTCACAAGTCTCAAACCCCATTTGTATATACCGATCTCATTCACCATTTCCATCACTCCGACTTCGTTATAAGTCCAAACGCGACAATTATTTCGTCATCGCGTTCTTTGCGTCTTTCCCGTCAATTCTATCTTTTCAATTTTCAGAATTGTGACTGGGTAATTTTCAGCTGTTTTACATAATTTTGAAATTTATGTTAATTAACTTGTTTTGTTTGTGTTTAAGGAGTTAATCTTGAGGACCTTGAGAAGGACTCATATTTCACTACAAAACATTGTTGCATTTGCGACGGACAGTTCCGTCGCAAACAATGAGAAATCCGTCGCAAAAGACTCATTTGCGACAGATTTGCGACGGACAGTACCTGTCGCTTATTTTTGTCGCAAATTGAAATTTAGAGACAGAATTTTCCGTCGCAAATATTTGCGACGGAATGGTCAAAGTCTGCGACGGAATTTCCATCGCAAGCCTTTGCTGACTTTGACTCCTTGGTCAAGGTCAGTCAAAGTTTGCAACGGAAATTCCGTCGCAAATTACTCTTTTGCGACGAATTTTCCGTCGCAAAGGTTGACTGACCTTGACCAGAGAGTCAAAGTCAGTCAACCTTTTCCGTCGCAGAAGATGAATTTGCGACGGAATTTCCGTCGCAAACTTTGACTGACTTTGACTCTCTGGTCAAGGTCAGTCAAGCTTTGCGACGGAAAATCCGTCGCAAATCAGGACATTTCCGTCCCAAATTCCTGTAGGTTTTTCCGGTTTCAGCTGTTTTTTCTGCTCCTCATTTCAGCTAAATGGCTCATTTTACGCATTTGTAAGCTCTCCAAACCTGCATATTTCAGCCAAAACAACCCAGCAACAAAGAACTTGTCCGAGACAAGGTTTTTAAAAGGTCTTTTCATAACTAAAATTAAGGTTTTACATACGTTCATTCAACTTAAAAATAAAACTAAACATAATCCTAGTTCGACCAACTAACCAACCTAATAAAACCTATCTAACGGTGGTGTCAGTGGTCTTTGGGGTGACGAAATGGCAGGCCGACTTAGCATTGTCGCCGCCGTCATCATCAAAGTCACGCCTTGGCTGAGAAAAGCCTACCGGGTTGCAGCTTTGAGTAGTGTTGACTTAAGAACTCTTCAATTGCCTTAAGCCTTTGAGATGTCTCGAGTTCACGTTTCCTTAGCTAAGCATTCTCTTGAAAAACTCTGCTGATGATACCTGCAATTAATAGTCAAACATGGTATTATATATATTCATTCAGTAAACGGTAAAATAATTGGTTAGTCTTAATCTTTAATATACTACAAAATACTAACCTGCGGTGTATGATAGGTACCCAACACTTGAGTGACGGCGACGTTTGTAAAGAACTGGTGCTGCATTTCTCATACCAAGTATCAGCCCTCTCTTGTTAAAGCTGACATGTTCTTCAAAGTGGATCTCGTTATCGTCGATCTCCTCCTTCGGTATCCCTTCACTTATCATTTTACTCTTCCTTGAAAAAACCTTTCCCTACAAAACAAAAACAAAGTTCGATTAGTATACGTTAATTAATTACTAAAGAAAATTACTAAAACATAAAGAAAAGTTTATGATAACTTACAAAGAGTTCTTTCGACTTCGTTGAAAGTCATCCCTTCTTGGCATGCTTCTTGGTCTTCTCCATCAAAACCAAGGCGGATGGTACATCCCTCCCATCTTCTCCAGCCTACAATTTAAATCGAACGGCACTTGTTAAAAAAAACACTCAAGATTTTCAAAGTTTGTCAATTGTTAAAAAATTACTCAAATCGAGAAAAAAGTGAAGTAAAAACTATGAAAGTACCATTTCATCCTTAATCTGGAGGGTGTTTCTACGACCCATAATATGAGTACCTTGTAATAGCCCGTATATTCTGTTAATCGATGTTATATTTAATAAATATTAGCTTGATGTGTTATAGTAATTTGGTTACTCGAACTCAAATAATTGGTTGATCGAACGAGTTTATTTGATGTCACATGTGTTGTTTTTTTTTTTTTTTTTTTTGGTGAAATGTGAGTGAGTATATAATATCATAGACAAAAAATACAAAGGAGGTAAGGGTTCGAGCCCCCTTACTGGCAATACATCAAGAAAAGACTTTTCGAAACCAAACTAAGCATTCCTGATCATCAGACTTCGCTATCCTTTTTTCCAGTCTATTCTTCATCTCTCTCGCGATGTTATCCACCATTTGTTCAGGCCTATGCATCAGAGCATGGAATCGAGTTTCATTTCGTTGTCTCCAAAGATGGTATTGAAAGGCATTGAAGATAGCCATTCGGGCTTTCCAGATATTTGAAGTTCTGCACCGATACCCTTTATGTGCCAAGGTAAATTGCATGTCAAATTTGATTTTTAATTGTTGCTTCACCATGATAGTAAAATGGCATTCCTCAAATAGGTGATCGATTGTCTCTGGATATAATTGACACAGAAAACAAAGATCATCCTGACAGCACCCAAATCTGATAAGCTTGCTTTTGGTGTTCATACCTTCTTGTAAGCGCATCCAGGTAATTAATGAATGTTTGGGCACATTCCAATTATTCCATACAGCTGCTGCCCAAGTTTTTTCAATTCCATTTGTGTTTAACCATTGATACCCTTCCTTAACACTATATCCCTTAGGATTACTCAGCCATTCATTGTTGCTATATCCTGCTTTGAAAACTTCCTTCGTTTTGCAGATGGTCTTCCAAACCCAGGGAGCATCCACAGGAGGAGAATAATCATGCCAGGTTTTGTCTTTCAGGTATACTGCATTTACCCATTTAATCCATAGTTTGTCTGCATTTGTGTATATCCAACTGACCAACTTCCCCACTGTAGCTTTGTTCCATTGAATGGCATTTTTGATTCCAAACCTCCCATCTCTTTAGAAGTAGTTATAGTATCCCAAGCCACCAGAGGTACTCTGTGGTACTCTTCAGAACCATCCCAGAAAAAATTTCGACAGATAGCTGAAATACGATTAATAACTCCCTTAGGAATTATGAACAATTGAGCCCAATAGTTATGCAAAGTATTTAAGACTGAGTTAATGAGTGTCAATCTGCCAGCATAAGAGAGTTTCTTGGCTCCTAGACTCCTTATACGAGCTACTATTTTTTCTGTGAGACACAAACAGTCATGTTTGGATAGCTTACCAGGCTGAATTGGTACCCCTAAGTACTTAAAAGGGAAAGTCCTTGTTAAGGGGTCGGATTTATCATTAGCATCGAACCGTGTAAGATATAACATTGGGCCTCGTTTTGCGTGCCCTCAAACTTCAGCCCACACGACACAAATTATCACATCAACGTAATAACACTCAGCAACACAACTCACTGCCGCCCTATAAAGACCTACCTAGAAAACCTAACCCTAACATCAACACATCTCAACTCTCACATACTTCTGCTACCGCCACATCAAGGTCTAGGGAGAAGGGGTTCACGGTGGTCTAAGGGTGTTCCACGGTGGTCGTTGGCTGCTAATATACGGTACACTCACCTTGTTTTTCACTCTGTTTCGTTGTTCTGCTCTCTATTGCGAAGTGTTTTATATGTATAGTAAACAACGTTGGTTTCCGTTAATCGTGTGGGGTTGATCTATGAGGTTGATAGTTATGTTTGGTTCAGAGAAGAGTCACCCTTAGCCCTCGTCGACCGCTGTTTAGGTGGTTTAAGGTGGTTGTCGGAGTCGTTTTCTTTTCTCTGTTTCAGTATTAGCGTAGTGAGCAGGGCAGTTTAGACATGATTCGTGTGATGATCTGTATAGTTTGTCGTCTGTTTTTATTCTATGTCTAGAAAGGGTAGTCAGGGGGTTCACGTGGCGGTTGTCACGGCGGTTGTCGGTGTGTGGCGTTGGTATAAAGTCGGGTTTCGTGGTGAGGGTTGAGAGTGGCTCTGTGTCGGGTTGAAACAGAGGGTGAGACAGGAACCCTATTACGATACAGATATCCGTTCCAAAACAGATATATATCCACAGGTGTCGGGGTAGTATGTTAGTAGGTGGTATGAGGGTTGTACAGGTGGACATCGCGGTGGTTCGTGGTGGTTGTGGGAGAATTCGTAATAGGTTTAAGTTATATGTACAGAACCGAGAACAGAGGGAGTACTGGTGGTGCTGGCGTGTTTGTTGCTGCGTTTTGGTGTCGTGGGCAGTGGTCGACGGCCACTGACCTCCTCCCTGGAACCACCACGACTCAAGGGGTTGCCGATGGTGTTGAGAGCGGTGGTCGAGGGTCACGGTTGGGCTGAGTAGGCTGCTCTAAATAAGTTGAGTCGTGGGGTTTTGTTAGTCGTGGTTTTGCGTATGAACACCGTCTTACTATCTTTCCTTCTAGTTTTGAGTAATTAATCATACGGGTTTTTCACTAATCATGTTACTTAGTAATAATAGTATACCATATGCTTACTAAATTTTTATTGGTAACAATAATTGATTTATTTATGGTTGATGCTATTATTAGTAAATCTATCTTTGGTAAGTCTATTTATAGTAAGTATAATTGGTTAAGTGATACTTGTATGTAAAAGGCATGCGTATATATAGATATGTTCATAATGTGTTGTATACGAATCAATTAGGAACATGATTAAGTGATCTTTGTAGCCTTGTTTATGGGTAGAATTTGATAAAAAAATAATATTTATAGGATCGGAGTTCGAGGAGGAATATTATTAGACGGTGATTGCTTGTCCAGTTTTGCTATACAGGTAGGTTACACTGGGACTACTTTGTATTTTGTTATGTTTATAAGTGAACTGGATGCTATGGATGCAAGTATGTTTATTTATGAGTTGCATATACAGTATTGAATCTTTATTATTGCATTCATAAGCATGACATGAATACGGTTACAGAGTGAGATGATGATGAGATATTATTGGGCCCAGGCTAGCTCTGCAGGGCTAGACCTGGTGACCTCAGCTATTATGCTGGTGTTCGGCGACGGCCGAGTATAGTCTGTCGGGAGGTTCGCTATGGCTGGGAGTCACGGGTTTGAGAATGAGAATGAGAATGAGATTGAGCTCGAGCATGGCATAATCATTTGCATATACTGTTTGTTTGCATTATTATTATTGTGTTATCCTACTCAACCGCGAGGTTGACAGTGTATTCGTGTTCACCTATGATGATCCGGAATGGGGAGTAGATCTTTCAGGTCAGAGACAGCGGGACTAGAATTGGGCATGGAAGAGAGACCTGGGCTAGACCTACCTAGCTGCTAGATCACTTAGTCTTGGTCGTAGTGGAACATTTATTTTAATTCCGTTGTTTTGTAAGTTTTGGATCTAAGACATGTAATAGATTCAGTTTAACTATTTATTTTTTTAAAGTTCTGCGCTTCTTTCACTATGTATACCTACTACCCTAGTCTAACCAGGATGGTAACAGTCTTATTTACCCTGGAAGTCCTAGTTCAGGCTCCTAGGTAAATGGGGGTGTTACATACCTAAGGCCTTGCCTTTTTCGGTACTTCTAGACATCCTATTGGCGGTGTTTTTTCGGAAGTGTCCTTAAACTTTGGATCATTCTTTCTATCCATAATCTTTTGGAATTTATCCGCCGGTATCCAAGATGGCCTTTCCTCCGCACTTTTCTTGGAAGTCGCGTGGATCTTTCTGCGTAGGCGTTCTTTCATGGTGTTAGTCCAAGCCGCCTTAACCGCATCTCTGTCGCGAGGATGAAAGGTAACATGTTTCTGTTTCAAAAAATAATATAGTTAGAAAATAATGAAACGAAAATAGATAGTAAATAGTGAAACAGAAATAGATAATAGTTAATAAATACCTCAAACCAATCCCACCATTCTTTCTTCAACGCATCCGACGCAAGTGACCAGTTCGGCGCAAATTCCTTGTAGTTAGAGATAATGGTCAAGCTTATTAAATCGGAAACTTCCTTGTGACTGAACATGAAAAAGAGTTGAATTTGAAAATAAAATAATCAATAAGTAATCAAATTATAGTCAATATATATGATCAATAAGTAAACAAATGAGATACTTACCACATGCCGCCATCATAATCAGTAGGATCGAGGTGTAGTCGACGTGTAGGCTGAGGCTGAGGCTGAGGAGGAACAAACTTGTCCTCGTCACTAGCTCCCGCTCGTCCCTCAGGCTGACGACTACCACCACCTCGTCGTATTCTGCCCCGCATATTATCAAACTAATATAGCAACAATTAGAAAGAAATGTTTTACACAATTAATAACTTGAATAATAAAGGAAATAAGATGATTTCATTGATATTAAGCCATACGGCATCTACAATAATATCAAGAAATACAAGATTATCAAATCTAATAGATAGAAGTTCTAATCATCATCATCACTTGAACAATTTATTCCTACATCCTTACAAAGAGAATCTATAATATCTTCATCTTCATCCTCATCATCATCCTCATCCTCATCTTCATCCTCATCCTCTGCCACAATTTGGATGTGTTCTGGTTCCTCCACAATTTCATCTTCATCTTCTTCTTCTACTTCAATTGGTGACAGTATTGTTTCACTTTTAGTAACATTTTCTTGAAAGAAAGATTCATCAACGGGAGCATCGACATGTGATCTAGCCTTGGTTTTGAATACCGCTGACCATTGACTTTGATCCTTTTTTATACCTGGATAAGGACTATAATAAACTTGTTCCACTTGATATGCCAACACATATGGGTCGTAATTTGCAAATTTTCTACTCCGGTTAACATCCACAAGCTTATATTCCTTATGTACTTGCATTCCTCTTTCGTAGTTATCTAGCCAACTACATTTGAACAAAATGACTTTGTAAGTGTCTTTTGGGCCTGTATATGTCATCTCAACAATTTCGTCAAGGGACCCATAGTAGTCAGCTCCTTCAGTGGAACTCACACAAACATGAATATTGCTTCCCGAATTGACTAAACGGTGCGAAACCATCAGTGCAAAGTCCAAGACGGACATTCCTAGGCTCAGATGCAAAATCAGGATGCAGCCGATCAAACTGTTTCCAAGCCTCCTGGCTAGACTTGTCGTGAGTCTCCAAATTAATATTTTTATCCACTACAAACTCAAACTAGTAGCAAGTGTAAGTAGGGGTCGATCCCACAAGCAAGGTCTTTTTGTTGATTAAATGTGTGCTAAAGTTAAGTAACCAAATGGGGGGTTTTGATGTGTTGATTGATCTAATCTACTAAGACGAAAATAAAATGCAATAAATATAAAAACGATGTAAATAATAATAAAAGGGATCTCGGAACAAACGATTTCCACCAACAAGCTAAAGATTGATCATTGACTCTATTGATTTACTTTGTTTTTGAATACTTTGTTATTGAAATCATAAATTTCTATTCTCACTTAAGTATAGCTAATTACTACGAAAGCGTACGTAAAAAGCCCTTACGAATATGACAACCTAATCCAAGCGTCTAAGTTTAATCACAACGTAGAGTAAATCAATGAGAATTAACAAAGATGAATGAACACACTCACAAGCGGGATACGATTTGATTCATACGAGTATTATCTTTCTATAAATCAACAACGATGAAACGGCATACGAATTGATGAAATATAGTTGCTACAAAATATTTAGGTGAATGAACAATCCGATTCGATTACCCAAATTAGCAATTGATTTTTAATTAAAACAACTAGGTGATCAAACTAGAAGTAAAATTAACAACCAAATATTAAAACTAAGCAATACTTGATATTCAAATAACAAAATAAAGATTAGAGTCTTACAATCAAAATAGCTAGAAGGTTTCAATCTTTTGTTCCAAGAAGTTAGAACTTAGCCCTCCATACAAAATGACTAACTAAAACAAACTAGAAATTGGAAATTATTTGTGTATTCTAATGATTAAAAATGGTAGAGAAAGTATGTAAAGTATGTGGAAGCACACCCCTAAAAGTGTCAACAACATCTTCTTATATAGGCCTTCAAAGGACAACTCCTTAATGTCTCTTAAATTGTAGGTATTATTACCAAAAATAAATGAGAATTAAGGAGTTGTTGAAATTGCATTAAGTCTCATATTGTGTCATAAAATAGTATTGGAATCCAAAGTTGTGTCATATAATATGAATTGAATGCATGAAATCCATGGAATACAATGTTCATTTTGATGTTCACTTGCTTGGACCATAGTAATTGGATCTTGACTTTCTTCAAAAACCATATTGCATGAGACATTTTTAGCCCAACAACAACCTCCAAAGAAGCTTACTCCATTCATATTAACAACTCAATCCAATTATCCCATAAAAACATGCAATCCATCATCAACCCAATATCAAAGACATATGAATTAAAATCCCATAAAATGCTTCTCAACCCATCAAATAACCATCAAAATCACCTTTATTAAACCATACTAAACTAGACTAATCAAACTACCCCACGCTTAGACCTTTACTCGTCCTCGAGTAAAACTCGAAGATAAGTTAATGAACACCCACACCAAAGTCTATATTGCGAAACGTGAGTAGCTTGCTCCAACTCAAAACACATCACACAACCTCACTTCTCCTTATATTTTCTCCTCAAATAAGCATATGATCACAAGAATAAAACATCTAACTTCAAAATAATGACCACACACAAACATCCTCCTCATCAACGAACCTCCAACAACAAACTACATGTGAAATATGAAAATTAAAAGGTTCAATGTAGTAGATGTCAAAATACATTACAATCACCATCATACCCTCCTTATCTCTCCTTAGCAACAATAAACCTAACCCGAACCACCCTTCCAACCTCCTTATGTCGCCATCTCCAAAATAGAACAAGTAACAAATTAACTTTTTTTTTAAACCTAAATCTCTCATTTTGCCTAGATCGCCCGCCCTTGCGGGTTTTCAATCTAGCTTTTATTCCTTACACTACTCTCCTGGCACGCAACTCAATTCTTCATTTTACCCGGAGCGCCCTTTCGGGTTTTCACTCCGTCCTCGGCCATTTACCCAATATTGCCTAGGCGCCCGCCCTTGCGGGTTTTCACCTAGCCGGGTTATTTTTTTTCTTTTTTTTCTTTTTTTTTCATTCTTTCTTGTTTTTTCTTACGAAAGTCATAAGGTATTTCCTACCCCACGCTTAAAATTTCACATTGCCCTCAATGTGAGTTACAATAAAAGTAAGGCAAGGAAAAGGAAAAGAAATACGTGGTGGAGGTTTTATTTTTTTCCGGCTTTTTTTTTGGGGATTTTTTTCTCGGGTTGGTTTGTTTTCGGGTTATTTTGAGGTAGAAACAGGTGCAGTTTGGCAACAAGTGGTTCTCATCCCGACAACAACAACAATTCTCAACAAAAACATCCTCGGATTACACAACACTACCCAACAAAACTCCCTTACAACTCCAATGCTCCCTAAATAATAAACAATTTCAACAATTCTCACTCCCAAATTCTAATAATTCACCATTAAATTCTTAATAAACAATACAATGCTTTTAAATTAAAGCTAGAATGAAATTCTAGCAAATAATAAAAAAGAAGAGATAAATTATGAAACTTTCATCCAAAATATGGCAAATTTCTCTCTTAAAGACTGAGAATTAATTGGGCATACTCATTATTGTGGAATACAGACCCATTTCCGACTCAATTAAACCCCAATTTCGAAAAGTTTTGAATCCCTTAATGTCAAGATCCAGAAATTCGAAAATTTTCACAAATTGAAAGAATTAACAATGGAAATCGGTAAGAGGAAGGAGACAACAAAACTGAGCAACAAATTTGTGTGATTTAGAATGTGTATGAGCATCTCGAAGGAGGAACAATGGAGCTGAGTCGGGTTTTTGTTGTGTTTGTGTTTTGCTTTGTTTTTTCTGGTTTTTTGTGGTGAAGGAAGAAGGAGCAAGAGAAGACGGAGAATACATGTGGCGGTGGAGGTGGCCGAGAAGAGCGGCAGGAGGAACAGTAGAGGCTGTCGGTGGGGTCTCGGTGGCCGAAGAGTGCGGCAGGCAAACAGAAGGGGAGCCGCGAGGTATAGTGTGGTGGTCGCTGGGGACTGCTGACGGCCGAGAAGCGCGGCAGGTGGGACAGCGACGGAGGCCGCAGGGTGCTGGTGGATGATGAGGGGAGCGACAGTGGGTTAGAGGAAGAGGCCGCGGGGAAGAGGAGCTGCCGAGGAGCGTGGCTGGAGGGTTGAACAGATGGCCGCTAGGGAGGCGGTGATGCGGCTGTTGTGTTAATGTTGATGTGTTTTCTTTTGTTTCCCCTGTAGTCTGCGAGTTGCGGCCGTCGCCGCACGATGCTGCCCTGGCCGCACAAAAGTAAGGATGGGTTCTGTTCTTGCCGCATCATGATGCCATGGCTGCACAAAGATTTTTTTTTTCCTTCTTCTGCTGTTTCACGGTTCATCTTTTGTGTTTTTTTTTTCCCTTTTTTTTATTTGTTTTTTTTAAAGCTTTTATTGGTGTTTTGTTAGTCTTGTCTTCAAATTACACCACACAAAAGAAAGCATCCAAACTTGTAAATCCGCCTCCATCACCGCTCGTGAAACTCCGTGGGGAAAATGCAAACTACTTTATTCAAAACTAAAACAAAAATGTTAAATAACATAAACCGGGTTGCCTCCCGTAAGCGCTGGTTTAAAGTCCCGCACGACGATCATTGAAGCTCAAGAACCAATTAAGGGGTCACGCAGTACTACCCCTTCAATCAAGATAACAATCAAATTAAGATCGGAATATGTCAATGCCTTTAGGTAGGGATGTCATTGGGGCGGGTACAAGTGGATACCGCCCCGCACCCGCCCCAGTTGGGGCGGGGATGGGTAGAGTTTTGGTGGGTGGTGGGTGGTGGGGCGGGGACGGGTACGAAAATTGTACCCGCCATGGGTACTGGGGCGGGGATGGTTTTTACGTGTTACCCACCTCATACCCGCCTAACCGCCAATTATTACAAAAATTAGTAGCATTATTACGATAATTTTACAAATATTATTTTGTTATAATTAAGACGTAAGGTTAAAAATAGCTATTTTATAAAGTATTTCATCAACTTCTTTAGTAAGTAACTAAAATTATATAACCAAATTCCTAAAAATAGAAATTAATAGTGATTAAATCAACTTGTACAAAAAAAGTTCGAACAAAATTTATGGCATAGCGGGTTAATGGGTAGGTGGGGCGCCCGGCGGGGATGGTTTTGAAAACTTGTGCCCACCACGGGTGGTGGGGCGGGGATGGTTTTGGAAACTTGTACCCGCCATGGGTGGTGGGGCGGGGATGGGTGCGTCATTTTCTTGATGGGTACGGGTACGGGGAATCCTATATCCAGCACCGCCCCGCCCCAATGACACCCCTACCCTTAGGAGAATATCATATAAGTTATCAAACGAGTGAGTTAAAACACTATAAGAGCTTATAATGATAAGAAACCAACTATACCTCCTAAAGATATAATCATGAAAAACAATATCGTCTGATTCTATTGGCATATTAAAAATAACCACATACTCGTGGTATGGTTCTTTATGCAATCGGGTCATCTTAGCCAACATGTTTTCTCCATTCCTAACAAAATTGTCTTCTAAATCCCATAATATATCACCCGAATCTCCACCCAAAAAGTCGTCATCAAATTGCGGGGGTATGGTAAAATCAACGTCGGGTTCAATATAGGACAAAGTCAACAAATCAAAGTCATGACTATATTCTTCATCATAAATTGGGACACTCACATCAAAAGTAAGAGAGCTAGAATCATCAAGGTTGTTCATATCATCATTTTGACTCAATTCAATATTTGTTAGGGTATCAAGACAAGGAGTAAGATTTAAAGTTGAGTTAGTCACTTCTATTTCTCGGGAATTATCAATCAAAAGATCAAGCACATCCCATTTCTTTTCATGTTTCAACTTGAAAAATCCACCCTCGTTTTCTACCTGAACATCTATTTGAGTACTTTGATTAAAACTATGAAAGAGACCAACCCAAAAACCTTGACCCTTACATAAAGATGGGTGTTCTACCAAGTATATCTCTAGCCTTTCAAAGTAGTGATGGAGTAATTCATGCTCTTATTGGGGGAAATGAAAACACATTTTCTAACTAAAAGACACAAGACCCGTAAAAAAAAATTGACAAGAAATATTTACAAGCACACAAAAAAATAATTGCCTTCCCCGGCAACGGCGCCAAAGTTTGGCTAGACTTGTCGTGAGTCTCCGAATTAATATTTTTATCCACTACAAACTCAAACTAGTAGCAAGTGTAAGTAGGGGTCGATCCCACAAGCAAGGTCTTTTTGTTGATTAAATGTGTGCTAAAGTTAAGTAACCAAATGGGGGGTTTTGATGTGTTGATTGATCTAATCTACTAAGACGTAAATAAAATGCAATAAATATAAAAACGGTGTAAATAATAATAAAAGGGATCTCGGAACAAACGATTTCCACCAACAAGCTAAAGATTGATCATTGACTCTATTGATTTACTTTGTTTTTGAATACTTTGTTATTGAAATCATAAATTTCTATTCTCACTTAAGTATAGCTAATTACTACGAAAGCGTACGTAAAAAGCCCTTACGAATATGACAACCTAATCCAAGCGTCTAAGTTTAATCACAACGTAGAGTAAATCAATGAGAATTAACAAAGATGAATGAACACACTCACAAGCGGGATACGATTTGATTCATACGAGTATTATCTTTCTATAAATCAACAACGATGAAACGGCATACGAATTGATGAAATATAGTTGCTACAAAATATTTAGGTGAATGAACAATCCGATTCGATTACCCAAATTAGCAATTGATTCTTTAATTAAAACAACTAGGTGATCAAACTAGAAGTAAAATTAACAACCAAATATTAAAACTAAGCAATACTTGATATTCAAATGACAAAATAAAGATTAGAGTATTACAATCAAAATAGCTTGAAGGTTTCAATCTTTTGTTCCAAGAAGTTAGAACTTAGCCCTCCATACAAAATGACTAACTAAAACAAACTAGAAATTGGAAATTATTTGTGTATTCTAATGATTAAAAATGGTAGAGAAAGTATGTAAAGTATGTGGAAGCACACCCCTAAAAGTGTCAACAACATCTTCTTATATAGGCCTTCAAAGGACAACTCCTTAATGTCTCTTAAATTGTAGGTATTATTACCAAAATAAATGAGAATTAAGGAGTTGTTGAAATTGCATTAAGTCTCATATTGTGTCATAAAATAGTATTGAAATCCAAAGTTGTGTCATATAATATGAATTGAATGCATGAAATCCATGGAATCCAATGTTCATTTTGATGTTCACTTGCTTGGACCATAGTAATTGGATCTTGACTTTCTTCAAAAACCATATTGTATGAGACATCTTTGGCTCAACAACAACCTCCAAAGAAGCCTACTCCATTCATATTAACAACTCAATCCAATTATCCCATAAAAACATGCAATCCATCATCAACCCAATATCAAAGACATATGAATTAAATCCCATAAAATGCTTCTCAACCCATCAAATAACCATCAAAATCACCTTTATTAAACCATACTAAACTAGACTAATCACCTCCCCGTCACTTGGATGAGACATTGTTCCACTAACACGAGGGTTTTCATAATGCCAACGCATTTCGCCCGCGATGTGCTTTGTCGCATAAAAGCGTTGCAACCGTGGTCCTAATGGAAAATAAGTTAAGAACTTTTCGGGAACCCTTTTGCCATTTGCATTTTTCTCTAATTTGTACCTATTCGTACCACATTTTCTGCACTTATCAAGTTGAGCGTCGTCCATCCAGAAAAGCATACATCCTCCCGAACAGGCATCTATCTTTTCATGGGGAAGTTGAAGAGCTTTAAGAACTTTTTTGGTTTCGTAGTAGTTACGTGTCATAAGATTATTTTCAGGAATCATATCTCCGCTATATGACGCGAAACTATCTACATATTTTTCAGCTAAGTTGAATTCATATTTTAAAGTGTTCAACCTTGAAGCCGACTGTAGCAATGTCATACGACTTCCTACATAAAGAGGTTGTTCGACGTGTTTTAGCATTTGGAAAAAAGCTAATACATTAGGATTTGGAGATTCATCGACCACCTCGGCGTTAAGAGCATCTTCCCTAATTTGATCAATGCTATCGCGTAACGCATCTTCTACCATATCCCTATAAGGATTATCGGAGTGCATTGATGAGCTTCCCTCTTCCTCAACGGAGAATTTCTCTCCGTGACACACCCAATCATAATAGTTATCACAAAACCCTCTCAAACCAAGGTGTTTCAGTACTTCTTGTTCAGCTAAATACTTTGTATTCTTGCATTTAGAACATGGACACCTAATTTCTCTATTTCTAATGAATTCGTCTTGTTGCTTAACATAGTCAATGAATTGATTAACACCAATTACGAAATCCTGCCTCAATTTTTTCCTAGAATCCAACCTTTCATACATCCATTTTCTTTCTAATCTCTTCATAGTAAATCTACATATTTTAACAAACAATAACAACAACTAATTAACAACAACAACTAAATAACAACAACTAAATAACAACAACTACATAACAACAACAACAACTAGTTAACAACAACTATCTAGCTAATTAACAACTAATTAACAACATCAACTATCAACTAACAACTAACAACAAAAACAAAAACAAAAACAACAACTAACAATATTAATACCAACACCAACATTAACACCAACCTGCAAAAAAATCACTTTGATATATTGGTCTAGGGTTCTTATCTCTCCAACCTAAACCCATCTTTGAATATTTCATACCATTAGTAACACTCATATATTTTCTTGATGGTAATGAGACAAAAATTGGGCAGCACTTCCCTATTGTTCTAAAAATACATTATATAGAATGTATTTGGAGAACAATAAGGAAGTGTTGCCCAATTTTTGTTTCAATACAATCAAGAAAATATAAGAGTGTTTACCACCTAAATGGCATGAAAGAATCAAAGACAGTCCCAAAACAGGGACTATTCAACAATTACACCTAATGTGTAATTAGTGAACGAGTACTAGTCAAAAATATTCTAAACAAATCAACAACACTAACAATCAACATCACTGCAAATTTTATATTAAAAATCATTCGTCATAAACATCTTAACAACAATATGCGACGGATTTGCGACGAAATTACCTACTAACCTAATATTACTGATTAGCTAACAATACTAACCAAACTAATCAAATAACCATTAAACTAAACTAACTATTGTTAATAACAATAAACAACAATAATACGGAATTTGCGACGTAATTTTGCGACGGAATTAAACATAACTAATTAAGACGGTATATAAATAACGAAAGTTAGTATACATACATAAAGAGGAAGGAGAGGAAGGAGAAGGAAGAAGGAAGTGGCGGTGGCAAGGTGGCGGCGGTAAGGTGGTGGTGGCGGTGAGGTGGCAGGGAGAAGAAAGGAGAAGGAGAGGAAGGAGGAGGAAGGAAGGAGAAGGAGGAAGGGCGCGGCGGTGAGGAGGTGGCCGGCGGTTGGGGCGGCAGCGTGGTGGGGTGGTGGTGGTGGTTGCACTTAGGGGTGGTGGTGGTTGCAATTGGGAGTCGCAAAAATCGCGTTTTAGGTTTTAGGAAAAAAATTGATTTGGGGGAAAATGAACCCCGTGGGTCTGTATAATAAATTTTTGGGACAAAATTTTGCGACGGAATTCCGTCGCAAATCTTGACCAAAATCAAAGTCTGACCAGATTTGCGACGAAATTTCCGTCGCAAACTTTGACTCTTGCGACGGAAATTCCGTTGCAAATCTGGTCAGACTTTGACACTTGACCAAATTTTGGTCAAGGATGGTCAATCCTTTGCGACGGAATTTCCGTCGCAAGAGTCGATAGTTGCGACGGCTTTTCCGTTGCAAAATTTCCCGCCATTTGACTTTCCCTTCGCGGGTTGGGGAATTTTGGGTCCGTCGCAAAATCCGTCGCAAACTATATTTCCGTCCCAAATTCCGTCCCAAAACAATATTTGCGACGGAATTTCTATCCGTCGTAAATAATCCTTCGCAATCCTGGTATTTTTTTTGTAGTGTTTGGTTGAAGATTCAAGTGAAGAAATCGCTTAAAAAGGTGACCTTGATGAGGAAACTCGACTTTTGTCTTAATTTAAGTGGACATGTGATTTTTCTTGTTGCTTATGTGAACTTGATGTGGGTTTTATGTTTGATAGTTAGTGTGTAGTTAGTATCCGTCACATATTCATGTTATTATTCATCTCATATATGTGGTTATGTTGCGTGTTGTTGCTCTATTGTTGTTACGTTACTACTACGAATACTGCTGGGTTGTTGTTGTATGATACCACTATTATAAATTATTGTTGGTGGTTTAATTGTTATTTCACGCTATTATTATTATGCTACATATTACTGTCCAATTGTTGCACTGTTACGTTAATATATACCACTGTTGTCTAGTGTATTAAATTGTTGCCCTGTATTGTTGCTTTGGTACATAGCTGTTATTTCGTACTGCTCAATTATCGCTGCTGAACCACTTCATTGCGTGTTGTTACTGCTATTATCGTGATGTTGGTGATGTGATGGCTGTTATGTCATTACTATTTCTTGTTGCGGCCTACACGCTAATTCGCTGTTGTAGTCGTGTTTTGTCCCGGAATGTTGTTGGTATTGCCGTTGTGTGTGTTGCTGCTGTAATCGTGGCCCCGTCATTAAGAATGTCAAACAATAATTCAAGTATACTGAGGTTGGTTTCTTGGTTAATTCTTACACCTGTCTTTGTCTTTGTTATTATGGAACCTTTGGAAGTGAGGTAGAAGAGTGCTGGTTTGATGTATGTTTTATTGTAGCCAACAATATGTGTGAATGCCACATATGCAAAAAGGACAAGATGGGCGTTGCTTAGACATGAAAGTAAGTTTGCAGATTGGCAAAGGGCAAGAATACATGAAACTTCTAAAGAGATACCAATTGTGTCGCTACCTATGTCGCTGGATATCATTCTACGCCATGAGATTGTTGAAAAGGCTAGAGCTGGTGACACATAAGTCTGATTAAGATAAATGTTTCATTTAGCTGGCTTAATGAATATGTTATCTGCTACTAATATGTATATTTGTATATTGTGTCAAATTATGATAGGGTCATATTCGAGTATATGTTTGCATTCGCTAATGACAAAACCCACTACTGCCAGTCATCAAAACTAACAGTAGCTCTTATCATCTATGGGTGACAGTTATACTACCAAAACCAGTCTGATGATCAGAACAAACTGAGCTCCTCCTGCTAAATTTCCTCAACTTTCGTCATATGTTCAGGACATCTACTGAATTCCTCTATTAAATCTTCAGAATTTGTCATAGGCATCCTCAGGTAATCTTTCAAACCCAGCTTGTGATAGCATATTTGAGCTCATAAGGTTATTGTAAATACAATTATCAGGTGTTACACATATATGAATGTATTTGGCCAAAGTGGGAGATTATAAGAATTATGGGACTAATAAAATAATATATGTGGAAAAATTATTTATTAGATAACAATTGTGTTTATGCGCTATCTATTAAGTTAATCATAATTATAAAGTGATTAACTACGGTGTTAAATACAAGTTTATTTGCGTCTTAAAAGATATGAGTCTGACTATTATGGAAGTGTAGATACCCATTAGGTTTCTAATGCATCATGTTCGCATTAGACTGAGGAGACTATATATAGTTACCTAGGGTTATGGTCCCTAATAGTACATAATATAACATAATTTCCTCGTATCTCATCCGTAGAGAGATGTCATTGATATGTACTCTGAAGACCGTACCTTCAGATGGTTCATCCCATAACATTTTTTGTCATGTAATCAGGTACGCTTCCGCATCTAGTATTTACCGAATAATTTAGTATTTAACGAATAATTTAATATGAAATTTATGCCATTAATTAGATGGTTAAATCTAACCCACATTGTCTACTCCTACTTGAGACTGAAAGTGTGATGAAGAAAATGGAATAACGAGGAGGAGATCATTGTGCAATGTGTGGACCCATGCTTGAGATTTTGACAGAGACATGGATCTCTCCTTTTTTCTTTTTTTTTTTTTTTTTGAAAGGACTTTTTTCTCGTTTCTCATGTCTCGTATTCTGTCTTATGTGATGTTGGTGGCTTACTCTAATTTCAACTCAACTCAAATCAACTCTACTCTACTCTATTTACTCTTTTCTCTTTGGCTTATTATCACACTAATCTTCACTCTCGAGTTTTTTTTATCCTTGCTTTCTCTGCTTTTAACAAAAACTGAATTTTTAAATAAAAGATATTCTTTGTTCGCTTTTGCAACGTCTTAGCACAATTTGAGTGACAAAGTGGTTTGACACAACACACCACCACGCACAACTGCACAATTTACACAGTTAAAGACAAATTAAGACTCAAAAAGTACAGAGTTTTAGGAGAGTTTCAAACCCTTCGGTTTCACTTGTTCTTCTTCATCTACGAAATCCAAAATGGGGTGATTTTGTATCTTTTTTAATGCTTCTTTTTCTTCTTAAATGCCCTGATTTTAGCCTGTTTTCCTGCTAAAATTCCAGTACTCATCAGTAAATTACTGGTATAAACACAGGAAAGTTTTCATCTTTCAGCTTATGTCATAAATTCATCAACTTTCTAAGAATTTATTATTTTGGGTATTGTTTTTTTTTTGGAGAAAATGGAGATAGAATTAGCAAACAAAGTTGCTGTTGATAGTGGGAAAAGAGTGTTGAGTATTTTATGCAATAAAAATGACCCAAATCAAGGAAGAAATCTAATGGCACAAACTAATGATGCTGTTACCAAGTTTAAGAGAGTTGTTTCATTGTTAGGGGAAAACAAAAGATTTGGTCATGCTAGAATGAGAAGACTGAAGAAACTGTCAACTTCATTACCTCAAAATGTTGTCTTACAAACCCCTCATTCTTACCCAAAACCCATGCAATTTCTTCCCTCGGGTTTTCATCGAAACCCGGCTTCTGAAATGGCTCAACAAACAAGAAATGCTTCTCAATTTGCTGAAAAACCCTCCATTGACATTACTTTATCAGTCAAACCACCAGGGCAAAACCTTGTTTATCATCATCAGCAGCAGCAGCAGCTTCTTCAAAACCAATTGTTGCAAAGGATGCAGTTTCAGCAGCAAATGAAGTATCAATCTGAAATGATGAATTCTTGTACAAGTGGTGGAAGTGTGATAAACTTGAAGTTTGATGGGTCAACAAGCAACTGTACTCAGACGGTGTCTTCTAATAATAGGTCATTTGTTTCTTCCTTGAGTATGGATGGTAGTGTTGCTTGTCTTAGTCGGAATTCATTTCAATTGTTGGGCATGCCTCAATCGTCTGATCAGAATTTGCTGCATTTTCGAAGGGGATGTGCTGTGAAGGGTGAAGATGGGAGTGTCAAATGTGGGAGTAACACTAAATGTCATTGCTCCAAGAAGAGGTATTCTTGTAGTTTTATTGTGGATGATTTATTTCTGTGGTTTTCACTGATTTAATGCTTATGATGTATGCAGGAAAATGAGGGTAAAGAGGTCAATTAAGGTGCCTGCAATAAGCAATAAGGTTGCTGACATTCCTCCTGATGAATTCTCATGGAGAAAGTATGGGCAGAAGCCAATTAAGGGGTCACCCCATCCAAGGTATAACATCTCAGTAAATCTACAAAGTAATTTATTTGTCTTAACAACATCACCCCGGTGCCTCAACGGCTCCTGAAATCGGCAGTGTAAGTGAGTCACATATACTTAAATGCATGCAGGCTTACCCTATGTTAACAACACCTAAACGGCGGTTCCTATATGATTTGTAAATGACAGATTAAATAGGGTCACTCAATCAAATGTTTATTTGTCATGCTTTTTCTTAAAGTGAAATGTGATTAAAATTTGGTGTCCCAGGGGCTCAATTCATGACTATGTTTATTTCAGTGGTGTGTAGTAGTATGTTTAATCAACTAAGGAAGTTTAGTTGCCTAATTTCAATCTTGTTTCCTATCTGATTTTATCATCCTCATTGAGTAAGTTGACCAAGTAGGTTTCAATGTTGTTTTCGAAACTCTTCTGACTACTTACTTAGGCAACTTGAGCCCTTAAACTTTCCTTTAGTTGACCATTGTTTTCTCACTGAATATTGTCCTTCATTTTATCAAGTGACAGAACGAAATTAGCTTTCTTGTAAACTTTTCGTCTAAGCTATGATGTAGCTAATTTTGCCGAATTTTATCTTAAGCACTTAATTTGTTCAGCTTTTTCAATGATTTTGATGTTTCTATTGCATGTCTTTACCATTTGTATCTTTAGCATGCGTCTATTTGATGTTGTTACTCGCTGGCTACTCAAGTTTCAATGTTCGTTAGGATAACTAGAACTAATTAAGCTGCTTGAGTTCAATAACGTTCCATTTAATAATCTGTTATACCAATGATCAATAAATGGAATGTTAGCTAACTTTCCATGAACGTGAACTAATTGAACCCCAAGTCTTATGGGCTGGCTACATTGAAATGATGGTGAAACATGAAAATTTTCCTCCATTTGCCAAGTCACAGAATCAGCTAATTTACTGAATAACTGTTGCAGTCTTATTTTATCCCAGCATTTTTTTTCCTTAGCTTTCTTGCTTGAGGACCTTTTGCTTCCGTTATGACTTGTTGTTTGTGTAACACTTCTTGAACATCGACATCTTGACAAGTGCATTACCAAAATGAATTTGAATTTAAGTTGTGATCGAGTTTTTCAATTTATGAATACTCATATACACATGCAACTATTACGAAATGCAGGGGATACTACAAATGCAGTTGCATAAGAGGGTGCCCAGCAAGGAAACATGTTGAGAGGTGCTTGGAAGAGCCTGAAATGTTAATTGTCACTTACGAGGGTGAGCATAACCATTCAAAGTTTATAACTACTCAGTCGGCACAGACGTCATAGATGGCTATAAGCCTATAACTATTGGGCTTAGTTAAATCTATTGGGAGTTCCGGCGTGATACAAGCAAAATCATACAATTCTTGGTTTATGCTTTGCTCTTGTATATTACTGATATCGACGAGGTCTCATTTGTAGTAAGGTTTGAACTATTCTGGTTTGAGAGTCTGATTGAGTCTCAACTCTCAAGTTACCAGAGTGTAACAGGAAATTGCCTGTACAGTTGGGTTCGACTTTTCTTCTTTGGTTTGGTGCATTATGAAAAGTTTCAAGTCCTAATTCTATAAGAGGTGCCTTGTTTTTAATGTCACAGGTAGATTTGACAATTGTTTCAGGTTGGATCATTTGCGGTTGTTTTTGGGTCATTTCAGAACGGGTCAATTTGGGTTGGGGAAACTCATTGATTTCCAAAGGGATGTACTCTTCAGGTGCAAGTTATTTTGGGTTGGGTCGCTTCGGGTCAGGTGGTCAGGCGATATGCCTTCCTCTTCCTCTCCCCGTTTTGATCAGTTCTATGTTTGCAAACACTTCTCCGGCCTTCTATTCTATGGTTTAAGGTTGCCTTTTAGATCGCGACACTCTTGACATCTGACATCTGAAACCTTTCCTTACTAGTAAGCATTCTTCTGGGAGAAGTTCAACCAATTTAAACAACACAGCTGTTTGTCAGTAATGGTCACATTTGGCTGTAAAATGGTTACAAAATCTCGTTTTATTGTTTCAGACCAAAATTGCCTCTGAAACAAGACCAACTGTTTAAACAAATGAACAATGATTGATTTCTGGCACACACACCGAGCTAAAACTTCTCCGGCAAAAGTTCAATTGAGAAAGTTGTTTGACCAATCCCAAACTCAGCGCTTTACAAAACAATGGCATACAAACCCTTAGATTCAATCATTTCAGAAAATAAATTTGAAATTACTCCGTCCATTGCTATTATGTTGCTCCTGGGCATAGGCCCAAAGCCAAAATCGCTGATTAAACCAACAACCTTATTTATAACAACGAAAGTGTATTTGAAGGAGAAGCGTGAGCAAACGAGCAAGACTTTGCCCTGGGCCTACAGAAATAGCTGATCTTCCGTTTTTGTCAAAATTTTGAAGGCAATTTAGAATTTGTGATATGGCCACAGTCCACATGGGCGTGGAGTTTGACACTATTTTGGGGAGATGGCATTGCTTCATTGCTTGTAAGTAAATCAAGATCCTGTTCCGAATTGCATGAAAATTCGGAACTGTATGGGATGGATCATCTCCGGTTTTAAAAAGATGTGGATGGTCCAGTTATCCCAAATGAATTGCCAATTAAAGAGTATGGGGAAAAATGGAACCCCGGATCAGATTTGTAATGCATCAACGTATCGTGTCGAGTTTTTGTATGTTATTGTGTCTTGGAGAGTCATCGACTCATGGTTATACTCTTTGTCCATTCCAAATACTGCACTTTGAGAAGTAGTCCATTTGTTTTGGCAAAAACTCTGTAATGATTAATCAACAATTCTTTTTTTTTTTGAAACCGATTTCTCTCTAAACTTAAGAGAGAGGGTGTTTTTCTCTCCTTTGAGAGTGCTTCTCATGCAAATTAACTATCTTCTTGAAAGAACCCCACGAAAAAAATCTTCAGAAATCTTTAGCTTATCACTCGTGCAACTCTTCGTTTTCCTCTTCATTTATTTCTCCTCTGCTTTCGTGCTCAGTGTCTTTGTGTTTAATGCTTTGTCTTTTGCTGTTATCCAAGACGTTAAGTTATGTCTTTTGGGAATGTGGTGCTTATGATTACTGCAACTGTTTTTTGGCTTTTGTGTGGTTCTTTTCCCTTTTCGGTGTAGTTTATAAGTGGTTCGTCTGTTCCTTTCTTCTTCATTCTCTTCAGTTTTTACTTTGTTTATACAAAAAACCAAAAAATCTTTCAAATGGAAACAAACTATAACTTTTATTCTGAAAACACAAACCCTCAACTTGAAAATGTTTTTTATGATCTTAACTTTAGAACAGAGGTCTCTAATAACCCAGGTCTCATGCATGAATGGCGTTTTCCGAGAACTGGAGCTGTGATCTGTCCTACTCTTGATGAGTTTGAGGATTCTGTTTCTTACTGGACCAAGTGTATCCTGGGGTATTTTGTAGATTATCGGCTAATCAGGGCTTACAAAATTAGCCAGATCATTCATCAACACTGGGCTACTAGAGATCAGGTTTTCATACGGAGAATGGGGGATATTTATATTCTGTTTTTTGAAGATGATGATGACATGCAGGATGTTTTGGATAGAGGGAATATTGTGGTTGACGGAGCTCTTATGGTTTTCCGAAAATGGGAGCCTGGGATGATCCCCAAGACGGTTAGGTTTCCAACAACGAAATTATGGGTTCGTGTCTGCGGCTTACCTTTTGAGTATCTAAATAATTCAACTGGAGCATTGGTGGCTAAGCTCTTTGGAGAAGATGTAGATGGAGTTGGTTTAACTGGCTTTCCTGAGCATGATTATTATTAATCATGCGTGTTACCATTCAGCTGGGAAAACCTTTAAATACGGGTTTTTTCCTTGCATGCAACAACAATAAGCTTCTATGGATTCAGTTCAAGTATGAAGAAGTTTTCAAGTTTTGTACTAAGTGTGGTAGGATTGGTCACAAAGTGTCTCAATGTGTGGAAAAGGTGGAGGGGATTGTTTCTCAGCTAAATTCTTCACTATCAACTGCCTTTGACAAGGGTTTTGCTATTTTCCAAACACGATATCAATACACCCTTTTTAATCTTAATCTTTGTGCCCTACCTTCATCGACAAAATACATTACATCTAAAGTGCGGTTGGGGGAATTTAGTAATGATTTAGTGCCTGCAGATTCTTTTCCAGAAAGGATGATTGATTTTAATTTGGGTTTGGTTGATGGCGGGAGAATCTTTCCGGGAATGGAGTTTGCGGTAACAGGTTTACCATTTGCTAGTCCATTAGTTTTCCAGGAGGGTTTTAATGCATCTTCGTCTTTGCATGTCAATGATCCGGAGCATGCAAACCAGGCTAATCATCAAATGGACAACATGCAAATGCAAGGTCATGATTTTCAGTTTTCTGCTGACTTCCCTGCTATACCAATTCCCTTTTCACAACCAATGGATGTGGAAGTCCCTTTGGTCCACTCTAAGGAGGTATCTAGTGTGCCTTTGGGACATGCATGCATGGATGTACCTTTGGAGGATGTTTTTGTTTCAGAGAAGTCTGGTTTGGGTTTGGGGGTGGAAACCAGTCATAATGTGGCTCTTAATAAGGGTAAAGAGATTTCCATGGAGGGTTTGGGAAGTATGGATGCTGGTCCATCATGTTTGAAGGATTCTGGGCATGTTGAGGTAATGAATGAGATTGAAGTACCAGTTTTTCTAGGAAATATCTCTTCTGTGCTACCATCTAGTGATTGTGATCCTCAACAGATGATCCCTGTAGCGCGGGAAGCTTTAGGTCAACATGTCAATTTAAACTGCCCAGGTGGGGGTAATGCTAATGT
Organism: Silene conica; assembly: GCA_029255685.2. Lineage (NCBI taxonomy): Eukaryota > Viridiplantae > Streptophyta > Magnoliopsida > Caryophyllales > Caryophyllaceae > Silene > Silene conica. The sequence goes on from CM055316.2 coordinate 49,841,074, forward strand.
TGCCCAGTCTGAAGGTTTTCAATCGGAGGGTTTATGTGATGTTCCAGCTCAAGATTTATCAAATCACAGGGACCCAACTCTTCCGTTGGGATGGAGGTCTGGAGATCCTTTTCGGCCTTTTTCTCATGATGGGGAGATTGAGTACCCTTTTTGTGAAAAAACTTTCATCCTTAATTCGATCTCATCTCGCTTGGAGGGGGATGTGTCTAAGGCTCGTAAGTCTGATGATGATAAGGGGCTAGGGCAGATGGTTGACGCTCCTGATGACATGCATATGTTCTTTAATGCGCCTGATCAAAATCTTAATGCTTTTGGTTTAGGTTCTCATTCAGTAAATCCTTTTGATAATGATACTTCTGTGTTGTAGGATTCTTCGGATTGGGATGGGTCTACACCTGAATGGCCTTTTTTATCATCTTTATCTCACTCTTCAGATTTTTTGTTGCACCTGGGTTCTTCTTCTTCTTCTGGACATGTTTTTCAAGATGCTATGGAGACCTTTCCACAAGGAGTCCCTGATATGGGTGGTTCTGAGCTAGTTTTTCAGACTGATATTTAGACTGCCACCCTGCAGAATGTTTCTATTGTACAGGGAGGTTGTGGAGGGAAGATCTCTATTGAAGAAGGCCGAGGTAGTATTCCAAAAGTTCATAGTGGTCAAGTGAAGAAGAAAAAGGCGGCGTGTATAAAGGACAAAGGTAAAAAGACTTTGGACAAAAAAGTTTTGGGGAAAGGTAAAGGGAAAGATATGAAGAAATTGATTCAGGCATATAATGCTTCTTTCTCTGATTTATTAATGCAACCTAAACGGAAATATTTCTCTGATCCGAGTTGTGAAGCATGCTCATCTAAGAGGTTGTACAACTATGATAAAGACTATCCAAATTTAACAAGTATTGCAAAAAGGTTCAAGGAGTGGGAAGCAGCGTCTTTTAAGGGTGCTTCAGCATCAGGGAATGATTGTTTCAGATTGGCCATCGATTCTGATGAGCTGGTGGTTTCTTCTTCCGGTTCAGAAGTTCCAGGGGCAGTTAAAGCTTCTCTTTTGGAGAAGGTTGACCAAGATCAGCCCTCGCATTTACAATGAAGATGATAGTTTGGAATTTTAGGGGTTTATCTAATCCGCTCGCTCCTACAATCACAACATTAAGAGCGCTATTAATACAGTATAGTAGTAGCTATGATGTTGTTTTACTTTCAGAAACTAAAACGGAAGTAGTTTATGTGTCGAAGTATTTTCGTTCTTTTGGGTTTTCCTGATGCTCGGGTGTACATGTGGAAAGTAGTAAGGGTGGTTTATGGGTGGGCTGGAAGGTAGGTCTTAATATTGTTAGTATCTTCCAGTGCCCTAATTTTGTTCTTCTTAAGGTTATCCTATGCCCTACTCGTTTCTATTATATCTTTTGTATTTACGGGGATGCTAAGCCAGAGGATCGTATGGATGTTTGGCTTGCTTTGGAGTATCATTTTTCTCTATTGGATTCACATTTTCTTTTGATTGGGGACTTTAATCAGATTGAGTGGTTAGAGGATAAATTGGGAGGTAGTCGGTGCCTTTCGAGTTCTGTGAATTCTTTTGTGGAGTGGAAAGAAAGAAATGGACTTTCAGATGTACCATTTATGGGCCCAAGGTTTACATGGTGTAACAATAGAAAGGGGACAAAAAGAATTTATGAAAGAATTGATAAAGGTTTGGCTTCTGACTCGTGGTTTGATTTCTTCCCGGACTCTGGTATTAGACATCTTCCTATTCAAGCTTCAGATCATGCCCCACTTATTTTTGATACAAAGTTTATGCAAAAGAAAAAGAGATCATGTTATAAGATGGATGTGTGGGCTTTTTAGTATGTGGAATGTTCGAATTTGGTTAAGCAAGCGTAGCTTTGGAATATTAGGGGTTCACCTTCTTTTGTTCTGGTTAAGAAGTTGGCTCGTGTGTCAAGTGTGGTGGCCAAATGGACTATGGGGAAAAGGAAGGAGTGGGGGCAAAAGTGTTGGAAACTAAGTTCCTGATTTTATACTCAAAACTAATGTGAGTTTTGTTTCTTTAAGTTTAGGTTATAAAACTTAATAAGATCTTATGCATGCATGATGATATCATAAGATGTGATTGTCCTTACATTGGTTTTAGAAGGTTTATACTCAATAATCACCTATTACTTGAGTCTTCAATACCGAAATACCCTTATAACGATCTAACAAAAATCGTCTCCAAAAGATACGTATCAAGGACCCGATCTCAAACTAATACAAATTTTGTTACTAGAAAATTAGTAATAGTATACTAGAAATAATAATAATATTATTCTTATAGCATTATTAATGTGGAAATAATTATTTTCTTATAAAACTATTTTACTTAAGAAAATGGGAGAATGGAGTTGTAGTATAAATGTGTTAGTGAAATTATAAAGCATCCACCAACAATGACTTAGCCAACCTTGAAGTGTAGTGTGTGTGTGTGTTATATAGAGGCAAAATTTGAGCTCAAAAGCTCTTCATTTGGCCGGCCAAAGCATCCCATAGAGACCCAATGCATGGCCTTCTACCTCTTACACAAATGCATAAAATATGCCTTACATATTCCTTTTTCATCACACACTCAAACCTCTTGTTCACTTACATACACAACCTCATCTATGTACTCCACTTACACGGTTCAAATGGGTCTAATTATAGACTCATTTTATCTTTGTCAATTGTGTTAATTTGTAACATGTCACACATGTCCCATAACACATGAACCAATTTGTTAATTATGCAATTTTTGTAAAACCCCTCGCGAAAGCGGAAACGTAAAACACACAAAGTACTAAAAATGCATCGGAATTAAAACTTTTTAAACATAAACATCATGCGAGGTGAATTAAAACTGAAACAGAAACTGATATAAACAAAATAGATAAGTATAACAGTTCTAAGTATGGTAACCAAATATATACAAAGCCTGGGATGGAACATCCCAACAGGCACCAAAAGATAACAACTGTATCAACTAGAGTCTAGCTACTCGTAAGTGTAAGTCATATGATGACAAGTGGATCATCACTCGCTAGCTCTCATCCAACCCTGTCCAACCTGCATGTACCTACATACATGAAAACATGTACGTCACAATCAGTGGGGAGTGACTAGAGTTCTCCTAGCCACCTTTTGTAACGACACGTAACAAGTAAAGCAAACAGAACACTCCAACACATATAAACATGTGAAGCATATCAATATCTCAATAACTGATCATCAACTATCATGCAATCACTAATGCACGGCTCTCAACCAACTTCGGAAACTATTTGGAAGGAGAGCCGATTTCCCTACCGGTTACCCGGTCGGGGGGTCTTTCAATCCAAACCATTTACGAAACTGACCTAAGAGTCATCCAATGCCTTGGATGAATAACATCAAGTCAAGGTATTATAAACATCACTATCATCATTCATATCGGACACCGTACCAACTCTAGGCAAGCAGATGAATTTAACAAGTATAAGGTTCAACGGTCAACTTAAGACATAACCTACATACTAACACACATTCACTATCAAGGACTCAGAGGCCAACTTAAGGCATACACCAAGATATCAATAAACACTAGCAATGGGTCCAGAGGTGAACTTAACACATATCCCACTACCAAAACAATGTCGGGTCCAGAGGTGAACTTAACACATATCACAACATACAATTCAAGTAAAGGGTCCAGAGGTGAACTTAACACATATCCCTAAACATCCACAAGCAAAGGGTCCAGAGGTGAACTTAACACATATCCCAATGCTACAAACAAGTATTGGGTCCAGATGTGAATTTAACACATATCCCAATACACAGCTATCGCACACCGGGTCCAGAGGTGAACTTAACACATATCCCGTGTACGACAACCGATCACGTGTCAGGTCCAGAGGTGAACTTAACACATATCCTGACACGCCACAAGCAAAACACGTAATGGGTCCAGAGGTGCACTTAACACATATCCCATCACGCGACATACAACTAACGTGTTAAGCTCAGAGGCCAGCTTAAGGCATACCTTAACACGCATCAACCAATAATATCCAAAGATAGAAACTAACCTATAGTTCTAACTTCCTAAACCACTAAACAACACTTAATTGATCCCGGGAACTAAGATGAGGGAGAGCCGGTTTCCCTTTCGGTTACCCGACCGGGGGGTCTCTATCCTCTCTCCATTCCGAACCCAATATCGTGTCGCCCATCCTCTGGGGACCTCAAACACATATCAAAGGTACAAGGAACGAGTTTCAATCAAAACCGGATAAAAATTATAAACAAAACAATGGGAACAGGGGCTCTCAGCCGGTCCCAGATTGTCTGCCGGTCCACCGGCTGGGAGTCCCTTCCCATGCCCATTAATCGTCTGAAAAACAAGAGAAGAGGCTCTCAGCCGGTGGACCGTCCGCCGACCAACCGGCTGGGAGTCCCTTCCCCAATAGCCAATCTTCAAAACTTAACACGAGGAGTGACTCTCAGCTGGTGTACCGGCTGCCGGTTCGCCGGCTAGGAGTCACTTCCCATGCCATTTTCAAAACTCGCAAAACACCAAGAAGGATCCTGAGCCGGTCGACCGGCGGCCGACTGACCGACTCAGAAACCTTTCTCTATTTTCTGAACTTTTAAAAGACGACACCCAGTCTCTGAGCCGGCCGAGCGGCTGCCGGTCAGCCTGCCGGCTCAGAGGCCGCTGTACGCAGAACACAAATCCTCTAACAAATGCAATTCAACTCAAATCGATCCCAAACCTCTAAATTAACAACAACAATTGTTTACCCATCATATATAAACACCAAATACAATATCTGTCAGCAATTAAACCCACAAACAATCCTCAATAAGAACATGGTTTGTATCCGTCTTAAGCATAAATTTCTGAAAACTTAACAATAGTTTTAAGGAACAACATCTAAGCATAAAATCATCAAGTAAGAACATTCCTATCATGTTACTAAATTCAAACAACAACAATAACCTTAAGAATCAGAAACTTAAACCAATTCAAGCAAGAAAAGTGCTAATGTATACAATAATGCCGAGTTTCTCATTATCGTCACCTTAAATGCAATCCCGCTCAAAGCTCCTCCTCTACAATGAAGCTATCCACGTCTGGGTCTTCTAAGCCTTCACCTACATCACGAAAAACGAGTTTTAGGGATCAAAAGACGGATTTCTCCAAAACAGCCCAATTTTCGAGATGAAGAAACTGAAAAACGAAAGTGATAGATGGCTTGCAAATTCGATGAGGATTCCGAAAATGTATTTATTACCTTGATTCGGTGAACGGATGATGAAGAAAAATGGATTAAGAGATTAGGATTTATGGAGGTTTTGTGAAATATGAAATGTCAGTTGTTTTGTTTTTGAGGATGGCAATATGTCGACATTCTAAGGGGTTTAGGGGCTTATGAGTTGTCCTTTCCGTTTAAATGAAAACGGATTTGGATGACGGGTTTAGGATATGAGTTGTCCTAAGGACTTACGGTTCTTAAGACGGATCTTACTATTTATAAAAATACTTTCCAATAAATTATTAAAATATTATTTTATTACTTAAAATAATTAAAACTCTTAAAATATATTTTATAAAAATACGGGATGTTACAATCACCCCAACTTCAAAAAGTTTCGTCCTCGAAACTCGAACGAAGATAAATTCTAACTAACTATACCTCAATCGAAAAGAGAAGGATGCGCAGCGCGCATCGATGCCTCGGTCTCCCACGTCTGCTCCTCAACATCACCGCAACGCCAAAGGATCTTCACTAAAGGCACCACCTTGCTCTTAAGCTTCCTGTCCTGACGGTCTAGAATCTTCACGGGACGCTCCTCGAAAGCAAGACTCGGCTCTAAGTTCTCGATCTCTCTAGGAAGAACATGACTCGGATCACTAACATACTTATGGAGCTGAGAAACATGAAAGACACTATGAACCTTGCCCAAACTAGGAGGCAAGTCCAAACGATAAGCAGCGACACCAATCCTCTTCACGATCTCAAATGGCCCAATATACTTAGGACTCAACTTGCCAATAACTCCAAACCTCTTAACGCCCTTCATCGGTGAAACTCTCAAGAAGACTCTGTCACCCACCTCAAACTCGAGAGGTCTACGGCGAACATTAGCATAGGATTTCTGCCGATCCTGTGCGGCCTTCATCCTACCTCTGATAAGCTGAACCTCGTCGATCGTAACAGCTAACTGGTCCGGTCCTAGGTCGTCCACGTCACTCGCCTGATCCCAACAGATCGGACTATGGCACTTCCTACCATAGAGCGCCTCGTACGGAGCCATACCAATAGATGAATGGTAACTGTTGTTGTAGGAAAACTCAACTAACGGTAGACACTGCTCCCAAGAACTCTGGAAGTCAAGTGCACAAGCACGGAGCAAGTCCTCTAATGTCTGAATAGTCCTCTCGGACTGTCCATCAGTCGCGGCATGAAATGCGGTACTCATTAGCAAACGGCTACCTATAGCCTCCTGTAAAGCCTTCCAAAATCTGGAACAGAAACGAGGATCACAATCAGAAACGATCTCTCTCGGAACACCATGGTAACGGACTATCTCTGCAATATAAGCCCTGGCTAAACGGTCCATATCTCATGTCTCTCTGATAGGAACAAATCTGTCACACTTAGTTAGTCTATCAACCACAACCCAAATCGCATCCTTGCCTCCCACTGTCTTAGGCAATGCCGTCACAAAGTCCATCGATATGCACTCCCACTTCACTGAGGAACGTGGAGCGGCTGTAACAACCCACCTGGCCTCCTATGCTCTATCTTGAGTTGTTGACAAGTCAAGCACCTACTCACATAATCCAATATGTCTCTCTTCATCGTCCCGGGCCACCAAAATATAAGCCTCAAGTCCTTGTGCATCTTCTCTCCGCCCGGATGAACTGAATACGATGTCAAGTGAGCCTCATCAAGAACCCTCTTCCTCAAATCTGGCACATCTGGAACATACATCCTACCACGGAATCTAAGGAAACCATCAGAATCAATCACTAAGTCTGGTGCACCACCACTCGAAATCTTAGCCTCGAACTTCCGGAAAGCAGCATCAGTAGGCAAACTCTGGCGAATCTCCCAATACAATGTCGGCTCGGCAGTCATAGCAGATAACCAATCAAAACCACTACCAACCATCTCTAATCTCAACTTCCGGAACGCGGAGCACAACTCATCGGGCAATACACGCATAACACTCATCGAATGAGAAGTCTTGCGGCTAAGCGCATCAGCAACTACATTGGCCTTTCCCTCATGATACATTAACTCAATGTCGTAGTCCTTAACCAACTCTAGCCAACGACGCTGTCGCATATTGAGGTCTTTCTGGGTGAAAATGTACTTTAGACTCTTGTGATCCGTGAAAATGCGACAATGAGATCCCATCAAGTAATGACGCCACATCTTCAGGGCGTGAACGACTGCAGCTAACTCAAGATCATGCGTTGGATAGTTCACCTCGTGAACTTGCAACTATCTAGACAAGTAAGCTATCACCTTACTACTCTGCATCAACACACATCCCAGTCCTAACATCGAAGCATCGCAGTAAACATCGAAGTCAACCCCGATCTCTGGCAAAGCAAGTATAGGAGCGGAAGTCAACCTAGTCTTCAATTCCTGGAAAGAGCTCTCACACTTGTCGGTCCAAACAAACTTAGCTTCCTTCTTCAATAACTGAGTCATCGGACGAGCCAATCTAGAGAAATCCTCAACAAATCGACGGTAGTAACCTGCTAAACCAAGGAAACTACGGATCTCTCCCACATCTTTGGGACTCTCCCAATCAACAATAGCCTCAATCTTCGCGGGATCAACCATAACTCCCTCACTAGATATCACATGTCCAAGAAATGCAACCTTAGAAAACCAAAACTCACACTTAGAGAACTTCGCGAACCACTTCTGTCGACGTAAAATACCAAGTATCAATCGGAGATGCTCAGCATGCTCCTCATCATTCTTCGTGTAAATGAGAATGTCATCAATAAACACCACAACACAAGTGTCAAGAAACTCACTAAAGGTGCGGTTCATCTGATCCATAAAGATAGCAGGTGCATTAGTCAACCCAAAAGGCATAACCACGAACTCAAAATGCCCATATCTGGTACGAAAAGCAGTCTTCGCAACATCAGCCTCTCTCACTGGAATCTGATGATAACCCGATCGAAGGTCAATCTTAGAAAACCTAGAAGCACCCCTTAACTGATCGAACAAATCATCAATTCTCGGCAAAGGATATCTGTTCTTCACGGTCACTCTGTTCAACTCTCTATAATCAATGCAAAGTCTCATGGAACCATCTTTCTTCTTAACAAATAAAACTGGAGCACCCCACGGAGAAGCACTCGGTCTAATGAACCCTTTCTCGATCATCTCTTCCAACTGTTGCATCAATTCTTTCAACTCTGGTGGAGCCATGCGGTAGGGAGCCTTAGATATAGGTTCGGTACCTGGAACAGGTTCAATAGTAAACTCCACATCTCTCTCTGGCGGTATCCCTGGCAAGTCATCTGGGAAAACATCTGGAAACTCACGAACAATGGCTACATCCTCAAGCTTCGGTAGCGATGGCTTTGCAGCTGAAACAACACCCAGGAAGGCTTGGCAACCCTTCCTAAGAAGATGAGATGCTTTCATCGAAGAAATAACACGAACACCCTTTTTAGGGCGAGTTCCCCTATAGGAAACACGAACTCCTGAAGAACTCCTCAAGCAGATTTTCTGGTCGCGACACTCGAAGCGAGCGTGGTATCGCGATAACCAATCCATACCGAGGATAATGTCAAATTCCTCGAGTGGAAATCTCAGTAAGTCCGCTGGAAATGTGGCTTGACCAATAATAATCGGAACATCCCTATGGGACGAAGAGCAGGAAAACACGTCTCCAGAAGGTAAAGAAATGGAAGTCTCCTCAACCAATGAAGACTCAAAAGCTAAACGGTCTGCGAACTGAGTCGATATAAATGATAAAGCAGCTCCAGTGTCAAATAGAATAAGACACTCAGCACCAAGTACAGAAAAGATACCAGCCACAATATCTGGATGAGCCTCAGCCTCAGCCCTAGTCATCACGAAGATCTTCCCCTTCGGCTTTCCTCCTATAGTTGCTGCAGCAGCTGTGGCAACCTTGCCAAGTGCGGTGTTCCTCTCAGGACACTCATAAGATCGATGACCAAATCCATTACAGGTGAAACACTTATAAGCATTCTTGAAACAGTCAAAGCCCGGATGAGATGGTTTACCACAACGGTGGCAAACACTAGAAGCTGTGTCGGTGTGAACAATGGTCTTAGCAACCGGAGCAGAAAACCTCTCAAACCGCTTCTTCTGAGAAGAAGGCGAAGAAGTAGATGGAACAAACGGTCTCTTCCCCTGGTAAATGGATCTCTGGTGAGAAGTAACACTGGAAGTAGCAGCTCGGGTCTCAGCATCTATGGCACGAATGGAACTCTCGGCCCAAATAGCATCATCATAAATCTCCACAAAAGAAGTCGAGTCACGGCGAATCATACTCTCGATGCGCGGCCCTAACTTCCCACGGTAGAAGTAAACTCTCTCAGCCTCATCCCTGACAAACTTCGAAGCGAAATGTGCAAGCTGGTTAAATTTGTCGGTGTACTCCTGAACGGACATCTTACCCCGCTTCAAGTCCATGAACTCCTTAAGTCCTGTGATCTAAGCATCTTAGGATAAAACCTCGTCTCGAGCTTATCCTTAAAAGCCTCCCAATCAAACAAAGGATCAAGAATGAAAGTCGGTCCGGTCAATGCCCACCATCTATCGGCCTCTAGGGTCAAAAAGTGAGTGGCTAGCCGCACTCTATCCTCTCTGCCAACCGAGTACATGGTGAAGCTCTTTTCCATCTCGCGGAACCACTCAGTAAGAGCTACCGGATCAACTTCGCCTCCATAAGTCTTCACGTGGCTCCTGGACATCCGGGATGCTATCCAAGAGAAGCTACCAGGACGATTGGCCTCATTGCCTGGCGGTGGAGGAGGTGGAATAGTCTCTGTCTGCTATCTCTGGTTCTCAAGCAACTGATGAAGTGCTTGCATTATAGTGTTCTCAGCAGCCGTGGTTCTCACCATCCTTCAAAAGAAAACAAGTGTTAACTTAGCAATTAGCATTCACAAGTAGACTATAATATAAGTCCTTAGATCTACCCATCTCTCATTCATTATTTGTTTATTTGGTCAAGTTAAGGTTGGGGGTCACATGAGTGCGTCGGGAGCAATAATGCTCTGATACCATTTGTAACACCACGGCCCAAACCTAGGACCGGAAATGTTAGCCACGGTAGCTCGCCAAGCTATGTACTGGTCCCACAGACCAACACGAGTCCTTTCCAGCACATTTTGTCCTCACTCATGCGCATCTCGGGAACCTTCCCAGGAGGTCACCCATCCTAAGACTACTCCCAGCCAAGCATGCTTAACTTTGGAGTCCTTTCGCATGGATAACCAGAAAAGAAAGTGCACTTTGTTGATATGTGTAGTACTTCAATCCCTTTAAGCAGTAGTCATATAAGCCTATCAATTGACCTCTTCAAGGGGTTACCCCACCCGAATATCCTATTCGGTTCAATGGAGTATTACACACCCCCACTTGAAGAACACAACGTCCTCGTTGCGCCTGGCAGCATCTGACCGCAGCCGAGCCAAACCAGGAATCCTCCCCCGCTTGGTTGGTGTCCCGGGTACTCCAGACCACAGGCGCTCACCAGACGGTTGCAGGGTTGCTCTGATACCAACTGTAAAACCCCTCGCGAAAGCGAAAACGTAAAACACACAAAGTACTAAAAATGCAGCGGAATTAAAACTTTTTAAACATAAACATCATGCGAGGTGAATTAAAACTGAAACAGAAACTGAAACTGATATAAACAAAATAGATAAGTATAACAGTTCTAAGTATGGAAACCAAACATATACAAAGCCTGTGATGGAACATCCCTACAGGCACCAAAAGATAACAACTGTATCAACTAGAGTCTAGCTACTCGTAAGTGTAAGTCATATGATGACAAGTGGATCATCACTCGCTAGCTCTCATCCAACCCTGTCCAACCTGAATGTACCTACATACATGAAAACATGTACGCCACAATCAGTGGGGAGTGACTAGAGTTCTCCTAGCCACCTTTTGTTACGACACGTAACAAGTAAAGCAAACAGAACACTCCAACACATATAAACATGTGAAGCATATCAATATCTCAATAACTGATCATCAACTATCATGCAATCACTAATGCACGGCTCTCAACCAACTTCGGAAACTATTTGGAAGGAGAGCCGATTTCCCTACCAGTTACCCGGTCGGGGGGTCTTTCAATCCAAACCATTTACGAAACTGACCTAAGAGTCATCCAATGCCTTTGATGAATAAGATCAAGTCAAGGTATTATAAACATCACTATCATCATTCATATCGGACACCGTACCAACTCTAGGCAAGCAGATGAATTTAACAAGTATAAGGTTCAACGGTCAACTTAAGACATAACCTACATACTAACACACATTCACTATCAAGGACTCAGAGGCCAACTTAAGGCATACACCAAGATATCAATAAACACTAGCAATGGGTCCAGAGGTGAACTTAACACATATCCCACTACCAAAACAATGTCGGGTCCAGAGGTGAACTTAACACATATCACAACATACAATTCAAGTAAAGGGTCCAGAGGTGAACTTAACACATATCCCTAAACATCCACAAGCAAAGGGTCCAGAGGTGAACTTAACACATATCCTAATGCTACAAATAAGTATTGGGTCCAGAGGTGAACTTAACACATATCCCAATACACAGCTATCACACACCGGGTCCAGAGGTGAACTTAACACATATCCCGTGTACGACAACCGATCATGTGTCAGGTCCAGAGGTGAACTTAACACATATCCTGACACGCCACAAGCAAAACACGTAATGGGTCCAGAGGTGAACTTAACACATATCCCATCACGCGACATAAACCTCACGTGTTAAGCTCAGAGGCCAGCTTAAGGCATACCTTAACACGCATCAACCAACAACATCCAAAGATAGAAATTAACCTATAGTTCTAACTTCCTAAACCACTAAACAACACTTAATTGATCCCGAGAACTAAGATGAGGGAGAGCCGGTTTCCCTTTCGGTTACCCGACCGGGGGGGTCTCTATCCTCTCTCCATTCCCGAACCCAATATAGTATCGCCCATCCTCCGGGGACCTCAAACACATATCAAAGGTACAAGGAACGAGTTTCAATCAAAACCGGATAAGCCTTTGAAAATTATAAACAAAACAATGGGAACAGGGGCTCTCAGCCGGTCCCAGACCGTCTGCCAGTCCACCGGCTGGGAGTCCCTTCCCATGCCCATTAATCGTCTGAAAAACAAGAGAAGAGGCTCTCAGCCGGTGGACCGTCCGCCGACCAACCGGCTGGGAGTCCCTTCCCCAATAGCCAATCTTCAAAACTTAACACGAGGAGTGACTCTCAGCCGGTGTACCAGCTGCCGGTCCGCCGGCTGAGAGTCACTTCCCATGCCATTTTCAAAACTCGCAAAACACCAAGAAGGATCCTGAGCCGGTCGACCAGCGACCGACTGACCGGCTCAGAACCTTTCTCTATTTTCTGAACTTTCAAAAGACGACACCCTGTCTCTGAGCCGGCCGACCGGTTGCCGGTCAGCCTGCTGGCTCAGAGGCCGCTGTACGCAGAACACATATCCTCTAACAAATGCAATTCAACTCAAATCGATCCTAAACCTCTAAATTAACAACAACAATTGTTTACCCATCACATATAAACACCAAATATCTATCAGCAATTAAACCCACAAACAATCCTCAATAAGAACATGGTTTGTATCCATCTTAAGCATAAATTTCTGAAAACTTAACAATAGTTTTAAGGAACATCATCTAAGCATAAAATCATCAAGTAAGAACATTCCTATCATGTTACTAAATTCAAACAACAACAATAACCTTAAGAATCAGAAACTTAAACCAATTCAAGCAAGAAAAGTGCTAATGTATACAATAAGGCCGACTTTCTCATTATCGTCACCTTAAATGCAATCCCGCTCAAAGCTCCTCCTCTACAATGAAGCTATCCACGTCCGGGTCTTCTAAGCCTTCACCTACATCATGAAAAACGAGTTTTAGGGATCAAAAGATGGATTTCTCCAAAACAGCCCAATTTTCGAGATGAAGGAACTGAAAAACGGAAGTGATAGATGGCTTGCAAGTTCGATGAGGATTCCGAAAATGTATTTATTACCTTGATTCGGTGAACGGATGATGAAGAAAAATGGATTAAGAGATGAGGATTTATGGAGGTTTTGTGAAATATGAAATGTCAGTTGTTTTGTTTTGGAGGATGACAATATGTCGACATTCCAAGGGGTTTAGGGGTTTATGAGCTGTCCTTTCCATTTAAATGAAAACGGGTTTGGATGACGGGTTTTAGGATATGAAGTCAAGTTGCCAAGTTTGTATTCGTCTTAAGGGTTTAAGGTTCTTAAGACTGATCTTACTATTTATAAAAATACTTTCCAATAAATTATTAAAATATTATTTTATTACTTAAAATAATTAAAACTCTTAAAATATATTTTATAAAAATACGGGATGTTACAATTTTAACTCTTTAAAATTCATAATTCACAATTTCATAACATTTAAACAATACAACTAGTAATTCGAAATTACTACCTTATAAAAATGTAATATCATAATTTTAATTACAACTCTTTCTAATTTTATGATCAACCGTGTTCATTCTCAATTTAATCGTTTCCTAAACGAATAAATAAAAACCGAGTAATAAAACGATTTTATTACTTTGACTATTATTATTATAATCCCATTATAAAAATATTCGTCATGTAAAATTATTTCCAAATTTCCAGTTATTAATTAATTCGTATCCAATACAATATTAATTTTTATTCCATTGAGACGGAATTTCCTAAAGATATGACCTTAAGGGATCAACTGATCACCACCATCATATGACGATAATGTCAAACTCTAGACAACCAATCATTATCGGTAAATATTGATCAGTCGACTTTAAAAGAGTAACACTCCCAGTTGTGTTTCATTCAAATGAGTTTTAATTACGTCAACACACTGTTGTCGAGGACACTTCCTCCAAAAATCTCCCACTTGTCCGAGACAAGTGTGTGTCACCAATTCTCTTGCCCTATTACTATCTCCGACTCAATGCATGGCGTCCTCTCAGGTCGTGCTGGCAATTGATTTAAATCTAGAGTGGTTTATCTCGATCTGGAGTAATAACTACGGACCGAAATTATCTACCATAGATACCTTCCGAGCGTGGCCACGCATTTCTAGTTATTATTTTCCTCGAGTGGCCTAGAGATATTTCTCAACCCTGACAAGGGGTGGACAATTCCTAATCGACTTATACCTTCCGGCTGGCCACAACCCATCATAACCCAAAATATGTCCTTATAAACCCCAGTTACGAAGGTGTTGGGACATAAATCAAAGTTAATCTGAAAAACTATGCCACCTCAGAGAACAGTCATTAGTCCAAGAATTGACTAATGTGAAACACGATAGATGCTCCCGCCACGACTAGGCAGTCTTTTAATAAGAGTACGCCGAGCTCTATCAGCGGTCATTAGCCCGACAAATGTATCTTAACATGTCTATGCCTAGGTGATCGATTAGTCATCCCGTATGACTCTATGGCAATTGAACTCGCCATCAATCGCATCACACATCCGGTTGCATTGAAATGACACCTCACTTAAGCAACTAGGGGCGAGGTCATGATAATTCAATTCACTTTAATGGGGTTCAATATGGTCTTACCATCCCATTTGAATTTTACTTGACCTTTCGTGAGTTATAAATAACTCTAACGGTTAGTGGATTATACCATCCAAGTGGTCAACCTTTGAACACCATTTAATTTACGATAAGCTTTAGTGCCTTTCGTTTACTTTCTTTAATTTTGTAATTATCTTCATTTTGAGTAAACCAGGTTTACCACGTGCGAGCGTTCACTCTGCGGATCATATCCACATTGATATTTCATCTGAAAGAGACAAGTCATTCTCATGACTAGCGAATAAGATTATGTGCATTGTGTAACTCCCAGCCACATCAATGCCTTTGCATAATTTTTGAACTTACACATTTTGTAGAATCTTGTGATGACCATGTAGTTAAAACACAAGTCATTGAGATGCATAGTCAATGAATGTAAGCCAAAGATTATCACAGATCTTTGCTTGGTTTCTTGGAACTTGAGTCGTTGCAAACCTTTTACCATACGACTAAGTTATTTTCCAAAATCTTGAATTTGTCTTTCATCTTCATTGGAGAATACTTTGACAATTGATCAAGGTTTAATAATTGGTTTAACACCTGCTCAACAGGTTGTCCTGCAAGCGGCGCGCATCCACTTTACACGATTATACTAATGGCGGAAACATTAGCGATTTAAACGTGCAAACAATAGTACTTAAGGTTCGATAAATTTCCATGATCCCATCATGGCTATACTATCTTCATCTCCATGAACAACCTTAATACTAATAACAAGAAGTCTCTTATAGTCTCAACCAAACATCCCATGTTCAATTAGATTTAATTCATATCAATATGTCATCTAGAACCAAAAACTCGTGTACCTTTCATAAGTATCAATGCTTCATTCCAAACGAGCAATGAGTTGTTTTAGATAACATTTACTCCCACTAAACTCTTGTTCTTGCCTGATTCTGAAGATCCCGAAGTCATACCCATGACTCAATAGCTTCAAATCCTGGAGCGAGAACTCCCACTGAACTTTACATTTAACCGTAAATCATAAAGCTCCCACTCAATTCAATGTTCCTTAACATTTAATGAATTGAAATGGTTGGGACTTAACCATATGTGCTAATAGTCACATCCCTTTCAAATACCCTTTTGAAAAGCGGTTACTGAGTTTACTGAATTCATTCTCAATGAATTACTTTACTACTTTCAACAAAGTTACCCTTAACTTTGTAGATTGCTGGCATCCTCATGTCAACCTATGCTTCTCCCAATAACTCTCATTTATTGGTATATATATCTTATAAATTTCATGGTCTGAGATTTTGCATTGGCACATTTAGATCACCATCTAAATCCAAGAACCCTTTCTTGAGCCTTTACAAAATCTTTTGAATAATTTTCTTCGAGTGTCCTCCCGTAGTTTCTATAATAGTCTTTTCTTATGGTGTATAATTTTGTGTGTGGGAACTTTCAGTTCTCCACATTTATCTTATCTTATAATTTACGAGGACTCTATCATGGATCTTATCCATGTATAGAATTTTTCCTTACAAACTTCAAGAATTTATTCTTGAAGTATCCCCCAGGGCGGGGGCCGTTGGGATATAAGGCGTAGATTTTTACCAAACCGTAGATCTTATCCACAACTTAATCTACCTTTATAATCATAAGGCGTAGATTTTTCAAATCGTAGATCCCATCCACAACTTTGTCTTCTTTCTAAATTTCTTACACAACCAAAACACAATAAATCCTACTATTCAACAATAGATCATATCCATTGTGCCAATCAAAGTCATATGCTATTTGTGGCCTTTTAAATTTCTCCCACTCTATCTTTGTAATAACAATCCCATTTCATTATCAAAGATAGCCACTAAGGCCACAAGCAATGACTTTGATGTTGGTTTGTGTACCCTTATGATTTTTTACAGAAAAATATTCGATTTAAGCTTAGATAGTTTTGGATGGTTGATAACTTCTCCTCATAATTGAGTTCTAAACTTAATTTTGATTTTGATTTGATTTGAATTGGGTATCCTATACCTATTCGGATTCAATGGTCATACATTGAAATGTGACAATCAATTTTATGTTTTAATATTTGCAAGTGTTAAACTAAATAAGAACATAATTGTAAAACCGATAGTGACTTGGGTTTAAAACCAAGTCACTACATTATCCAAAATACAACCAATTGTTTCAAGGATCATCCTTTCCTCGTCCAACAAGGAAGTAAAATACGGGTTTCAATTTGTTCTTACAATATTTCAAATCTAAGCAAAATAAGTGGAAAACAACGCTCTTTGATCATCCCGTGTGGAGCTACTCTTAGTTCCCTTTGATCCATCATGTTTGTTTTCCCTTTCCCTTATCTTTTCTTCCATGCCCTAATTCAAATAAGAAGAGCATTCACATCACAACTTGTATCATAATACATTAGTTGAGATTTACATAAAACAGGGATAGTTATCGTACCAACTGGAAGAATTTTCCCAGCTTTGAGATCGCTGAGATATTTGGAACAGTTCCTCTTCCTATGTCCTTTGCCATTGCAATAAAAGCACTTAGCTTCTTGATGAGAGCTCTTGTTGGGATTTGAGGTGCTTGCCTCAGAAGACACTTTCTTTGAACCTTTGGAAGGTTGCTTCCCTTTTGCCTTACCCTTCCTATCGAACTTTCCTTTGCCCTTAACATTTATGTTGAGCACATCCTTAGGGGTACTAACATTTAGGCCCATGTCCCTCTCTACTTGCACGATCATATTGTGTAATTCATCGAGAGAGATGTCTTGGTTCTTCCTGTTGAAATTCACCCGGAATTGTACATAAGTCTTTACCTTAGACAAGGAGTGGAGGATTCTGTCAATCACAAGTTCCTTAGGAATGTCCACTTGATTCATCCTTAGGGTTTCTACATGCTCAATTAACTTGAGCACATGTGGGCTAACCTTTTGCCCCTCCTTAAGGTTGAGATCAAAGAAGGCCGATGCCGCCTCGTATTGGACAATTCTCGAAGCCTTTGAGAACATTGTCACAAGCCTGGAGTAGATCTCATAAGCCGTGCCAATCTTTATGGCACTCCTTTGGAGTTCCGGCTCCATCGAGAAGATCAAAACATTTTTGATTGCCGCAGACTCCTTCTGATAAGTATCATTGGGTCGCCTTGCTGCGGCGGTGACATTTTCTGCAGGTTCAGGAGGTGATTCTTCAATGAGGTATTCGGTCTTACCGTCACCCTGTGCCGCCAACAATAGTTGGGCATCCCAATCGGCAAAGTTTGCCCCATTCTTTTCTAGCTTACAACGATCCATGAAGGAACGTAACCATGAAGTGTTTGTAGTAGTGGAAGCGGTCATGATTGATATTGATTCGAAGACTTAACTACAAAATTTTAAACATATGATGAAATTAAATGCTAATCGTTTTTATGTTCATTTTAACTTGTAAACATATTTATCAAGCTAATGCATCTATAAAATGACCTCTATCCAATTTTATAAATGATTCCAAGACCCAAACCCATACACCTGAAATCGTGCACCACTGGAACTCCGACCCAATGATATGGTTTGGTGGGTTAAAATAAACCGGTTCTACCATAGAACTCTTGGTTGATGACAAATCATAATTTATTCATCTTAGCCCGGAACACAGTGACCACTGGTCCTCTACACTTCCGTTGAGTACAAACCAAATTTCAAATGCATCGAGATGCGATCCGCCCACTGGACTGAATCCACCCCATCGCCCCACTTATCCTACGTAATGAGGTTCGTACTGCCCACTGGACTAGCACCACCCCACGAAATAGAAGCTCATGGGTTCTACTATTTGGTAAGGCTAATTCTCAATTGTTTTTGTTTAATATAGAGGTCTTGTCAATTTATTATCTATCTCCTTTATTAAATTGGTGAACTCGATAATTATAATTGACACGGTTGTTTTAACGATCTAAACTAATATGCATGTTTATGGCGATTTGGCTATGCATGCAAACATATTAAAATGCAAAAATAAAAGCAATAAAGCAATAAAATCCTAGTATAGCCTTCCTAGTGATAGTAAAAACTAATTAACTATTACAAATTCGGAAACCAACTCCATGGTCCCTTGAACTTCATTGGCACGCCATCCAAGAAAACACCGTCTTGTCGGAACTCCTTTCCGTATGGCACCGTCTTTTGGATCTCCAGAATTGCAATAAAATAATACAACTATTCTATTTGTAAAACTGAAAATTAAATTAAATTACAAACCCGTGATACGAGATCACATAAATTACAACCACATCAATATTCCCTTACATTACGAGTAATATTGATTAAAACTAAGGCCATACTAAGAAAAATTACATAATTCCAAATTATATAAAAACATTCAAATATGACATTCATAAAATTGCAATAATAAAATATGTACGCACATGCTCAATTTTTAATGCCAAATCGCCTTATGGGAGCAAATATCTCACATTTGTTTACGGTTTTTACGGATATGCGTGACTTTAACTATTAAAATCATCAAAATTACATAAATCTAATTTATGTCCAAGTTAATCATCCTAACATCTTTTAGGAATCAATGTTTAGTCTCTACTAATGTTTGATCATGATTTAACTTGATTTTGCATTATTGTTCATAAATTACTTGTATTTTCGGGAAAAATAAACAAAATATGGCCAAATGAGTCAATAAAATTCGAAATTTAAAATTCAAAAATTTTAAACTTTCTGGAAATTTTCTAAAAATTCATAAAATATTAAAATGGTCTTTTGCAAAAATTTATAGTTTATTTGTTAAATAAATCATATAAAAGCCGTTTTTATGGTTAAAAATCCGATTTAAATTATAAAAACTTGCAATAATTTGCCATAAATTTTTAGTCACCCTAAAATATATATTAGAACCTGAAAATGACCAAACATTACAGACCATGCTCGAAAGTTTATTATTACGACTCATAAATTACGATTATTAACTAATTAACTCATAAAATTAATAATCATAAAAAAAGAAACTTTTTGATATCCATCTTTTAGATCTGATGTTCCTATTATATAAGACATCTATGGGTAAAATTTTATGCCATAATATTAAGATTAACTATTTTTAACACAATAAGTCACTATTTATCCGATTTCAACTATTAAAATCATAAATCATGCATCACTAGAGAATAAATTCCCAAAACTTATATACATTCTGTAAATATTTCATGTGACAATGTGTAAAGTTTTTATGGCAAAATTCCAACTATAACTATTAAAGTCGAATTTGAGTCACTATTAATACGGTTTTTACTATAAAAATCATTAATCATGCAAAATAAGTCCAATAATTTCGAAAATTCATACATGTACTTTATTTATTGAATGTGACTTCTCATAAAAGTTTTAAGGTCAAATTCGAAATATAACCTTCTATACCCATTTTTACTCATATTATGACTATTTATCTCATAAAATTCATAATCCATGCATAATAACTCCATTTCTTACGAAAAATCATTTAAAATATATTAAATATGCATGTGAGAACATATCAAAAAATCTCGGCCAGAAGTTATGTTTTACTATTTTTCCCATTAATTGTTGTTTAAAACCGATTTAAACTACAAAATATACAAATAAATATAAAAATGAACAATAAAAATCCATAAAATTATTTTTATGTCCTAAAACCATTTTAGAATCAGAAACTTTAATATGCAAAATTATTTTGTGATTTATCATAATAAATACAAAATTTCGAAATTAATATGTTAATCCGTTTTAACATAAATCATGAATCCGATCATGCATGCAACAACCGTAATGCTCTGATACCACTTGTTGGAAACTAAGTTCCTGATTTTATACTCAAAACTAATGTGAGTTTTGTTTCTTTAAGTTTAGGTTATAAAACTTAATAAGATCTTATGCATGCATGATGATATCATAAGATGTGATTGTCCTTACATTGGTTTTAGAAGGTTTATACTCAATAATCACCTATTACTTGAGTCTTCAATACCGAAATACCCTTATAATGATCTAACAAAAATCGTCTCCAAAATATACGTATCAAGGACCCGATCTCAAACTAATACAAATTTTGTTACTAGAAAATTAGTATTAGTATACTAGAAGTAATAATAATATTATTCTTATAACATTATTAATGTGGAAATAATTATTTTCTTATAAAACTATTTTACTTAAGAAAATGGGAGAATGGAGTTGTAGTATAAATGTGTTAGTGAAATTATGAAGCATCCACCAACAATGACTTAGCCAACCTTGAAGTGTAGTGTGTGTGTGTTATATAGAGGCAAAATTTGAGCTCAAAAGCTCTTCATTTGGCCGGCCAAAGCATCCATAGAGACCCAATGCATGGCCTTCTACCTCTTACACAAATGCATAAAATATGCCTTACATATTCCTTTTTCATCACACACTCAAACCTCTTGTTCACTTACATACACAACCTCATCTATGTACTCCACTTACACGGTTCAAATGGGTCTAATTATAGACCCATTTTATCTTTGTCAATTGTGTTAATTTGTAACATGTCACACATGTCCCATAACACATGAACCAATTTGTTAATTATGCAATTTTAACTCTTTAAAATTCATAATTCACAATTTCATAATATTTAAACAATACTCCTAGTAATTCGAAATTACTACCTTATAAAAATGTAATATCATAATTTTAATTACAACTCTTTGTAATTTTATGATCAATCGTGTTCATTCTCAATTTAATCGTTTCCTAAACGAATAAATAAAAACCGAGTAATAAAACGATTTTATTACTTTGACCATTATTATTATAATCCCATTATAAAAATATTCGTCATGTAAAATTATTTCCAAATTTATAGTTATTAATTAATTCGTATCCAATACAATATTAATTAATTATTCCATTGAGACGGAATTCCCTAAAGATATGACCTTAAGGGATCAACTGATCACCACCATCATATGACGATAATGTCAAACTCTAGACAGCCAATCATTATCGGTAAATGTTGATCAGTCGACTTTAAAAGAGTAACACTCCCAGTTGTGTTTCATTAAAATGAGTTTTAATTACGTCAACACACTGTTGTCGAGGACACTTCCTCCAACAAAAACTGGTCTGATTTTGATGCTAAGTTGGAAAATCAACTGGAAGATATTTTTAATGGAAAGCCTGAGGATGATTTCGTTCGCTTGCATAATGAATATCTGGAATTTAATAGAGCAGCGACTTCTTATTGGAAACAGAGAGCGAAACTCCATTGGCTTAGGGAAGGGGATGCTTGTACTAGGTTCTTTTTTAATTCTGTGAGGTCTAGAAGGGGTCGGAATTTCATTGCTGGAATCAAAGATATGTCGGGGAAGTGGGTTTATGACGATTCGGTGATTAGGTTGGTCTTTGAAAAGTTTTTTCAGGATTTATATGGTTGTTCATCTGAACGGGCTTCTTTGTCATCATCTTCGGATTCCTTGGAGTATGTTTTTTCGGTGATTGTTTCTAAATTGCCTCCTGATCAAAAGATTTCTCTTGCAAGGCCTTTTTCGAGGAAAGAAATTCGTAAGGCTGTTTTTCAACTCTCACCTTTAAAATCACCAGGACCTGATGGTATTCCTGTGGCCTTTTATCAACACTTTTGGTTCCATATCAAAGAAGATATCTTTAAGGAGGTCACACACATTTTATCCACTGGGATTGTTTATCCAAAATTCAATAGAACGGTCATTGTGCTGATTCCGAAGGTGCTCGGTCCTGAATCTTTAAATCATTTTCGACCTATAAGCTTGTGCAATGTTATAATGAAATTACTGACTAAAGTGGTCACTAACAGACTTGCGAAGGTTATGCCTCTTCTTGTTGGGAATTTTCAAAATGGTTTTATTCCTGGTAGAAATATCACAGATAACATTCTTATTTCCCATGAGCTTTTCAATATGATCTCGAATAAGAAGAAAGGGGGTCGAAAGGTGCGTTATGAGTAAAGCTTATGATCGACTTCGATGGGATTTTTTGGAAAATACTCTCCGGGCCATGGAATTCCCGTCTCATCTTATTTCTATTATCATGGCTTGTGTCTCATCAGTCTCTTATTGCATCTCAATAAATGGTTCTTGTGGGAAATCTTTTCAGCCTACAAATGGTTTGAGACAGGGTGATCCTCTTTCACCTTTCTTATTTGCCCTATGTACGGAGGTTTTCTCTCGGTTGATTCTTAAATCACAGGAGGTTGGATTGATTAAAGGTCTTAAGGTTTGCAGGAATGCTCAGCCCATTTCACATTTACTTTTTGCTGATGATGCTATATTGTTTATTGAAGCTAATCCATGTGCCTGTGGAGCTTTGGTTAGGGTTCTTAAAATTTTCTGTCGGGCGTCGGGTCAGATGCTTAATAAGGATAAGTCAGCAGTTATTTTCAGTCCAAATTGCACTTTAAGGAATACAAAAGATTGTCTGAAGGCTCTTAAGGTTACACAACAGCGAAGTATGGGGAATTATTTAGGGCTACCAACGAATTTTGGTGGTTCTAAGAAGGACGTTTTTAATTTCACAATTGAAAAGGTTCGTTCAAGAATTCTTAAATGGGAGAATTGTTATCTTTCACCAGCGGGTCGATTGACTTTAATTTCATCAGTACTTTTGTCACTATCTCTTTATTGTCTATCGGCTTTCAAGTTGCCGGTAAGTGTGAGTTCAAAAATTACTTATTTGATCTCGCTTTTTTGGTGGAAAGGAATGGTGAATGGTCGGGGCATCCCCTGGTGTAGTAATTTTTTTCTTCGTTGGCTAAGACAAGAGGGGGTTTGGGTATTCGCAATATTAAATGTTTCAATCAAGCCCTTCTTGCTAAGATTTCTTGGAGAATTCTTCACAAGCCGGATTCCCTTGTAGCAAATACTTTGGGGGTTCTTCTGAATATTAACAAAGACATGTTGCTCAACGGTTCCATTAAAAGAAAATCGAAGAGTTGGGGAGGAAAAAGTATCCTTTGGGTATGTTCGTTATTGCCTAAGGGTCTTTGTTGGGATGTGGGTTTACCTTCTTGTTTGAGCTTTTGGAGGGATAAATGGTTGAATGGGAAAACAATGGAGTCTTTGGTTGGTCTGTCGCCTTCTACCCCACGTGAATATCCTATGGCTATGGTCTCATAGTTTCAGAAAGAGGATGGTTCCTGGGATGTGGACAATGTTATTCGTTGTTGTGGCAATGGGATCCTCCCTACTTTTCTTTCTTTACCAACACCTTCCATGGAAGAGTGGTTGTTTCTTAGCTTTTGATGAGTTATGGCTCTCTTCTGCAACACAAAAGGATTGTTATCGTTCTCAGAGTTCTTCAAAAGCTATCAAGGCCTCGAGGCTGTGGTCTCTGAATATTCCTAATAAGTGGCGCATTCTCCTTTGGAAAATTTTCTCTAACACTCTCCCAGTAGGTGAGGAATTTCTTTGCAGGGGATGTAACATCCCGTATTTTCGTAAATTAAATTTTAAAGGTTTTAATTTATTTTACGGAATAAAATAATATTTTAATATAAATTGTTAAGTTAGTTTTAAAACTTCCGTTAAGATCCGCCTTAAGAACCTTAAGTCCTTAAGACGTAACAACTTAGCAAGTTTAAACCCGGTTCATAAAACCCGTTCACATCAAATAATCCGCTTCATTTAAGGGAAAAGGACTACTTAACCCTAATCCCAATGCTTATGTCGACATAATTCAATCCTCCAAAAATAAGAACACTGATACTTTATTTTCTCATTTCTCCTTTAACTTTTCAATCTTAAAATCAACTTTCAGAGCTCTTCCCAAATCCGAATCAAGGTATGTTTTACATTTTCGGAATCCTTGCGAAATTTCCTTGACATCCGTGTCTTTCAATTTTGATTTAGTGCAACTTGAAAAAGAGGTTGTTTTTGGTAGATTCCGTTTTAGCTTCTAAAAACCCGTTTTCTTTGTTGTAGGAGAGGATTTAGAGGACCTTGAGGTGGATAGTTACGTGATTGAAGAGGAGCTAGGAGCATAACCGCTTTCGAGGTGACGATAATGAGAAACTCGGCCTTTATTTGTTAAAATATCATTTTCTTGATGTTTGATGTGGAAGTTTCTGATTTTGAGTATTGTTGTTGTTGTTTGAACTTAGAAACATGCTAGAATTTCCCATATATGATGTTTACATGCTTAGGTTGTGATTCACATGCTAATAAGTTCATTTTCAGATTTTTCATGGTTAAGACGGATACTAAGTGTGATCAAATTATGACTTTGTTGTTGAGTTTATGGCTTGCTTTTACATCCTATATGTGGTATATATGCTGGGTAGCGCGTGTATACTTGCGGAGAATTTGGGGAATTGGTACCGATTTTATAGGATTGGGAGTTTATTGTGAATCGCGTTTTCAGGCTCAGGGACTCAGAGCCGGTCGACCGGCTGGGAGTGCTCTTTGGTTTTGCGTGTTTTTGCTGAAATGTAGACTACTTGGGTGCCTAGCCGGTAGGCCGGCTGCCTGCTGGCCGGCTGGGAGCCCTTTTCTTAGTTTTGCGTAAGTTAAAGAGGAAGTAGAAATTGGTCCCCAGCCGGTAGGCCGACTGCCTGCTGACCGGCTAGGAGCCCCTTTAGCTTGCTTTTTCGGATTTTAAAATCTGTAAAGGGATTGAGTTCCTAGACGGTCAGCCGGCTGCCTGCCCCTGACCGGCTGAGAGCCTTGTTCACCCTAAAACGGTTTTATTTTTGATCGGTTAATCGGTTTTGTTTGAGATTCGTTCCGTGTACCTTGTATATGTGTTTGAGGTCCCCGGAGGATGGGCGACACTATATTGGGTTCGGGAATGGAGAGAGGATAGAGACCCCCCGGTCGGGTAACCGAAAGGGAAACCGGCTCTCCCTCAACTTAGTTCCCGGGATCAATTAAGTGTTGTTTAGAAGTATAGAAGATTAGAACTAAGGATCTAGTTCCTATATGTATGCTATTGTATTGATGCGTATTAAGGTATGCCTTAAGCTGGCCTCTGAGCTTAATACGTGAGTTACTTGTCGCGTGATGGGATATGTGTTAAGTTCACCTCTGGACCCATTACGTGTTTTATTTGTGGCGTGTCAGGATATGTGTTAAGTTCACCTCTGGACCTGACACGTGATCGGTTGTTGCATATTAGAATATGTGTTAAGTTCACCTCTGGACCCAGTGTGTGATAGCTGTGTATTGGGATATGTGTTAAGTTCACCTCTGGACCCAATACTTGTGTGTAGCAGTGGGATATGTGTTAAGTTCACCTCTGCACCTATTGCTTGTGTATGTATGTTGGGATGTGTTAAGTTCACCTCTGGACCCGACATTTGTATGGTAGTGGCATATGTGTTAAGTTCACCTCTAGACCCATTACTGAGTTGTGTATCGGGATATGTGTTAAGTTCACCTCTGGACCCTTTACTTGTATTGTAGTGGGATATGTGTTAAGTTCACCTCTGGACCCATTACTTGTTGTTTATTTGGTATTTAGGTTATGTCTTAAGTTGACCGCTGAACCTTTATACTTGCTGTTGATTATGATGGTTATAATGTGCTGATCATAGAATTGTTCATCCAAGGCATTGGATGAGTCGTTAGCTAGTTTCGTAAATGGTTTTGACTAAAAGACCCCCGGCCGGGCAACCATAAGGGAAATTGGCTCTCCTTCCAAATAGTTTCCGAAGTTGGTTGAGAGCCTTGCATAGTAATTGCATGATGTTATGAGATACAGATATTGAGATTCATATGCTTCACATGTTTATATATGTTGGAGTCTATTGTATGTTTAAGTGTTACGTGTCGTTACAAAAGGTGGCGAGGAGAACTCTAGTCACTCCCCACTGATTGAGGCGTACATGTTTACATGTATGTAGGTACATGACAGGATGGCAGAGGGGTTACATGGAGCTAGCGAGCGATGATACTATTCATCGATTGACTTACACACTTGCGTTAGCTAGACTCTAGACTTTTGATTTGGTTTTTGGGTGCCTGTAGGGGTGTATCATCCCAGGCTATTTGTATATATTTACTTTCACTACTTAGACAGTTATACTTATCTATTTCTGTTTATAGTTGTTTCAGTTTCAGTTTTAATTCACCTCGTTTTTATGCATGTTAAAGATTAAATTCCGCTCAAATTTTGGCATATTTTGTATGTTTTATTTCCGCTGCAGCGAGGGGTTTTACA
The DNA here is from genome assembly GCA_029255685.2 of Silene conica. Classification (NCBI taxonomy): domain Eukaryota; kingdom Viridiplantae; phylum Streptophyta; class Magnoliopsida; order Caryophyllales; family Caryophyllaceae; genus Silene; species Silene conica. The sequence goes on from CM055316.2 coordinate 49,868,115, forward strand.
GTTGATATCAGAGCGTTGTCGCTCCCGACGCACTCATGTGACCCCCAACCTTAACTTGACCATATAATTAAATAATGAATGAGAGATGGGGTAGATTTAAGGATTTATATTGTAGTCTATTTGTGATTGCTAATTGCTAAGTTAACACTTGCTTTTCTTTTGAAGGATGGTGAGGAATACAGCTGCTGAGAATACGATAATGCAAGCGCTTCTCCAAGTGCTTGAGAACCAGAGACATCAGGCTGAGACTGTTCCTCCTCCTCCTCCACCAGGCAATGATGCCAACCGACCTGGTGGCTTCTCTTGGATAGCATCACAGATGTCCAAGAGTCACGCGAAGACTTATGGAGGTGAAGTTGATCCTGTTGCCCTTTCTGAATGGTTCTGTGAGATGGAGAAGAGCTTCACCATGTACTCGATAGTCAGAGAGGATAGAATGCGTCTAGCCATTCACTTTTTGACTTTGGAGGCCGACAGATGGTGGACTTTGACTGGACCGACTTTCGTTCTGGATCCGCTATTTGACTGGGAAGCTTTTAAGGAAAATATTGAGACGAGATTTTATCCTAAGGAGCTTCGATCAGAGAGACTTAAGGAGTTCATGGCCTTGAAGCAGGGAAAGATGTTCGTACAAGAGTTCACCGACAAATTTAACCAGCTTGCACATTTTGCATCGAGATTTGTGAGGGACGAGGCTGAGAGAGTTTACTTCTATCGGGGGAAGTTGGGGCCTCGCATCGAGAGTATGGTCCGCCGTGACTCGACTTCTTTCGTTGAGGTTTATGATGATGCTATTTGGGCAGAGAGTTCCATTCGAGCTATAGAGACCGTTTGTTCCATCTACTTCTGCACCTTCTTCTCAGAAGAAGCGATTTGAGAGGTTCTCTGCACCGGTTGCTAAGACCATTATTCACACGGATATTGCTTCTAGTGTTTGCCACCGTTGTAGTAAACCATCTCATCCGGGCTTCGACTGTTTCAAGAATGCCTACAAGTGTTTTACTTGTAATGGATATGGGCATAGGTCTTTTGATTTTCCTGAGAGGAACACCGCACTTGGCAAGGCTGCCACTGCTGCTGCAGCTACTAGAGGAGGTAAGGCGAAGGGGAAGATCTTTGTTATGACCACAGCTGAGGCTGAGGCTCATCCTGACATCGTTGCTAGTATCTTTTCTGTTCTTGGCGCTGAGTGCCTGATTTTATTTGATACTGGTGCTTCTCTATCGTTCATATCAACCCAGTTTCCCGACAGACTAGCTCTGGAGTCTTCTGTTGTTGAGGAGACTTTTATCTCATTGCCTTCGAGAGATGTTTTCTCCTGCTTTTCTTCCCATAAGGATGTTCCGATTATTATTGGTTGAGCCACATTTCCAGCGGACTTACTGAGATTTCCTCTCGAGGAATTTGACATTATCCTCGGTATGGATTGGTTATCGCGATACCATGCTCGCTTCGAGTGTCGCGACCAGAAAATCTGCTTGAGGAGTTCTTCAGGAGTTCGTGTTTCCTACAGGGGAACTCGCCCTAAAAAGGGTGTTCGTGTCATCTCATCGATGAAAGCTTCTCATCTTCTAAGGAAGGGTTGCCAAGCCTTCCTGTGTGGTGTTTCAGCTGCAAAGCCATCGCTACCGAAGCTTGAGGATATAGCTATTGTTCGTGAGTTTCTAGATGTCTTTCTAGAGGAATTGCCGGGAATACCGCCTGAGAGAGATGTGGAGTTTACCATTGAGCTTGTTCCAGGTACCGGACCTATATCTAAGGCTCCCTACCGTATGGCTCCACCTGAGTTGAAATAGTTGAAGCAGCAATTAGAGGAGATGATCGAGAAGGGATTCATTCGACCGAGTGCCTCTCCTTGGGGTGCTCTAGTTCTTTTCGTTAAGAAGAAAGATGGTTCCATGAGACTTTGCATTGATTACAGGCAATTGAACAGAGTTAAAGTGAAGAACAGATATCCTTTACCTAGGATTGATGACTTGTTCGATCAGCTGAGATGTGCTTCCAGATTTTCGAAGATTGACCTTCGTTCCGGTTATCATCAGATTCCAGTGAGAGAGGCCGATATTGCGAAGACTAATTTCCGTACCAGATATGGGCACTTTGAGTTCGTTGTCATGCCTTTTGGTTTGACGAATGCTCCTGCTATCTTCATGGATCAGATGAACAGGACGTTCAATGAGTTTCTAGACACTTGTGTTATGGTGTTTATTGATGATATCCTCATTTATTCGAAGACTGATGCCTAGCATGCCGAACATCTTTGATTGATACTTGGGATTTTACGTCGCCAGAAGTGGTTTGCGAAATTTTCTAAGTGTGAGTTTTGGTTATCTAAGGTTACATTTCTTGGACATGTGATATCTAGTGAGGGAGTCATGGTTGATCCTGCTAAGATTGAGGCTGTTATTGATTGGGAGAGTCCCAAAGATGTGGGAGAGATTCGTAGTTTCCTCGGTTTGGCTGGATACTATCGTCGGTTTGTTGAGGATTTCTCTAGATTGGCTCGTCCGATGACTCAGTTACTGAAGAAAGAAGCCATGTTTGTTTGGACAGATAAGTGTGAGAGCTCAATTGAGGAATTGAAGACTAGGTTGACTTCTGCTCCAGTGCTTACTTTGCCAGAGAGATTGGTGTTGATTTCGATGTCTACTGCGATGCTTCTATGCTTGGACTTGGATGTGTATTGATGCAGAGTAGTAAGGTGATTGCTTATTCTTCGAGACAGTTGCAAGTTCACGAGGTGAACTATCCTACGCATGATCTTGAGTTGGCTACTGTTGTTCATGCCTTGAAGATGTGGCGTCATTACTTGATTGGTTCTCATTGTCGCACTTTCACGGATCATAAGAGTTTGAAGTACATTTTCACACAGAAGGACCTTAATATGCGACAGCGTCGATGGTTAGCGTTGGTTAAGGATTATGATATTGAGTTGTTGTATCATGAGGGTAAGGCCAATGTTGTTGCTGATGCGCTTAGCCGCAAGATTTCTCATTCGATGAGTGATATGCGTGTATTGCCAGAGGAGCTGTGTTCTGAGTTCAGGAAGTTGAGATTAGAGATGGTTGGTAGTGGTTTTTATTGGTTATCTGCTATGACTGCTGAGCCGAAATTGTATTGGAAGATTCGCCAGGGTTTGCCTACAGATGTTGCTTTCCGGAAGTTCGAGGCCAAGATTGCTAGTGGTGAGGCACAGGATTTCGTGATTGGTTCTGATGGTTTTCTTCGGTTCCGAGGCCGGATGTATGTTCCAGATGCACCTGATTTGAGGAAGAGAGTATTGGATGAGGCTCATTTGACGCCATATTCTGTTCATCCGGGCGGCGAGAAGATGCACAAGGACCTTAGACTTCTATTTTGGCGGCCAGGGATGAAGAAGAACATTTTGGATTATGTGAGTAGGTGTCTGACTTGTCAGCAAGTCAAGATTGAGCATAGGAGTCCAGGTGGTTTGTTACAGCCGCTCCACGTTCCTCAGTGGAAGTGGGAGTGTATTTCGATGGATTTCGTGACTGCATTGCCTAAGACAGTTGGAGGCAAGGATGCTATTTGGGTTGTGGTTGATAGATTAACCAAGTGTGCCAAATTTGTGCCTATTCGTGAGACTTGGGATATGGACCGCTTAGCTAGGGCTTACATTGCAGATGTTGTCCGTTACCACGGTGTCCCGAGAGAGATCGTGTCTGACCGAGATCCGCGTTTTTGTTCCAGATTTTGGAAGGCTCTACAGGAGGCTATGGGTAGCCGTATACTGATGAGTACAACGTTCCATGCTGCGACTGATGGACAGTCCGAGAGGACGATTCAGACTTTAGAGGACTTGCTCCGTGCTTGTGCACTTGACTTCCAGAGTTCGTGGGAACAGTGTCTACCGTTAGTTGAGTTTTCGTACAACAACAGTTTTCACTCGTCTATTGGTATGGCTCCGTATGAGGCGCTCTATGGCAGGAAGTGTCGTTGCCCGATTTGTTGGGATCAGTCGAGCGACACGCACGACCTAGGACCTGACCAGTTGGCTGCGACGATTGATCACGTTCAGCTTATCAGAAGTAGGATGAAGGCCGTACATGATCGGCAGAAATCCTATGCAGATGTTTGTCGAAAACCTCTCGAGTTTGAGGTGGGTGACAGAGTTTTCCTTCGAGTTTCTCCGACGAAGGGCGTCAAGAGGTTTGGTGTCAAGGGCAAGTTGAGTCCTAAATATATTGGGCCGTTCGAGATCGTGAAGAGGATTGGTGCTGCTGCCTACCGATTGGACTTGCCTCCTAGTTTGGGCAAGGTTCATAGTGTCTTTCATATTTCACAGCTCCGCAAGTACGTTAGTGATCCTAGTCACGTGCTTCACAGAGAGATCGAGAACCTGGAGCCGAGTCTTGCGTTCGAGGAGCGTCCCGTGAAGATTTTGGATCGTCAGGACCGGAAGCTTAGGAGCAAGGTGGTGCCCCTAGTGAAGATCCTATGGCGTTGTGGCGACGTTGAGGAGCAGACGTGGGAGACCGAGGCTTCGATGCGTGTTACGCATCCTTCTCTTTTCGATTGAGGTATAGTTACTTAGAATTTATCTTCGTTCCAGTTTCGAGGACGAAACGTTTTGAAAGTTGGGGTGATTGTAACATCCCGTATTTTCGTAAATTAAATTTTAAAGGTTTTAATTTATTTTACGGAATAAAATAATATTTTAATATGAATTGTTAAGTTAGTTTTAAAACTTCCGTTAAGATCCGCCTTAAGAACCTTAAGTCCTTATGACGTAACAACTTAGCAAGTTTAAACCCGGTTCATAAAACCCGTTCACATCAAATAATCCGCTTCATTTAAGGGAAAAGGACTACTTAACCCTAATCACAATGCTTATGTCGACATAATTCAATCCTCCAAAAATAAGAACACTGATACTTTATTTTCTCATTTCTCCTTCAACTTTTCAATCTTAAAATCAACTTTCAGAGCTCTTCCCAAATCCGAATCAAGGTATGTTATACATTTTCGAAATCCTTGCGAAATTTCATTGACATCTGTCTCTTTCAATTTTGATTTAGTGCAACTTGAAAAAGAGGCTGTTTTTGGTAGATTCCGTTTTAGCTTCTAAAACCCCGTTTTCTTTGTTGTAGGAGAGGATTTAGAGGACCTTGGTGTGGATAGGTACGTGATTGAAGAGGAGCTAGGAGCATAACCGCTTTCGAGGTGACTATAATGAGAAACTCGACCTTCATTTGTTAAAATAGCATTTTCTTGATGTTTAATGTGGAAGTTTCTGATTTTGAGTATTGTTGTTGTTGTTGTTTGGACTTAAAAACATGCTAGGATTTTCCATATATGATGTTTACATGCTTAGGTTGTGATTCACATGCTCATAAGTTCATTTTCAGATTTTTCATGCTTAAGACGGATACTAAGTGTGATCAAATTATGACTTTGTTGTTGAGTTTATGGCTTTCTTTTACATCCTATATGTGGTATATATGCTGGGTAGTGTATACTTGTGGAGAATTTGGGGAATTGGTATCGATTTTATAGGATTGGGAGTTTACTGTGAATCGCGTTTTCAGGCTCAGGGACTCTGAGCCGGTCGACCGACCGGCCGCCGGTAGACCGACCGGCCGCCGGTAGACCGACCGGCCGCCGGTAGACCGACCGGCCGCCGGTAGACCGACCGGCCGCCGGTAGACCGACCGGCCGCCGGTAGACCGACCGGCCGCCGGTAGACCGACTGGGAGTGCTCTTTGGTTTTGCGTGTTTTTGCTGAAATTTAGACTACTTGGGTGCCCAGCCGGTAGGCCGGCTGCCTGCTGGCCGGCTGGGAGCCATTTTCTTAGTTTTGCGTAAGTCAAAGAGGAAGTAGAAATTAGTCCCCTGCCGGTAGGCCGGCTGCCTGCTGACCGGCTAGGAGCCCCTTTAGCTTGTTTTTTCGGATTTTAAAATCTTAAAAGGGATTGAGTTCCCAGACGATCAGCCGGCTGCCTGCCCCTGACCGGCTGAGAGCCCTGTTCACCATAAAACGGTTTTATCTTTTGATCGGTTAATCGGTTTTGTTTGAGATTCGTTCCGTGTACCTTGTATATGTGTTTGAGGTCCCCGGAGGATGGGCGACACTATAATGGGTTCGGGAATGGAGAGAGGATAGAGACCCCCCGGTCGGGTAACCTGAAGGGAAACCGGCTCTTCCTCAACTTAGTTTCCGGGATCAATTAAGTGTTGTTTAGAAGTATAGCAGATTAGAACTAAGGATCTAGTTCCTATATGTATGCTGTTGTATTGATGCGTATTAAGGTATGTCTGAAGCTGGCCTCTGAGCTTAATACGTGAGTTACTTGTCGCGTGATGGGATATGTGTTAAGTTCACCTCTAGATCCATTACGTGTTTTATTTGTGGCGTGTCAGGATATGTGTTAAGTTCACCTCTGGACCTGACACGTGATCGGTTGTTGCATATTAGAATATGTGTTAAGTTCACCTCTGGACCCAGTGTGTGATAGCTGTGTATTGGGATATGTGTTAAGTTCACCTCTGGACCCAATACTTGTGTGTAGCAGTGGGATATGTGTTAAGTTCACCTCTGGACCCATTGCTTGTGTATGTATGTTGGGATATGTGTTAAGTTCACCTCTGGACCCGACATTTGTATGGTAGTGGCATATGTGTTAAGTTCACCTCTGGACCCATTACTGAGTTGTGTATCGGGATATGTGTTAAGTTCACCTCTGGACCCTTTACTTGTATTGTAGTGGGATATGTGTTAAGTTCACCTCTGGACCCATTACTTGTTGTTTATTTGGTATTTAGGTTATGTCTTAAGTTGACCGCTGAACCTTTATACTTGCTGTTGATTATGATGGTTATAGTGTGCTAATCATAGAATTGTTCATCCAAGGCATTGGATGACTCTTTAGCTAGTTTCGTAAATGGTTTGGACTGAAAGACCCCCCGGCCGGGCAACCGGAAGGGAAATTGGCTCTCCTTCCAAATAGATTCTGAAGTTGGTTGAGAGCCTTGCATAGTAATTGCATGATGTTATGAGATACAGATATTGAGATTCATATGCTTCCATGTTTATATATGTTGGAGTGTATTGTATGTTTAAGTGTTACGTGTCGTTACAAAAGGTGGCTAGGAGAACTCTAGTCACTCCCCACTGATTGTGGCGTACATGTTTACATGTATGTAGGTACATGACAGGATGACAGAGGGGTTACATTGAGCTAGCGAGCGATGATCCTATTCATCGATTGACTTACACACTTGCGTTAGCTAGACTCTAGACTTTTGATTTGCTTTTTGGGTGCCTGTAGGGATGTATCATCCCAGGCTGTTTGTATATATTTACTTTCAGTACTTAGACAGTTATACTTATCTATTTCTGTTTATATCAGTTGTTTCAGTTTCAGTTTTAATTCACCTCGTTTTTATGCATGTTAAAGTTTAAATTCCGCTCAAATTTTGGCATGTTTTGTATATTTTATTTCCGCTGCTACGAGGGATTTTAGATATAAACTGGTCTACGTTCTATCCTCTTTGTTCTTCATCTACATCTGTTGAATCGGTTTCGCATTTGTTTCGGGATTATGCTGTTTCCCTTCGGATTTGGAGAAGTTCACCTTTGGGTTTAAGGGCTGAGATGGATCACATCATCCCTATTTCTGACTGGATTGCAAACTGGCTAAATTATTTTCAAAAACAAAAGACTTCTGACACTTCTGTTTTATATTTCATTGCTACAATTTGGGCTATTTGGAGTCTCAGAAATGCGATGGTTTTTCATAGTTTCAGAGGACAGATTACATGCTTCATGGATCAAATCTTCATTGATGTTGCTGACATTAATTCTTCCAGATTGGAGCCCGCTCCTTCTGCTTCTGGTAATTTGTCTTTGGTCCCTGATAATCTATCTGAATATGACAGAATTCGGAATTGTATTCCCAGTTTTTTGATTGGTCTGCATCAATGCTCTTCGAAGTTTCGTATTAAGTTTGATGCAGCTTGGTCGAAAGATTTCAGTGGTGCGGCAAGATGGGTTTGTTTTGATGCAAGGGGGGTGATTTGCTTTCAGGGATCTGTTTCTCTTTGGGCAATGAATAATGCGGAAGGAATTGCATGCTTTGAAGCCCTTAAGTCTGCAATGGCTGTTGGTCTAAGACATGTTGATATCGTTTCCGATAGTATCAATTTGGTGTTACAGCTCACTGGAAATGCTCCTGTCGATCGTTTTCTCACTAGGCTATCGAATAAGTTAGAGGGTCTTTTATCATATTTTCATTGTGTTTCGTTTAGTTATTGTTCAAGAAAGCTGAATAGGATTGCTCATCAATTAGCTTCTTTTCAGGCTAAACGATGAGAATCTTATTTTTATGCACTATGTCAAGACAAAAAAAAAGATTAATCAACAATTTGCAGCTTAATCTACTGCCACAACATTAATTTCTGGTGTCTACTACTTGAGCCAAACTGTTTTTCCCCTCTTTTGTCCATTTCTATCCAATCGTTTTCGGAATTACTTTCAAATACAGACTTTACTCTTTCAAATACACATTTTCATAAATATTCCGTGTTATACCCTTTTTTTCTAACCCTAATTAAGTTAACCCAAAATCAAATTGACTCAAATTTATACCTTTTCCTTTTAAATTAAATCTAATATTTTATAAACTTAAATAATAAATTATAATCTCATAAAATTATTAGGTTTATCAAGAAATTAAATCAGTAAAAATCATATGTGCACAAACATACAAATCAGACTTTGGTATTATTCTTCCGCCGCCAAAATCTCACTTTGCTTGAATTGATTTTCTTTGCCATAATTCAGTTTCTTTGTTAGTAAACTTCACGTAGCATTTGACGAATTCGTCGGATTCATCGTCTTATTATATACTCATATATGTATATGAAAGTTCACATTCGTTTTGTCATGGCTGCATATATGGGATGACGGGATTGGACGGTATAATTGAGTGTTGGACGGTTAGAGGTTGGAGTGGGTGGGAGTGGTCAGTTTATCGATTGTAAAGGAGTTGGTTGTGGTTAGGTGGTGTAGGGGAGATGAGAGGAGGGAGAAAAAAAAGTAATGGGTTAAGACGTAAGAGAATGAATAAAATGATAAGGGCAACACTGTAAAAAGCGTATGTGAAAGAGTAATATTCGTATGTGAAAAAGTACGTCCCATTGTATTTGGTTACAGTGTTACTATTAAGATTTAGTAAAAGGTGAATTGTGTCTTATTATTGAGTAAGTAGTATGCTTAAATAGAGAATATAATTATGGGCCAAAACCAATAACAGTCAATAATGGGCCAAGCTAACACTACGACGCTTAACACCCCCTCAAACTGGAGCATGAAGATCAAGAATGCCGAGCTTGGAGAGTAGATAAGAAAATTGCGGAACGCCGAAGGCTTTCGTGAACAAATCAGCCAATTGCTCAGTAGTAGACACATGAATCAGACTAATCAGGCCGTCTGTAATCGCGTCACGAACGAAATGACAGTTAACTTCAATATGTTTGGTCCGTTCGTGAAATACCGGATTCTTGAAATACTGGATTCTTAGCAAGATGGATAGCGGATTGACTGTCACAAAATAATTTCATAGGTAACGGAAACGGAACCTCCAAACAAGTCAACAAGCCTTGTAACCATTTTAATTCGCAGACAGCAGCGGCCATAGATCGATACTCAGCCTTTGCAGAAGAGAGCGAAACAGTCGTCTTTTACATTGTTTTCCATGAAATGGGTGACCCACCGAGAAAAACAAACCATCCGGTGGTGGATTTACGAGAAAGAGGACTACCTGCGTAATCAGAATCACACCAACCCGAGATGGAAAAATCACTATCAGAACGTAAAACAATACCTTGCCTAGGGCTACCCTTCAAGTAGCATACCACGCGCAAAGCTGCATCAAAGTTCTCTTGCCGTGGCTCTTTAAGAAACAGGGATAGAATGTGGACAGCTTAAGACTAATTGGGTCGTGTGACAACAAGGTAAACTAACCGACCAACAAGGCGACGATAGGACTCAATATCTTTCAGAACCGGTCCAGTAGTGACGCCCACGTGATGATTTTGCCCCAAAGGCGTAAGAGCGGGCTTAGACCCAAGAAAACCTGTTTCAGAAATAATATCCAAAGCATATTTGCGCTGACTCAAATAAATACCGTCGGCACTACGGGCTACTTCGAGACCAAGGAAGTACTTGAGAGGAACCAAGTCCTTCATGTGAAAACTGGTCCCCAAATATGTCTTGAAATCAGCAATAGCGGAAGCAGCATTTCCCGCAATGACAAGGTCGTCCACATACACCAGAACGAAAAGACGCACCTGATCACGGGAAAAAGTAAATAGAGAATAATCCGAATAAGACTGCTGAAAACCATAATCTCGCAATGTTGTGTCCAATTTGGCAAACCAGCAGCGCGGTGCTTGTCGTAAATCGTACAAGGAATTTTTTAAACGGCACACCATACCCTCTCTATCACGACTAAAACCCGAAGGGAGTCGCTGTTGGAGCTAGTGTCCTCCACAGTTAGTGCGACAACATGAATAAATCTCTAAAAGGTTCACATGGTATACTTTGTATTTTAATTAGTTGATTCACGTTTATCAATAGTAGTTGGCTTGTTAGAAGTTTAACGTTATTGTAATACAGATGGTGGTAATCAACTAGTCCCTAAAAGTCACACCTAAAGGATGTAATCTGAGAGATATGATTAAATGAAAATATAATCGTATTGATACCTTCTACGACTAAACGGTTAGTAAATGTAATGATGATGAGATTATTTAATACTCATTAAATAATATTAGCTCAGACGAATTAAAATGTTAATTCGTAATTAAATATAAAATGTTATATTTAATTGATGTATATAATATAATTATTTAATAAAGATTAAATAATTTAGTTAAATATAAACGGTTATATTTAATTAGCGATATATACAGATAAAACATTATATACATAAGAGGATGTTAACCGACTGAGCAACAACCCACATATGGGATGTCACGGTTCACACTCACGCGAGTGGAACGAGTTGGTTACCTAAGGATGGGAGGAGTTTCGAGAGGACTCAAATAACGATTTGAGAAATCTCATCTTATGGTTCTTTGTTAATGTTAGTAGTATACTTGGAATAGAACTCTACTAGCCTATATACTACTCTATACATTGTAACACCCCGATTTATTTAAGAGCCTTTAGCAAGACATTCTCAAATAAATAGAGCTGTTACCATCTCGGAATGTCCGAGGTAGTGAATAACAAAGTAAAACAACCAAAATACTTTATATAAAACTGATAAAATTTAAAACTTGGTTATTACAGTTACTATATAACAGAAAGGAAAAATACAACTGATGACTTCTCTAGATGTGATATAATTCTAAGTCGGTCCAAAGTATGCATCTCACATTCCTGCCCCAGCTCCTAGCTCATCTGTCTCTGACCTGCAGAATCAAGTCCCCATTCCGGATCATCGTAGGTGTACACGAATACACTGTCAACCTCGCGGTTGAGTAGGGTAACACAATAATTATAATGCAACAATTATGATATGCAAATGCAATGATATGCTCGAGCTCAATCTAAATCTCAATTCTCAATCTAAAACCCTTGCACCAAGCCACACCGAACCTCCCGGCAGACTATAATCGGCCGTCGCCGAACACCAGCATAACAGCTGAGGTCACCAGGTCTAGTCCGGCAGAACTAGCCCGGGCCCAATAATATCATCATCATCTCATATCTGTAACCAATGCACATGCCATGCTCATGAATGCAACAATACTCTTAATCCATGATGCTATTAAATAATGCAATGCGCGTACCAATAATAATAAACAACACTCAATCCAACCAATACTATTCTCATATAAATCATGCTCAGCATCCAAAACACACAATCCAATATTTATTCATAACACATCATAAGTATAGGGTCAGTGTATCCTACCTGGAATAGCAGTCTGTAAACATGCAATCACCGTCTAGAAATATTCCACCTCGAATTCCGTTCCTATAGATATTACTTAATATCAATTTCTAACCATACCACCAAACATTACTAAAATTATTCGATCATGTTCATAATCGATTTACTTATCACACATTGTAAATATACGTATCATACACTCATATACATACCAAGTAACATTAACTAATTCTACATATTAATCATCATCACCCAACTATAAACTTACTATTTATAGACTTACTAATTATAGTACGCGAACAATTATTCAATTGTTATTAAATTAGTAAAATACATACTTAAACACAACTAGTAATATTACCCATAAAACAACCACAAAATAAATACCAAAACATAATATACTTTAACAACAATACCCTTAATATTAATATTGATAATGCCCAACAATAGCAACAACTATGTAAACCATACTAATAATAATAATAATATCAATGATAATAATAATATTATCAATGATAATAATAATATTATAAAGATGATAACAAATGATGACAAAACCCAACAATACTAATAGTGATAATATAATAATAATATTATTAATAATAACACACAACATAACAGCACACCAAAGACATACAACAACAGCAACAGTACCGACGCATTCCGTAACATTACTCGCACACCCTATTTCCTGACACCACCGCCACCACCCAAGACACCCACGACCACCACCAACAATCCTAAACTCAACTACGTACTACCAAATACCACTACCACCCATTGCACACCACTAGGAACCACCACAGGAACCACCACGACGGGTTTAAATAGTCTGCCCGTAAAAATTCAACACTCTGTTTTCCAGAAAACCGCCTGTACCCCCTCCTTCTCTCGTCTATTTCTCTCACCACCATGCCCGACACCACCTCTGGCCACCACCATTGTCACTATTGACTCACGGTGGTTCTAGGTGTGGTGCCATATCCCTCTCTCCTCACCTCCAGCCACCGCAACAACCGCCACCAGAGTCCCTGCCTACTCGTTCCTACTCTGTTTTGCTCTTCTCTGCCAACACTCCCGCACCCACGTGAACACCCGCTCTAACCACCACAGCTACCACTCTAACCACCACCTGACACCACTCCCAACATCACTCATCTCCCACGTCTCTCCTGGTGGTAGCTATCAGCCCTCGACACCCCAAACCCACCTAAAACAGCCCTATAAAACACACTGGCATGTTTTAATTGTTCCTGCCGCCTCTAAACCACCACGCTCCTGGTGGTGCTCCAGCCACCACACTCCACCAAAAAGCAACCAAAATCATCTATACATATCTTACTTCAACTACCCAAGACTCGTATCCCCAAAACTAAATCAGCAATAACACGAAACGTAAATAAGAACACGAGCAGAAAAACATGAATATACGATTATCGACAACGAATGCTTACAGTCATGGTCTCGGTGGTTGACGAAGACGACTGGTGTTGGGTTCCTCTACCCTTCGTTCCTCCTCTATCCGCGGTGGCTGAAGATGAACTAGGTTTTTAGTTGGTTTGTCGATGGATGAGATAGTAGGGAGTTGATGTCGATGACAAAGTATAGGGTAGGGTTTGGGTTTGTCGATGAACAAAATTATAAGGTAGGGTTTTGGTTGCTCTCATCCTTAACCCGAGTCCACAACCCATCACGCATCTCGAGGACCCATATGACTATACCCGTTCATAACTCACAACTTAAAAAAAACGAGTACGTACAAATAATTATACTAATTAAATTATGTAAATAAGCATTAGTAAATATTAATTATATTAATTATAAGAAATTATAAAATTATTAGAAATTATATAAGGATAAATAAATATTTGGATTTAAAAATAATTACGATTTAAATAATAAAACAATTATGGATGAGGAATAAATATAAAATAGGAAATGTATATCGAATTATAATTATATTATCAAATTAAAGACATACAAATGAAATGTCATTTTATGAAATAATCATCTAATCTAAAATAATTATGGAATACGAACTAATCGTAGAAATACGATTTATAGAATAATAACAGCTTAAGTAGAATACTTTATAAACATTCCATTTGAAATACTTGTATAAAACACGGTTTGACTGCCGTTGACCGAGGCTAAGATACGGGGTATTACAGTCTTCCCTCCTTAAAATGAACTTCGTCCCGAAGTTTGCTACCCCGTAACGATAACAACAATACCCCGCAAGCATAAAACAAACACGTGTAGTACATATACATATGCTCTTAAACGCGAAATATTACTGTTGGGAAATGTGTCCTCAACAATAGTGCGATGACATAATTAAATCTCATGACGAGAATGCGCAAGAGATGATACGAAATTATATTAGTCAACTGACCAACATTAATCAGTAATGATTGGCTAGCTAGAGTTTGACATTACTATCGTATGACGGTGGTGGTCAGTTGATCCCTTTAGGTCACACCTATAGGACAATTCCCTTAATTGATGAACTGATCAAATGTATATTGATACGAGTTGATCATGTTCCTTAAACTCGTATATCGAGAAATCAGAGGTTAAGTCTTATTGTAAGATTTATGTTTATAATTGAAACGTATCAATTATTAAACATTGAACGATATTTTATAATATCGTAATTAGAATGAATTGAGTTGTATATTATCACAAGGGTTGTAAATCGTATTGACGATTAATGATAATGACCATTTTATATTATTGTAATTTCGAATTACTAGTCAAAACTAATAAATATGATTTATTTAATTTACAAATGATATTTATTTGATAAATATGCATTTTAAATATAAAATCAATTGTTACTTATTTTATGTGACATTTTAGATGTTACATATGTACAATTATTCAAATTGACATAATATAAAATGGATGTCCATTTTATGCATAAAATGGGACGGTTTGGGGAGGTGGTTAAGGGGTGATTATTGCTCTTAATTACCCTAAAACATAATCATTAAAAGTAAGCCTTGAGAATAAAAGCTATGGCCACCCTAAACACATTGCAAAGAGAAGTTATTCCCTTTTGTGTCTTCCCATGGCCGGCTACCCCATACCCAATGCAACCCTAATATAACTTGTGATCTTACTTACAATTCATTCATTCAAAACTTTGGCAAAATTTTCTAGAGAGAAAATCTTACAAAACCTTTAAAATTATTATATGCTAATATCTATATACGTTTTACTATAAGTAATAGTAATAAGTTTATTATTCAAATTAGATTAAGATAATAAACTTAGTTTAAGGAAACCGTTTCTAAAACCCTAGCTTGTGATAGTCTCGGTTTTAAGGGGTGTCTTGGGTGCATCTTGAAGGAGATATCCTACTTGGGTATTTAGCTTGGAGGATCATCCGTGCCATCTTGTCGAAATAAGTGAGCTTTCGATTTCTTGTTCCGCTTTATAATTAGCATGCATAAGATCTAAAATATATATAATTAAAATGTTAATTATCAACTTCATTAGTATACCTAAGTTTTAGGTTTTGAGACTATAGAACCTATCAATTGGTATCAGAGCAAATCGGTTGTTTGCATGCTTTTCGTTTATATTTTTACGAAGTTATTAGATAACAAAAAATAAATATGAAATTTTACATCATATATGATATGGCCAAAATTTCTAATGTATGAATACCTACTGATCCTAAATTTATTTTAGGATATTTGGAATAATTTTTGGATATATATTGTTCATAGATATTTTTATTTCGGTTTTTATAATTTTTTAATGTTTAAAATGTTTATTTTTGCGGAAAAATAGCAAAAATCAACCTCTGGCCGAGATTTTTTAGTATGGTTTCACATGTATTTCCTATGATATAAATATGAAATTTCGTAAATTATGGAGTTAAAATGCATGGTTTATGAGTTTTAAATGTTAAAATGACATAAAATGAAAATAAATGGGTTTATATAGTTATATTTCGAATTTGACTATAAAAAAATTTGAGTATATCACTTGCAATATTTAAAAAGTATACTAAATTTTCCAGAAATTTTTATTGTATATTGCATGTTTATTGATTTTTAGTGTAAAAATCGGATAAAAGTGACATAATTTCGACTTTAATAGTTTAAGTTGGAATTTGTCCATAAAACTTTTACACGATGTCATATATATTATTTCCAGCATGTATAAAAATTTCGAGATTTTTGTTTGATGTTATGCTTGTGAAATAATTTTAATGGTTAAAATTGTACGATATATGACATAAATCGTTAAAAATAGCAAAAGTTGTTAAAATGGCCGAAAAATTTAACCCATAAAAGTCATATTTGATATGTTCATCACCATATTTTTCTTGGGAGCCAAAAGTTTCTGTTTTATTTAATTTTTATTTATTAAATGTTGTATTTAAAAATTGAATAATAAGATTCATTTTATGAAAATTTCGGATATTGGGCAGCGTGCTATTTAAATTTTATGTCCATTTCAGTTTCTTAAAGTGTTTTGGAAAGTGTAAAAATATTATTAGTATTTTATATGCTTTTATGAAAGTAATTATTGAATTTCCGACTCAAAATACGCGTTTTACATCTTATTTAAGATATAAATAATAAAACCGTGTAAGTACTAATATTTTTAAGGTTCTGAAATTTTAAGAACATTCTATAGTATTCAAAATTTGAATTTTGAATTTTTCGAAATTTTGTGACTCTTTTTGAATTTTATATTATTTTTCCCGAAAAACCGTTTAATACCGAACAATATTATAATATTAAGTTAAGTCATGTTCAAAGTTTGAGTAAGACTAAATTTTGAAACCTAAATGAGTTAGGATGATTAACTTAAGAGTGAATTCCGATTCACGTGATGCCAAGTGTTTTTTAATCGTTAAAGCACGCAATTCCATAAAACCGAGGTATCCGATAACTGTATATATAAATGATATTCAATAGGACGATTTGGCTTAGGTTGCATGTTAGTTCATATTCATAAGAATTGCATATTTTAATTATGATTATCATGATTTTATTTACGTAATTTGGAATTATGTAATTTTACTTAGTATGGCCTTAGTTTTTAATCGATATTTCCCGAAATGTAAGGGGTTATCGATTCGGATGTAATTAATGTGATCTGGTATCACTTTATTTATTGTTTTCTATTTTATAATGTATAAGTAGACTAGAAAGGTTGTATTTTTTGTAATCTCCGGAGAGCCTTGAAGACGATGCCATTCGGAAAGGAGTTCCGACCAAGACGGTGTTTGCCTTGGGATACGTGCCTCGTGAAGTTCAAGGGACCAAAGGAGTTGGTTTCCAAATTTGTACTTTTATTATTTTCTTTTCTAGGAAGGTCATACTAGGGTTTCTTATGCTTTAAGTTTTTATGCTTTTATAATTGCTTTATATGTTTGCATGCATAGCCAAATCGTCATATCATGTCATGCATTTTATTCGATTTAGTCGACCTAGTCAATTAATTTATCGATAATTCACCGACTTAGTTCACTTAAACGGAGATAGATAATAATTTTGACTAAATCTCTTACAATATTAATATTGAGACTTAGCCTTACCAAAAAGAATAGAGTCATGAATCCCGTCTTCATAAGAAAGTAGGCTCGGCCACACCAGGGTACTAAAGTTGTTACGTTGGGTAAGTGGGGTAATGTAATTACACCTTGAAATTTGGTCGATCTCAACGAAGGTATTCGTAACCGTAGTTGCAATAAGTTCGGGCTAAAGACAATTTATAGGAAATTGTCGACCGAGAGTTTTAAGGTAGAACCGATTAAAGAGTTAATCCACCAAATTCTATCAATAGGGGATGAATCGGCTACACCGTGCCCGGATTAGTATAGATTTGGGTCTCGGAATTGTTTACTTAATTGGGTAAGAGATCATTAAGTAAATAACTAAACTTGTTTAAATAAAATTACAAGTTTTTAAATGATGTTGTTTTAATTCCTTCACTTTTATTGTAGTTTAATTTTCAACATCGTCAATGGCAACCAACGCTTCACCTCTCACTAATGTTTCATGGCTTCGATCCTTTATGGATCGTTGCAAACTCGATAAGCATGGTTCCAATTTTAAGGATTGGGATGCGCAATTAGTTTTGGCCGCTCAAGGTGACGATAAGACTCGTTACCTCACCGAAGCCGCTCCTCCCGCTCCAACCGCTCGTTCCGCGGCTCCAACTCGTGAGGCTTACGAAGCCTATATGAAAGAGTCCTCTGCTCTCAAAAATGTGCTTATCTTCTCCATGGAGCCGGACCTCCAAAGGAGTATGATTAAGTTAAACACATCATATGAGATATAAACCAAACTTGCGACGATGTTTTCACAAACTCCAATGGTGATTCAATATGAGGCGGCTTCCGCCTTCTTCGACATTTGTTTGAAGGAGGGTCAAAAGATAAGCCCTAATGTACTCACATTAGTTGAGTTTGCGGAGACTCTCAAGTTGCAAGGAGTTGATGTTCCCGACTCACTCATCATTGACCGAGTTCTTCACTCTCTAAATAAGGTGAAATCGTATGCTCAATTCCGGGTGAATTTCAACATGCGAAATCAAGAGACCACATTGGACGAATTGCATAAGATGCTTGTCCAAGCCGAGAGGGACATGGGACTTCATGAAAGTTCCACTAAGGATGTTTTGAACATCGAGAAGAAAGGGAAAGTCAATTTCAAAAGGAGTGCCTTCAAAGGTAAGGGCAAGAAAACGTTCAAGCCCAAACCGGCTAAAGAAAAGACCTTTTCGCAAGGCGCTTCCACCTCATCTTCAAAATCTGAAGACAAGTGTCATTTATTGCACGAGGTTAGGGCATTGGAAACGTAATTGTCCCAAATACTTGACCGATCTCAAAAATGGGAAAGCTCTCCCCGTAGGTAATAATTCTCGTTTAAATTCATGTTATTTTGTCAACGTATGTATGGTGATACAAATTGTTGATCTTTACCCTTTTTAATTGTTTTAAAGGGCCACCTCCTAATGACAAAGGCAAGGAGAAGGAAGCATGAAGTTCCTAACATGGATGGCTATGGTAGCATCCAATTGATTGAAGACTTAAGAGCTTGGCTCTACTTTTCATTATTGTCTTCTTTCATATTATGCATTTTATTTCCTAGAACAATTTCTTTTCTAGTAAGACAAGGATTTAAATCCTAAACAATGGTTGTATTTTGGATATTAGTGACTTGGTTTTCAACCCAAGTCACTACTTTTGTTCTTAATCAAATTATTGATTCTTAAAATAAATTGTATGCCTTGTCGAACATGAATCAAAGTGATCTCTATAAATCACTAAAGAAGTACCATGAAACGTTCATTAGAAAATAACATTGATACGATCAATATAAAAGAATCAAAGTGTTGATTAAAAACGGAGAACTACACCACATGAGACACTTTCAATCAAATTGAGACATAATCAATTCATTATATGATGATCATTTTAAGTGAAAATGAGAATGAATTCATCACACCTATAAACTTTTCAAACATTCATATACATTGGTTATATCAAGAATTGCTATCCTTATAAATAAAGGTTATTTTTAAAGGAAAGAGTGGGAGAAAATATAACCAATGATATAAATGTAGGATCTTAGAGAAGAATCCTACATGGGATTCTTAAGAAAAACCCTAAATGAATGAATAGAAGAAACTACGAGAGGACACTGAAGAAAACTACGGGAGGACACAAGAGCAAATGTTCCTTATTTTCATTGTTTCAGAGAGAGGATAAAAGAAACCCCGTATGAAATCGGAAGGAAAACGGTTCCTTAACAAATGAGATTTTTCAAAATTATAAGATAATAGAGGAGATATCATCTTAGTTCTCTCAATGATAGTATCTTTTGTATCAAAAGTGAAATTAGGAAATATCACAAGAAATGAAGAGATCATTTAAGTAGTGATAACTGATTGATAATGGTTCAAGTAAAAGAATAACATACGAGAAATGAAAGGTTCATTTAAGAAATGATAAATCGAGTGATGTTAGTTTTAGTGGGAGCAATATTCATTAGAGAATTGAACGTACCATTTAGAGAGAATGGTGATTCTTTAAGGTATAAGGAATAACAAGTTCTCAATTCTAGATGAATAAAATGCAATAAATCATAGGATGATGGAGCTTTACGGGAAGGTTTATTATATTGATAATAAAAGGTCACCCATTAGAAAATCAAAATGGAAGGATACATTATTCATATTGATGAATATAAACCTAGAACTTTTTATTAAATAGCCAAGATGATTGAAAATGTTGGAGTGATGAAATCATAAATAACTACAATATAGATTTCAGTACATAAGTGACTAGGTACTTTCGAGCGATAATTTAATCCCTCTGACTTACCAATACGTCACGAGTTATAAGATAACAGTGGGAGCTTCCCTCAGGAAAGGAAACTCAAAATCTAGAATGAGTTCTAGATATGTACTCAAACAAGATCATATTCTGCGAGATAATATGAGTTAGAAGGAGACCAAAATTTGTAAGTTTTGAAAACATGAATAAAATGTTTATTCGCAAAACACTAATACAAATTGATGATTGTACATCAAATGCAATGAAACAGTATTGACTATTTTTGCATGACAATGTCATTTGAGTTATAATTAACTCACAATGAAGGATACTTTGTCAAAATCCAAATGGGTTGTAAGAGACAATTTTGAACCCCATAAAGTGAATTGGATTGACTTAGTATAGCCCCTAGCCGCTTATATGAGGTGACATCTCGAAGCGACTAGAATGTGAGGCGACTGATGGCAAGTTCAAATGCCATAGAGTCATATGTGATGACTAGTCGATCACATAGACAGACTGCAAGAGACACTCTGTCGGGCAAAGTGACCGCTTATAGAGTTCTGGAAATTTTATAATAGCCCGTTCGTGGCAAGAGCTACTATAGTATTCTTATGAGTCAATTCTTGGACTAAAGACTACTCACCCAAGATGGTGTAGTTTTGGGATAACCTTGATCCATTCTCTACGACTTTTCGTAACTGGAGTCAAATGGGATTGTTTTGGGTTGTGTCTGACTGTGGCTAATTAAACGGAGTAGTATGATAGAAATTGTCCACCCCTTTGTCAGGGTTGTTCAAATCTCAAGGCCACTCGAGGAGAAATTAACTGGAAATGCGTGGCCACGCTCAGAAAGTATCTATGGTAGATAATTCCGGTCAGACAGTTATTCTCCATATCGAGAAAACCACTCATGATATGATCTAATGCAAGTACGACCAGAAAGAGACACCTTGCATTGAGTAGGAGATTGTAATAGGACAAGAGAATTGGTGACACACACTTGTCGAGGACAAGTGGGAGATTGTTGGGAAATGTGTCCTCAACAATAGTGCGATCACATAATTAAATGTCATGACGAGAATGCGCAAGGGATGATACGAAATTATATTAGTCAACTGACCAACATTAATCAGTAATGATTGGCTAGCTAGAGTTTGACATTACTTTCGTATGACGGTGGTGGTAAGTTGATCTCTTTAGGTCACACCTATAGGACAATTCCCTTAATTGATGAACTGATCAAATGTATATTGATACGAGTTGATCATGTTCCTTAAACTCGTATATCGAGAAATCAGAGGTTAAGTCTTATTGTAAGATTTATGTTTATAATTGAAACGTGTCAATTATTAAACATTGAACGATATTTTATAATATCGTAATTAGAATGAATTGAGTTGTATATTATCACAAGGGTTGTAAATCGTTGACGATTAATGATAATGACCATTTTATATTATTGTAATTTCGAATTACTAGTCAAAACTAATAAATATGATTTATTTAATTTACAAATGATATTTATTTGATAAATATGCATTTTAAATATAAAATCAAGTGTTACTTATTTTATGTGACATTTTAGATGTTACATATGTACAATTATACAAATTGACATAATATAAAATGGATGTTCATTTTATGCATAAAATGGGACGGTTTGGGGAGGTGGTTAAGGGGTGATTGTTGCTCTTAATTACCTTAAAACATAATCATTAAAAGTAAGCCTTGAGAATAAAAGTTATGGCCACCCTAAACACATTGAAAAGAGAAGTTGTTCCCTTTTGTGTCTTCCCATGGCCGGCTACCCCATACCCAATGCAACCCTAATAAAACTTGTGATCTTACTCACAATTCATTCATTCAAAACTTTGGCAAAATTTTCTAGAGAGAAAATCTTATAAAACCTCTAAAATTATTATATGATAATATCTATATACGTTTTACTATAAGTAATAGTAATAAGTTTATTATTCAAATTAGATTAAGATAATAAACTTAGTTTAAGGAAACCGTTTCTAAAACCCTAGCTTGTGATAGTCTCGGTTTTAAGGGGTGTCTTGGGTGCATCTTGAAGGAGATATCCTACTTGGGTATTTAGCTTGGAGGATCATCCGTGCCATCTTGTCGAAATAAGTGAGCTTTCGATTTCTTGTTCCGCTTTATAATTAGCATGCATAAGATCTAAAATATATATAATTAAAATGTTAATTATCAACTTCATTAGTATGACTAAGTTTTAGGTTTTGAGACTATGTAACCTATCAATTACATTCTATCTCCCCTTAAGAAACATTGTCCCCAGAGTTTAATATACGACAGAAGTACATGACACTTAAAGAACCGCAACACTGATCAAAACATAACAAATTAAAACAGCAGACTTGAGTCAGCCAAACATAACATACCACTTAGCCAGATAGTAAACCATCAAAATTTTACAATCTTATCCTCCTTAAAATATGTTTACGTCCCCGTAACCCCATTATAGAATTCCACATTCATTGCTCAAGAAGATCACCGAATCAACAGTCACAAATTATCTGATAAGTTAAGTGCTCTATACTGGGCAACTAGCATCCGACTTTTAAAGCAGTACAACATATTTGTCAACTTCATGTTACGCAATAAAACAAAATTAAAGTAACCAACATCTATACCCTTGGAAATTTTGACACTAAATTAACACCTTTACCTCGAGGTAGACAATAAGCTAACTCATGGTGTAACATCCCGTATTTTCGTAAAATCTAATTTAAGCATATTAAATTATTTTAAGTAATAAAATAATATTTTAATAATTTAACCCGGAAGATTTTAATTTAAAAAGTAAGATCCGTCTTAAGAACCTCAAGTCCTTAAGACGAATACAAACTTGGCAACATTTAAATATCCGACTTAAACATCCGTTCTATTTTATCCGACCCGTTTCATAATACGGAAAGGACACCTCATTGTACCCTACATATTTAATATGTCGACATCTTCATCCTTCAACATTTCATTTCCACTGTAAACATAAACTTCCTAAAACCTCCATAAACCTCTCCTTCTTTTGAGAAATTCTTCATCATCCGTTCATCGATTTGAGGTAACAACCACATTTTCGGAATCCTCATTCAATTTCCAAGTCATCTATCACTTCGGTTTCTCATTTCCCCATTTCGAAAATCTGGCCTGTTTTGTACAAATTCCGTTTTTGTGTTCTTAAACCGGTTTTCTGTGTTTTCAGGCGAAGGATTTGAAAACCCGGACATTGATAGCTTCATACTCGAGGAAGATCTTTAGCCGTATTAGCTTGAGAGGTGACGATAATGAGAAACTCGGCCTTTATGTGTATATTAGCATATTTGTTGTGATTTTTGTTTGGTTTCTGTTTTTGTTGATAAAGATTGATCAAGGGACTTAGTAACATGTTTAGGATGATGTTATTGTGAAGAATTCATGCTTGAATCGATTGTTATGTGTTCTTAAGCATATTTTCAGTTTTTCTCATTTTGCGACGGATACATGTTAAATTCGTTTGAGGATTGTTATGGGACTTACTTGCTGATAGATTAGTAGTATTTGGTGTTTGATATTGTTGGGTAAACATCTTGTGTAGCAATTTTGAAGTTTGTAGGTCGATTAATGAAGTTTTCATCATGTTGCGTTTTTGCGATTTTGGTTACAGGCTCTCTGAGCCGGTCGACCGACCGGCCGCCGGTCGACCGGCTGGGGGAGCATTTTGGTGTTTCTTGCGTTTTGAGAAAAGTGGCCTAGGACTGCCAGCCGGCCAACCGGCTGCCTGCCGACCGGCTGGTAGTCATTTTGCCTTGTGTTTTGTTGCGAAGAACTTAGAATAGGAAGGGAGCCCAGCCGGTAGACCGGCCGCCTGCCAGCCGGCTGGGAGTGCATTTGGGGATGGTTACGAGTTTTTGTGTGAGACTTGGGAAGGTCTTCCCAGCCGGCCGACCGGCTGGGAACCCTTTTTCTTGAGTTCTCGGTTTTAAGAAAAAAAGGAAGGCTGAGAGGTCACCAGCCGGCCGACCGGCTGCCTGCCGACCGGCTGGGGACCCCCTGATGAATTTTGTTGTTTTTCGATCATAACTTTGGAACGGTTGATCGGTTTTGATTGAAACTCGTTTTGTATACCCGTGATATATGTTTGAGGTCCCCGGAGGACGGGCGACACTATATTGGGTTCGGGAATGGAGTGAGGATAGAGACCCCCCGGCCGGGCAACCGGAAGGGAGACCGGCTCTCCCTCGTCTTAGTTCCCGGGATCAATTAAGTGTTGATTAGAAGTTAAGAAAAGTAGAACTATAGATTAGTTCATAGACTTTGGTTGATATTGTATTGATGCGTATTAAGTTATGCCTTAAGCTGGCCTCTGAACTTAATACGTGAGTTGTTTGTCATATATGGGGATATGCCTTAAGCTGGCCTCTGAGCCCTATATGTGTATGTTTGTCGTGTCTGGGACATGCCTTAAGTTGGCCTCTGAATTCAGACATGTGTGATAGTGATCGCGTTGGAACATGCCTTAAGTTGGCCTTTGAGTCTGACGAGTAGAGCAGCTGCACAAGGGGGAGCTAAGGAACTGACACCTTGCCCGGAGTGCAGATGTTTGGTGCTAGAACATGCCTTAAGCTGGCCTCTGAGTTTAGTACCTTGTGATGTGGTGAAGGGACATGCCTTAAGCTGGCCTCTGAGTCCTTTACTTTTGGATGCTAGTCTATGCCTTAAGTTGGCCGCTGAGTCTAGTGTCTTGCTGATTGGCAGGTCCATGCCTTAAGTTGGCCTCTGAGTCCTTGTTTGCTGAATGTTTGGTGTTTAGGTTATGTCTTAAGTTGACCGCTGAACCTTTACACTTGCTGATTGATTTGGTATTAGGTTATGTCTTAAGTTGACCGCTGAACCTTTTACTTGCTGAATTTATCTGCTTGCCTTGAGTGGGTACGTGTCAGATATAGATATCGATAGTGATGAGTAAATGTATATCTGTTGAGTTATGGTTTGATCATCCAAGGCATTGGGTGACTCTTAGTTCGGTTTCATAAATAGTTGGATTGAAAGACCCCCCGACTGGGTAACTAGTAGGGAAACCGGCTCTCCTTCCTAATTGTTTATGAAGTTGGTTGAGAGCCGTGCATTGTAATCGCATGATAGTAAGAGATCAGATGATGAGATGTTTATGCTTCACATGTTGTTATATGTTGGAGTATTCTGTATTGTTTTATGTGTTACGTGTTGTGACAAAAGGTGGCTAGGAGAACTCTAGTCACTCCCCACTGATTGTGGCGTACATGTTTTCATGTATGTAGGTACATGCAGGTTGGAGATGGGTTCACGAGAGGGCTAGCGAGTGATGATCCTGCTGTCATCATATGACTGACCTTATATCGCATAGCTAGACTCTTAGACTTTTGTTACATTTGTTTTGGTGCCTGTAGGGATGTTCCATCCCAGGCTGATGTATATATTTGTTTCCGATACTTAGAACTGTTACTTATCTATTTTGGTTTTAATCCAGTTTCAGTTTCTGTTCAGTTTAAGAATTCTCGCATGTTGTTCAGTTTACTTTAAAAAGTTTTAAATTCCGCTGCATTTTTGGTACTTTTATGTGTTTACATTTCCGCTTTCGCGAGGGGTTTTACAGTTGGTATCAGAGCATTATTGCTCCCGACGCACTCATGTGACCCCCAACCTTAACTTGACCAGATAAACAAATAATGAATGAGAGATAGGTAGATCTAAGGACTTATTTTGTAGTCTATTTGTGATTGCTAATTGTTAAGCTAATACTTGTTTTCTCTTTTGAAGGATGGTGAGACCTAGGGCTGCTGATAACATTGTGCTGCAAGCAATTCAGCATTTGCTTGAGACAGCAAGCAGGGAATGTTCCGCCTCCTCCACCGCCAGGCAACGAGGCTAATCGTCCTGGTAGTTTCTCATGGATAGCTTCGCAGATGTCCCGTAGCCACGTGAAGACATATGGTGGCGAGGTTGATCCGGTAGCTCTTACCGAGTGGTTCAGGGAGATGGAGAGGAGCTTTGCTATGTATTCGGTGGGTAGAGAGGATAGAGTGCGGCTAGCCACTCACTTTCTTACCCTTGAGGCCGATAGGTGGTGGGCGTTGACAAGACCTACTTTCACTCACGATCCTCTGTTCGATTGGGATGCTTTTAAGGATAAGCTCGAGACGAGGTTCTATCCTAAAGAGCTCAGATCACAGCGACTCAAAGAATTCATGGATTTGAAGCAAGGCAAGATGTCAGTTCAGGAGTTCACCGTTTCAACCAGCTAGCTCACTTCGCATCGAGATTTGTTAGAGATGAGGCCGAGAGAGTCTACTTTTACCGTGGCAAGCTAGGGCCACGCATCGAGATCATGGTTCGTCGAGACTCTACTTCTTTCGTGGAGGTGTATGATGATGCTATTTGGGCCGAGAGTTCTATTCGTGCCATAGATGCTGAGACCCGTGCTGCTACTTCTAGTGTGACTCCTCATCAGAGATCCGTGTACCAGGGGAAGAGACCATTTGTTCCTTCTACTTCTTCGCCTTCTTCTCAGAAGAAGCGTTTTGAGAGGTTTTCTGCTCCGGTTGCTAAGACCTTTGTTCACACCGACACAGCTGCTAGTGTTTGCCACCGATGTGGTAAACCTTCTCATCCGGGTTTTGACTGTTTCAAGAATGCTTTCAAGTGCTATACTTGCAATGGATTTGGGCATAAGTCTTATGAGTGTCCTGAGAGGAACACCGCACTTGGCAAGGCTGCCACTGCTGTTGCAGCGACTAAGGGAGGAAAGCCGAAAGGGAAGATCTTTGTGATGACTAGGGCTGAGGCAGAGGCTCATCCAGACATTGTTGCTAGTATCTTTTCTTTTCTTGGCGCTGAGTGCCTTATTTTGTTCGATACTGGAGCTTCTTTATCATTTATATCGACTCAGTTCGCCGACCGTTTAGCTCTTGAGTCTTCATTGGTTGAGGAGACTTCTATTTCCTTACCTTCTGGAGACGTGTTTTCCTGCTCTTCGTCCCATAGGGATGTTCCTATTATTATTGGTCAAGCCACATTTCCCGCGGACTTACTGAGATTTCCTCTCGAGGAGTTTGAAATTATCCTCGGTATGGATTGGTTATCGCGATACCATGCTCGCTTCGAGTGTCGCGACCAGAAAATCTGCTTGAGGAGTTCTTCAGGAGTTCGTGTTTCCTATAGGGGAACTCGCCCTCAAAGGGGTGTTCGTGTTATCTCTTCGATGAAAGCATCTCATCTTCTTAGGATGGGTTGCCAAGCCTTCCTGTGTGTTGTTACAGCTGCTAAACCATCGCTACCGAAGCTTGAGGATGTAGCCATTGTTCGTGAGTATCCAGATGTTTTCCCAGATGACTTGTCAGGGATACCGCCAGAGAGAGATGTGGAGTTTACCATTGAGCTTGTTCCAGGTACCGGACCGATTTCTAAGGCTCCTTACCGTATGGCTCCGCAAGAGTTGAAAGAGTTGAAGTAGCAATTAGAAGAGATGATCGAGAAAGGTTTCATTAGACCTAGTGCCTCTCCGTGGGGTGCTCCCGTTTTGTTCGTTAAGAAGAAAGATGGTTCCATGAGACTTTGCATTGACTATAGAGAGTTGAACCGAGTGACCGTGAAGAACAGATATCCTTTGCCTAGGATAGATGACTTATTTGATCAGTTGAGAGGTGCTTCGAGGTTTTCTAAGATTGATCTTCGATCGGGTTATCATCAGATTCCAGTGAGAGAGGCTGATATTGCAAAGACTGCTTTTCGTACCAGATATGGGCATTTTGAGTTTGTGGTTATGCCTTTTGGGTTGACTAATGCACCTGCCATTTTCATGGATCAGATGAACCGTACCTTCAGTGAGTATCTTGACACTTGTGTTGTGGTGTTTATCGATGACATTCTCATTTATTCGAAGACCGATGAGGAACTTGCTGAGCATCTTCGATTGATTCTTGGGATATTGCGTCGTCAGAAGTGGTTCGCGAAGTTCTCTAAGTGTGAGTTTTGGCTTTCTAAGGTGGCGTTTCTCGGACATGTTATATCTAGTGAGGGAGTCATGGTTGATCCCGCGAAGATTGAGGCTGTAGTTGATTGGGAGAGTCCCAAAGATGTTGGGGAGATCCGTAGTTTCCTTGGATTGGCTGGTTATTATCGTAGATTCGTTGAGGATTTCTCTAGATTAGCCCGCCCGATGACTCAGTTACTGAAGAAGGAAGCTAAGTTTGTGTGGACCGACAAGTGTGAGAGTTCTTTCCAGGAGTTGAAGACCAGATTGACTTCCGCCCCCGTGTTAGCTTTACCAGAGATCGGAGTTGACTTTGATGTGTATTGTGCTGCTTCGATGTTAGGACTTGGATGCGTACTGATGCAGAGTGGTAAGGTGATAGCATATTCATCTAGACAGTTGAGAGTTCATGAGGTGAACTATCCGACACATGATTTGGAGTTGGCCGCAGTCGTTCATGCTTTGAAGATGTGGCGTCATTACCTGATTGGATCCCATTGCCGTATTTTCACAGATCACAAGAGCCTTAAGTACATTTTTACCCAGAAAGACCTTAACATGAGACAGAGACTTTGGCTAGAGTTGGTGAAGGATTACGACATCGAGTTGTTATATCATGAGGGAAAGGCCAATGTGGTTGCAGATGCGCTTAGCCGCAAGACTTCTCACTCGATGAGTGCCATGAGAGTATTGCCCGATGAGTTGTGTTCCGAGTTCCGGAAGCTGAGGTTAGAGATGGTGGGTAGTGGTTTTGATTGGTTAGCTGCTATGACTGCCGAGCCGTCTTTATATTGGGAGATTCACCAGAGTTTGCCTTCAGATGCCGACTTCAAGAAGTTCGAGGCTAAGATTTCGAGTGGCGTCGCACCTGACTTGGTGATTGATGTTGATGGTTTCCTTAGGTTCCGAGGTAGGATGTATGTTCCTGATGTGCCAAATTTGAGGAAGAAGGTTCTTGATGAGGCTCACTTGTCACCGTATTCCGTTCATCCAGGAGGAGAGAAGATGCACAAGGATTTGAGGCTTATGTTTTGGTGGCCTGGTATGAAGAAGGAGATCTTGGATTATGTTAGTAGGTGCTTGACTTGTCAACAAGTCAAGATAGAGCATAGGAGACCTGGTGGTTTGCTACAGCCGCTTCCCGTTCCTCAGTGGAAGTGGGAATGCATATCTATGGATTTTGTGACGGCTTTGCCTAAGACTGTGGGAGGCAAAGATGCGATTTGGGTTATTGTGGACCGTCTAACTAAGTGTGCCAGATTCGTGCCGATCAGAGAGACATGGGATATGGACCGTTTAGCCAGGGCTTATATTGCTGAGATAGTCCGCTATCATGGTGTCCCGAGGGAGATAGTTTCAGATCGAGATCCGAGATTTTGTTCCAGGTTCTGGAAGGCTTTGTAGGAGGCTATGGGTAGCCGTTTGTTGATGAGCACCGCATTTCATGCCGCGACCGATGGGCAATCCGAGAGGACCATTCAGACACTAGAGGATTTGCTCCGCGCTTGTGCCCTTGATTTTCAGAGTTCTTGGGAGCAGTGTTTGCCGTTGGTAGAGTTTTCTTACAACAACAGTTACCATGCTTCCATTGGTATGGCTCCGTACGAGGCTCTTTATGGTAGGAAGTGTCGTAGTCCGATTTGTTGGGACCAGGCTAGTGACGTTCGTGACCTAGGACCGGACCAGTTAGCTGTTACTATTGATCAGGTTCAGCTTATCAGAGGTAGGATGAACGCCGCACAGGACCGGCATAAATCCTATGCAGATGTTCGCCGTAGACCCTTAGGGTTTGAGGTGGGTGACCGAGTCTTCTTGAGAGTGTCTCCGATGAAGGGTGTTAAGAGGTTTGGAGTTAAGGGCAAGTTGAGCCCTAAGTATATTGGACCTTTTGAGATCGTGAAGAGGATTGGTGCTGCTGCTTACCGTTTGGACTTGCCTCCTAGTTTGGGCAAGGTTCATAGCGTTTTTCATGTTTCCCAGCTCCGTAAGTATGTTAGTGACCCGAGTCATGTTCTGCCTAGAGAGATCGAGAACCTGGAGCCGAGTATTGCCTTCGAGGAGCGTCCTGTGAAGATCCTAGACCGTCAGGATAGGAAGCTTAGGAGCAAGGTGGTGCCGCTAGTGAAGATCCTTTGGCGTTGCGGTGATGTTGAGGAGCAGACATGGGAGACTGAGGCATCGATGCGTATCGCGCATCCTTCTCTTTTCGAGTGAGGTATAGTTAGTTAGAACTTATCTTCGTTCGAGTTTCGAGGACGAAACTTTTTGAAGTTGGGGTGATTGTAACATCCCGTATTTTCGTAAAATCTAATTTAAGCATTTTAAATTATTTTAAGTAATAAAATAATATTTTAATAATTTAACTCGGAAGATTTTAATTTAAAAAGTAAGATCCGTCTTAAGAACCTCAAGTCCTTAAGACGAATACAAACTTGGCAACATTTAAATATCCGACTTAAACATCCGTTCTATTTTATCCGACCCGTTTCATAATACGGAAATGACACCTCATTGTACCCTACATATTTAATATGTCGACATCTTCATCCTTCAACATTTCATTTCCACTGTAAACATAAATTTCCTAAAACCTCCATAAACCTCTCCTTCTTTTGAGAAATTCTTCATCATCCGTTCATCGATTTGAGGTAACAACCACATTTTCGGAATCCTCTTCAATTTCCAAGTCATCTATCACTTCGGTTTCTCATTTCCCCATTTCGAAAATCTGGCCTGTTTTGTACAAATTCCGTTTTTGTGTTCTTAAATCGGTTTTCTGTGTTTTCAGGCGAAGGATTTGACAACCCGGACATTGATAGCTTCATACTCGAGGAAGATCTTTAGCCGGATTAGCTTGAGAGGTGACGATAATGAGAAACTCGGCCTTTATGTGTATATTCGCATATTTGTTGTGATTTTTGTTTGGTTTCTGTTTTTGTTGATAAAGATTGATCAAGGGACTTAGTAACATGTTTAGGATGATGTTATTGTGAAGAATTCATGCTTGAATCGATTGTTATGTGTTCTTAAGCATATTTTCAGTTTTTCTCATTTTGCGACGGATACATGTTAAATTCGTTTGAGGATTGTTATGGGACTTACTTGCTGATAGATTAGTAGTATTTGGTGTTTGATATTGTTGGGTAAACATCTTGTGTAGCAATTTTGAAGTTTGTAGGTCGATTAATGAAGTTTTCATCATGTTGCGTTTTTGCGATTTTGGTTACAGGCTCTCTGAGCCGGTCGACCGGCTGGGGGAGCATTTTGGTGTTTCTTGCGTTTTGAGAAAAGTGGCCTAGGACTGCCAGCCGGCCAACCGGCTGCCTGCCGACCGGCTGGTAGTCATTTTGCCTTGTGTTTTGTTGCGAAGAACTTAGAATAGGAAGGGAGCCCAGCCGGTAGACCGGCCGCCTGCCAGCCGGCTGGGAGTGCATTTGGGGATGGTTACGAGTTTTTGTGTGAGACTTGGGAAGGTCTTCCCAGCCGGCCGACCGGCTGCCTGCCGACCGGCTGGGAACCCTTTTTCTTGAGTTCTCGATTTTAAGAAAAAAGGAAGGCTGAGAGGTCACCAGCCGGCCGACCGGCTGCCTGCCGACCGGCTGGGGACCCCCTGATGAATTTTGTTGTTTTTCGATCGTAACTTTGGAACGGTTGATCGGTTTTGATTGAAACTCGTTTTGTATACCCGTGATATATGTTTGAGGTCCCCGGAGGACGGGCGACACTATATTGGGTTCGGGAATGGAGTGAGGATAGAGACCACCCGGCCGGGCAACCGGAAGGGAGACCGGCTCTCCCTCGTCTTAGTTCCCGGGATCAATTAAGTGTTGATTAGAAGTTAAGAAAAGTAGAACTATAGATTAGTTCATAGACTTTGGTTGATATTGTATTGATGCGTATTAAGTTATGCCTTAAGCTGGCCTCTGAACTTAATACGTGAGTTGTTTGTCATATATGGGGATATGCCTTAAGCTGGCCTCTGAGCCCTATATGTGTATGTTTGTCGTGTCTGGGACATGCCTTAAGTTGGCCTCTGAGTTCAGACATGTGTGATAGTGATCGCGTTGGAACATGCCTTAAGTTGGCCTCTGAGTCTGACGAGTAGAGCAGCTGCACAACGGGGTAGCTAAGGAACTGACACCTTGCCCGGAGTGCAGATGTTTGGTGCTAGAACATGCCTTAAGCTGGCCTCTGAGTTTAGTACCTTGTGATGTGGTGAAGGGACATGCCTTAAGTTGGCCTCTGAGTCCTTGCTTGCTGAATGTTTGGTGTTTAGGTTATGTCTTAAGTTGACCGCTGAACCTTTACACTTGCTGATTGATTTGGTATTAGGTTATGTCTTAAGTTGACCGCTGAACCTTTTACTTGCTGAATTTATCTGCTTGCCTTGAGTGGGTACGTGTCAGATATAGATATCGATAGTGATGAGTAAATGTATATCTGTTGAGTTATGGTTTGATCATCCAAGGCATTGGGTGACTCTTAGTTCGGTTTCATAAATAGTTGGATTGAAAGACCCCCCGACTGGGTAACTAGTAGGGAAACCGGCTCTCCTTCCTAATTGTTTATGAAGTTGGTTGAGATCCGTGCATTGTAATCGCATGATAGTAAGAGATCAGATGATGAGATGTTTATGCTTCACATGTTGTTATATGTTGGAGTATTCTGTATTGTTTTATGTGTTACGTGTTGTCACAAAAGGTGGCTAGGAGAACTCTAGTCACTCCCCACTGATTGTGGCGTACATGTTTTCATGTATGTAGGTACATGCATGTAACATCCCATATTTTCGTAAAATCCAATTTAATCGTTTTGAATTATTTTACGTAATAAAATAATATTTTAATAATTTAACTCGGAAAATTTTGATTCAATAAGTGAGATCCGTCTTAAGAACCTCAAGTCCTTAAGACGAATACAACTTGGCATGTAAATATCCGACTTAAACATCGTTCCATTTATCCGACCCATTTTAATTACTCGGAAAGGACAGTCCTTAAAACCCCATAAACCCCTAATATGTCGACATTCATCCTCCATCTTCAACATTTTTACAGTAAACATAATATCCTCAAAACCTCCATAAAACCTCTCTTTCTTTTGTGAAATTCTTCATCATCCGTTCTTCAAATCGCAAAAGTAAGTACATTTTCGGAATCCTCGTTCAATTTCCAAGTCATCCATCACTTCGGTTTCTCAATTCCATCACTTCGAAAATTCGGCCTGTTTTACATAATTCCGTTTTTATGTTCCTAAACTGGTTTTTCCGTGTTGTAGGTGAAGGACTTGACAACCCGGACATTGATAGCTTCATACTCGAGGAAGATCTTTAGCCGGATAAGCTTGGGAGGTGACGATAATGAGAAACTCGGCCTTAATGTGAATATTAGCATGTTTGATGGATTCTCATGTTTGTTTCTGATTTTCTTTAAGTTTTAAGATTTCTAGACTTAGAAACATGTTTAGGTTTACACTTATGTGAAGAATTCATGCTTGGAAATATGGTTATGTGTTCATAAGTATAATTTCAGTTTTTCATATGTTAAGACGGATACATGAAATTAGTCATTTGAGGATTGTTTTGGGATTTATATGCTGCTAGAAAGTAGTACTTGATGATTTGTAATGTAGAGAAAACAACACTTGTATCGATTCATGAGTTTTGTGTTGAATTAGTGAGTATTGAGAAGGGCTCGAAAATGCGATTTTCAGCGACAGGCTCTCTGAGCCGGTCGACCGGCTGAGAGCGCTTCTTAGTTTTTGTGATTTTTACGAGATTTTGAGACCCATAGTGATTAGGTCTCCCAGCCGGCAGACCGGCCGCCTGCCAGCCGGCTGGGAGTGCGTCATTGTTGTTGCGTGAATTTCAAGTTTTTAGGGAGGCTGAGTTCCCAGCCGGCCGACCGGCTGCCTGCCGACCGGCTGGGAGTCCGTGTGTTGTTTCAGGAAAAGAAAGAAAGGCTGAGGAGGTCACCAGCCGGCCGACCGGCTGGGGACCCCTGTAGGCTATTTTGAGTTTTTGTAATTTAATCGTAACTTTCAAATGGTTAATCGGTTTTGATTGAAACTCGTTTTGTGTACCCTTGACATGTATTTGAGGTCCCCGGAGGATGGGCAACATTATATTGAGTTCGGGAATGGATAAGGATAGAGACCCCCCCGGTCGGGCAACCGAAAGGGAAACCGGCTCTCCCTCATCTTAGTTCTCGGGATCAATTAAGTGTTGATTAGAAGTTAAAGGTAGAACTATAGAGTAGTTCATAGACTTGAATGATATTGTTTGGATGCGTATTAAGTTATGCCTTAAGCTGGCCTCTGAACTTAATACGTGAGTTGTTTGTTGTGTATGGGAACATGCGTTGAGTTTTCGCCTCTGAGTTCCATACATGTCTGTTTGTCGTGTTTGGGACATGCGTTGAGTTTTCGCCTCTGAGTCCAGACATGTATGTGTGATCGCGTCAGGACATGCCTTAAGCTGGCCTCTGAGTCTGACGAGTAGAGCAACTGCACGACGGGGCAGTCAGGTTGTCATACCTTACCCGGAGTGCAGGTGTTTGGTGCTAGAACATGCCTTGAGTTTTCGCCTCTGAGTCTAGTATCTTGTGATGTGGTAGGGGAACATGCGTTGAGTTTTCGCCTCTGAATGCTAGTCCATGCGTTGAGTTTTCGCCTCTGAGTCTAGTGTTCAGTGATAGCCGGTCCATGCGTTGAGTTTTCGCCTCTGAGTCCTTGCTTGATATTGTGAACTTGGTATTTAGGTTATGCGTTAAGATGTCGCCTCTGAACCTTTGTACTTGCTGTTTTATATCTGCTTGCCTTGATGATGGTACAGTGTCGGATATGCATAGTATGTTATCGTGGTTAGTTATATGATTTATGGTTAAATCATCCAAGGCATTGGATGACTCTTAGTTCGGTTTCATA
The DNA here is from genome assembly GCA_029255685.2 of Silene conica. NCBI lineage: Eukaryota > Viridiplantae > Streptophyta > Magnoliopsida > Caryophyllales > Caryophyllaceae > Silene > Silene conica. Next base: position 49,903,291 of record CM055316.2, read on the forward strand.
AATAATTGGATTGAAAGACCCCCCGAATGGGTAACCAGTAGGGAAACCGGCTCTCCTTCCAATTTGTTTATGAAGTTAGTTGAGAGCCGTGCATGGTAATCGTATGATGGTAAGAGATCAGATGATGAGTTGTTTATGCTTCACATATTGTTATATGTTGGAGTATTCTGTATTGTTTTATATGTTACGTGTTGTCACAAAAGGTGGCTAGGAGAACTCTAGTCACTCCCCACTGATTGTGGCGTACATGTTTTCATGTATGTAGGTACATGCTGGTTGGAGATCGGGGTCCACGAGAGCTAGCGAGCGATGATCCGTTCATCATGACTTACCTTATGTCGTTTAGCTGGACTCGTAGTTTGTTACATTCGTTTTGGTGCCTGTAGGGATGTTCCATCCCAGGCTGTGTATATATTTCATTTCAGTACTTAGAACTGTTACTTATCTATTTGGTTTCAGTTTCAGTTTACGTTTCAGTCTAAGACTTCTCGCATATTTTATCTTTAAAAAGTTTTAATTCCACTGCAATTTTGGTACTTTTATGTGTTTATATTTCCGCTTTCGCGAGGGGTTTTACAGTTGGTATCAGAGCATTATTGCTCCCGACGCACTCATGTGACCCCCAACCTTAACTTGACCAAGTAAATAAATAATGAATGAGAGATGGGTAGATCTAAGGACTTATTTTGTAGTCTATTTGTGATTGCTAATTGTTAAGCTAATACTTGTTTTCTCTTTGAAGGATGGTGAGACCTAGGGCTGCTGATAACATTGTGCTGCAAGCAATTCAGCATTTGCTTGAGACTCAGAGACAACAAGCAGAGAATGTTCCACCTCCTCCACCGCCAGGCGGCGAAGCTAATCGCCCTGGTAGTTTCTCATGGATAGCTTCTCAGATGTCCCGTAGCCACGTGAAGACATATGGTGGCGAGGTTGATCCGGTGGCTCTTACCGAGTGGTTCAGAGAGATGGAAAAGAGCTTCACTATGTATTCGGTGGGTAGAGAGGATAGAGTGCGGTTAGCCACTCACTTTCTTACCCTTGAGGCCGATAGGTGGTGGGCGTTGACAGGACCTACTTTCACTCATGATCCTCTGTTCGATTGGGATGCTTTCAAGGATAAGCTCGAGACGAGGTTCTATCCTAAAGAGCTCAGATCACAGCGACTCAAAGAATTCATGGATTTAAAGCAAGGCAAGATGTCAGTTCAGGAGTTCACAGACCGTTTCAATCAACTTGCTCACTTCGCATCGAGATTTGTCAGAGATGAGGCCGAGAGAGTCTACTTTTACCGTGGCAAGCTAGGGCCACGCATCGAGAGCATGGTTCGTCGAGATTCGACTTCTTTTGTGGAGGTATATGATGATGCTATTTGGGCCGAGAGTTCTATTCGTGCCATAGATGCTGAGACCCGTGCCGCTACTTCTAGTGTGACTCCTCATCAGAGATCCGTGTACCAGGGGAAGAGACCATTTGTTCCTTCTACTTCTTCGCCTTCTTCTCAGAAGAAGCGTTTTGAGAGGTTCTCTGCTCCGGTTGCTAAGACCACATTTCACACCGACACTGCTTCTACTGTTTGCCGCCGTTGTGGTAAACCGCTTCATCCAGGGTTTGATTGTTTCAAGAATGCCTATAAGTGTTATACTTGTAATGGATATGGGCATAGATCCTTTGATTGTCCTGAGAAGGATACTGTTCTTGGCAAGGCTGCCACTGCTGCTGCAGCGACCAGAGGAGGAAAGCCGAAGGGGAAGATCTTCGTGATGACCAGGGCTGAGGCAGAGGCTCATCCAGACATTGTTGCTGGTATATTTTTTGTTCTTGGTGCTGAGTGCCTTATTTTATTCGATACTGGAGCTTCTTTATAATTCATATCGACACAGTTCGCCGACCGTCTAGCTCTTGAGTCTTCATTGGTTGAGGAGACTTCTATTTCCTTACCTTCTGGAGACGTGTTTTCCTGCTCTTCGTCCCATAGGGATGTTCCTATTATTATTGGTCAAGCCACATTTCCAGCGGACTTACTGATATTTCCTCTCGAGGAGTTTGACATTATCCTCGGTATGGATTGGTTATCGCGATACCATGCTCGCTTCGAGTGTCGCGACCAGAAAATCTGCTTGAGGAGTTCTTCAGGAGTTCGTGTTTCCTATAGGGGAACTCGGCCTCAAAAGGGTGTCCGAGTGATTTCTTCAATGAAAGCTTCTCATCTTCTTAGGAAGGGTTGCCAAGCCTTCCTGTGTGTTGTTACAGCTGCTAAACCATCGCTACCGAAGCTTGAAGATGTAGCCATTGTTTCTGAGTATCCAGATGTGTTCCCAGATGACTTGCCAGGGATACCGCCAGAGAGAGATGTGGAGTTTACTATTGAGCTTGTTCCAGGTACCGGACCGATTTCCAAAGCTCCTTATCGTATGGCTCCGCCAGAGTTGAAAGAGTTGAAGCAGCAATTAGAGGAGATGATCGAGAAGGGTTTCATTAGACCTAGTGCTTCTCCGTGGGGTGCTCCCGTTTTGTTCGTTAAGAAGAAATATGGTTCCATGAGACTGTGCATTGACTATAGAGAGCTGAACCGAGTGACCGTGAAGAATAGATATCCTTTGCCTAGGATAGGTGACTTGTTTGATCAGTTGAGAGGTGCTTCGAGGTTTTCTAAGATTGATCTTCGATCGGGTTATCATCAGATTCCAGTGAGAGAGGCTGATATTGCGAAGACTGCTTTTCGTACCAGATATGGGCATTTTGAGTTCGTGGTTATGCCTTTTGGGTTGACTAATGCACCGGCTATTTTTATGGATCAGATGAACCGTACTTTCAGTGAGTTCCTAGATACATGTGTTGTGGTTTTCATTGATGACATCTTGATATATTCGAAGACCGATGAGGAACATGCTGAGCATCTTCAATTGATTCTAGGGATTCTGCGCAGACAGAAATGGTTCGCAAAGTTTTCAAAGTGTGAATTTTGGCTCTCGAAAGTTGCCTTTTTAGGACATGTGATATCCAGCGAGGGTTTGATGGTAGATCCCGCGAAGATAGAGGCTGTGGTTGATTGGGAGAGTCCCAAGGATGTAGGAGAGATCCGTAGCTTTTTGGGTTTGGAAGGCTACTACTGTCGATTCGTGGAGGATTTTTCGAGATTGGCTCGCCCGATGACCCAGTTACTGAAGAAAGAAGCCAAATTTGTGTGGACCGACAAGTGTGAGAGTTCCTTCCAGGAGTTGAAGACCCGTTTGACTTTCGCCCCCGTATTAGCTTTGCCAGAGATCGGAGTGGACTTTGATGTGTATTGTGATGCTTCGATGTTAGGACTTGGATGCGTACTGATGCAGAGTGGTAAGGTGATAGCATATTCATCTAGACAGTTGAGAGTTCATGAGGTGAACTATCCGACACATGATTTGGAGTTGGCCGAAGTCGTTCATGCCTTGAAGATGTGGCGTCATTACCTGATTGGATCCCATTGCCGTATTTTCACAGATCACAAGAGTCTTAAGTACATCTTTACACAGAAGGACCTTAACATGAGACAGAGACGTTGGCTAGAGTTGGTGAAGGATTACGACATCGAGTTGTTATATCATGAGGGAAAAGCCAATGTGGTTGCAGATGCGCTTAGCCGCAAGACTTCTCACTCGATGAGTGCCATGAGAGTACTGCCCGATGAGTTATGTTCCGAGTTCCGGAAGCTGAGATTAGAGATGGTGGGTAGTGGTTTTGATTGGTTAGCTGCTATGACTGCCGAGCCGTCTTTATATTGGGAGATTCGCCAGAGTTTGCCTTCAGATGCCGATTTCAAGAAGTTCGAGGCTAAGATTTCGAGTGGTGTTGCACCTGGCTTGGTGATTGATATTGATGGTTTCCTTAGGTTCCGTGGTAGGATGTATGTTCCTGATGTGCCAGATTTGAGGAAGAGAGTCCTTGATGAGGCTCATTTGTCACCGTATTCCGTTCATCCAGGAGGAGAGAAGATGCACAAGGATTTGAGGCTTATGTTTTGGTGGCCTGGTATGAAGAAGGAGATCTTGGATTACGTTAGTAGGTGCTTGACTTGTCAGCAAGTCAAGATAGAGCATAGGAGACCTGGTGGTTTGCTACAGCCGCATCCCGTTCCTCAGTGGAAGTGGGAGTGCATATCTATGGATTTTGTTACTGCTTTGCCTAAGACCGTGGGAGGCAAAGATGCGATTTGGGTTATTGTTGATCGTCTAACAAAGTGTGCCAGATTCGTGCCGATCAGAGAGACGTGGGACATGGATCGTTTAGCTAGGGCTTATATCGCTGAGGTAGTCCGCTATCATGGTGTGCCGAGAGAGATCGTTTCAGATCGTGATCCTCGATTTTGTTCCAGGTTCTGGAAGGCTTTACAGGAGGCTATGGGTAGCCGTTTGTTGATGAGTACTACTTTTCATGCCGCGACCGATGGTCAGTCCGAGAGGACCATTCAGACACTAGAGGATTTACTCCGTGCTTGTGCCCTTGATTTTCAGAGTTCTTGGGAGCAGTGTTTGCCGTTGGTAGAGTTTTCTTACAACAATAGTTATCATGCTTCCATTGGTATGGCTCCATACGAGGCTCTATATGGTAGGAAGTGCCGTAGTCCGATTTGTTGGGACCAGGCTAGTGACGTTCGTGACCTAGGACCGGACCAGTTAGCTGTTACTATCGATCAGGTTCAGCTTATCAGAGGTAGGATGAAGGCCGCACAGGATCGACAGAAATCCTATGCTGATGTTCGCCGTAGACCCTTAGAGTTTGAGGTGGGTGACCGAGTCTTCTTGAGAGTTTCTCCGATGAAGGATGTTAAGAGGTTTGGAGTTAAGGGCAAGTTGAGCCCTAAGTATATTGGACCTTTTGAGATCGTGAAAAGGATTGGTGCTGCTGCTTACCGTTTGGACTTGCCTCCTAGTTTGGGCAAGGTTCATAGCGTTTTTCACGTTTCCCAGCTCCGCAGATATATTAGTGACTCGAGTCATGTTTTGCCTAGAGAGATTGAGAACCTGGAGCCGAGTCTTGCGTTCGAGGAGCGTCCAGTGAAGATCCTTGACCGACAGGGGAGGAAGCTTAGGAGCAAGGTGGTGCCCTTGGTGAAGATCCTATGGCGTTGCGGCGAGGTCGAGGAGCAGACTTGGGAGACTGAGGCTTCGATGCGTATTGCGCATCCCTTCTTATTCGATTGAGGTATAGTATATAGATTTATATCCGTTCGAGTTTCGAGGACGAAACTTTTTGAAGTTGGGGTGATTGTAACATCCCGTATTTTCGTAAAATCCAATTTAATCGTTTTAAATTATTTTACGTAATAAAATAATATTTTAATAATTTAACTCGGAAAATTTTGATTCAATAAGTGAGATCCGTCTTAAGAACCTCAAGTCCTTAAGACGAATACAACTTGGCATGTAAATATCCGACTTAAACATCGTTCCATTTATCCGACCCATTTTAATTACTCGGAAAGGACAGTCCTTAAAACCCCATAAACCCCTAATATGTCGACATTCATCCTCCATCTTCAACATTTTTACAGTAAACATAATATCCTCAAAACCTCCATAAAACCTCTCTTTCTTTTGTGAAATTCTTCATCATCCGTTCTTCAAATCGCAAAAGTAAGTACATTTTCGGAATCCTCGTTCAATTTCCAAGTCATCCATCACTTCGGTTTCTCAATTCCATCACTTCGAAAATTCGGCCTGTTTTACATAATTCCGTTTTTATGTTCCTAAACTGGTTTTTCCGTGTTGTAGGTGAAGGACTTGACAACCCGGACATTGATAGCTTCATACTCGAGGAAGATCTTTAGCCGGATAAGCTTGGGAGGTGACGATAATGAGAAACTCGGCCTTAATGTGAATATTAGCATGTTTGATGGATTCTCATGTTTGTTTCTGATTTTCTTTAAGTTTTAAGATTTCTAGACTTAGAAACATGTTTAGGTTTACACTTATGTGAAGAATTCATGCTTGGAAATATGGTTATGTGTTCATAAGTATAATTTCAGTTTTTCATATGTTAAGACGGATACATGAAATTAGTCGTTTGAGGATTGTTTTGGGATTTATATGCTGCTAGAAAGTAGTACTTGATGATTTGTAATGTAGAGAAAACAACACTTGTATCGATTCATGAGTTTTGTGTTGAATTAGTGAGTATTTAGAAGGGCTGGAAAATGCGATTTTCAGCGACAGGCTCTCTGAGCCGGTCGACCGGCCGCCGGTCGACCGGCTGAGAGCGCTTCTTAGTTTTTGTGATTTTTACGAGATTTTGAGACCCATAGTGATTAGGTCTCCCAGCCGGCAGACCGGCCGCCTGCCAGCTGGCTGGGAGTGCATTGTGTCGCATTTTTGTAGTTTTGAGAACATAGGAGTAGTCCCAGCCGGCAGACCGGCCGCCTGCCAGCCGGCTGGGAGTGCGTCATTGTTGTTGCGTGAATTTCAAGTTTTTAGGGAGGCTGAGTTCCCAGCCGGCCGACCGGCTGGGAGTCCGTGTGTTGTTTCAGGAAAAGAAAGAAAGGCTGAGGAGGTCACCAGCCGGCCGACCGGCTGGGGACCCCTGTAGGCTATTTTGAGTTTTTGTAATTTAATCGTAACTTTCAAATGGTTAATCGGTTTTGATTGAAACTCGTTTTGTGTACCCTTGACATGTATTTGAGGTCCCCGGAGGATGGGCAACATTATATTGAGTTCGGGAATGGATAAGGATCGAGACCCCTCGGTCGGGCAACCGAAAGGGAAACCGGCTCTCCCTCGTCTTAGATCTCGGGATCAATTAAGTGTTGATTAGAAGTTAAAGGTAGAACTATAGAGTAGTTCATAGACTTGAATGATATTGTTTGGATGCGTATTAAGTTATGCCTTAAGCTGGCCTCTGAACTTAATACGTGAGTTGTTTGTCGTGTATGGGAACATGCGTTGAGTTTTCGCCTCTGAGTTCCATACATGTCTGTTTGTCGTGTTTGGGACATGCGTTGAGTTTTCGCCTCTGAGTCCAGACATGTATGTGTGATCGCGTCAGGACATGCCTTAAGCTGGCCTCTGAGTCTGACGAGTAGAGCAACTGCACGACGGGGCAGTCAGGTTGTCATACCTTACCCGGAGTGCAGGTGTTTGGTGCTAGAACATGCGTTGAGTTTTCGCCTCTGAGTCTAGTATCTTGTGATGTGGTAGGGGAACATGCGTTGAGTTTTCGCCTCTGAGTTCCTTACTTGTGATAGTGAATTGAATGCTAGTCCATGCGTTGAGTTTTCGCCTCTGAGTCTAGTGTTCAGTGATAGCCGGTCCATGCGTTGAGTTTTCGCCTCTGAGTCCTTGCTTGATATTGTGAACTTGGTATTTAGGTTATGCGTTAAGATGTCGCCTCTGAACCTTTGTACTTGCTGTTTTATATCTGCTTGCCTTGATGATGGTACAGTGTCGGATATGCATAGTATGTTATCGTGGTTAGTTATATGATTTGTGGTTAAATCATCCAAGGCATTGGATGACTCTTAGTTCGGTTTCATAAATAATTGGATTGAAAGACCCCCCGAATGGGTAACCAGTAGGGAAACCGGCTCTCCTTCCAATTTGTTTATGAAGTTAGTTGAGAGCCGTGCATGGTAATCGTATGATGGTAAGAGATCAGATGATGAGTTGTTTATGCTTCACATATTGTTATATGTTGGAGTATTCTGTATTGTTTTATATGTTACGTGTTGTCACAAAAGGTGGCTAGGAGAACTCTAGTCACTCCCCACTGATTGTGGCGTACATGTTTTCATGTATGTAGGTACATGCTGGTTGGAGATCGGGGTCCACGAGAGCTAGCGAGCGATGATCCGTTCATCATGACTTACCTTATGTCGTTTAGCTGGACTCGTAGTTTGTTACATTCGTTTTGGTGCCTGTAGGGATGTTCCATCCCAGGCTGTGTATATATTTCATTTCAGTACTTAGAACTGTTACTTATCTATTTGGTTTCAGTTTCAGTTTACGTTTCAGTCTAAGACTTCTCGCATATTTTATCTTTAAAAAGTTTTAATTCCGCTGCAATTTTGGTACTTTTATGTGTTTATATTTCCGCTTTCGCGAGGGGTTTTACAATGCAGGTTGGAGATGGGTTCACGAGAGGGCTAGCGAGTGATGATCCTGCTGTCATCATATGACTTACCTTATATCGCATAGCTAGACTCTTAGACTTTTGTTACATTTGTTTTGGTGCCTGTAGGGATGTTCCATCCCAGGCTGATGTATATATTTGTTTCCGATACTTAGAACTGTTACTTATCTATTTTGGTTTTAATCCAGTTTCAGTTTCTGTTCAGTTTAAGACTTCTCGCATGTTGTTCAGTTTACTTTAAAAAGTTTTAAATTCCGCTGCATTTTTGGTACTTTTGTGTGTTTACATTTCCGCTTTCGCGAGGGGTTTTACACATGGTTCACACTACTCAAATTATGGAGGCAAAACTTTTGTTTATGCACTAAGAGAGAATGACGTTAGGCAAAATTTAATTAATGTAATTAAACACGGAGCATTGACATATTTTACGAGATAGACAACAATCATAGACTAGCAAGACAGCTTAGCATTTCTAGGTATAAATAAGTTAAAATCACGTAGGTACATTTCTAATCTACTCACATTACATAATTTATGATAAACATATTAATAAATATAACTTGCAAGATAAGAGGTTTATATCATGTTGAATAATTTCATATTCAGGCAAAATTTCACCAACATGTAGCTACAGATTCCGTCATGTTGCAAAACAATTATCATAATCATCAAACATTATCTTTATCATGGATTATCACCTTGAAAATATTTTGACACTTTCAAAACGATGAAATTGTAATTAATGGCAATTTATAAACATGAACCACGGACGATTTTACAAGTTACGGATCGAAACCAAATCTAGCATTCCCATAATTCACATGTCAACCAAATTACTAATTCAATATGTAATAATCAGATTTAAACATAACAATACGTAATTCACCTTGTGGCATAACAATATCGTCGGTATAAATAACCGTTTAAGAAGGCAGTTTTAACGTCCATTTGCCATATTTCATAATCGTGAAATGCGGCGATCGCTAAGATAATCCGAATGGAACGTAGCATGACTACGGGTGCAAAGATCTCATCGTAGTGCAAGCCTGGCACTTGGGTGAAACCTTTAGCAACTAGTCTTGCCTTATGGATATCTTGTTTACCTTCCACGGCATGCTTTATTTTGTAAAGCCATTTGCATTGAAGGGGACGTACCTTTGCAGGTAGGTCCACAAGATCCCACACGTTGTTCTCATACATGGAGTCCATCTCGGATTGCATGGCTTCTAGCCATAGCATTGAGTCAGAACTGGTCATGGCACCTTTATAGGTTGTGGGTTCATTACCCTCTAAAAGTAAGACGTCATCCATATCATGTTCCTCGACCATACCAATGTATCTGTCCGGAGGAATGGAGACTCTTCCCGACCTCCTTGATTCCTCAGGAATATCTACCGCAGCCTCGGTTGAAGGAACTGTTTCCTCCAATGGTTGCTCGGTAGTTGGTTCTTGAACCTCCGATAAATCGAAAGTTCTATTACTCGACTTGTTCTCGAGAAATTCTTTCTCTAAGAACGTCGCACTAGCCGCAACAAAAACACGTTGTTCGGTTGGCGAGTAGAAGTAATGACCAAAAGTTCCCTTTGGATAACCTATAAAGTATGTCTTGACCGATCGCGGGCCGAGCTTATCCTCGTGTCTCCACTTGACATAAGCCTCGCAGCCCCAAACCCGAATAAAGGACAAGTTAGGGACCGTTCCCTTCCATAATTCGTATGGAGACTTGTCAACAGCTTTAGACGGACTTCGGTTAAGTATTAGAGCGGCCGACAAAAGAGCATAGCCCCACAATGAATCAGGCACAACGGTGTGACTCATCATGGATCGAACCATATCGAGTAGAGTTCGATTTCTCCGTTCGGACACACCATTTAATTGTGGTGTTCCAGGTGGAGTCAACTGTAGCACGATGCCACAGTCTTTAAGGTGTTGATCAAACTCGTGTGAAAGATACTCACCACCACGATCAGAACGTAGTGCTTTAATCTTTCTTCCCAGTTGGTTTTGTACCCGATTCTGGTATTCTTTGAACTTGTCAAAGGATTCACTTTTATGCTTCATTAAGTAGACATAGCCATATCTACTCAAATCATCCGTGAAAGTGATGAAATACCTATAGCCTTCTCGTGCGTTGATCGACATAGGGCCACATACGTCTGTATGTATGAGTCCTAATAGGTCGGCAGCGCGCATTCCAACACCTTTGAAGGAAATACGAGTCATCTTACCGATGAGACATGATTCACACGTGCCATATGATTCGAAATCAAAGGGCGATATAGCTCCATTCTGTATGAGCTGTTTTACGCGTTTCTCATTTATGTGTCCCATACGACAATGCCATAGGTAAGTTTGATCTTTGTCACCTACCTTTAATCTCTTGTTATTCACATGTAATATCTCGGTAGTTTGATCTAAAACATAAATTCCATTCATGGAAACTGCCTTGCCATAAATCATATTGTGTAAGGAGAAAATACAGCTATTATTCTCTATTACAAATGAAAAGCCGAGTTTGTCAAGTGCAGAAACTGAAATAATGTTTTTGGACAAACTAGGAACATAATAACAGTTATATAAAAATAACTCGAATCCACTTGGAAGCTGGATCACGTATGTTCCCTTCGAGACTGCAGCAACGCGTGCTCCATTCCCGACTCGCAGGTCCACCTCACCCTTGATTAGGGGTTCTTGGTTTCGGAGGCCCTGCACATGATTACATAGATGAGAACCACAACCAGTATCAAGTACCCAAGTTCCGCAACTTGCGTGGTTAATCTCAATCATGTGAATAAAAGAAGAAGAAGACATACCAACAGGAGTAACACGGCCTGCCTTAATGTCCTCGCGATACACGGGGCATGAGCGCCTCCAATGCCCAGTCTTCTGGCAATGGTGACATTCCATGCTTGTATCCTTGCTCTTTGTCTTGCCCTGTGAGTTGCTCGACTCACCTGGCCGACTCTTAGTAAATCCTGGTTTCTTGAACCTGGGCTTACCTACTGCTAGGTCGCCCTGAGCTTTAGCCTTCCCTTTACCCTTTCCCTTACTGGAGATCATGAGAACATCCTGCTTCATGCTCCCACTTAACTTTAGATCCTTCTCAGTCTGTACGAGAAGGGAGTGGAGCTCATGAGGAGTCTTCTTCATGTCGTTCATGTAGTAGTTGGCCCTAAAGAGGGCGAACCCATCATGAAGCGAATGAAGCATACGATCAACGATTATGTTCTCACCGATCTTGCAGTTCAGGGTCTCCAGTTTCTCGATATTCTCAATCATGTTGAGAATATGTGGGCTAACAGCTTGGCCCTTCTAGAGTTTCGCCTCAAAGAAGCGACAGGTATGCTCATAAGAAACGATTCTCGGAGCCTTGGAGAATTCGTTAGAGAGCGTGGTAAAAATCTTGTTTGCACCATGGGATATGAAGCGTCTTTGCAAATTTGATTCCATTGCATAGATGAGTACGTTCTTTATCGCACCCGCTTCCATAACGAAATCGCTATGGGCGCGAATTTTGTTGGCTCTAGCTCCAGTTCCTGGGTGTGCCGGAATGGGCTCAGTTAAATACTTAAGCTTTCCGTCAGCAATGGCAGCATTCCGTAGTGCTGCCTCCCAGTCAGAGAAGTTTGACCCATCATTCCTCAGTCTAGTTGACTGATTCATGGAGTCCATGAAGGCCTTTAGCCAGGATTCACGTGCTAGCTTGACACTTGGCATTGGGTCTTCACCAGCCATTTTAGTTATACAGCAGTTTTAATGAACGTGTTCTACACTGAAAAGAAGATAAAACAAAACCATATAAGCAACTTATTGTTGTGATTTAAGTCTATATTAAATTGAATTTAAACTCGTAGACTCAAGCATTTATATAATTGATCTCCCTCAAGAATTATATAAACGATCCCAAGACTCAATTTCCGTATATTGATAAGCCCACAGTTTGGCTAATTCCACCGTTGGAACTCTTGGTCGATAGATTTCTGTATATCCTATCTATTAGTCCATCTCAGTCACTAGATAGTATCGAGTGACCATGATGTTGAGATAAAATAAATCATCTGTTCCCACTTACCCGACGTAGAAGGGGTCATATTATGCCTACCGACGAAGAAGGGATTCATGGGAGGCTGATTTATAAAGACTAGTCTCAATTTTTGGTCATACGAGGAAGACCCCATCAACTTTTATTTAACCATATTTAAGTGAACTAAAAACTAGCATTTGCGTGAATGAATTAAATAAAGTGATGGCTTTGCAATTGACATGTGACATCTGTATTGCCACAGAAAACTAACGCGTAACCTCTACATGAGTCAGTTTTCAGGCATGATATAGGTGGTTTGGTTTAGGCGGAATATGATGCAAGCTATTATCGATGAATGCATAAAAAATAAATGCAATAAACGTAAATAAAAAGTCCTAGTGTGGCCTATCCTACCAAAATAAACATAAAACAACTTGGAATCCACCGTTGGACCCTAGAAGCTTGTCTTGATGTTCCATCTTGGTCCTTGCAGCGGGAGTGAGCATCCGGTCTCCGTCTTGTCTTTGGTCTTCACAAAATTACTAATTTAAATTACAAAAGTAGTCCTAGATACATTCTAATTTAAATACAAAAGTAATTACATGGCAAAAACCAAAAACGGAGATTCAAGATCTCAAAATTACAAGCAAGACTGTGTCCCATCATTACGGTAACACAATCTTCTAAGGCCACACTAAGTTACAACCGTTTGCAAAAATTAAATACGTTATTGAAAGCATTCAAGGCATTCACAAAACGATAAATAAAATGCATCAACTAAATAAAATTTATACATGACATAATACTGTTATTATGATTAATAAATTTTTACCAAACCACCTTTTAAGATTAAAATTATGTGACTATACCGCTTTAATCACCAATTTTAATAGACATATAATCCATTATTTTAAACTGTTTTAAAACAATATGTATCAAACGAGGGTGAACCGTTTCACTAAATAATATACTATTTCCGTATACAGTATATTATTTTAAGCCATGTGAAAATAAGAAAACAAGTTATTTTCGAAAAAGATAGCCTGAAAGAAGAGCACTCGACCGAGCAACAGAGGCACTCGATCGAGTGTCAGTGTCACTCGATCGAGTGCAGCAGGGGCTCGATCGAGTGACTCGTTAAAACGCAAACGCTGCACTTTAAATCTAAACAAGTTTTTATCTTTTGATATAAAACATGACAATCAAAAATAAAAACAACAAAAGATCCACATATTGCTAAAAATATCGATTAAATAACAATATGCGAATTAGAATCGAAAACAAGATCGATTACAACACAAAAGCACACGCACGAGGCCTGGTACAAGGGCACTCGATCGAGTGCAACAGAGACTCGATCGAGTGCCAAGGCAGAGTGCACGGTTTTCTAAAGTTTTTAAAACTTATGAAAGACACAATTGTAAAATTTCATGGCCTAAGGCTCTGATACCACTTGTGGGGAATAAAACGCGTATTCGCCCTATACTTGCAGGATTATAATGAAAAATACAATCGTGAAAATGGTCATAAGATTAAAAAGATAAGAAAAGAAGTACAACCTTTAGTCCTTGTGCGAAAGGCCTAAGAACAGGAATTAACACAAATTCCCTCCTATAACTTGCACCCAAGACTTAGAATGAGACGTGGCCGCGTGTGCTAGAAATCCTCTCCAACTGCCTTGCAATATTGGGAGAGCTATTTGGGTTTTAGATGTGAGATCTGAGGTTTTGGGAGAAGAAAGCTCTCAAAACCCTAATTTTACCTTGAGATTATATTAATCAGTGCAACAAGAGTCCCTGACATAAGGAGAGTCCTCCTCCTTATGTAGCTCTTTTGGCCGAAATTTCCAATAGGGTAGGAGTGGGCTTTCCACTCTTACCTTATTCTAATTTGTGATTCGACCCATTTAGCTAAACTTCATTTGCGGGTTTTGTTTATAAATCGTATGCATGTTATCAGATATTAATGCAGTCGATGTATTAATAATGGTCTGATAAAATTACGATATTGTATAATTACCCAAATTAATATAACTGTTTATATTAATACGCGAATACAATATTTAATTAAATATAACCGTTTATATTTAATTTTACGAATTAAACATGTAATCCGTATTAGCTAAAATTATTTAATCCGTATTAAATAATAATCTCAACATCTTATTGACTAATTTAATAGTCAATACCTCTGACTAACTGTTTAGTCATATCCGGCAAAATGTGACTGTATTTTCATACCTTCACATCTCTCAAACGTGTCCTATAGGTGTGACGTATAGGGACCATTTGACCACCGCCATCCGTATGACAATAACGTCAAACTTATCTAGCAAGCCAACCGTTATTGATAAACGTGGATCAACTGGTAATAATACAGAAGTATGCCCTTGTGATCCTTAAAGAGATTTAATAAGTCATTGTACTTAATTGTCAAGGACAACAGCCCCAACAATAATAACACACAACATAACAACACACCAAAGACATACGACAACAGCAACAGTACCGACGCATTTCGTAACATTACTCGCACTGTAAAACCCCTCGCGAAGCGGAAATAAATAAACACACAAAGTACTAAAAATGCAGCGGAATTAAAACTTTTTAACATAACTAAACATGCGAGGCGTCCTACTACAAAACTGAAACATAAATAAGTACATAAGTGTAATACAAAAGCAGCCCGGGATGGCACATCCCTACAGGCACTCAAGAACTGAAATGTAAATCTAAAGTCTAGCTAACGTAAAGGTGTAAGTCAATCGATGAAGGATCATCGCTCGCTAGCTCCATGCAACCCTCTGCCAACCACCTGTCGTGTACCTACATACATGTAAACATGTACACCACAATCAGTGGGGAGTGACTAGAGTTCTCCTAGCCATCTTTTGTAACGACACGAAACAAGTAAAGCAAACAGAACACTCCAACATATATAAACATGTGAAGCATATCAATATCTCAATAACTGATCTCATACTATCATGCAAACTCTAATGCACGGCTCTCAACCAACTTCATAAACCGTTGGGAAGGAGAGCCGGTTTCCCTACTGGTTACCCAGTCGGGGGGTCTTTCAGTCCAACTATTTATGAAACCGATCAAAGAGTCCTCCAATGCTTTGGATGAACAACAACAAAGTCAAAGCAACATATTCATCATTATCCACATCTATATCATCAATATCAACATCTACATCTGACACTGTACCAACTCAAGGCAAGCAGATAAGATTCAGCAAGTATAAGGTTCAGCGGTCAACTTAAGACATAACCTACATACCAATCATTCAGCAAGTATAAAGGTTCAGCGGTCAACTTAAGACATAACCTACATACCAATCATTCAGCAAGTATAAAGGTTCAGCGGTCAACTTAAGACATAACCTAAATACCAATCATTCAGCAAGCAAGGACTCAGAGGCCAACTTAAGGCATGGACCTGCCAATCAGCAAGACACTAGACTCAGAGACCAACTTAAGGCATAGACTAGCATCCAAAAGTAAAGGACTCAGAGGCCAGCTTAAGGCATGTCCCTTCACCACATCACAAGATACTAAACTCAGAGGCCAGCTTAAGGCATGTTCTAGCATCAAACATCTGCACTCCGGGTGAGGTGTTACGACCTAAATGCCCCGTTGTGCAGCTGCTCTACTCGTCAGACTCAGAGGCCAACTTAAGGCATGTTCCAACGCGATCACAACAAACATGTCTGGGCTCAGAGGTCAGCTTAAGGCATATCCCAGACACGACAACCATACACACATAGGGCTCAGAGGCCAGCTTAAGGCATATCCCCATATATGACAACAAGCTCACGTATTAAGCTCAGAGGCCAGCTTAAGGCATACCTTAATACGCATCAAACAATATCATCCAAATCTAGAGACTAATCTATAGTTCTAAACTTTTACATTTCTAATCAACACTTAATTGACCCCGGGAACTAAGTTGAGGGAGAGCCGGTTTCCCTTTCGGTTACCCGACCGGGGGGTCTCTATCCTCTCTCCATTCCCGAACCCAATATAGTGTCACCCATCCTCCGGGGACCTCAGACACACATCAAAGGTACATGGAACGAATTTCAATCAAAACCGATCAACCGTTTAAAAGTTACAAACAATTTACGATTTTAAAATAAAAACAAGCATCTGGGGTCCCCAGCCGGTTGGCAGGCAGACGGCCTACCATCTGGACACCCATCCAAGTTTTCTTCTTTCAATACGCTAAAAACAAGCAAACGGGTTCCCAGCCGGTCGGCAGGCAGCCGGCCTACCGGCTGGGGAACCAATTCCTACCTACCAATTTTACGCTAAAATACCAAATGAGGCTCCCAGCCGGTTGGCAGGCAGCCGGCCTACCGGCTGGCACCCCAAAACCTATATTTCTCAAAAATTGCAAAAACAACAAGAAGCACTCCCAGCCGGTCGACCGGCGGCCGGTCGGTCGACCGGCTCAGAAGGCCTGAGCACGAAAAACGCATTTACAGTGGCTTGCACAATTCGATCCAAACGATTCTAAACTTCTATAATCTCTATCAGCATTCAATTCCCAGCATACATAAACATCAATTACACCAATTACAATCATCCAACTCCACAAACAAGCCTCAATAAAATAATCACTTGTATCCGTCTTAAGCATACAATTTCTGAATTTGAACAATAAGGCATGTATAACATCAAGTAAGCATATAATCCTCAAGTAAGGTCATTCCTAACATGTTACTAAGTCCATTAATCATTAACCTTAAACAAAAATCAGAAATAACAACAAGAACACAACAAAACTTGCTACTTTAACGAAAAGGCCGAGTTACTCGTAATCGTCACCTTATAACTTCTTAAACCAACATGAATCCGACTCCAAGTTACTCCTTTTGCCCAAGTCCGCGCTAGAAACACAACAAACATCCATAAACCTCGAAAAACGTGACCTTAGGGTCACGGTCAGAATATAAGACGGAATTATTTTGGAGAAATTCTTACCTAGAAAGATGGAGGGCGAGAAGAGGAATCCGTGGCCGCGAAAATCGCCTCAATCGGATAAGAAACGAAGATTCTATGAGAGTTTTAAGATTGAAGGAGGAGGAAACCAAAAATGGTGTTTTGATTAAATCTGAAAAATGAAATGAAGGAGGGAGGTAGAAGATGGTGGGGTTAGGGTTTTGTGAGGAAAAAGAGGGGAAATGGGTCCATTAACAAGTTAGGCCCATAAGACAAGTTTTAAGACAGTTTAAGCTAAGAACACCGACTTAAGGTCACTATAAACTTAAGACGATAAAAATATTTTCCGGGCTATGAAATTAAATTGCTAAGACGCAAATTACGCAATTAAATGAAATCTTATTTAAATCCTTTAAAAATATTCTCACATAAATTAATCAGTTATTTAAATGAAATCCCAAAAATTACGAAATATAAATTATTTCTCGAACTTGGACTTAAAATCATTAAACTTCTAAGTCCCAAAATTTTGGGATGTTACACACACACCCTATTTCACGACACCACCGCCACCACCTAAGACACCCACGACCACCACCAACAATCCTAAACTCAACTACGTACTACCAACTACCACTACCACCCATTGCACACCACCAGGAACCACCACAACAACCACCACGACGGGTTTAAATAGCATGCCCGTAAAAATTCAACCCTTTGTTTTCCAGAAAACCGCCTGTACCCCCTCCTTCTCTCGTCTATTTCTCTCACCACCATGCCCGACACCACCTCTGGCCACCACCATTGTCACCACTGACTCACGGTGGTTGTAGGTGTGGTGCCATATCCCTCTCTCCTCACTTCCAGCCACCGCAACAACCGCCACCAGAGTCCCTGCCTACTCGTTCCTGCTCTGTTTTGCTCTTCTCTGCCAACACCCCCGCACCCACGTGAACACCCGCTCTAACCATCACAGCTACCACTCTAACCACCACCTGACACCACTCTCAACATCACTCATCTCCCACGTATCTCCTGGTGGTAGCTATCAGCCCTCAACACCCCCAAACCCACCTAAAACAGCCCTATAAAACACGCTGGCATAAACTCACACACTAACCATGTTTTAATTGTTCCTGCCGCCTCTAAACCACCACGCTCGTGGTGGTGCTCCAGCCACCACACTCCACCACAAAGCAACCAAAATCATCTATACATATCTTACTTCAACTACCCAAGACTCGTATCCCCAAAACTAAATCAGCAATAACACGAAACGTAAATAAGAACACGAGCAGAAAAACATGAATATACGATTATCGACAACGAATGCTTACAGTCATGGTCTCGGTGGTTGACGAAGACGACTGGTGTTGGGTTCCTCTACCCTTCGTTCCTCCTCTATCCGCGGTGGCTGGAGATGAACTAGGTTTTTAGGTGGTTTGTCGATGGATGAGATAGTAGGGAGTTGATGTCGATGACAAAGTATAGGGTAGGGTTTGGGTTTGTTGATGAACAAAATTATAAGGTAGGGTTTTGGTTGCTCTCATCCTTAACCCGAGTCCACAACCCATCACGCATCTTGAGGACCCATATGACTATACCCGTTCCTAACTCACAACTTAAAAAAAACGAGTACGTACAAATAATTATACTAATTAAATTATGTAAATTAGCATTAGTAATTATTAATTATATTAATTATAAGAAATTATAAAATTATTAGAAATTATATAAGGATATATAAATATTTGGATTTAAAAATAATTACGTTTAAATAATAAAACAATTATAGATGAGGAATAAATATAAAATAGGAAATGTATATCGAATTATAATTATATTATCAAATTAAAGACATACAAATGAAATGTCATTTTATGAAATAATCATCTAATCTAAAATAATTATGGAATACGAAATAATCGCAGAAATACGATTTATAGAATAATAACAGCTTAAGTAGAATACTTTATAAACATTCCATTTGAAATACTTGTATAAAACACGGTTTGACTGCCGTTGACCGAGGCTAAGATACGGGATATTACATACATATAAATACACGGCTCACATGAGACAAAAGGGACATGGCTCATTGCTCACACACGCATCCCAATTCTCATCCCCCTTATTCCTCTCTCAATTGTTCATCTTACATAAAAATTACTTAGTAATTTTCAGTTTCTAGCTCAAGAAAATGTATTTCTCGGAGCATCTTGGGTGCAACAATTAGGAGGATATCTATATCTGTCTTTAGGCCTTATTGTAGGGACCAAAGGTTGATTCTTGATCCTTATCTTTGTATCACGTTATTCATTTATGACTATAAATCGTATTTTATAATTTCGTTATAATCCTTCAATTATATATTGGGAAGTACTGTTCACGGAAAAAAAAAATCTCGAGCAGACTGTTTTTTCTAACAGCCTGTTTTTTTTTTTTTTTTTATTCCGGCTGATATTTTTGCGGGCGGTTTCGTCTTGTTTTTTTCTTGTTATATATTATAAGGATAATGTATACATGTTGTTGTGAAAAAGTTCACAAGTTTTGATACCCCATTATTTTAAAACGGTTTAAAATAATGTTGGATTAATTCATTCTATACGATAATATGAATAGGTTTCTTGGATTAAAATTATGAGAGTAATTACAGAATTATCACATAATTTAAGTCATTGTTAAATGGTGATTTGGATAAATTACTCTACATAATTACGGAATTATGTCTTGAATTAATAATTTATTAGTTGATGCATTTATTTATTATGTTGTGAATGGATTTATTTACATATTTTTGCAATCGGTTGTAAAATGTAATACTTAGTGTGATCTTAGTAAATTATGTTTTCGTAATGAAGGAAACATAGTTTGTGATGTAATGATGAGATCTCGAATCTCCTCTTGTGTATTATTCTTTAAATTATGTTTTTGAAATTAGAATGTAATAATAGGATTATATTATGTAATTTCTAATGTAATTTCAGAAGACTCAAGACGGAGATCGGATTGCTCAATCCGGCTACATGGAACACCAAGATGGAACTTCAAGACAAGACAAGCTTCTAGGGTCCATTGCTGAATGGATTCCAAAGTTGTATTTTGTTCATTTTGGTAGGATAGGCCACACTAGGACATGTTTTATTTTGTTTTTTATTCCGTTATTACTGTTTTTATTCACATGATAGTTAGTGCATTATTTTCCGCCTAAACCAAACCACCTAAGATTCCAAGAAAATTGACTCATATAGAATGCATGTTAATTATCATGGACATACAGATGTCACTTGTATATTACTTAAGCTATCATCTTAGTCTATTCATTCTCGCATGCTAGATATTTGTTCACTTAAAATGAATTAAAATAAAGTTGATGGATCTTCCTCTATAACTTAAAATTGAGATTAGTCTTTTATAAGCCAAATTACTATGAATCCCTTCTTCGTCGGTAGGCATATACGACCTTACTCTCCAGATGACTCTTTCTACGTTGGGTAAGTAATAGCTGTTGACTTATTTTACCTCAACATTATGATCCGAATAATATTTCGTGGTTATGGTGGACTAAAGATAGAATTTACAGAAATTTATCGACCAAGAATTCTAAAGGTAGATTTAGCCAAGATGTTGGCTTATCAATTTACAGAAATTGAGTCTTGGGATCATTTATATAATTGTTGAGGAAGATAAATTGTATAAATGCTTAAGTCGTCGATGAGTATGTTTATTATATTTTATTTTCTTCGTTACAGTGTCGAATTTATAACAAATCAATAATACTGCATAACAAATGGCTGGCCATACTGATGACCTAATGCGTGCCAAGTGTCACACTCGGACGCGAATCCTGGCTTAAAGCTTTTATGGACCACATGAATCAGTCCACGCGACTGAAGAATGATGGGTGCAACTTTGCGGATTGGGAGGCATCATTACGGAATACTGCCATTGCTGACAGTAAGCTCAAGTACTTGACTGAGCCCATATCGCCAAACCCAGGCCCCAATGCGCGAGTCAACGAATCACTCGCGTATAGTGATTTCGTTTGGAAGCGGGTGCGATAAAGAACGTACTCATATTTGCAATAGAACCCAATTTTCAAAGGCGCTTCATAGTCCAAGGTGCAAATAAAATTTTCACCACGGTCACAAAAGAGTTCTCGAAAGCACCGAGAATCGTTACTTATGAGCATACCTGTCGCTTCTTTGATGCGAAACTCTAGAGGGGCAAACCGGTTAGCCCACTCATTCTTGATATGATCGAGAATGTCGAGAAACTGGAGGCACTTAATTGCAAAATCAGTGAGAGCATAGTCATTGACCGTATGCTTCATTCACTTCATGACGGTTTTGCCCTTTTCAGGGTCAACTATTACATGAATGACATGAGGAAAACTCCTCATGAGCTACACTCCCTTCTCGTATAGACCGAGAAGGATCTAGAATTGAGTGGGAACATGAAGCAAGATGTTCTCATGATTTCCAACAAGGGCAAGGGTAAGGCTAAGACTCATGGCGAGCTAACTGTAGCAAAGCCACCAAAGTTTAAGAAGGCTGGATTCAAGAGTGGGCCTGGTGAGACAAGTAGCTCACAAGGCAAGACAAAGAACAAACACGGCGACATTGAGTGTCACCATTGTCACAAGACTGGGCATTGGGGCGGAACTGTCCAGTGTACCGTGAGGACATAAAAGTTGGCTGCGTCGTTCCTGTTGGTATGTCATTTTATATTCATATGATTGAGATTAACCATGCAAGTTTCGGAACTTGGGTACTTGATACTGGTTGTGGTTCTCATCTGTTTAAAAATTTGCAGGGCCTAAAAAACATCACGCCTCTCGCAAAGGTTGATGTGGACCTGCGAGTCGGGAATGGAGCAAAAGCTGCTGCAACCTCGATGGGAACATATGTAATCCAACTACCGAGTGGATTCGAGTTATATCTATATAACTGCTACTATGTACCCAGTTTATCTAAGAATATTATTTCTGTTTCCGTACATGATAAAGACGGTTTTTTTATTCACAATAAAGGATAATAGTTGTATTTTCTCTTTGATTGGAATGATTTGTGGTAAAGCGGTTTCCATGAATGACATTTATATCATAGATCAAACGAATGACATATTACACGTGAATAATAAGAAAAAAAAGGTTGGTGACAAAGATCAAACTTATCTATGGCACCGTCGTATGGAACACATAAATGAGAAACGTGTAAAACAGCTCATACAGAATGGAGCTATCTCGGCCTTTGATTTCGAATCATATGGCACGTGTGAATCATGTCTCATCGGCAAGATAACTCGAATTTCCTTCAAAGGTGTTAGCATGTGCGTCGTTGCTGACCTATTAGGACTCGTACATACAGATGTATGTGGACCTATGTCTATCACCGTGAGAGATGCTTAAATATATTTTATCACTTTCACGGACGATTTAAGTAGATACAGATATGTCTACTTAATGAAGCATAAAAGTGAGTCCTTTGAAAAGTTCAAGGAATTCCAAGCGAAGGTTAAGAACCAACTAGATAGAAAGATTAAAACACTTCTATCAGATCGTGGTGGCGAATATCTTTCGAATGAGTTTGATCAACACCTTAAAGACTGTGGTATAGTACTATAGTTAAATCCACACGGAACATCACAATTAAATGGTATGTCCGAACGGAGAAATGAAACATTACTTGGTATGGTTTGATCCATGATGAGTCACACGGTTGTGCCTGATTCATTATGGGGCTTTGCTCTTTTGTCAGCTGCTCTTATACATAACCGAAGTCTATCAAAAGTTGTAGACAAGAATCCATATGAAATATGGAAAGGAACGGTCCCTAACTTGTCCTTTATTCGGGTTTGGGGCTGCGAGGCTTATGTCAAGTGGAGACACGAGAATAAGCTCGGCCCGCGATCGGTCAAGACATTATTGGTTATCCAAAAGGAATGTTTGGTCATTACTTCTATTCGCCTACCGAACACCGCGTTTTTGTTGCGGCTAGTGCGAAGTTCTTTGAGAGAGAGTTTCTCGAGAATAAAACAAGTAATAGAACCTTCGATCTGTCAGAGTTTCAAGAACCAACTACCGAGCAACCAATGGAGGAAGTTGTTCCTTCATCTTCTACTGCGGTTAGTATTCCTAAGGAACCTACAAGGTCGGGTAGATTCTCCATTCCTCCAGACAGATACATCGGTATGGTCGAGGGACAATCAGACACCTATAAGGCACGACTAGTGGCAAAAGGTTTCACTCAAGTGCAAGGGTTGCACTATGATGAATTTTTTGCACCTGTAGTCATGTTGCGTTCCATTCGGATAATCTTAACGATTGCCGCCTTTTTCATGATTATGAAATTTGGCAAATGGATGTGAAAATCGCCTTCTTAAATGGTTATTTGGAGGCGGACTTGTACATGGTACAACCCGAAAGTTTCACCGATCCTAAACATCCTAAGAAAGTATGCAAGCTTAAATATTCCATTTATGGACTTAAGCAAGCTTCTCGGAGTTGGAATCATCGTTTCGACCACGTGATAAAAGAGAATGGTTTCATTCGATCGATCGAAGAACCATGCTTGTATATCAAGTCGAGTGGGAGCAAGATTGTCTTCCTGGTGTTGTATGTCGATGACATACTCTTGATTGGGAATGACATTCTTCTCTTATCTTCGGTTAAAGTGTGGTTAAAGAACCATTTCCAGATGAAAGATCTGGGTGAGGCACAATGCATCTTAGGGATTCGTATCTATAGAGATAGATCAGGACGAATGTTATCACTGAGTCAGGTGTAACACCCCAAGAGTATGAGAAGAAAGTTGTCCCACATCGGTAGAATGTGAGGCTTGTGATATGTTTATAATAGCTTCCACCCACCAATCAGTAACAAGGACTTGTGCTTTTGGGCTTAAGTGAGGACAATTAACGGGTTCAAAAGTGCACACCCATCTTATTGGGTTTGTGTTACGACGGTGGCGGGTCGGTTGTTACAAGGAGTCTTATATAGATAAGATTCTTGACAGGTTCAGCATGACCAACTTCAAGAAGGGGTTACTTCCTATGATCTCAGGGGTGCATTTGAGTAAGACTCAGGCACCAAAGACACCGGAAGAGGTCGAGCGCATGGGTCGCATTCCTTATGCATCAGTTATAGGATCGATCATGTATTTCATGATATGCACATGTCCTGAGGTGGCATATGCTTTGAGTATGACCAGTCGGTACCAAGGCAATCTAGGTGAATCACACTGAATGGCTGTTAAATACATTCTTGAGTACCTATGGAGGACTAAAGATTGGGTATTGACTTATGGAGGTGACACTGAGCTATGCGCAAACGGTTACGCAGATGCTAGCTTCCAAACGAATCGAAATGACTCGAAATCTTAGTCTGGATTCGTGTTTACTCTTAATGGCGTTGCTCCCAGTTGGAAAAGCTCCAAGCAGAGTGTTATTGTAGATTCTACAACTGCGTCCGAGTACTATGTCGCTTCGGAAGCTGCAAAGGAAGCTATATCGATGCGTCAGTTCTTACAAGGACTAACAGTAGTTCTTACAAGGAATAACAGTATTTCCTAGTTCGAATGACCCGATTACCATCTATTGCGATAATAGAGGTGCCATCTTCCAGGCTAAGGAGCCTAAGTCTAACAACAAATCTAGACATGTACTGCGATAGCTCACATGATACGCGACTACGTGGAGCAAAAGGAGATAGTGATAAACAAGATTACGACAGATGACAACATCGCAAATCATCTCACTAAGCCATTTAGATATGATAAGCATGAAAGGCACATTATTTTCATGGTAATCAAACGTGTTCCTCAGTTGTACTAGTACTTTTATAGATTGGATAAATGTATCTTTTTCATATACTATTTATAACATCATCGATTTTGTTTTCATATTTTGTTTTTTATGTGGATTGTACAGACAACTTTGAACACCACAAAGTGAACTGAATTACATTATATTTGTTTTGGTCCGTAATCGCCTACATGAGCTGATAACTTTGGCAATTATTTTGTGACGTTGATTGATGGTGGGATCAACGAGCCATAAGTCAAACAGTTGACTGATCGATCACAGATACGAGATTATAAGGATAACTCGTAGGATAATTAGTGACATCGCAATGGAGTCCTAAATGTTTCAGAACATTTGGTGCCAGGTCGTGGATAGGACTTCCATAGTGTTCCTAGAGTCGAGTCTTTTGACTATCGACTGTCTCTTGAGATAAAGGTAGTTTTTGGGTTACTTTGGTTTCCTTCTCACGGTCGACCGTAACTGGGGCCAAGAAGATTTTTTCTGGGTCATTTCATACTGCACTTGTAGGTGCAAATTTCGAGTTGAGGAAAATATCCAACCCTTATCAGGTTTTAATATTTCTCAGGGCCACTCGAGGAGTAGTAACTGAAATGGATGGCCATGCTCGAATAATGATTCGTTTATCAGTTGAGTTACTCTCTAGTCTGGAAAACCACTCTTGGTAGAGATCGCTTGTAAAATACGACCTTTGTGAATACGGATTTGCAAATTGTTTTACATTGACTGGGTTAAATTTAATGGATATGAGAACCGGTTATCGCACATACACTTGTTGCAGCTAGTGTCCTCCACAGTTAGTGCGACAACACGAATAAATCTCTTAAAGGTTCACAAGGTATACTTAGTATTTTAGCCAGCACGTTTATCAATAACGATTGGCTTGCTAGAAGTTTGAAGTTAGTGTCATATAGATGGCGGTAATCAACTGGTCCCTAAAAGTCACTACTAAAGGATGTAATCTGAGAGATATAATTAAATGAAAATATAATCATATTGATACCTAATTAGACTAAACGGTTAGTCTAGCTATGTAATGATGATGTAATTATTTAATACTGATTAAATAATATTAGCTGAGACGAATTAAAGTGTTAATTCGAAATTAAATATAAAATGCTATTTTTAATTTTTTTGTAATGAAATTATTTAATAAAGATTAAATGATTTAATTAAATATAAAAGGTTATATTTAATTAGTGGATTATAAATATACGATATCTATACAAAATAAAACATTACACATAAGAGAGAATATAATCGATTCTATACAGATAGAATTTCGGTGAGCGGGGGATTTTCGGCCATTGAGTGCCGTGTGGGACAGTAGAGCACGACACAACTGGAGCAAATATTAAGTTGTTCAGTTGTTGTGAAGTGTTAGAGGGTAGACCTAAATACCGATTTGGGGAATCCTAGTTGATGTCTAATAGCAAGGTAGTTTGCAGCTATAAATAGGACATACCCACGACACATATTACTTACGAGTTCCGCACGACTGACTCCCTCTCTCTCTAGCTTTCATCTTACACAAAATTAAAGGTAATTTTGCAGTTTCTAAGTCAGAAAGGGGTATTTCTTGGAACATCTTGGGTGCAACAATTAGGAGGATATCTATCTTGATATCTGATCTTAGGCCTTTGCAAGGACAGAAGGTTCATTCTTGTTCTCAATCTTTGTATCTCGTATTTCGTTTATGACTATAAATCGTACCTTATAAATTCGTCATAATCCTACATATAAAGAATTGGGAATATTTAAAGATATTTTCCCACAGGTTCTGTATTCTCAGTAATTGCTGCAAGGAAAGACTGATGTTTCGAGGAAAAAGAATGGGAATCAATGTAATTTGCTAAGGAATAAGGTGTACCTAAGGACGATGATTCCGGACTCAGTGAGCGGGATGAAGTAGGATTGCGTGCGGTGCCAAGAACATAACCACTCAGGCACGAATTTGGGAATTTTTCACGTCTACCACAACCCAAATCCGGACCCATGTCCACCTCGGCCGAAGCTCCCTCAGACCCCGGACCCGTGACACCATCCTGGCCAATGGCCCCCTCCTGACCCGTGCGTTCAACCCAAACCGTGTGCCCTCCCTGACTAATGGCCCCCTCCTGACCGGGTAAAAAGTAGGACTAGAGGTGGAGGACACCGAGGAGACATAAGGAGAAATATTTTCGTGAAAAACAACGTCACGAGAGACAAAAAACATTTCTTGGTCAAGGTCATATAATTTCCATTCCTTTTGATTATGAGGATAACCCACAAACAGACATTTCCGTCCCTGTTTTTCGAACTTATCCCCACGAGTATATTGATTATAGGCAAAACACAAGCAACCAAAAATGCGCAAATTTGTGTTAAAAGGAGGACGTCCATAAAGACACTAATATGGGGTTGTATTGACGAGTAAGGGAGAAGGAGTTCTTTTGATTAAATGAACCGTAGTGAGAATACATTCACCCTAGAAGGTCGTAGGCAAATTGGCTTTAAAAAGGAGGGCACGACCGACATTTGAAATGTGACGATGTTTTCTTTCGATACGACCATTTTGTTGAGGTGTGCCGACACAAGAGGTCTGAAAATGAATCCAGTCCTTAAAAAAATAGCCAGCCATACAATTAAATTTATTCCCATTATCACTTTGAACGAATTTGACATTTTTTTAGAATTGTTTTTTAACCATAGCTAAAAAATTCATAAACATATCAGTGACCTCCGTCTTATCACCAATATGTAGACCCAAATTGCCCGAGAAAAATCATCGACAATGGTAATAAAATATTTCGCACCACAAGAGGAGGTAACACGACAGGGCCCCCAAAGATCGCAATGAATTAGTTCAAAAATATCAGATGCTCGTTTATCATTCAAAGTGAAACTATTACGGTGCTGTTTAGCAAAATGACAAGTCTCACAAACGGAAAACTTACTAAAAGGGAGACTATTAGCAAAAAAAATAGCTTTGAAAGCTTTATTCGACGGATGATCCAACTGCTGATGCTATAAGGAAACCGAGTCAGTCTTCATGGAATGCACCACTTGGTTCTTAGCACCCGCACACATCCAATAGAGATCATCCCGCAGCTCACCTACTCCAATCATCGTCCTCGTAGAAGGGACCTGAATAAGACAAGATTCCTTAAAAAACGTAAAAAAATAACCAGTAGCAACGGTGAGCTGAGAAATTGAAATGAGATTACAATTCAAACTGGGTACGTATAAAACATTATGTAGGGTCAAAAATTCATTAATAAAAACAGAGCCCATATGCAGGCAACATGCTTCCTATTTGGGAGGCCTACAGACCGAGAAGGGATAGTCAGCGGTGCATCTAAACACGATAAATTTCTAGTGACGTGATTAGATGCACCCGTATCAAGAATCCAAACCAACATACCGCTCAGTCGATCAGAAAAAGACAAAGTATTCTTCGAAACACCGGCATGAACGAGATGTGCTTGAACAGTGGGTGCATCAGCAGAACCAGTAGAAGTTGAGCTCTACACAGAATTAACAGACCTCACACTCTGCCCCACACTCTACCCAGACGCACCAAAACCGTGCCCACCAGAACCTACAGCAAGTCCGTGCGCACCAGAAACAGATCCATGATTTGAGGAGCAATTTTCGTAAACAATATTTTAAAGGTTTTAAATTAATTTACGGAGTTAAATAATATTTTAATATAAATTGTTAAGTTATTTTTAAATCTTCCGTTAAGATCCGTCTTAAGAAACCTTAAGTTTTTAGGAAGTTAATAACTTGACATATCCTCTAACCCGACTAAAAACCCGTTTCAAAACAAGTAACCCGACTCATTTAAGAAAAAGGACACTACTTAACCCCACCACAAACCCTTATGTCGACATTCACTTCATCTTCACAACTCATCCTACTGATTCTCATTTCTCCATTTTTCCTTTCTCCTTCAATCTTAAAATGCTCATAGAATCTTCGTTTCTTATCCGATTGAGACGATTTTCGCGGCCACGGATTCCTCTTCTCGCCCTCCTTCTTTCTAGGTAAGTTTTATCTCTTAATCTTTCCGTCAAAATTTCAGCCTGCTCTTGTAGTTTCGAAATTCGTGATTAGTTTTGATGTTCTGTTGTTTTAGGCGGTGTTTGTGTTAGCCCGGAAGAGGACTTGGTGATTATTGAACAAGATCTCGAAGGTTTCGCTAAGTAAAGGTGACGATAATGAGCAAGTCGGCCTTTATTGTTAAAATAGCATTTTCTTTGTGTTTATTGTGAAGATTCTGATTTTGATGATGTTTGTTGTTGTTTAAGACTTAGAAACATGTTAGGGTTTGATCTTAGATGATTTCACATGATTGGTTTGGTGTTCATATGATTATTTACTCATTTTCAGATTTCATGTTCTTAAGACGAATACAAAGATTGTTCTTAATTTGTGTTTCGATTGTTCAAATATCATGTTTGATGTATATTTGGGACTGTTATGGGATTATATGTGCTGGTAGGATAGATTTATGACTTGAAATCATAGTGTAAAATCATTTGTCGAAAGTTTGAAGGAATTGAGAAATTGCAGGAAATCGCGAGAAACAGCTTGCCCGTGCAGGGGCGCAGGCTGCGCAGGACAGGCGCAGGCTGCGCAATTGAGGCGCAGCTGCGCAACCCCATTGCGCAGGCTGCGTAATATGGTTGTAACTTCGTGTTGTTTAATTGTTTCGTGATTGTTTTGGGGACTTGTTTCCCAATTTCTTAAGTGATGTTTATGCTATGTTTATGAATATATTTACTTGATTTGGAATATATGTTTAGGCTAAGTAAAGTTTGATCAAGCGATTAGCTAATTGCCTCATGTTAATCCTTTTACAATTGTTTGTTGTAAGGTTCCTTTTGAGTTGTTTAACATGCTTAAGTACCATAGGTTGTGATGTTTAAGGTCAAGGTTAATGGGTAGTTCGCAAGCAACGTTTTAGGCTGTTATTTATTAGCAAAAGTTAGTATTCACTTAATGGTAATGGGTAGTTAGTAAACAATGTTTAGAATGTTGTTTCTCTTCCTAAGTTAATCTTATCCTAGGTTGTTAATGAGACCTAGTGGACCTAGTTAGATGTATAGTGACCCTTTGACTTGTGGAAGGAAAGTCTTAGGTTGGTTATAATTGTTATTGAACTTGTTTATCTCTTGCTCATGTGTGTTTGAGGTCCCCGGAGGATGGGCGACACTATATTGGGTTCGGGAATGGAGAGAGGATAGAGACCCCCCGGTCGGGTAACCGAAAGGGAAACCGGCTCTCCCTCAACTTAGTTCCCGGGATCAATTAAGTGTTGTTTAGAAGTATAAGAGATTAGAATGAGGATATAGTTACTATATTTGGATGATATTGTATTGATGCGTATTAAGGTATGCCTTAAGCTGGCCTCTGAGCTTAATACGTGAGCTAGTTGTCATATATATGGGTATGCCTTAAGCTGGCCTCTGAGTCCTATATGTGTATGGTTGTCGTGTCTGGGGTATGCGTTGAGATGTCGCCTCTGAGCCCAGACATGTTTATTTGTGATCACGTTGGAACATACCTTAAGTTAGCCTCCGAGTCTGACGAGTAGAGCAGTTGCACGACGGGGTAGCTAGGGTGTTGATGCCTTGCCCGGAGTGCAGATGTTGATGCTAGGAAATGCCTTAAGCTGGCCTCTGAGTCTAGTGTCTTGTGATGCAGTAAAGGGACATGCCTTAAGTTGGCCTCTGAGTTCTTTACTTATTGGATGCTAGTCCATGCGTTGAGATGTCGCCTCTGAGTCTAGTGTCTTGTTGAGTAGCAGGTCTATGCCTTAAGTTAGCCTCTGAGTCCATGCTTGTGAATGTGAATTTGGTATCTAGGTTATGCGTTAAGATGTCGCCTCTGAACCTTTATACTTGCTGAATATTTGGTATCTAGGTTATGCGTTAAGATGTCGCCTCTGAACCTTTATACTTGCTGAATATTTGGTATCTAGGTTATGCGTTAAGATGTCGCCTCTGAACCTTTATACTTGCTGATTTGCATCTGCTTGCCTAGTTCGGGTACAGTGTCAGATGTTGCTGTTGATTATGATGGTTATAGTGTATTGATTTTAGAACTGTTCATCCAAGGCATTGTATGACTCTTTGGCTAGTTTCGTAAATGGTTTGGATTGAAAGACCCCCCGGCCGGGCAACCGGAAGGGAAACCGGCTCTCCTTCCAAATAGTACCCGAAGTTGGTTGAGAGCCCTGCATAGTAATTGCATGATGATATGAGATTCAGATATTGAGATTTATATGCTTCACATGTTATGTATATGTTGGAGTATATTGTATGGTTATGTGTTACGTGTCGTTACAAAAGGTGGCTAGGAGAACTCTAGTCACTCCCCACTGATTGTGGCGTACATGTTTACATGTATGTAGGTACATGACAGGTGGTTGGTAGAGGGTTGCATGAAGCTAGCGAGCGATGATCCTTCATCGATTGACTTACACTTTTACGTTGGCTAGACTTTAGATTTACATTTCAGTTCTTGAGTGCCTGTAGGGATGTGTCATCCTGGGCTGCTTTTATATTGCACTTATGTACTTATTTATGTTTCAGTTTTGTAGTAGGACACCTCGCATGTTTAGTTATGTTAAAAAGTTTTAATTCCGCTGCATTTTTAGTACTTTGCATGTTTATTATTGCCGCTTTCGCGAGGGGTTTTACATCAATGACATCTTCATGGAATTGCGCCAGTCGTCATAGTTGTCGCGACGGAGAATTGTAACACCCCCATTTATTTAAGGGCCTGTACTAGGACTCCTCAGATAAGTAAGGGTGTTACCATCTCGGTTTCCCGAGGCAGTAGATACAAAGGAAAGAAAAACAGTACTTTAATTAGAATTAAACTCAAGACGTGTTCTTACATCAGATCCAAAAGGTCTTAACAACGTAAATAAAGTACAACTCAATTAACTGACTAAGGCGATCTAGACATCTAAACTGGTCCGGATCCAAGCTCTTTCTCCCATAGCTCCCCCTTAGTCTCAGCACCTGTCATTCTGCTCCCCAATAATTGGTTCATCACAGGTGATCACGAATACACAGGGTCAACCACGAGGTTGAGTAGGTAAACAATAACATAACAAATATAATTAATAAACTCCGCACCGATCCAACGCCAATACACTCCGCACCGATCCAACACCATATATATACTCCGCACCGATCCAACGCCATATATACTCCGCACCGATCCAACTCCATATATACTCCGCACCAATCAACTCCATATCACAAGGCCCAATATATATATATATATTCACATCATAAATTAACACAGAATAAGATAACAACTCAACACAATGATCATATGATATTAAGTAACGAACATGCTTAATGACAACTGAGAATGGATCACATTATTATAACCAGTACTTTCCCCTACCTGAAATAGCAGGAACGCAGATCAAACCAAAGCTTGCCTAGAAATGTTCCACACGAAATCCGCTACCTAAACAAATATTATTTAATTAATAAACACCCTAATTCTCGAAATACGTAAGCATACTCTATTTATAGAAACCCCCTATAATAGAAAGCTTCCTAACAACGAGGTTACCCAAAATAGCAACCTTCCAAAAATAGTAACTTCTAAAAATAATAATTCGATTTGAAATTCGAACTATAAATACACTCATTAAAATCATATCAAATAATATCTTTACTATAAATACCAACATACCCATAATGACAAAATAATAATAAAAATACTAATAATAATAATATTAATAACATAATAATTTTGATAACAACAATAATGATAATAATAGCACTAAAATAACGAAACCCATAATGTTACAGCCGACACACAACACCTCCTCTAAGCCACGCCCAACAACCCCCGTGACACCACTACCACCACCCTAACACGGCCTGACCAGCACCCCACTCCACCATCTACCACCGCAGCCCCTGCCAACAGCCTCGACTCCCCACGCTGAGATGAACCAGAGCCGCCAACTGGCCTGGTTCATCACTGAACACTCTGACCTGACGCAAAACAGCAGCCCATCGACCACCCTTCGTAAACCCTGACACCACCGACTCCTTCATCCAACTCCAGTCCCAACACCACCCTAGACGACACAGTGGTAACACCGTATTGACCTCCCCCGAGTCAACAGTGTTACCACTTCCATTACCCCCTGGTCATGCATATTACAAACAACAAACGACTAACATGAAAACAACCCTCCTGTCACTCTATCGACTACCCCTGCACCACCGTTCTCAGACGACTCTGACCACCAAGACTAACACCCCTGACAACACCCTACTGCCCACTGAAGACCAGTATGAAGACCCGTGATTAAAACCCACAGACTCGACATAAAACTTGACTGAAAAACATGACTACGACTACTGATGAAACAAAACAACGAACAGGAAAATAAAACCTTCCTGCCACCGTGACAAACACCCCCTTCTCGACGCATAACAACAACCCTCGACACCACCCCATTAATTTAAATACCCCAGATACATGCCCTACTACAAACAGATGTAAAAACTAGATCAAATAAACAAAACATAACTACAATTTTGAACGCTGCAAGCAGGGATACGAGTTGATGTTTATTGGTAACATACCGGAAAGAGGTGCAAAACGAACCACCGTAACAGGGCCTACTACCACCGTGACCACCTTCTCTTCCTTCTATGCTATGACGGCTAGGGTTTTGGGTGATCAGATTTAGGTTAAGATGGGGTTTAGGTTAGCATTAGGTCATCTAAATAGGAGGCAGCAGAGGTGTTTGTAAAAATACTAGAGGATCAACATTGTGGGCTGTGATTAGCACGAAACCCGAGGCCCAAAACCCTATGCCCAGTGATCAGGGGTTCGAGCCCCCTTATGAACATCCAAAGATTAAAAACTATAAACCCATAGTCTCTTGTTCGAACCCCCACCAAGTCATTTAAACGAAGCTTGCATAAAAACGAAGCGTAACTAATTACAAATAAAATACGGGTTATTACAGTCTTCCTCCCTTAAAATGAACTTCGTCCCGAAGTTCACCCACTCATAAGGTCGGCACAAAACTCTCAACATACCAAAAACATGTTAAACTTATATGAAATGTCACATTCTACCCCACTAAAAGAAAAGTTACGTCCGCGTAACTTACCTCAAACGAATAGCTGCGGATAACGTTCCTTCATGGACGCCTCAGACTCCCAAGTGGCTTCCTCCGTGTTATGATTGGTCCATAAGACCTTCACTAACACCGTCTCGCCATTCCGTGTCTTTCGAACCTTCCTATCCAGAATTTCCTTCGGAAGCTCAACATAAGTAAGTTGCTCATCAACCTCAATCACCTCATGGCTCAACACATGTGAAGGATCACTCAAATACCTCCTCAACTGGGACACATGAAACACATTATGAACCCTGGAGAGAGCTGGTGGTAATGCTAATCGATATGCCACCTCACCAACCCTGTCCAAAATCTCAAATGGTCCAATAAACTTTTGACTCAGTTTACCTCGCTTTCCGAATCTCATTACACCCTTCATCGGAGATACCTTAAGTAATACCTTCTCGCCCACCTCAAAGGAAATATCACTTCTCTTGAGGTCCGCATAACTCTTCTGTCTGTCCTGAGCGGCCCTCATTCTCTGTCGGATTACCTGAACTTGTTCAACCATCTCCTGAATCATATCCGGCCCTAAAGTCACAACATCAGCTCGATCATCCCAACATACAGGACTCCGACACTTCCTCCCGTATAGTGCCTCGAAAGGGGCCATGCCTATGCTTGCATGATAGCTGTTATTATAAGAAAACTCGATCAATCCCAGCCGATCCTCCCAAGATCCTCCGAACTCAAGTACGCCCTCAACATATCCTCAAGAGTCTGAATTGTCCTCTCAGTCTGACCATCTGTAGCCGGATGAAAAGCTGTACTCATCTTCAACTGGGTACCCAAAGCAGTCTGCAGCTCCTGCCAAAATCTGGATATAAACCTCGAGTCCCGATCTGAAACAATATCCTTGGGTACGCCATGCAGTTTGACCACATTCTGAACATACGACTTAGCCAACTCAGCTTTACTCCAGGTATCTTTCATCGGAATAAAGTGAGCTGACTTAGTCAAACGATCCACGATCACCCAAATCATGTTGTTGCCCCTCTGAGTTCGCGGCAACCCCACGATAAAGTCCATCGAAATGTTCTCCCACTTCCACTCTGGCACATCCAACGGTTGAACTTTCCCTTGAGGTCTCTTATGCTCCCCTTTCACTCGCTGACAAGTCAAACACCTCGAGACAAACTCTGCGACCTCCTTCTTCATATTCGGCCACCAAAACGTCTTCTTAAGGTCCTTATACAGCTTATCACCCCCTGGGTGAACAGAATAAGGAGTAGCATGAGCTTCAGTCAGGATCTTCTTCTTTAGTTCCTCAACATTCGGTACACACCAACGCCCACCGAACCTCAAACTACCATCGGTATGAATACTGAACTTGGATGTCTCATCACCGTTTCCATTCTCCACCATCAACCGCCACTTCCGGATTCTCTCATCGTTCTGCTGTAACTCCCGAATCTCCCCATACAACTCAGGCTCAACGGTCAGATCACCAAGGGCATCCCCTTTCCGGATCATGAAAATTCCCATCTCCCTTAACTCGCCATGCAACCTCACTCTCGATCTGGCGCAACTCAAAGCATGTACTGACTTCCTACTTAGAGCGTCAGCTACCACATTCGCCTTGCCCTCGTGATAGACAATCTGCATATCATAGTCTCCGATCAACTCTATCCACCTCCTCTGCCTCATGTTCAATTCCTTCTGGGTGTAGATATATTTCAGGCTCTTATGATCAGAAAACACCTTAAAAGTGGCTCCATAGAGGTAATGGCGCCACAATTTTAGTGCAAAGACCACAGCGCCCAACTCCAAATCATGAGTCGGATAATTCTCTTCGTAGGTCTTCAACTGGCGAGAAGCATACGCGATCACTCTACCATTCTGCATTAGCACACAACCCAACCCATGCTTTGAAGCGTCGGTGTATACTTCAAAATTATCACTCCCAACTGGCAAGGCCAGGATAGGAGCTGTTGTCAGGCGTTCCTTAAGGGTTAGGAATGCCTTCTCACAACTCTCATCCCAGATATAACGGTTCTCCTTCCTCATCAACGACGTCAACGGCTTCGCTATCTTTGAAAAATCCTTGACGAATCTCCGGTAATAACCAGCTAAACCCAGAAAGCTTCGAATCTCACTCACATTCTTCGGACTCTGCCACTTGGTCACTGCCTCGATCTTGCTAGGGTCAACAGATACCCCCTCTTTGGAAATGACATGCCCTAAGAACGCCACTTTCTCCAACCAGAATTCACACTTACTCAACTTAGCATTGAGCTTATGCTCCTCCAAGGTCTGAAGTACCTTCCTCAAATGATCTTCGTGCTCTTCTGCGTTCTTAGAATATACCAGAATATCATCTATGAATACCACCACGAACTTGTCTAGATACGGGCTGAAGACTCGATTCATCAAGTCCATGAACACAGCTGGAGCATTAGTCAATCCAAAGGGCATAACCACAAATTCATAGTGGCCATACCTCGTTCGGAAAGCGGTCTTCGGAATATCTTCATCCTTTATCCTCAATTGATGATACCCGGATCTCAAATCAATCTTGGAGAAAACCCCGGCTCCACTCAACTGATCGAACAAGTCGTCAATTATCGGCAACGGATAACGATTCTTGATGGTTACATTATTCAGTTCTCGGTAGTCAACACACAACCTCAAACTCCCATCCTTCTTTTTCACAAATAAAACAGGTGCTCCCCAGGGTGACACACTGGGTCGGATGAATCCTTTCTCAGCTAGTTCATCCAACTGTTTCTTCAACTCCTCCATCTCTTTCGGTCCCATACGGTACGGTGATTTAGATATTGGTCCCGCCCCTGGTTTTAGGTCGATGGAGAATTCCACTTCCCTCCTTGGCGGTAACCCCGGAACGTCGCCACGAAAAACTCCCTCGAACTCCCGTACCACAGGTATCTCACTAGTCTTGGGGGTCTCAGCCTCACAATTCCACATTTGACACAGAATCAGACTCTCTCCTTTCCTCAAGCTAGATTTCAAGGTGTTGACAGATATGAATTTGATCTTTGGTTTGACTCTATACCCCTTGTAGGATACCCTCACCCCTTTGGGTCCCTTCAAGGAAATTTTCTTTTGATGACAGTCGATAAAAGCTCGATACTGCCCTAGCCAGTCCATCCCCAAAATCACCTCAAAGCCCCCAGAGGAAACTCTATGAGGTCACAATAGAAAATTGCTTCCCCGATTTTGATGGGTACACTACCATATACTCTATTACAGACTATCGACTCGCCTGATGGTATGGTCACTGGATCCGCGATCCAATCAAACCTCTCAAGTCCCAAAGCCTTAACATGATCTCTAGACACAAACGAATGGGTGGCACCAGAATCGAAAAGTACAAAGGTAGGTCTAGAGTTTACAAGAAAAGTAACGGTAACCACATGAGCATCCTCCTGAGCTGCCTGCTTTCCCATGGCAAAGAGCTTGCCACTGGACTTGACTCCACTCTGGCTGGCAGTAGATGTTCCAGCCTGCTGATTTCCTGTCGTCCCCGTCTTGTTGTTGTTCCCACTTCCATTGTACTGATTCTGATATGAACGGTTCTGATTGCTGTTGTTGTAATTCCTCTGATAGTTGCTGCTGCCTCCAGACTTCGCACCCCCACCATAGTTTGTCATGGGTGTGCGATAGCCACTGCTGCCATAGGACTGAGTGCGAGGTCCCTGGTATCCGGATGTAGGTGTACGATAGCCCCCGGACTGATTTCCTCCAGACGAACGACACACCGCCTGCTTATGTCCCCTCTTTCCACAGCCAAAACACACAATTCCTGCCGAACCACTGCCAGAAACCCCACTCAAGTGATTTCCCCCACTCTGATTTCTCCCACTACCAGAGGCACTACTCCCAAAGTACCCACTGAACTTGTTATTACTTTGCTTTTTCGATCCTGAACCCTCAGCTACTGTTTCAGCTTTCCTCTTTTCTGACTTGGACTGTTTGTCCTTTTTGATCATATCCGAAAGCCTCTCCGCCGCCCCAGCCCGTAAATAGATGTCACGGATTGTGGTGGGCGGAGCTGCAATCAGTCTCTTTTTGATGGCGATCGATAATCCCCTCTCAAATTTCATGGCTAGCATAGCATCGTCGAAACCCATGTCTCCCACGTAGTGCACCAACTGGATGAACTTCCTGTAGTACGCCTCTACGGTCATGTCCTCCGACATCTGGAATGAGTCGAACTCCTCCCTCAGCTTGCTCTTTTGGAATTCTGGTAAAAACGCCTCGTTCAGAACCCCCTTGAATGCATCCCACGGAACAAACGCGGATCCACCCTCTATAGCTGCTTCCCGAAGCTCTCCCTTATTCGCGGTCCACCAGTCTCCCGCCATTCCCCTCAGATAGTGGGCAGCCTGGTCTACCATCAATTCTTCAGGGCAGTCCACCAACTCGAACAGGTTACCGAATTCTCTGCACCAGGCCCCCAGCAAATGAGGCTCACCCTCCCCGGTGAAATGGGTGGGTTGGTGCCTTGCAATTATCGTGCTCATTTTCGCGGAGTCCATTCGTTTAGCCTTTAGAGTCGCAATCTCAGCTCGTAATAGATCTAACTCCTCTTGTGTGATGTTAGCGAGGTTGTCTCTTCGCGGAGGCATACTATAATACAACAGAAAAGGAATGAGTCCCGACTCGTGTGGGTACCCATTAAGATTAGGGCTAAGATCCCTAAACGATTAAGTCTAGCATCAATTATCAGATTGAGTACTACAAAATTATAACATGGCTCGGGATCACATAACCGCATATCACTAGACATGATGCGAAAGGAAATGAAAGCATTTACTGTCATGTTCAAGATACTTCACATAACCACATAAGTTCACAATTCTTTTATCCACAAATAAAATCCCTTTTCATGTTCATGCCCCTCCCGGCTATTACAATAGTCACAAAATTTTCATACTTATCACTGTATGCTATTACTTTCACCACCTCTTATTCTACCCTTTTTCTCTCGTATATGCACTCTGGGTTCCCGGGTAAAACTGATAGGGCCTATGGTTCGGTGTGAGGGGGCCCCAGACTCATACTTCCTCTTTAGTGTGCTCCTAACAGTCCTATCCCGGGGGTTCATTTTATTTAGACTCTCCTACATTCATTAGGTTCATTAGGTTAGGCCTGAGGATCGTTCGCTCTGATACCACTTTGTAACACCCCCATTTATTTAAGGGCCTGTACTAGGACTCCTCAGATAAGTAAGGGTGTTACCATCTCGGTTTCCCGAGGCAGTAGATACAAAGGAAAGAAAAACAGTACTTTAATTAGAATTAAACTCAAGACGTGTTCTTACATCAGATCCAAAAGGTCTTAACAACGTAAATAAAGTACAACTCAATTAACTGACTAAGGCGATCTAGACATCTAAACTGGTCCGGATCCAAGCTCTTTCTCCCATAGCTCCCCCTTAGTCTCAGCACCTGTCATTCTGCTCCCCAATAATTGGTTCATCACAGGTGATCACGAATACACAGGGTCAACCACGAGGTTGAGTAGGTAAAGAATAACATAAAAAATATAATTAATAAACTCCGCACCGATCCAACGCCAATACACTCCGCACCGATCCAACACCATATATATACTCTGCACCGATCCAACGCCATATATACTCCGCACCGATCCAACTCCATATATACTCCGCACCGATCCAACTCCATATCACAAGGCCCAATATATATATATATATTCACATCATAAATTAACCCAGAATAAGATAACAACTCAACACAATGATCATATGATATTAAGTAACGAACATGCTTAATGACAACTGAGAATGGATCACATTATTATAACCAGTACTTTCCCCTACCTGAAATAGCAGGAACGCAGATCAAACCAAAGCTTGCCTAGAAATGTTCCACACGAAATCCGCTACCTAAACAAATATTATTTAATTAATAAACACCCTAATTCTCGAAATACGTAAG
The DNA here is from genome assembly GCA_029255685.2 of Silene conica. Classification (NCBI taxonomy): domain Eukaryota; kingdom Viridiplantae; phylum Streptophyta; class Magnoliopsida; order Caryophyllales; family Caryophyllaceae; genus Silene; species Silene conica. The sequence continues at coordinate 49,943,271 of CM055316.2, forward strand.
CATACTCTATTTATAGAAACCCCCTATAATAGAAAGCTTCCTAACAACGAGGTTACCCAAAATAGCAACCTTCCAAAAATAGTAACTTCTAAAAATAATAATTCGATTTGAAATTCGAACTATAAATACACTCATTAAAATCATATCAAATAATATCTTTACTATAAATACCAACATACCCATAATGACAAAATAATAATAAAAATACTAATAATAATAATATTAATAACATAATAATTTTGATAACAACAATAATGATAATAATAGCACTAAAATAACGAAACCCATAATGTTACAGCCGACACACAACACCTCCTCTAAGCCACGCCCAACAACCCCCGTGACACCACTACCACCACCCTAACACGGCCTGACCAGCACCCCACTCCACCATCTACCACCGCAGCCCCTGCCAACAGCCTCGACTCCCCACGCTGAGATGAACCAGAGCCGCCAACTGGCCTGGTTCATCACTGAACACTCTGACCTGACGCAAAACAGCAGCCCATCGACCACCCTTCGTAAACCCTGACACCACCGACTCCTTCATCCAACTCCAGTCCCAACACCACCCTAGACGAAACAGTGGTAACACCGTATTGACCTCCCCCGAGTCAACAGTGTTACCACTTCCATTACCCCCTGGTCATGCATATTACAAACAACAAACGACTAACATGAAAACAACCCTCCTGTCACTCTATCGACTACCCCTGCACCACCGTTCTCAGACGACTCTGACCACCAAGACTAACACCCCTGACAACACCCTACTGCCCACTGAAGACCAGTATGAAGACCCGTGATTAAAACCCACAGACTCGACATAAAACTTGACTGAAAAACATGACTACGACTACTGATGAAACAAAACAACAAACAGGAAAATAAAACCTTCCTGCCACCGTGACAAACACCCCCTTCTCGACGCATAACAACAACCCTCGACACCACCCCATTAATTTAAATACCCCAGATACATGCCCTACTACAAACAGATGTAAAAACTAGATCAAATAAACAAAACATAACTACAATTTTGAACGCTGCAAGCAGGGATACGAGTTGATGTTTATTGGTAACATACCGGAAAGAGGTGCAAAACGAACCACCGTAACAGGGCCTACTACCACCGTGACCACCTTCTCTTCCTTCTATGCTATGACGGCTAGGGTTTTGGGTGATCAGATTTAGGTTAAGATGGGGTTTAGGTTAGCATTAGGTCATCTAAATAGGAGGCAGCAGAGGTGTTTGTAAAAATACTAGAGGATCAACATTGTGGGCTGTGATTAGCACGAAACCCGAGGCCCAAAACCCTATGCCCAATGATCAGGGGTTCGAGCCCCCTTATGAACATCCAAAGATTAAAAACTATAAACCCATAGTCTCTTGTTCGAACCCCCACCAAGTCATTTAAACGAAGCTTGCATAAAAACGAAGCGTAACTAATTACAAATAAAATACGGGTTATTACAAGAATAATCTGAGAAATTTTTGCACTGGGAACGTCATGAGATCAGAGATAATAAGGATTGGAAAAGTCGAGCTTCGGAGGCTCTGGTTTAGCATTGCCAGTCATGGAGGCGGCGTTGAGGATCTTCGTTGTTGTGTTTTTTTTAAACATTTTTAGGGTTTGGATCGAAACCGAAAACATGATACCATGTTAAGATTTAGTAAAAGGTGAATTGTGTCTTACTATTGAGTAAGTAATATGCTTAAATACCAAAACCAATAACAGCCAATGGGCCAAGCTAATACTACGACGCTTAACAGTTACACACACACATTCTCACTGTTTTAATGCCTGCCTGGTACACCCTTAATAATTGAGGGGGAGATTTGTGTGGGGTAAATAATTACCCGTCAAAATTTTTATAACTGAGATTTTTCTTTGACCTTTGGTTTGGCAATACTTGGGAATAATTACTGCCTTAACAATTCCTTAAGTTTGGTACAAGAGTAAAATTTTAAGCCATCCCACTAATAAGTCCCAACAATATCAGATTTTTCAATCTATTACATTGCTCAAAAGATCATCTTTTTAGTTAAACAAGAGTTCTCAAAATACAAAATGAAACGAAATGGAGTATGAACAACCATGTTTATACTCATAATATCCATTTAAGAAGGCCTATTTAACACCATGGCTAAAAACTCATACTTCTCGTCTTCGTCTGTCAAGTCACGGAAAACGGCAGCATCGCTCTCGGTCATAGTCGAACACAAAGTAATTAAGAATATTGACCCTAGGAATACCTTGAACCTTGCCTAGTTCTTCACGCAAACCAACCTTGTAATCCTTTGGTGCTTCAAGCATGCCGGTCAATTGAGCAATATGAGCATTGTTATTCTCAAGCATGGTTCTCATTAAATTTTTGAAACCCTTTTGTATATTCACAAGTTCTTTGTTTTTACGCAACTTTTTCTTGGTTGGTTGGGTCAAACCTCCATCTCCACCTCTTTTACTAGTTTCCGAATTTTCACATGAAACTTCAGCAATTTGAACTTCTTGTACATTTTCACTTATCTCATCATCGCTATTAAGAGCCATATTACCCTTAGCACCGGTTGCCCTATCTTTAGCATAAATTTCCTCCATAGCATCGAAAAATGGAAATGGTTTCCGGTACATGTCCTAAGCATCGTTGTGAGACTGAAAATTTAGATGAGAAATAAATTAATATGCTATATTTTATAATACTTAAGTTGTCACTAAAACAATAGCAATGCAATAATAGGTATATGACAATTTTTGTGGGCTGAATTTCTTGCAAAGTGAGCAGCTGAAGAAAGTATGGTCTGGAAAATTTGAAAGAAAATAGCACACTGATAGCCACAAAATTTCAAAGAAATTAGCACACTGGTTGAACAAAATAGCTGCACACTACTAGCCAGAAAATCAAGAAAGGAAAAAATAGGAAAAGTAATGCGTACCTTAAACCATTCGTCGTACAATTTGCGTTCACCGGTTACCATTTTTAGATTATCGTCCCATTCAAATCCGCTACCCTTCTATTTTATCTCAAGCAAAGCATTAAACCGCTTTTTCAGATGAGCAAGGCTTGATTCGATGTTAGTTGCTTTAAGTCTGGCATCTGGCAATTTTTCTGAAATTAACTTCTCCAAATGAACCAAATAACCAGATTTGAACCCACCCTCAGCCTTCCATCTTCCATCCAAATGTAAGGACGACAACAATTCTACCAACACAGTATCTTCCTCCAGAGTCCACCTTCTCGGGCCAATCTTTACAGTACTAGCTTCAATTTCGGTCGTCATAAATGCTATGTATAATGTTTTTAAAGAGCAAATACACACGATTAAAAAATAGAGTACATAATTGAGTGAAGAAAATTCAGCAATCTGGATTACAGTTGCAGAATGTATCCCAGAAACTCAAAATTTACAGTAAATACATCAGAATTCTTACAAAATAATCACGGGTAACCTTTAATAATGAGTGAAGGGGGAGAATTAGTCGGGCAGAGTGCTAGCCTAGAACTTGGTTTACAAAATGTGATAGCAAAAGACAATTGTGTGAACATTAACTTATAAACCAAACTCCTTATACACTGCAACTAACACTCTGAGTTTGATAACACATGCATGAACAAAAGAGAATAAACACATTAAAGAATGTACGATGCTATAAATTGATAAAATTAAGAAAAGTCAGAGAATTAAACTCACCACCAATAAAAAAAGATGATGTTGGATCAGAAAATTGCAAAAAAAACATGATTAGAAAATAGAGTACATAACTGTTCATTGTATTTTAAAGCAATCAAACGTAATTTATAAACTCAAAAGGCCTACGAAATCGCCAATTATCATACATCTCTTTAGCTAGTTTTTCTCTACACTTTGTCCAAGACTCGGACGTATCAATTATAACTATACGATCTTCATCATCATTCATAAAGTGCCTACCATATTCTGTATCTAATAAAGCTTCCATGGGATCAAAACTCATTTCTCGACGGATCAAATTATGAATCAGACAATAGGCACTTATAATGTCGGTATGAGTATCCGGGTCATAAAAACTATAATTTCTAAGTATTGCCCAACGCATTTTCAGCAACCCAAAACACCTTTCAATGACATTTCGTGCTGATGAGTGTTCCATATTATAGAATTCCATGTGGTTAACTGGTTGTCGGCCATCTTTCCATTCATTGAGATGATATCTCGTCCCTCGATAAGGAGCAAGAAAGCCTTCAACGTTTGTAAAACCAGCTTCAACTAGGTAATAACTACCTATCAAGTTGAAAGGTTCACAAATTTAAATTATTTTATTTACTTCTAGCATGGTTTCTTAACTAAAAAACAGTGGGAAACATTTCTCACCATGAGAAACTATAAGAGGATGTCGTCTACTGATAGCATCCTAAAGAACTCTACCATCGGCTGCCGAACATTCCCAGCCGGCCAAAACATCGGTAAATTGCATATCCTTAGTACAAGCCGCTAAAACATTTGTAGCTATTTCTCCTTTTTTTTTTGTACAGTATTGAGGTTTATCGGTGATAGGAACCATTACCTTTATGTGTGTGCCATCTAAAGCTCCAAGGCAATTCTACATATCATTGCAAATTCAAAAGAAAGTGAATAAAAAAAACCAACAACCTATGGTCATGTGCTAATATATTTAAAAATATAGCAACCCTTTCTTCTAAAAACATGTTTTTAGACTCTTTAAGAAGGCCATGAGTTCGAATTAACCCACACAACACATCGAATGTAAACCTGTCCATTCTAAGTTGATCTAAGCAACATAGATCAGAATGTAGTACTCATGTATATGTTTCAATCCTTGACTCATGGTTCGTTTTGCCGTGTGAGAGGTTTTCTTATGAGAAATTTGTTGGGTTTTATTAGTTACTCATAAACTAATCTTTAGTCATACTAACATAATCTTTTAATTAACCCTTTAATTAACATATTATAAGTGATCTTAAGCATGCTAAAATGCGGAAATAAGAGAGTTCTCGAACCCTTACACACGGTCCGAAAGTTTAGCAAGGATGATCCTCCAAGTACCCAAAATAGAATACCTCCTTTGGATGCACCAAGACAATCCCTCAATCAACCGAGACTTAAACAAGCTAGTTACAAAACCGGTTTTCCTTAAATTATTCTAATCTCTCTTATTAGAATATTATTTGAATACTACAAATAGTATGTATATATTATCTTATAACATCAATTTAGAGGTTTATGTAATCTCTTCTTACTTAGTCAAGTTTTCGGCTAGAGTAAGAAGAAGAGGTAGAATAAGGCTTATATATCTTATATATATTAAGCAAGCATCTTATTAAGATGACAATTATCTTAAGCATGGGCATGGGGAAGGAGGCTAGCCGGCCTTAGGGAACCACAATGGGGAACATCTTGACTTCTCAAGACACTAGGGTGGCTCTAGGTTAGTGTTCTCTAGGTAAGTTTTAATGATTGTGTTTTATACACTAATAAACACAAAACATACCCTTAACTAACCTACATAAAACCGGCTACCATATTACAAATGGTCCATTTTATGATTTTGTCAACTTCACAATTGTTAATGTTATAAAGTAACAATTGTTTTAATTTAATCATACATATTTAACAAGTAAATATTATTCATAAATTAATAAATCATATTTATAAAGTTGACTAGTAATTCGAAATTACTAATTGTAAAATAGTCACTTATAATAATCGTCAATACGATTTACAACTTTTGCAATAATTATAACCCAATTCATTCTAATTACGATATAATAAAAATATCGTTCAATGTTTAATAATTGACACATTTCAATTTTAAACATAAATCTTACATTAAGATTTAACCTCTAATTTCTCGATATACGAGTTTAAGGAATATGATCAAATCGTATCACTATACATTTGATCATTTTATCAATTAAGGGAATTGTCCTAAAGGTGTGACCTAAAGGGATCAACTGACCATCACCGTCATACGACAGTAATGTCAAACTCTAGCTAGCCAATCATTATCGATTAATGTTGGTCAGTTGACTAATAATTCGTATCATCCCTTGCGCATTCTCGTTATGAGATTTAATTACGTGATCGCACTATTGTTGAGGACACATTTCCCAATAATCTCCCACTTGTCCTCGACAAGTGTGCGTCACCAATTCTCTTGTCCTATTACAATCTCCCACTCAATGCAAGATGTCTCTCAGAGGTCGTACTTGCATTCGATCATATCATGAGTGGTTTCCTCGATCTGGAGAATAACTGTTTGACCAGAATTATCTACCATAGATACCTTCCGAGCGTGGCCACGCATTTCCAGTTAACTTCTCCTCGAGTGGCCCTGAGATTTGAACAACCCTGACAAGAGGTGGACAATTTCTATCGCACTACTTCCTTTGACTAGTCACAGTTAGTCACAGCCTGAAGCAGTCCCATTTGACTCCAGTTACGAAAAGTCGTAGAGAACAGATCAAGGCTATGCCTAAACTGTACCATCTTGGGAGAGTAGTCTTTAGTCTAAGAATTGACTCACAAGAATACTATAGCAGCTCTCGCCACGACCCGGCTATAAAATTTCCAGAACTCTATAAGCGGTCACATTGCCCGACAGAGTGTTTCTTACAGTCTGCCTATGTGATCGACTAGTCATCACATATGACTCAATGGCACTTGAACTTGCCATCAATCGCCTCACACTCTAGTCGCTTTGAGACGTCACCTCATGTAAGCGGCTAGGGGCTATACTAAGTCGATCCAGTTCACTTATGGGGTTCAATATTGTCTCTTACAACCCATTTGGATTCTGACAAAGTATCTTTTACTTTGAGTTAATTATAACTCAAATGATGTTGTCATGCAACAATAGTCAATATTATTACATTGCATTTGATGCACAATAATCTATTTGTATTAGTGTTTTGCGAATAACCCTTTATTCATGATTTGCAAAACTTACAAATTTTGGTCTTCTTTATTCTCATATTATCCCGTATAATATGATTCTATTTGAGTACATATCTAGAACTCTTTCTAGATTTTGAGTTTCCTTTCGGAGGAAAGCTCCCACTGTTATCTTATAACTTGTGACGTATCGATATACTGGAGGGATTAAAAATCACTCTCTACAGTCACTTATATACTGAAAACTATATTGTAGTCTATTTATGATATCATCATTCTAATAATTTTCACTCATCTTGGCTATTTGATAATGGTTTCATTCATCGTTATGAATAATGTTTCCAACCATTCTAACTTCTAGTGGGCGACCTTTTATTATCCATATAATAAACCTTCCCATTAAAACTCCATCATCATATGATAAAAATTATTTTATTCATCTAAATTGAGTACCTCTTATTCTTTACTCTTAAAGAATCACCCATTCTCTCTAAATGGTAGGTTTCAATTCTTTAATGAATATTGCTCCCACTGAAAACAATATCCCTCGATTTCTTAAATGAACCTTTCATTTCTCGCATGTTAAACTATTACTCGAATTATTATCACTGTCACTATCCCTATAGTGATCTGTTTCCATTCAATCAATCATTACCCTCTTATCATGTCTTCGTTTCCTCGAGACGAAAATGACATGATAATTTCCTTATAACTACATTGAGAGAATTGAGATGATTTCTTCTCTTTTATCTTATAAACTTAGAAAAATCATTTATTTAAGGAACCGATCTTTCCTCCCATATAGATAGATGATTTCTCCTCTATTATCTTATAATCTTTAAAAAATCATTATCTCAAGGAGCCGTTATTCCTTCTGAATTCATACGGGGTTTCATGTCTCCTCTTTATGAAACAATGAACATAAAGAACCTTTCTTCGAGTGTCCTCCCGTAGTTTCTTCAGTATCCTCTCGTAGTTTCTTCAAATCATTTAGGGCTCTTCTTAAGACTCCCAAGTAGGAATCTTCTCTAAGATTCGTTATTTATATCATTGGTTTGCGAGCGAAATATTTTCTCCCACTCTATCCTTCTAACAATAACCTTTATTCGTATAAGGATAGCTATTTCGAGTAACCAATGCATATGAATGTTTGAAGTTTTATAGGTGTGATGAAAACATTCTCATTTTCACTTAAAATGAAAATCTTATAATGAACTAATATTGTCTCATTTTGATTGAAAGTATCTCATGGGGTGTAGTTCTCCGTTTTAATCAACACTTTGATTGTTTTATATTGATCGTATCAATTGTTTATTGCGTGATTAAATCACTATTATTCATGTTTAAACAAGGCATGCAATTTATTTGATAAATCAAAACATTGATTAAGAACAAAAGTAGTGACTCGGGTTGAAAACCAAGTCACCAATATCCAAAATTTCAACCATTGTTTTAGGATTTTAATCGTTGTCTTACAAGAAAGTAAATTGTTCCAAAATAAAATGCAAAATATGAAAGAAGACGATATGAAAATTAGAGGCTAGCTCTTCAAGTCTTCGATCAATTTGGATGCTACCATAGCCATCCAAGTAAGGAACTTCATGCTTCCTTCTCCTTGCCCTTATCGTTATTAGGAGGCGCCCCTTTAAAACATTTAAAAAGGGTAAACATCAACACATTTGTATCACTATACATAAGTTGATAAATGACATGAATCATAAACGAGAATTATTACCTACGGCGGTTGCCTTCCCATTTTGAGATCACTTAAGTATTTGGGGCAATTTCGCTTCCAATGACCGATCCTCGTGCAATAATGGCACTTGTCTTGCTCTTTTGAAGACGAGGTGGAAGCGCCTTTCGAAAAGGTCTTTTCTTTGGTCGCCTTGGGCTTGAACGTTTTCTTGCCCTTGCCTTTAGAGGCATTCCTTTTGAAGCTCGTTTTCCCTTTCTTTTCGATGTTCAAAACATCTTTGGTGGAACTTTCATGAAGTCCCATGTCCCTTTCGGCTTGGACGAGCATCTTATGCAACTCTTCCAAGGTGGTCTCTTGGTTTCGCATATTGAAATTCACCCGGAATTGAGCATACGCCTTAACCTTATTGAGCTAGTGAAGAACTCGGTCAATAATTAGAGAGTCGCGAACATCAACATTTTGAGCTTTTAGAGTCTCCGCGAGCTCAACGAGTTTGAGCACATGAGGGCTTATCTTTTGCCCTTCCTTGAATGTAATGTCAAAGAAGGCGGAAGCCGCCTCATATTGAATCACCCTTGGAGTTTGCGAAAACATGGTCGCAAGCTTGGTGTATATTTCATACGATGTGGTCAACTTTATCATACTCCTTTGGAGATCCGGCTCCATGGAGAAGATGAGCACATTTTTAAGAGCGGAGGACTCTTTCATGTAGGCTTCATAGGCCTCACGAGTTCCGACCGCGGAACGAGCGGTTGGAGCGGGAGGAGCGGCTTCGGATAGGTAACGACTCTTATCGTCACCTTGAGCGGCCAAAAGTAATTGCGCATCCCAATCCTTAAAGTTTGAACCATGCTTATCGAGTTTGCAACGATCCATAAAGGATCGAAGCCATGATACGTTAGTGAGAGGTGGAGCGTTTGTTGCCATTGATGTTGTTGAAAATTAAACTACAATAATAAGAGGAAAAAACAACATCATTTTAAAATTCTTAATTTAAACAAGAAACTTTAACAAGTTTAGTTATATATTTACTTAATGATCTCTTACCCAATTAAGTAAAAAATCCCGAGACCCAAACCCATACTAATCCGGGCACGGTGTAGCCGATTCAACCCGTATCCGTATAATTTGGTGGATTAACCCTTTAATCGGTTCTACTCTTAGAACTCTCGATCGACAATTTTCTTAAAATTATCTTTAGCCCGAACTTATTGCAACTACGGTTACGAATACTTTCGTTGAGATCAACCAAATTTCAAGGTGTAATCTTATTACCCCACTTACCCAACGTGACAATTTTAGTACCCCGGTGTAGCCGAGCCTACGTTCTTGTGAAGAAGGGATTCATGGGTCCGTACTTTTTAGTAAGGCTAAGTCTCAATATTTATATGTAAGAGATCTAGTCAAATTATTATCTATCTCCGTTTAAGTGAACTAAGTCGGTGAATTATCGATAAAATAAATGACTAGGTCGACTAAATCGAAAAATGCATGATACGATGTATGACGATTTGGCTATGCATGCAAACATATAAAAGCAAATAAAAGCATAAAGATAAACCCTAGTATGGCCTTTCCTAGAAAAGAAATAATAAAGTACAAATTCGGAAACCAACTCCTTTGGTCCCTTGAACTTCACGCGGCACGCACTTCGAGGTAAACACCATCTTGATCGGAACTCCTTTCCGAATGGCACCGTCTTCAAGGAACTCCGGATTTTACAAATATTACAACTTTTCTAGTCTACTTTATACATTATAAAATAGAAATAAATTACAATTGGGTGATACGAGATCACAAAATTACAACCGAATCGATAACCCCTTACATTACGGGAAATACCGATTAAAAAACTAAGGCCATACTAAGTAAATTACATAATTCTCAAAATTACGTAAAAATAAATCATGACATTCATAATAAAATATGCAATGCTTATGTAAATATGAATTAACATGAAAACCCTAAGCCAAATCGTCTTATTTAAAACACTTATTTAAATAGTTATCGCAAACCTCGGTTTTTGGAATCGCGTGTTTTAACGATTAACAACACTATGCATTATATGAAACGGTTTTCATCCTTAAGTTAATCATCCTAACTCGCATAGGATTCAAAATTTAGTCTTACTCAAACTTTGAACATGACTTAACTTAATATATTTCAATATTGATCGGTATTACTCGGTTTTACGGGAAAAATAATATAAAAAATCCGAAAGAGTCATTAAAATTTCGAAAAATTCAAAATTCAAATTTTGAAAAATCCAGAATGTTCTTAAAATTTTCAGAGTCTTAAAATATTATTGTTTTATACGGTTTTAACATTATTTCGTTAATAAGACGTAAAACGAGCAATTTAAGTCGGAAAATTCAGTAATTAACTTCATAAATGCAAATTAAATACTAATAATAATTTTATACCTTCCAAAAAATTTTAAGAACACAAAATGGACAGAAAATTAAATGGCACATTGCCCTATAGCCGAAATTTTTAAAACATGACTCTAAAAATTCAATTTTAAATGCTACTTTTAACAAATTAAAATTAAATCAAATCTGAAACTTTTGGCTCCCAAGAAAATTTTCACGATGAACATATCACATATGACTAATATGGGTTACATTTTTCGGCCATTTTAACAACTTTTGCAAATTTTAACGATTTACGTCATATATCGTACGATTTTAACCTTTAAAATTATTTCTCAAGCATAAAATAAGATAAAATTCTCGAAAATTTTATACATGCTGGAAATAATATATATGACATTGTGTTAAATTTTTGTGGCCAAATTCCAACTTAAACTATTAAAGTCGAAATTATGTCACTAATTACCCGATTTTTACATAAATTTTAAATATTGCATGTGACATACTCATAAATTTTTATAGTCAAATTCATAATATAACTATTTTAACCCATTTGTATTCATCTTATTGCATTTTAACCCTTAAAATTCATATCACACGTTTTATAAGTCCATAATTTACGAAGATTCATATTCATATTATAGAAAATACATGTGATAACATACTGAAAAATCTCGGCCAAAAGATGATTTTATCTATTTTTCCCAAAATAAACGACTTTAACCATTAAAATTTTATAAAAACCGAGATTTAATATACCATTAATCAATATTCATGCAAAAAATATTCCAAATATTCTAAAAAAATTTAGAAAACAGTAGGTAATCATGCATAAATTATTTCGTGCATATCATATATCAAACGAAAATTCAAATTTTATTTTGTTATCACTATAACTCCGTAAAAACGTAAACGGAAAGCATGCAAACAACCTCTTGCTCTGATACCAATTGTTTGGTTTTATTAGTTACTCATAAACTAATCTTTAGTCATACTAACATAATGTAACACCCCCATTTATTTAAGGGCCTTAACTAGGACTCCTCAGATAAATACAGGTGTTACCATCTCGGTTACCCGAGGCAGTAGATACAAAGGAAGATAAACAGTACTTTAAATTAAATTTAAACTCAAAACACGTTCTTACATAACCAAATTATAAAACTGTTCTGATTCAAATAAAAGTACAACTCATCAACTACTATCATGTGATCTAGACTCTAGGCAGGTCCGGGTCCATGCTTCTCCCTTCCCTAAGCTCCCATAGTCTTTATACCTGTCAATCTGCTCCCCAATAATTTGGTTCATCACAGGTCATCACGAATACACAGGGTCAACCACGAGGTTGAGTAGAGAAAACTGTAAACAAACCACATTACTATAATTAGAAAGTCAAACTTCTCCTCTCCGAATCACAGACCCTTTTTATCTCCGCACCAATCACAGACCCTTTATCTCCACACCATTCACAGACCCTTTTATCTCCGCACCAATCACAGACCCTTTTGTATCAATTCCCGCATCATAGGAATATATATCCAATATATAAGATCACAACGTTGTTTAATCAACAAGATATACATATATAATGCACCATAATTAATGATCATGCTTCACAACGTAAACAAGTGCACAGTTAATTCCCTACCTGAAATAGCAGGAATGCAGACGCAGTCTGAGGTATGCTTAGAAATGTTCCACTCGAAACTTGCTACCTAAACAGGTATACGTACGAATTAATAACTTACACGAACCCCTTAACGATCATACTTACTATATAAGGCAACCTCCCATAAATGGAAAGTTTCCATAAATAGAAACTTTCCCGATATAGCAACTTCTAAATATACAACTTACGTTTGAATTTCAAATTATACATTACTACCCATATTAAAGTTTCCCATAAATAACTCCCAAAACATATTCCTTATTAAATAAAATCTTTACTATTAATAAAATATTACTACCATAAATAACAAATCATAATAATAATAATAATAATAATAATAATAATAATAATAATAATAACACAAAACAACTAAACAAAACAGCCGTGAAAACCCCCACAACCCGTGATAACCCCCGTGCATAAACACCCTAAGACCACCGTGTCACGCGCCCATCCACCACCAACAGCCACCACAGCCTGTTCCCAGAACCGCCCTCCACCATTCCAACCACCAGCAGCCCCCTCGCCGGCTGCCGGTGACCTGAACCAGACACCCAAACCAACCTGACTCCTCGGCCCTCCTTCTGACCAGACACTCTTTGACAACCAAACGACACCACACCAGCCACCGCCAACAACCCCTCTGACCACCAGAACCTTCCCTGGACAACAGACTCGAGACACGGTGGAAGCATTGCACTGACCTCCCCCGAGTCCTCAATGCTACCACCCCCAAACACCCATGCACTCACCTGAACAACCATTACAACTGACTTCGACAGAAACACCCCATAAACACCCCTGACAACCAGCCCTGTAACACCATGACTACGCACCACCATAACCTGAGACCACCACCGCAAGAAATCCCCATGAACCACCAGATTCAACACCCAAAGACCCAAAACAAACGACATACGACTAACACAAAAACTGATTAGAAAAGACGCAACAGACCATGACAAAATTGAAAACGTATAACTCCTTTCCCTGACCCCGTGTTTGACACCCTCGAAAAACATGTAAAAACAACCACGACACCCCAACTATGACCAACATGTAACCTCTCTACATACTAGCATAAGATTATGTAAAAACATCCAGAATATAATGTGTAACTCTGCTCTTAAACCAACGACAAAAAGATACATAAACTAACGTTACAGGAATCGTGGTGATCATACCCGCTTCTCGGCCAAATCGAGATGTCTTAGGGCTGCTTACAACCACCGTGCACTGGTTTCTCCTCTTCTCTAAGGTGGCAGCTAGGTTTTGGTGAGGTTAGATCTGTTTTTGAATAAAGTCTAGGTCAACAAAATACCTTCTATATATGGCGGCAGGAAGGATTATTGGTGATAGGTCTGAGAATTCTGTGTGGGCTTACCTTGGCACGCTAATCGAGGCCCACTCCAGGCACTCGATAGGTCCCAAGTTCGACCCCTAGCAACCCCATACTACCAATATTAATATGGAGTACCTAGATCCCCGTTTCGAAACCTACCTAAGTCTAAAATATCTCGCACAGAACGAGTGCAAGTAAGCCTATTAACGAACGATTGCATAAAGAAACACACTATCACTTATTCACAACAAGCCCCAAAATGCGAGGTATTACACATAATCTTTTAATTAACCCTTTAATTAACATATTATAAGTGATCTTAAGCATGCTAAAATGCGGAAATAAGAGAGTTCTCGAACCCTTACACACGGTCCGAAAGTTTAGCAAGGATGATCCTCCAAGTACCCAAAATAGAATACCTCCTTTGGATGCACCAAGACAATCCCTCAATCAACCGAGACTTGAACAAGCTAGTTACAAAACCGGTTTTCCTTAAATTATTCTAATCTCTCTTATTAGAATATTATTTGAATACTACAAATAGTATGTATATATTAAATTATAACATCAATTTAGAGGTTTATGTAATCTCTTCTTACTTAGTCAAGTTTTCGGCTAGGGTAAGAAGAAGAGGTAGAATGAGGCTTATATATCTTATATATATTAAGCAAGCATCTTATTAAGATGACAATTATCTTAAGCATGGGCATGGGGAAGGAGGCTAGCCGGCCTTAGGGAACCACAATGGGGAACATCTTGACTTCTCAAGACACTAGGGTGGCTCTAGGTTAGTGTTCTCTAGGTAAGTTTTAATGATTGTGTTTTATACACTAATAAACACAAAACATACGCTTAACTAACCTACATAAAACCGGCTACCATATTACAAATGGTCCATTTTATGATTTTGTCAACTTCACAATTGTTAATGTTATAAAGTAACAATTGTTTTAATTTAATCATACATATTTAACAAGTAAATATTATTCATAAATTAATAAATCATATTTATAAAGTTGACTAGTAATTCGAAATTACTAATTGTAAAATAGTCACTTATAATAATCGTCAATACGATTTACAACTTTTGCAATAATTATAACCCAATTCATTCTAATTACGATATAATAAAAATATCGTTCAATGTTTAATAATTGACACATTTCAATTTTAAACATAAATCTTACATTAAGATTTAAGCTCTAATTTCTCGATATACGAGTTTAAGGAATATGATCAAATCGTATCACTATACATTTGATCATTTTATCAATTAAGGGAATTGTCCTAAAGGTGTGACCTAAAGGGATCAACTGACCATCACCGTCATACGACAGTAATGTCAAACTCTAGCTACCCAATCATAACCGATTAATGTTGGTCAGTTGACTAATAATTCGTATCATCTCTTGCGCATTCTCGTTATGAGATTTAATTACGTGATCGCACTATTGTTGAGGACACATTTGCAAACAAAATTATCATAGTTACTAATATAGCTATCATGTAATAACAAAAGGATATCAAGATCATAGATCTCATTCTAATAAACCAAATAAGACCAACTATGGTTTTTGCTTCCGTGATAATAAACTACGCGCCATAACTGCGTACAAGATCATAAAAGACATGTAAACTAATCAATAGAGACATGTAAACAATCAACTCAGAAAAAAATCATCACCAAAAACTGTTAGGTTTAAATATCTCAAAACCTAATATTTTAGTCATGCTAAAAAAATTGATAATTAACATTTTAATTATATGAATTTTAGATCTTATGCATGCTAATTATAATGCGGAAAAAGAATCGAAAGCTTACTTATTTCGACAAGAATGATGCAAGGATAATCCTCCAACCCTTAGTATCCAAGTAGAATACCTCCTTCAAGATGCACCCAAGACAACTCCTTTAAAACCGAAAAAACACACGAGCTAGGTGATATAATCGGTTTTCCTTAAACTATATTTTAATCTCTTATTAGAATAATAAGTATGAATACTACAAGAATTGTAGTATTATTAATATAATCCTATTATATGAAGATATTATGAAATAATATTTAGAGAGGTTTTTGGAATTTTTCTCATACTAGAAAAATTGCCTAAGGATGGAATGAATGAGATATGTGAACATTTCACATTTTTGATGGTTGTAGGGTTTTGGGTTGTCGTGAGTGTCACCTTAGGGAAGCATAAAGACTCTCTTTTTAACTTACCCATGCACATAGGGTTGCAATAGGTGATGGTCTCAAGGCATCAATTAAAGAATGTGTTTTTATGTTCTTAAAACACAAAACACATCTTCAATTACCACCAAAAACCGGTACCCTAGGATAAAATGGACATCCATTTTATAATTGTCATTTTGCACAATTGTATAATCATATGTGACATACATTATGTCATAATTATAAAAAAAACAATTGTTTTTAATTTAAAATGCATATTTATCAAATAAATATCATTTATAAATTAACTAAATCATATTCAACAATTTGACAAGTAATTCATAATTACTTTTTTTTTTGGGAAAATGTAAATATTTTATTAGAATCAGATTAGTGCCACCACATCATAAATTGTTCGTACATTACATAAACATCTGCCAACAAAAATCAACAAATTATGTCCTATGTAAGTATCCCAGCCAGCTCGCATCTCTATCTGCAAGTCTCCCCTTCCTCTTGAGTGTAATTCTGAACAGAATTTCATGCTTTATGTTTTTGACACAATTCATAGGAGTTATCAGAACTCCCTCTAGTCTGCTCTTGTTTCTTTGCCTCCATATAGCATACACTATAGCATTGAGAATACTGTCCAACACCCCTGCCTTTAGTCTGGAGTATCTTTTTTATTGCCTCCATTGCAAAACATCTGTTTGAGGGATAGATATGCCTGTCCACTCTGATATGAGCTTGAGCACCTGTGAAGAATACTGACATTGAAAGAACAGGTGCTGAATATTCTCAGGATCCTGCCCACATATGCAGCATTCATCTTCATGAACCAGGCCCCAATTCTTCAGTTTATCTCTGGTTACCAGTCCTTTATGATGGTTCAGCCAATTAATGAAGGCATGCTTAGGTATTGTCCATTTGTTCCAAGTGTAGGAGTACCAATTCACCCTTGGGAAGTCTGTCATGAGCCATTGATATCCTTTCTGAATACTGTATTGCTTGCCAGGTATGTTTTGCCACTCAGCCTGCACATAAGCATTCTGCATAACAGTTTTCACCTTACATATCTTCTTCCATGTCCAACTAGCATCCTTTGGTGGTTGATAGCTAATCCAGTCCACCCCTTTCAGATAGTTATGTGGGATCCACTGCACCCATAATTTGGTAGGGTGACAGTGTATCCACCATACCAGTTTGCCAATAGCAGCCTTATTCCAATGCTTTTCATTCTTGAGACCTAATCCCCCTTCCCTATAGCTTGTACAGATTTTGCTCCAAGCCACAGGTGGGGTTCTCATGTAATCAATCCCTCCATCCCATAAGTAGTTTCTGCAGATAGCCTCTAGTTTCAGAATGACTGCAGTGGGGATGATGAAGATGGTAGCCCAGTAGGAATGCAAGGTTTTTAAGACTGTACTAACACCAATCTGCCAGCATATGATAACTTTCTTGTGCCCAGCCCCCTGATTCTGTCCATTGCTGCTTTGTTAATGAGAGGCTGACAGTCTTTCATAGTTAAATGAGTAGGCTTAATAGGTACCCCCAAATATTTGAAGGGCATTTGGCCCTCTACACAGCCTGAGATCTGTATAATATCTTGTCTTACTGCATTGGGTACCCCATTGAAGTAGACATTAGACTTCCCGGTTCATAATTACTAATATATAAAATGGTCATTTCAATAATCGTCAATACGATTTACAACACTTGTAATAATATACAACCCGATTCATTCTAATTACGACATTTCATAAATATCGTTTAATATTTGATAATTGACACGTTTCAATTCAAACATAAATCTTACATTAAGATTTAACCTCTGATTTCTCGATATACGAGTTTAAGGAATCTGATCAACTCGTATCAATATACATTTGATCAGTTTATCAATTAAGGAAATTGTCCTATAGGTGTGACTTAAAGGGATCAACTGACCACCACCGTCATACGACAGTAATGTCAAACTCTAGCTAGCCAATCATTACCGATTAATGTTGGTCAGTTGACTATATAATTTTGTATCATCCCTTACGCATTCTCGTCATGAGATGTAATTATGTGATCGCACTATTGTTGAGGACACATTTCCCAACAATCTCCCACTTGTCCTCGACAAGTGTGCGTCACCAATTCTCTTGTCCTATTACAATCTCCCACTCAATGCAAGTTGTCTCTCTGGTCGTGCTTGCATTTGATCATATCTTGAGTGGTTTCCTCGATCTGGAGATAACTGTTTGACCGGAATTATCTACCATAGATACCTTCCGAGCATGGCCACGCATTTCCAGTTAACTTCTCCTCGAGTGGCCTTGAGATTTGAACAACCCTGACAAAGGGGTGGACAATTCCTATTGCACTATTCCCTTCGACTAGCCACGGCCTATCACAACCCAAAACAATCCCATTTGACTCCAGCTACGAAAAGTCGTAGAGAATGAATTAAGGTTATGCCAAAATTGTACCATCTTGGGAGAGTAGTCTTTAGTCTAAGAATTGACTCACAAGAATACTATAGCAGCTCTTGCCACGACCCGGCTATCATTAAATTTCCAGAACTCTATAAGCGGTCACTTTGCCCGACAGAGTGTCTCTGGTAGTCAGTCTATGTGATCGACTAGTCATCACATATGACTCTATGGCATTTAAACTTGCCATCAGTCGCCTCACATTCCAGTCGCTTTGAGATGTCACCTCATGTAAGCGGCCAGGGGCTATACTAAGTCAATCCAGTTCACTTTATGGGGTTCAAAGTTGTCTCTTACAACCCATTTGGATTTTGACAAAGTATCTTTCATTGTGAGTTAATCATAACTCAAATGATATTGTCATGTATGGACAGTCAATACAATACTACTGCTCCATAGCATTTGATGCACATTCATCAATTTGTATTAGTGGTTTGAATTTGTGAATAAACCTTTTATTCATATTCTTCCAAAAACTTACAAATTTCAGTCTCCTTCTGACTCATATTATCTCGTATAATATGATATTATTTGAGTACATGTCTAGAACTCATTCTAGATTTTGAGTTTCTTTCCCTGAAAGAAGCTCCCACTGTTATCCTATAACTAGTGACGTATTGGTATATTAGAGGGATCAACTTATCGCTCCAAAGTACCTAGTCACTTTTGTACTTCAATCTATTTTGTAGTTATTGATGTCATCATAACTAGTTCTCCTCGAGAACCCATCATTTTCAATTATCTTGGCTATTAATCAAAAGTTTTAGGTTGTATGAATCACCACATGATTCTATATTCATCAATATGATTAATTTATCCAACCCTTTTGATTTCTAATGGGTGACGTTTCATTATCAATATAATAAACTCTCCCGTAAAGCTCCATCATCCTATGATGTTCAATATTCCTTTTCATCTAGAATTGAAAACCTCTTATTCTTTACACTTTAAAGAACCACCATTCTCTCTAAATGGTAGGTTTAATTCTCTAATGAATATCGCTCCCACTTAAACCAATATCACTCTCTCTATAGTGATCAACTTTCACTCAATCAATATCATTTCTTAAATGAACCTTTCATTTCTCGTTTTCGTTTCCTCGAAACGAAACATAACATGATGTCACTTTGCTCCCACTTGAATCGATATCACTATCCCTATAGTGATCTCCTTCCACTCAATCAATATTATTTCTTAAATAAACTTTTCATTTCTTGTCTTTGTTTCCTCGAAACGAACATGACATGATATTCCGTTATAACTACCATCGAGAGAATTGAGATGATTTCTCCTCTTTTATCTTATAATTTGAGAAATATCATTATCAAGGAAACGTTTTCCTTCCTTTTTCATACGGGGTTTCTTTTATCCTCTCTCTAAGAAAACAATGACATAAGGAACATTTCCTTTCGTGTCCTCCCGTAATTACTTCTATCCATTCATTTAGGGTTCTTCATATGAAACTCTTGTAAGATTTTTCTCAAAGATCCCACATTTATCCCATTGGTTTGCGGGCGAAATATTTTCTCCCACTCTATCCTTTAAAATAACCCTTATTTATACAAGGATAGCAATTTCCCCATAACCAATGTTTTGAATGATGAATAGTATTAGGGTTGATAAATTAATTCTCATTTTCACTTAAAATGATCATCTTATGATGAACTAATTATATCTCATTTTGATTGAGTATTTTCTCTTGAGGTGTAGTTCTCCGTTTAAATTAATCAACACTACTTTGATTCTTTCTCTTGATCGTATCAATCTTATTGTACAATGAACATTTCAGGGTACTTCTTTAGTGATTTATTAAGATCACATGAACTCATGTTACAAGTTATGCAATTTATTTTAGGAATCAACTATTTGATTAAGAACAAAAGGAGTGACTTGGGTTGAAAATCAAGTCACCAATATCCAAAATACAACCATTGTTTAGGATTTGAATCCTTGTCATACAAGAAAAGACATTGTTCTTTAAAATTAAAGTTCATAAATGAAAGAAGACGATAATGAAACTTAGAGCCAAGCTCTTGATGTCTTCAATCACTGGATGCTACCATAACAATCCATATAAGGAACTTAACGCTTCCCTTTCCTTACCCTTATCATCATAAGGTGCCCCTTTAAAACAATTTAAAAGGGGTGATAGTCAACAACTTGTATCGCTATACAAAAGTTGACAAAACAACATGAATTTTAAACGAGAATTATTACCTACGGTAAGAGCCTTTGCATTTTTGAGATCGGTCAAGTATTTGGGGCATTTCCGTTTCCAATGCCCTAACCTCGTGCAATAATGGCACATGTCTTCAATCTTTGAAGGCGAGGTTGAAGCACCTTTCGAAAAGGTCTTTTCTTTAGAAGGGTTGGATTTGGAGGTTTTCTTGCCCTTGCCCTTGAAGGCACCCCTCTTGAATTTCCCTTTTCCTTTCTTCTCGATGTTCGAAACATCCTTAGTGGAACTATCATTAAGTCCCATGTCCCTATCCGCTTGGACGACCATCTTATGCAATTCGTTCAACGTGGTTTCCTGATTTCGCATGCTAAAGTTCACCCGGAACTGAGCATACGATTTCTCCTTATTGAGGGAGTGAAGAACTCGGTCAATGATGAGGGAGTCGGGAACATCAACTCCTTGCAACTTTAGAGTCCCCGCAAACTCAACTAATTTGAGTACATGAGGGCTTATTTTTTGTCCCTCCTTCAAGCAAATGTTAAGAAGGCGGAAGCCGCCTCATATTGAATCACCCTTGGAGTTTGTGAAAACATCGTCGCAAGTTTGGTGTATAGCTCATATGATGTGCTTAACTTGATCATACTCCTTTGGAGATCCGGCTCCATGGAGAAGATAAGCACATTTTTTAGAGCGGAGGACTCTTTCATGTAGGCTTCATAGGCCTCACGAGTTTGGACCGCGGATCGAGCGGTCGGAGCGGGAGGAGCGGCTTCGGAGAGGTAACGAGTCTTATCGTCACCTTGAGCGGCCAAAAGTAATTGCGCATCCCAATCCTTAAAATTGGAACCATGCTTATCGAGTTTGCAACGATCCATGAAGGATCGAAGCTATGATACGTTAGTGAGAGGTGGAGCATTGGTGGCCATTGGAGATGTTGAAAATTAAACTACAATAAAGTGATGAAGGAATTAAAACATCATTATTTTAAAACTCGTAATTAAAATTAAATTTAAACAAGTTTAGTTATTTACTTAATGATCTCTTACCCAATTAAGTAAACAATTCCGAGACCCAAATCCATACTAATCCGGGCACGGTGTAGCCGATTCAACCCTTATTGATATAATTTGGTGGATTAACTCTTTAATCGGTTCTACCTTAGAACTCTCGGTCGACAATTTTCTAAAAATTGTCTTTAGCCTGAACTTATTGCAACTACGGTTACGAATACCTTCGTTGAGATCGACCAAATTTCAAGGTGTAATCTTATTACCCCACTTACCCAACGTAACAATTTTAGTACCCCGGTGTAGCCGAGCCTACATTCTTGTGAAGAAGGGATTCATGGGTCTATACTTTTTGGTAAGGCTAAGTCTCAATATTTATTTGTAAGAGATCTAGTCAAATTTATTATCTATCTCCGTTTAAGTGAACTAAGTCGGTGAATAATCGATAAATTATTGACTAGGTCGACTAAATCGAATAAAATGCATGACATGATATGACGATTTGGCTATGCATGCAAACATATAAAATAAAAGCATAAAAATAATAAACCCTAGTATGGCCTTTCCTAGAAAAGAAAATAATAAAAGTACAAATTCGGAAACCAACTCCTTTGGTCCCTTGAACTTCACGAGGCACGCTTCCCAAGGAAAAACACCGTCTTGGTCGGAACTCCTTTCCGAATGGCATCGTCTTCAAGGCTCACCGGAATTTACAAAAAATTACAACTTTTCTAGTCTACTTTATACGTTATAAAATAGAAAACAATAAATAAAGTGATACGAGATCACATTAATTACATCCGAATCGATAACCCCTTACATTACGGGAAATATCGATTTAAAAACTAAGGTCATACTAAGTAAATTACATAATCCAAAATTACGTAAATAAATTCATGACAATCATAATTAAAATATGCAATGCTTATGAATATGAACTAACATGCAAAACCTAAGCCAAATCGTCCTATTTAATATCATTTATATATAGTCATCAAATACCTCGGTTTTTATGGAATTGCGTGCTTTAACGATTAAAAACACTAGGCACTACTTGAATCGGAATTCACTCTTAAGTTAATCATCCCAACTCATTTAGGTTTCAAAATTTAGTCTTACTCAAACTTTGAACATGACTTAACTTAATATTATAATATTGTTCGGTATTAATCGGTTTTACGGGAAAAATAATATAAAAATAAAAAAGAGTCATAAAAATTCGAAAAATTCAAAATTCAAATTTTGAATACTTTAGAATTTTCTTAAAATTTCAGAACCTTAAAATATTAGTACTTATACGGTTTTATCATTTATTTCGTAAATAATACGTAAAACGAGCATTTTGAGTCGGAAAATTAAATAATTAGCTTCATAAATGCAAATAAAATACTAATAATATTTTACACTTTCCCAAAATACTTTAAGAACCTGAAATGGACAGAAAAATAAATAGCACACTGCCCAATATCCGAAATTTTAATTAAAATGGCTCTTATTATTCAAATTTTAAATGTAACTTTTAACAAATAAAAATTAAATAAAAACTGAAACTTTTGGCTCGCTACTACAAAAAACCTCAAAGACACCACTAATAAAACATCGGTTAAACTTCTAACCGGTCTCTTAACATAAGAAACCGTTTCTTTCCCAGAACCGGTTTTTCACCTTAAGATAAGAAATGTGTTGCAATTTAAACCGGTTTCTTATATTTCATTATTGTATACATAAATTAGTTTTCATAGTTTCCCCAAATTTCCTTCTTCTCCACCGCAGAACGCAAAACACAATTGCTCGTTCATCACCGATCATCATCAACTCGGCTGCTTGTCCATCACCGATCATCTAATTCGGCTGCTCCATTATTGATCGGTACTTGTCAACTCCTCTATATCGTACCTTAATTTGTTCTTTTTGCTGTTTAGGTTTTGATCTGTTATTTCAATTTTTAGTTGTGTTATTCAATTTTCTCGTTCATTGCTTAGTTTTATTGTCAATTAATTGCTACATAGAACTTAAATCTAGTATCAAATTGAGTGAGAGGTAAATTAGGGTTAGCTCCATGCCTCCATTGTTCTATATTGTTTTTAATTCATTACTTTGCTTTCCCTTTTCTTTTTTTTTAATATATGCGGGTTTGGACTTTTTTTGTCATTAATGATTAATGGGTTAGGGTATGTGGTTAATGAGAAGGCACGACCCACTGCCCATTGTCATGGAGCAATGCCATGAGTCCTTGTCTTGTTTGTATTATTTGTTGCAATGTTTCCCTTCAAAGTTTGTTTTTATTGGCGGCTCTCAAAATGGCTTCGTTTTAAATGATTCTAGTTTTCAGGAAATGGCGCTTATGGTTATTCTGTCTATTTTGAAATCTTCTTCTTTCTCAAGGGATTGTTTGGTAGCAGTAGGTGCGAGTTTCTTTATTTAACTGGACACTACTCCTGCGGTTAAGTAGTAGGACGGACTCTAATCTTATTCTATTCTATAGATAGGTAAATCGTTCTGTACATCTGTGACTCTTCTTTCAACCCCAGGATTCCTACTAATACTAAGGTTGATGCTTCCTCTTACTTACAGAAAGACTTCCTAATGGGTCTGAGAGAGAAAACTTCAACTTCACTTTGCTTCAAAAATGTCGAGGATT
The DNA here is from genome assembly GCA_029255685.2 of Silene conica. Taxonomy (NCBI): domain Eukaryota; kingdom Viridiplantae; phylum Streptophyta; class Magnoliopsida; order Caryophyllales; family Caryophyllaceae; genus Silene; species Silene conica. The sequence continues at coordinate 49,967,716 of CM055316.2, forward strand.
TAGTGTCTGTCTAGATAGATAGAGGAGTTAGACGCCTATCTTGTATTTTATTGCTTAGTAACAATGCTTTGCAATTTCGTTTTGATCCTCTGTACGTGCTTTTGCTTTTGTAATTGTTAGAATTCTATATGAGTTAACTCACATAAAAAGAAATATATAAGTCAGAGAAGACAGATGGAGGGAGAATTTCCTATTAATCTGTAAAGTAAAGAGTGCATTACAATCCTAAACAATCTGTGACTACTGCTTACTGCCCCGTCTGATGCCTCTTATTCTTCTATATATTTCTTTCTCGTGTCAGGGTTTTCATTCAAGAGGCAAAACTACTACTTGTATAGAATAGGATAATAACAACCTTATATATTTCTTTATTATATGATTGTCGGTGGAAAAGAGGATTTCTAGACCACACGAGACTGTGGGGCTCTATTTACGTTGTTCTATCTATAAAAATGGAAGCCTGCTACCGCTATTCTGTTACCACGAGCTATGTCCTAAACCTAGTTGTTATAATTACACTTGTTATAATCGATATAGGTGAGTACCCGCTTTCTTATAAAAAAAAGGAGGTAGTGTGAAGCTGAGTGGGCTAAGAAAGGTAGATGCTTTTCCTTTTTTCGTTATAAACGAGATACCGTTTCGGCCAGCAAGAACTTAGCAAGGGGTAGAAAAGAAAGCTCGCTAGCAGACTCGCTAAGAGTACCTTTATCTCAGTCTTTCATTTTCTTTGTAAAATCCTATCCTTAGAGTGGAGAACCATCCTTAGATTCTGACTTTCACAATCTAGTAAGCTTTTCAAAGCAGCTTAGCTTAAGCCTGATGAGAATGGGGCATCCCCTACCTTACGCCCACAGTAAATAGGTAATCTTAAAATTGGAAGTGATGCATTAACTTGTTTCCTATGCTGACATTGTTGATTGTGGTAATTGCTGAAGAATCCATGGCCAGTGTGCTATTATCATGTTTGACGTCACATCACGGCAGACATACAAAAATGTTCTGACCTTGTACCGTGATATTTGGCGATCTGTCTCTCAATATTTTTTCACTTCCATTCTTTCTCTGCCTTACATTTGCAACAATTATTTTAAAATTGTCTGTTTTCTTGAACTTGTGTCCAACAGTGTCTGCGAAAATATCCCGATTGTTTTATGCGGAAACAAGGTTAATGTGAAGAGCAGACAAGTGAAAGCAAAACAGGCTACATGAAGAATTTTATGTACTATGAGATCACTATAGAGAACAACTACAACTATGAGAAACCTTTCTTGTACCTCGCCAGAAAGCTTGTTGGGAAATTTAAATGGCTAATTCTCTTGTATTTTTGTTAATTAATATTCAACTTTAGTTTTAATGGCTGGATCAAAGCATGAAATGTTCAAACTTGGTGAGGAGTTCATGGCTGGAGTACTATCTCATCGTCCGGCAATTTTGGCATTCACAGCTCCAAACCCAAATAGGTACTATTTTTTCATCTAAAATTTTAAATACTAGAGGTGGTTCTGCATTAGTCTATATACCAAATCCTTTTTCTAAGTGAGTGATGATTTCATGAAGCCCTTAGGTGTCAATAAGGTGAGTGGTTGTCATACAAATTCATCATGATTTTCATACGTGTTCAGATTATGTGTGTGATGTTTTGTTTGTTTATTTTCGTTTCTAACGGATTTAAAAACTGATATTCTTTAAATCTTGACGTTGCGACTGCCTTCGAGAAAATAGTGCAACATTGTTGTTGTTCTGTATGTGCTTGTTTTGCAGAGCTTATTAGTTTACAAAAACAAACTTATATCATTATGATGGCTGGAATAAAAAATGCAAACATATATTTTACTTTCAATTTTGTCGTCTGTAGTTATCGCCGAATTCAACCAAATACATGGAGCGGAGCATATCAATGCTGGGGAAAGAGAACATAGAAGCTCCACTCAGAACTGCATGCCCACCTGACATTCCAAATGGTATTGTCATAAATTTTGAAATCAACTCATTTTATGGATGAATAAATCCTTTTTTAGAGCTAGCGTCTATAATTGCTGTCGGTATTGATGGCTTACGGAAACACCTTACACTTCCTCCTCCCATCGGTAACACCACGTCATCTTTTTCAAATCCTTCTCTCCCATTTCAACAATATAATGGGAGATAACGAATCTGAGAACTTGTTAGGTTTTTTCATTTAATACTGATTTATGTGCCTTTAGCCAATCAATTTCATAAAGACAGAGTAACGTTTATTCCATGTAAAACTTATCATTTAACTATAAGTGGATCCATATGCCCATTAGCCCCAGCAACTTAGAGAATAACTACCTTTTCAGGATCCTATATATTTTGATGATCTTGTAAGTCACTGGTTGATTGCGAATGATCTTTGTTCGTTCCCTAGAGCTAAATATTGCATTTTACAATTTTTTAGAACGTTGTTCCCTTCATTATCTTCAGTCAATGTTCTCTTTGAACTAATATAATTAACTATGTCGGCCATATTGATTGTTATGCGGAAGTAAACCCTTTAAGCCTTGAAGAGGAACTTAGGCGTCTTCTAACAAACCTGGCAATTTTTGAAGAATTACTGGGTAAAACTTTGTTGACTGCTATAAAGAGAGTTAGAAAGGTAAGAATTCACACTGAATGCTATGTTTTTATCGTTTTCTACTGCTCATCCACATTGATGTTGTTGATCCTTGTGTTCTTGTGCAGACTTATTGACAGCTACATTGTCGAGAAACTACGAGGAATTGGAACATTCAGAGAAACTACGAGGAATTGGAACATTCAGAGCATGCGTTGTCGAGCTGATGGCGATCTCGTGGCTGCTTACTTTTTTTACTTTTTTGGTGAACAAATATTGTATTGAAGTTCACTAGTGCATAATTATGTGTCTGTATTGTCAGGTGTAAGCTTTCTATGATATGCAGCTCAATTGATTTTGTAAGTCGTGGTGATACTGTAATCTCAAATTTAAATATTATAATTTAAAATAAATTTTACCTATTGTATGTAATGTATGTTTTTCCAACTATAATAGGTACGTAGCAGCCGGTGCTGTAGGTAGCCGTATTTTTTTTTTTTTTAAAAAGAGCCGAGAAATCTGTCAAAAAATAGCAACAGGCCATTGTATGAAAAGGCAAAGACACCGGTTGTGGATGGACGTGGTCTCATAGTTATATACCAAAGACACCGGTTGTAGATGTACGTGGTATCATAGTTATATACTAAAGATACCGGACATAATTGATAATAGGTACAAGTCGAAGAAACCGGTTATTAATAAAAACAAGTTTCTTTAATTGTTAGATAAGACACCAGTTCCCCCAACTGGTTTCTTAACCAAGGACACCTATGACCTAGACACCTGTTATAAACCGGTGTCTAAGGTCTTTTACAACAGGTTTCTTTGCCATATTTTGTAGTAGTTATATAGCTCCCAAGAAAAATATGGTGATGAACATATCAAATATGACTTTTATGGGTTAAATTTTTCGGCCATTTTAACAACCATTGCTATTTTTAACGATTTACGTCATATATCGTACAATTTTAACCATTAAAATTATTTCACAAGCATAAAATAAAATAAAAATCTCAAAATTTTTATACATGCTGGAAATAATATATGTGACATCGTGTGAAATTTTTATGGCCAAATTCCAACTTAAACTATTAAAGTCGAAATAATGTCACTTTTATCCGATTTTTACACTTAAAAAATCAATAAACATGCAATATATGAGAAAAATTTCTGGAAAATTTAGTATATATTTTAAATATTGCATGTGACATACTCAAAAATTTTTATTGTTAAATTCGAAATATAACTATACAAACCCATTTTTATTTATTTTATGGCATTTTAACAATTAAAATTCATAAACCATGTATTTTAACTCCATAATTTACGAAAAATCATATTCATATCATAGGAAATACATGTGAAAATATAATGAAAAATCTCGGCCAGAAGTTTATTTTACCTATTTTTCCCAAAAATAAACATTTTTAACCATTAAAAATAATAAAAACCGAAAATAAAATACCTATGAACAATATATATGCAAAATATATTCCAAATATCCTAAAATACATTTAGAATCAGTAGGCATACATGCAAAAGAAATTTTGGCCATATCATATACTAAGCAAAATTTCAATTTTATTTTTGTTATCTTAATAACTTCGTAAAAATGTAAACGAAAAGCATGCAAACAACCGATTTGTTCTGATACCAATTGTTAGGTTTAAATATCTCAAAACCTAATATTTTAGTCATGCTAAAAAAATTGATAATTAACATTTTAATTATATGAATTTTGGATCTTATGCATGCTAATTATAATGCGGAAAAAGAATCGAAAGCTCACTTATTTCGACAAGAATGATGCAAGGATGATCCTCCAACCCTTAGTATCCAAGTAGAATACCTCCTTCAAGATGCACCCAAGACAACTCCTTTAAAACCGAAACAACACACGAGCTAGGTGATATAATCGGTTTTCCTTAAACTATATTTTAATCTCTTATTAGAATAATAAGTATGAATCCTACAAGAATTGTAGTATTATTAATATAATCCTATTATATGAAAATATTATGAAATAATATTTAGAGAGGTTTTTGGAATTTTTCTCATACTAGAAAAATTGCCTAAGGATGGAATGAATGAGATATGTGAACATTTCACACTTTTGATGGTTGTAGGGTTTTGGGTTGCCGTGAGTGTCACCTTAGGGAAGAACAAAGACTCTCTTTTTAACTTACCCATGCACATAGGGTGGCAATAGGTGATGGTCTCAAGGCATCAATTAAAGAATGTGTTTTTATGTTCTTAAAACACAAAACACATCTTCAATTACCACCAAAAACCAGTACCCTAGGATAAAATGGACATCCATTTTATAATTGTCATTTTGCACAATTGTATAATCTATGTGACATACATTATGTCATAATTATAAAAAAATAATTGTTTTTAATTTAAAATGCATATTTATCAAATAAATATCATTTATAAATTAACTAAATCATATTCAACAATTTGACAAGTAATTCATAATTACTAATATATAAAATGGTCATTTTAATAATCGTCAATACGATTTACAACACTTGTAATAATATACAACCCGATTCATTCTAATTATGACATTTCAGAAATATCGTTTAATATTTGATAATTGACACGTTTCAATTCAAACATAAATCTTACATTAAGATTTAACCTCTGATTTCTCGATCTACGAGTTTAAGGAATCTGATCAACTCGTATCAATATACATTTGATCAGTTTATCAATTAAAGGAATTGTCCTATAGGTGTGACCTAAGGGGATCAACTGACCACCACCGTCATACGACAGTAATGTCAAATTCTAGCTAGCCAATCGTTACCGATTAATGTTGGTCAGTTGACTATATAATTTTGTATCATCCCTTGCGCATTCTCGTCATGAGATTTAATTATGTGATCGCACTATTGTTGAGGACACATTTCCCAACAAAAACAACAAAAATAATAATAAAAGAGATAGATAACAATCAACAACAAAATCGTCACAAAAAATGGTGTTCAAGCAATAAGAATGGTGCAGAAAAATGCATCGAATAATATTTCGGTGAACGAGAAGCAATTTACATTGACATCAAGAAGGACAAACGCATCAAACAATACTAATTTGAGGTAAAATTTTTACATCAATCATAACCCTAATGAATATTTACACCAATCATAATCCTAATGAATATTTAGGGTAAATTTTCTGACCCCAAAGCACTTAACAAACGAATATTTACGATAAGCTTCATAAGCATCATTCTCTGAATCAACTTTAAGTCCAATCAATTCTGATTGTTCATATTCAATCCATGCATTTGTGGTACAAGGAAGCACATTAAGTACTCATTAAAATTTGATGAGATATGGACACATAAACATGCGAGCTATTACGATAAGAATATGATCTAACGTAAAAAGAATACGAGCTAATATAAAAAGAATACGAGCTAATATTAAAAGAATACGAACTAATATAAAAAATAACGAGTTATTAAAATAAGAATCGAGTTATTGATATAAGAATACAAGCTATTAATATAAAAATATGAGCTATTAAGATAAGAATACGAGCTATTAATATAGGAGCTAATATAAAAAAAATACGAGTTTAAGAAAATCACGAATTAAAAATTACGAGCACAAAAGAATACAAGTTATTACCCTAAGAATACGAGCTAATATAAAAAGAATAAGAGCAAATATTAAAAGAATACGAGTTAATATAAAAAGGATTAATGAATATGAATACTCTGAACTATCAGTGTCGTGCTCAGAATACTCCAAACTCTATTTTAACTACCAATATAACCAATTATTGCTCTCATTCGCTTTTATTATAATATATGACTTGTTACTGCTAAATAAGTGAAGAAATTTCTAACCTTTCTTTAACCCGTCTTTCTCTTTTTACTTCTCTTCTAATCTATTCACCAAATCAGACCATTAAAACATGCTACAATAAGTTAACAAAACAACAAATTCTATTCAAAGCGAATGAGGGCATTAGTTGGTTATATTGGTAGTTAAAATAAAGTTTAGAGTATTTTGAGCAGTTCACCCATAGTTCGGAGTATTTCTATCAATTTATCCTATAAAAAGAATACGAGTTATTAAGATAAGAATACGAGTTATTAATATAAAAATATGAGTTATTAAGATAAGAATACGAGTTATTAATATAAGAATACGAGCTATTATTATAAAAATATGAGCTATTAATATAAGAATACGAGGTAATGTAAAAACAATGGACTAATAAAATAAAAATATGAGTTATTAAGATAAGAATATGAGCTAGTATAAAAATTATTTGAGATAATGTAAACAGAATACGAGCTAATATAAATTTTGGATAAAAAAGTTTATTCAACATAGTAATACACTTATACACAACAATTCCCCAAATTTTAGACAACATGTAAACAGATTACGAGCTAATATTAACTAAAAATACGAGCACATAAGAATGCAAATTATTACGCTAAGAATACGAGGTAATATATAAAGAATATGAGCTAATATTAAAAGAATACGAGCTAATATAAAAAAAATATGAGTTATTAAGATAAGAATACAAGTTTTTGATATAAGAAGACGAGCTATTAAGATAAGAATACGAGCTATTAATATAAGAATATGAGTTAATGTCAAAAAAAAATACGAGTTTAAGAAAATCACAAACTAAAAAATACGAGTACAAAAGAATACAAGTTATTAGCCTAAGAATACGAGCTAATATTAGAAGAATATGAGCTAATATAAAAAATACGAGTTATTGTTATGCCCCAAAATTACCATTTTGTTAGGCTAACACGTGGCATCGTATAATTGGGCAAAGGATGAACATTGGATGCTAAAGTCAAATAATATAAAGAAATAGGAAGTCAATGCAAAAAGAAGAGTGTGGAAGAAGGAGGTGCGCAGAGCAATCGAGAAGAAGGAAAAAGCCAAAAGGAGCATTGCTCGAAGATTACCCCAAATAGCCAGGCAACTATCTTCCGTCAGAGAAAGCAAGTAGAAAGAAGGCCCAAAAAGAGAAAGAAGAGAAGAAGGATCCGTTGGATAAGAGTCCAATCCAACGGTCCATAGAACTAGGTTTTTATATATATTCAAGCATTTGTACATACAACACACACACAATTTGCATACCAAATACTCAGAGCACATAAGAAATACTAAGAAAGTCATAGAAAATACTTGTAATCTCACAACCTCCTGAGGGATAATTCTAGTGGAACTTGGAAGAAACCTTCTTCCCGCAGTTTTTCCCCAAGGGGCTTCCTGCGTCATCAAACCTCTTGTCTTTCATACTTCTTCTTGCTTCTCTCCTAAATCGCTTACTTTGTCTAAATACATCACTTAACAAGTTTGGAATCACTATAACCTCCTAAAAGAACATTAGGCAAATTTTGGCCTAAACATTTTGGCGCCCACCGTGGGGCTGTAGTGATTATTCAACCTAAAAACACGAAATCCTGAAAATCCCTCAAAAATTCTCTCAAAAATGACAAACCCAGCTTCTCAAACAACCTCACAACCCATCCCGGTGGCAACAGAAATCTCTTCCAAACTCGCTGCGGTCAGCGCTCCCACAGTGGTCAGTGCTCCCGTGGTCAGCGCTCCCACAGTGGTCAGTGCTCCAATGGTCAGCACCCCTCTCGCTGTTAGCACTCCTCAGGCGCAATCAGGCGTCACCAGCAGCGATGCAGCGGCTAGCTCAAGCCCGGCGGATGCTCCCACCCCAGCCATGTGGAAGACGATGATGGAAGGGATATTTACCCTCCACCAAGCAGTCGACGGCTTAAGGAAGGACAACCAAGAGCTCAGAAAGTTAGCAACGGCTCAGAATCAACCTCCACGCGTCAGCAGAAATCCAGGCGCAGAGGCAGGAATCCCAAGGCCTCCCGAGAGCAGGGCGATCCCCAGCGAGTTAGTCACCAGACTGGACCTGTCCGGGGCCGCACCTCCAGGAAGAATCACTCCGACAGGCTTGGGTTACCTTTCCATCAACCTAGATTCACCGCCACCTCAAACGGGGGCCCCAGGTAACGAATCTGTAAGGCTACCTATTATCACTAACCAACATGGTAATGCAGGACCTTTTTTCACCCCGACCTCAGTCTGGACACAAGGGGAAGGGTCATCAGCGAGGCAACCACCTCCGCTGGGGGCTGGCTCATCAGGATATCCCATCCAGCAGACGCCGTCAATAGTGCACACCGTGCCAACGAATCATCAGGCACTCTGCCAGCCCATGGTCGGCCAGACACCAGGAGCACCAGGGTATGCACCACTCACCCATACCACCCCTTGGAATTTCGCTAACCCCCTTGCAGGACCGAATCCATGGGAGCACCAGTACAAGGAGCTGTGGGACTTAGTCAGCCGCATCCCAGGAATGCCAAGGCCCCTGGAGAAAGTGGCCCCAGACAGCTACGCAGACTCGCCATTCACCCACAACATCGTCTCGGTAGATGTGCCCAAGGGATTCACTCCACCAAACATGACCAGCTACGACGGAACAGCTGATCCGATAGACCACATCAATCAATACAAGCAGAAAATGATGGTGGTCACGGCCTCAGGCTCCCTGAAAGAGGCATGCATGTGTAAAGGATTCGGGTCCACTCTCTCAGGAGCCGCCCTTCAATGGTTCGTCACTCTACCCAACTCCAGCATGTCCAGCTTTGCAGATCTGGTGAACGCGTTCAACCAGCAGTTCGCCAGCAGCAGGCGGCCAGAGAAGCAGAGTAGCGACCTCTACGAGATCCAGCAAGGCGATGCAGAATCCACCAGAGACTACCTGGCCAGATTCAACAAGGAAATGGTGTCCATCCCCCATTGCGAGGAGAAAGCTGCCATCCACGCCTTTCGCTGGGGGCTACCACAGGCCTCCGACCTATACAAGGAGCTCACCAAATGGCCATGCACGGCTTATGCTCAGGTTCAGCAAAAGGCGTTGGATGCCATCCGATTGGAAGAAGATGCAGGGCCAAGGAGGATCAGTTGCGGCTCCGCATCTACCAGCAGGAAGGCACCAGCAGCAGACAGGCAGGAGAAATCCAAACCCTACAACAGGCCGGTGCATAAAGTTTCTGGAGGGAAAAACTGGAAGAACGACCCAAATCTGCCGCCAAAGGTACAAGAGTACGGTTTCACTGTTAATCTCGCAGGACTAATCAAAGCGCTAAAGGAGTTGGGAGAAAAGGTAAAGTGGCCCAAGAAGCGGGCAGAAGAAAGAAGCAAGGACGGAAGGGACACCAACCTAAGGTGTGACTTCCACAACGAAGACATCGGGCATACAACTGAAGATTGCATCACCCTCAGAAAAGAAGTCCGGTATCAGTACGAGCAAGGTAATCTGAACCACATCTTGCCAAAAGGGACCAAGGTGAACGCGACTCGCCAGGTAGCACCCTCTAGTCCCCCTCTTTGCACTAGAACTATTAACGTGATAACAGGGGGCTCGGAGCTGTGCGGACTTACCTATTCCGCAGCCAAGAGGCACGCCACCCGAGTTAAAGGAGACAAGCCAGAGTCCTCGTGCAGGATCAGCGCCCAGGATCTACCGGTCGTCAGCTTCGACGAGACGGATACAGAAGAGGGTGCTGAGTACCATGATGACGCCCTGATCATCACCCTGTCCATAGGGAACTGCAGGGTAAAGAAGATCCTGGTAGACACCGGGAGTTCAGTCAATATCATCATGTTAGAGACGCTGAAAAGTATGGGATTTGGGGAAGCAGACCTAATCAGAAAGGCGGTTCCACTGGTGGGATTCAGCGGAGAAACGAAGCATTCACTCGGAGAAATCATGATCCCGACCTACGCCGGAGGAGTCAACAAGCAGGTGAGGTACCTGGTAATCGACGGTCCCTCCACCTACAACGTCATCCTGGGCAGGCCGTGGATACATGATATGAAAGCTATCCCATCTTCATACCACCAGTGCCTCAAGTTCCCTACACCGTGGGGGGTCCAGACCATAAGAGGAAACCAGGAGGAAGCCAGGAGCTGTTACAAGGTGGCACTCAAGCCTACAGCCGCTCCTCCCCCAGCATAGCAATCACAGGCAAAGCAGGTCAGGGGAACCTACGAAGAGCCTCCCCAAGTGGAGGTAGAGGAAATTCCCCTGGACCCGCTGCACCCAGAGAGGAAGGTACTGGTGGGAGCAGAGTGTACAGGTACCGTTCGCTCAGAACTGTTAAATTTGTTAAAAGCTAACATAGACTGCTTTGCGTGGTCCCACGAGGACATGGTGGGGATAGACCCAAATGTAATTTCACACAGGTTGAGTGTAAGCCCTGGCTACAAGCCGGTCCAGCAAAAGAGAAGAAAGTTTGCCGCAGAAAGAAACCAGGTGATAAACCAGGAGGTGGACGACCTCCTGGCCGCAGGGAAGATCAGGGAAGTAACCTACCCGGAATGGCTATCCAACGTGGTAGTGGTCCCCAAAAAGAACGGAAAGTGGAGGGTGTGTGTAGACTTCGCCGACCTCAACAAGGCGTGCCCTAAAGACCCGTTCCCTCTACCGCACATAGACGCAATGGTGGATGCAACCGCAGGCCATGAAATGCTCACATTCCTGGACGCCTGGAGCGGATACAACCAGATCAAAATGCATCCGGAAGACCAGGAAAAGACGGCATTCAGGTCTGAAAGAGGTATCTACTGTTATAACGTTATGCCATTCGGTTTAAAAAATGCAGGATCCACATATCAAAGGCTGGTGAACATGATGTTCAAAGATCAAATTGGCAAAACCATGGAAGTCTACATAGACGACATGGTTGTCAAATCCAAAGCAGCCAGCCAGCACGCCCAGCACTTGGAAGAAACCTTCAGCATCCTGAGGAAGTACCAGATGAAGCTGAATCCCTCCAAATGCACGTTCGGAGTCTCCAGTGGGAAATTCCTGGGGTACATGGTAACGCAAAGGGGAATCGAGGCAAGTAGCGAGCAGATCAAAGCACTCCTGCAACTGGAATCCCCCCAGAAGCCGAAAGACGTGCAGAAACTGACCGGCAGGGTGGCGACCCTGAATAGGTTTATCTCCAGATCCTCCGACAGATGCCGACTATTTTATGACATACTGCGGAAAAGCAAGAGGTTCGAGTGGACAGAAGAGCACGAGAAGGCGTTCACAGAACTAAAGAAGTACCTCAGCACCCCACCGCTCCTATCCAAACCGGAGCAGGGGGAGCCGTTGTACTTATACCTGTCAATAACCGAGGTAGCAGTAAGTGCGGTACTGGTGCGAGAGCACGAAGGGACCCAGCATCCAGTCTACTACATCAGTAAGTCTCTGCTACCTGCAGAGACCAGGTACACTGCTCCTGAAAAACTCGTCCTTGCTTTAGTTACAGCTTCGTACAAACTAAGACCTTACTTCGAGTCTCACTCTATATCCGTCCTAACTAGCTACCCCCTGAGACCCATATTGAGTAAACCAGAACTTTCTGGAAGAATGTCCAAATGGTCAGTCCACCTAAGCGGCTACGACCTGAAATTTGAAACAAGGACCGCGATAAAATCGCAAGCCCTTGCAGACTTTGTCTCTGATTTCAGCCCAGGTATGGAAAAGGAAGCAGCCAAAGAAATCTTGCCCCCAGAAATGGACTCTGAGGAAAACTGCTGGACGCTGCAAGTGGACGGAGCCTCTAATAGCCGAGGAGCAGGGGTAGGAATGGTGCTCAGGTCCCCTCAGGGAGATATGATCGTGCAGGCAGTACGATGCGAGTTTCCAGCAACCAACAATGTAGCAGAATACGAGGCCTTGATCCAGGGACTCCAACTGGCCCTGGACCTCAAGGTCAGATACCTGCAGGCGTTCAGTGACTCGCAGCTCATAGTAAATCATATCAACGGTGAATACGAAGCCAAAGACCCCAGGATGGCAGCATACCTGGAAGTAGTCAAAGACAGACAGGCAAGGTTCATCACCTTCAAAATAGAGCAAATCCCCAGGGAGCAGAACGCAGAAGCAGACGCGCTGGCTAACCTGGGGGCAACATTCAAGCCCGGAGACATCTCCTCAATCCCCATCACCCATGTGCTGGAACCCTCAACTTCCCAGGAAGACCGAGAAGTTGAGAACTCCAGCACCCAATGGGAGGCAGGATTAGGCGTCCTCAGCAACACCGCGGAGCAGCCAGAGGATTGGAGGTCACCCTACCAGAGATGGCTGACAGACGGAACCCTACCAGCTGACAAAAAAGAGGTAAGGGGATTCAAAATGAAAGCTTCCAGGTTCATACTAATAGATGGTGTGCTGTTCAGGAAATCGCTCGCAGGACCCTACCTAAGGTGTCTGGGCGACAGAGAGGCACAGACAGTCTTGCACGATCTCCACAGCGGAGACTGCGGAAATCATGCAGGGGGCAAGAGCTTATCCAACAAAGCAATCAGAATGGGATACTTCTGGCCGACGATACGAAGAGACGCAGTAGAACTAGCCAAGAAATGTGAAGCCTGCCAGAAACACGCTCCTGTCACGCATCAGCCCGCTGAACCTTTGCATCCAATCATATCGCCCTGGCCTTTCATGAAATGGGGAATGGACATAGTAGGACCGCTGCCCAGAGCACCTGGGAACAGAACCTACATGCTCGCACTAACAGACTACTTCTCCAAGTGGATAGAAGCAGAGGCCTTCCCCCAGGTCACAGAAAATCAGGTGATATCTTTCCTTAAACGAAACATAATCTGCAGATTCAGTATACCCTCTGAAATAGTATGCGACAACGGCTCACAGTTTATATCTAACAAAACCGAAGCATTTTGTGCTAGTTGGAATATCACCCTACTAAAAGCTGCTCCCAGGTACCCGCAGACGAATGGCCAGGCAGAATCCAGCAACAGAATAGTTATGGACAACATGAAAAGGAGACTGGAGGAAGCTGGAGGAAAAAGGGCAGACGAGTTGCCCTTGGTTCTCTGGTCTGACAGGACCACGCCAAAGACAGCAACGGGTCAAACCCCCTTCAGCCTAGTGTTCGGAGCAGAAGCTGTCATCCCAGCAGAGGTGAAAGTACCAACACAGAGATACGGCTGCCTAACAGAAGAGCGCAATCAAACAGAAATGGCTAGCAGCCTGGACACGATAGACGAGCTCAGAACCAGCGCTGCTATCAGAATGGCCGCCTATAAACAAATGGTGGCACGAAGTTACAACAAAAACGTGAAGGTCAGGACCCTCCAGGTAGGAGACCTGGTCCTCAGAAAAGTATTCCAGAACACAAAGAATGCAAGCGCCGGAAAGTTTGCCTACAATTGGGAGGGGCCTTATCAGGTGGAAAGCACAACGGGAAGCGGGTCCTACAGGCTGATGGATATGGAAGGGAAAATGGTGCCCAGACCTTGGAATATCCTGCACCTAAAGAAGTATCACGTATAAGGAAGCATACCAAGAAGAGCTTTCAGAATCGGCGCCCAGGATCCACATCCTAATCCTAGGGTATTTACTTACTTATTCTATGTTTAAACATTTCGTATTTTAATCATACACAAATGTACCACCCCCAGGATCCAGCCATCCTGAGGGAGTTATTTGAAAAACATCAACCAATTTGGTAATCAATGAGAATGTACTTGAGGTATTTTTTATCACAAATACTTGCAATATGTTGTCACTAGAAAAATGAGCTTGAGTCAAATCTCACTCAAAATACGAAACATTGCGTGAGTACGGCGAAGTACAGGCAACTGGGACACTGTCGCCCACGATACCTAGCACTCACGAAAGCCTGGCAGCCTCTGACTGAGATGGGTATACCCTGAAGCCAGCACCCACACGTGGCCAAAAATACACGAGCATGCGCAAACAAAAAAACGAAACACACAAAGCATAAAAAGCGTCCGCAGACGCATACTTAAAAGGGCAGCACAAACGGCTGCCGAAAATCCCTGGGACCGCCCAGAAAAGAGTTCAAATGTGCCAAGGAAAAGCAAAAACAAATAAAGGCCCGCCACGCAGGGCCCAGGGCACAGAAATATTCGGGGCACCAGCCCAACCAGCAAAACAAGCATAAAAACGACTAAATCTAAATGCCACCAAGGGCGCAGAAACTAGACATCAGCGGCTTCCTCCACAACCTGCTTTTCTCCAGAATGACGAGAAGAAGAGGAGCCCGCCTCCGCAGCAACATCAACAAGCTGATCCTGAAAGACGCCAACTGGAGCAGGAGATCCCGGAGGAGCACTCTGAACCTCGGGGGAGCCAGGGATCGGGGAGCGGAGGGATCCGTCAGGATTGAGGTCAGAAAAGTCCGGGAGCACAGGATGAACGGGGAACATTTGCTCCATGAGCTTCCTCTCATCCTCCAAACTCCACTTGGTATGCTCCCCGGTCCCGAACTCCTCCATGCAGGCTATCCTTGTTTCCAGAGCAGAGAAAGTAGCCATGTCATACAGCAGCTTGGACAGGCTCTTCTTCTTGATCACCATGGCCCTCAGACGCGCATCCCTCTCAGCTAGGGCCTGGTCCTTCTCAGCTAAGGCCTGATCTTTCTCAGCTAAAGCCTCGTCCCTCTTCCTACCCTGCTCCGCCAGGGCATCCTCCAGCTCCTTCACCCTTGCCTGAACTCTTGTCAGCTCCTCAGACTTTCGCGTCCTGATTCCCCTCTCAGCCTCCAGCCCGGCCTGCAGAGTCTTCATCTCCTGGGATATGGCCTCCGCTTTGCTGCACCCCATCAATATTTTCTGAAAGCCCTGAGGGAGAAATTCAGGGGAATACTTCAGTTACCAAAGGTAAAAGCATAGGTACCACCAGAGACAAGGGAAAAAGAAAGGAGAAACTCACCGAAAAGATATCCTCCGCTGCCTGCCGCCACAAGGGCACGGCAGGTTGATTCTCCAGCAGCGCCTTGGAGCCAGGGGTCAGCAGACGACCCATAGCAGGCCAAGGATCTTCCTCCAGCTGACAGCTGAAGCCCTCCGGCAAACGGATGACGTCCTCGCTCAAATCTTCAATGACGGGAGCGGTGGGCCTGTCGGCCAAAGCGGTGGAAGTGGGAGCTCGGTGACGCGTCCTGGAGGAAACTGCCGGAAGAGGAGGGCAAAAGGGGGTGACGGAAGGAGACGACTCAGCAGGGGTAGGCATAGTGGCCTTCTTGGGGACAGACAGGGGCTCTCCTGGAGCCAGCTTCCTCTTCGATAAAGGCTTGACAGATGAGATCAGCATCATTTTCCTACGTTCAGCAAGAAACTCTGCGGCCGTTTTCCTCGTCTGAGATGAACTGGCAGACATCTCCGAAGGCTCCTCTTGGGCGAATAGAGTATTGAAGCAGCGGGAATCAGGGTCCAGTCCGAAAAGCTTATTGTAGGTCTCAGTGATGTTGGGCGAGGGAATCAGATCTTTCACACCTGCACAGGAAAAAGTGTAAGGGCGTGAGCAGTAACGAGAACGAAAGACAGAAGGAGGAAACTGCCAGTACCTTTGCTATCAGTAACTGGATCTTGGAAAATGTAATCAGCAGGCACAGGGAGCGAGTCCACTCGTACATAGATAAACTGAGTGGACCATCCGGCATCCTTAGCCTTTTTCGGAAGAATGATGGGGAGATCAATCTTAGAGCGAGCTCGGAGGGTGTACTGAGCATCACCCAGGCCCCGAATCGCATAAAAGTGGGCTAGATCTCCCAGAGAGATGTCAATAGAGTGACGGCCGCTTATCATAGAAAGAGATAGGAGAATCCTCCAAGCGTGAGGATTTATTTGCCAAAGGGGCAGCTTGGAGTGACGAAGGAATTCTTGCACCAAGGAGGGAAACGGGAAAGATAAACCTAAAGAAAACGGGTATACATAAAAGGTAGTCCATCCCGGACAATGCGCGTCAGGCGCTTGCCCAGGGCGGGGTACGATCATGTCGACACTTTCGTCAAAAGGAAAAAAGTCTCTAACTGTGGATGGTTCTATCAAAGCAAAGCATGAATCAACGCGGTATTTGTTGTGTAGCAGGGGACGTTCAGAGAAGATGTTCGAAGCCATTGAAAATATGAGGATAAATAAGAGCGCGAGAAAACCGTACCTTGGCGAAGGAAGAAGACGAAAGACGGATAGGCGGAGTCGGAAGTTAGAGAAGTTAAGAAAGAGAAGGAGATAAGGTAAAAAGGGGAGAAGGTGAAAGGTAAATGGTAAAGGTAAAGGGAGGTTTAAATAAGGGAGGTGAAATTCGAAATTCGAATTGAATGGGGGACAGTTGGCGGGTGGTTGGCTTGCATTGAAAGAGGCATTTGTCAAAACTGGCGCATGTCACATCAAGTACTAATCCTACCCGACGTTTCTGCAAGAAGTCCATAATTAAAATCCTGGGCCCGATATCTGCAGGAGTTCTCGCACAAATAAATTTCTGCAAGAACTGGGGGCTAATGTTATGCCCCAAAATTACCATTTTGTTAGGCTAACACGTGGCATCGTATAATTGGGCAAAGGATGAACATTGGATGCTAAAGTCAAATAATATAAAGAAATAGGAAGTCAATGCAAAAAGAAGAGTGTGGAAGAAGGAGGTGCGCAGAGCAATCGAGAAGAAGGAAAAAGCCAAAAGGAGCATTGCTCGAAGATTACCCCAAATAGCCAGGCAACTATCTTCCGTCAGAGAAAGCAAGTAGAAAGAAGGCCCAAAAAGAGAAAGAAGAGAAGAAGGATCCGTTGGATAAGAGTCCAATCCAACGGTCCATAGAACTAGGTTTTTATATATATTCAAGCATTTGTACATACAACACACACACAATTTGCATACCAAATACTCAGAGCACATAAGAAATACTAAGAAAGTCATAGAAAATACTTGTAATCTCACAACCTCCTGAGGGATAATTCTAGTGGAACTTGGAAGAAACCTTCTTCCCGCAGTTTTTCCCCAAGGGGCTTCCTGCGTCATCAAACCTCTTGTCTTTCATACTTCTTCTTGCTTCTCTCCTAAATCGCTTACTTTGTCTAAATACATCACTTAACAAGTTTGGAATCACTATAACCTCCTAAAAGAACATTAGGCAAATTTTGGCCTAAACAGTTATGAAGATAAGAATACGAGTTATTAATATAAAAATATGAGTTATTAAAATATGAGCTATTAATATAAGAATACGAGGTATTATTATTAAAATACGAGCTATTAATATAAGATTACGAGCTAATGTAAAAAAAAATATAAACTAATAAAATAAAAAATTACCTTAATAAACTAATTAAATAAACTGAAATATGGAGATATAATAATTAATGAGAAAAATCAATTACTGAATGATGGATGAAGATGAGTTAGAAAAATAGGGAAGAAGTTATACAATAACCGTATTTCCCAGATGAATAATAATGGAATTGTCATCTGGTGATATAGTGCTGGAAGTGCATCGCAGGGAATTCAAGAAGGTGAACGTTTAAAAAAAACCAAAAAGTAGGAATCACGTGTCTTTAGTTGTTTATGCAAGAACGACTATTGGCTGGAAAACTGTAGATATTGTCACAAGAAGAAAAATAAATAAGTGTGAAACCATGGAAAATACGGTATGACAATTGGATCCACACAATCTTGAACAATAAATGTGAAGAATAAGGTATTGTTTCCCGCCATCAGAAAATCCAAACAAAATTTGCAATAACATAAGCTCTACTCACGCTATCAACTTGTTGATCACAAAATATACAACAATAGTAATAATAATAATAATAATAATAATGAGGATTGGATGGGAATATGGGATCGGATCGAATCGATTTCACTTGCTTCTCTCCATTTCTGCTCTTCATTACTCATCATCAATGGTTGAGTTTTGATTTGGGAGAATGAGAATTATGTTTTGGTATCTCCATTTTATTTCTCCAAACAATCATATTCATACCCATTCACGACAATATGGAGAGAAGATCATGAAAATGGAGGGGATCCCATTTAATGATAGATACGAGTATTAAAAATCACCGACAATGATTCAAAGTCCATTACACACTCCGTGTCAAATAAACAAGTAAAGCATCCCACAATTTTAAATAAATAAATAAATAATAATTGGAACTTTAAACCCAGAAACTTGAACAATCTCATG
Organism: Silene conica; assembly: GCA_029255685.2. Taxonomy (NCBI): domain Eukaryota; kingdom Viridiplantae; phylum Streptophyta; class Magnoliopsida; order Caryophyllales; family Caryophyllaceae; genus Silene; species Silene conica. The sequence continues at coordinate 49,986,318 of CM055316.2, forward strand.
AATTTGAGTATAAAATTCTACAAATATAAGGTATTCATTCATTCAGATAACAGTACAAAATTGGATACACTACAAATTTGATGAACTCAATTTCATCTGAATCATCATACAAAAATTTGACATCTTTGATTACATTTCGACTAATTACATCATCATCATCTATGACGCACCAAATAAATGAGCAGTGATATGAGAAAAATTAAGAACTTTTTGACGGACTGGGGCTCTAAACCAAACTTTTTCTCGGATTGGGGCCCATTTGAAACTATTTATTCCAAATGGGTCCACGTCATCAACTTTATTTTTTTTTCGAATTTTTTACCAAAGCCGTCGCCTAGGGTGACGGCTTCACCTGTAGTTTGTAAAAAAAAGAAGATTAAATCTAAAAATTTGACACTACCCAAAGCCGTCGGTCTAGGTGACGGCTTACTGTATTTTACCCAAAGCCGTCGCCCTAGGTGATGGCTTACCTCAAATGTTTTAAAAAAAAAGTTACAGAAGGTTTTGATATTTACGCCTTACCAAAGCCGTCGGCCTGGATAGCGGCTTTACTTGCTATAAAAAAAATTTTCCCGTCATTAACTACCCATCTACCTTCACTCTCCAAAAAACCCAAAAACCCCCAAATTGAAAACAAAACCTAGATTTCGACTTGACCCCCTATTTCATCCTTTATTTCTACAAACCTAAATTAATTACTTCCTAATCAATTTCCATTCATCCTATTTCATATAAAGGTAATAATTGTTGTTGTTTTTCATTGATTTCATTAATTTTTTTCTTATTTGATGTTGATTTATAGATGTTTGATTGTTTGAAATGGTTTATTTGCAGGTTAGATTTAGAGTTGTATTATCGGATTAAGAAGCAACGGAAAGGTAAAAATCAAGCTTGTGACTATTTTTACATAATTAGTTAGTTTAGTAGGTTAATAGTGAATTAGTAATGGAGATTAATAATTATCCATTAACTTGTTGGTGGAATGGGGAAATTGTTGTAGATGGTGAGAATGTAGTATATAATGGTGGTTGTGAAACTTTTGTTATTGCTAATAGTAATATGAGCTTGAGTGAACTTAGAAATGAGGTTTATGATGCTATAGAAGTTGATAGATCTAAGTATGAGCTAAAGTTGAAGTTGAAATTTCCTAGTGTGAGAGGATACAAAGTTGTGTCTTTGTTGAATGATCGTGCTTTGAGAGCTTTGTGGGCAAGTGTGTGTCAATCCAAAGCCGCTTCCATGGATTTGTTTGTCGAATTAAGTGTCATTGAACCGTCAAATGAAAATAACCAATTTTCTTTTACAAACATGTTAAGCCAAATTGAAAATCAAAATATTAGTATGTCATGGAGTAGATTGTAATATTGAAAGGGATGAGTTGGAGGGTAATGTTGAGGAGGAGGATGTGTTGTTGTTTGATGATGATGATGATGATATTGGTTTAGGCCTTGTCTCTTCAAGTGTACCTAACACCCAATTTACTAAGGTACATGAGATAGATGAAGAACAAATGAATAATTGGTATAAATCGGGGGTAGTTGCTCATAAGAGTGGTGAGGAGTTTATGGTGGGTCAAGAGTTCGGTAGCAAAAAACTATTGGGCCGAATTGTGACATCTTACAATGTTAAAAGAAACCATGTTTGTAGAACAACCGAATCTAAACCCCACACCGTTACCTATAAATGCGCTAGAACACCGGTGCCTTGTAAATGGTATTTAAGAGCCTCTCAAAAGAGTTGTGCTTCTGAAACATTTACCATTGTCACTTACAAAGGCCCCCATGAATCTTCATGTGTAGCATACAAATCATCCTTGGACCATCAAAATCTTAAACGAGATTTTATTAGCAATTCTATAAAACACCTTGTTGAAGCGGATTGGGGTGTGAAGGTGAAGTTGTTGAGAGCGGCTATGACTAAAGAGTATAACTTTACCATATCATACGCAAAAGCTTGGGGTGCAAAACAAAAAGCTATTGCGGATCTCTACGGTGATTGGGAGGAGTCTTACCAATATCTTCCAAGGTACTTAGAGGCCTTGAAAGAAGCAAATCCGGGAACCCAAGTTCATTTTGTTACTAAACCAACCGACCACATCAACATTCATCAATTTGATAGAGTTTTTTGGGCTTTTGGTCCATCAATTAGAGGGTTTTCACATTGTAAACCAATCATTTCTATAGATGGTACTCATTTGTACGGGAAGTATAGGGGTGTGTTGTTAATTGCAATGGGTGTTGATGCAAATGATCAACTATTTCCTTTAGCCTTTGCTATAGTTGAGAAGGAGAATTATCCCAATTGGAGTTGGTTTTTACTTTGCATTAGGGAGTTTGTTACTCGACGAAGTGGTATTTGTGTAATATCCGATCGACACCCGGGTATTTTGAAAACAATGGTAGAGGTAAATAGTGGTTGGGAAGAGCCACATGCTTTCCATAGATATTGTATCCGTCATCATGCATCCAACATTAACTCAATGTTCAAAGACACCGAATTGAAAGAAATTTTTAACAAAACGGCCATGGAACACCAACTTCGAAAATTTGATCATGGGATGGAGAACATTGGTCGAATTAACCCGAATGCCAAAGCTATGTTAGAAAGGATACCATTGAGCAAATGGTGTCTAGCACATGATGGAGGGAGAAGATATGGTTTAAAGACCACCAACATGTGTGAATGTTTTAACGGGGTGTTGAAAGGTGTAAGATTTCTTCCTATTCAAGCACTCGTGAAGGCTACTTTCATGCGGGTTAATAAGTATTTTGTTGATAGGCGTGAAATTGTGAGGACGAGATTAGCTAGTGGGTTGAAATGGAGCGCAAAAATAACAACCGAGCTAGAGGAGAATGATGAAATAGGTGCTCACCATGAGGTGACGGTGTATAATCGTCATGTGGGCCTTTATGGAGTGGTTACTAGACAAGGACACCGTGAAGGAAGGATGTCAAACCATGGTCACACAATAGATCTCGGAAAAAGGACTTGTACGTGTAACACATGGCAAAACCTCCATTACCCATGTTCTCATGTAATGGTCACACAATAGATCTCGGAAAAAGGACTTGTACGTGTAACACAAGTGGGAGATTGTTGGAGCTGGTGTCCTTGACAGTTAGTTCAATGACTTATTAAATCTCTTAAAGGATCACAAGGGCATACTTTGGTATTATCATCAGTTGATCCACATTTATCAATAACGGTTGGCTTGCTAGATAAGTTTGACGTTATTGTCATACGGATGACGGTGATCACCTGGTCCCTATACGTCACACCTATAGGACATGTTTGAGAGATGTGAAGGTATGAAGATACAGTCACATTTATGCCGAAGACGACTAAACAGTTAGTCAGAGACATTGACTATTAAATTAGTCAATGAGATGTTGAGATAATTATTTAATACGGATTAAATAATTTTAGCTAATACGAATTACATGATTAATTCGTAAATTAAATATAAACGGTTATATTTAATTAAATATTGAATTCGTGTATTAATATAAGCAGTTATATTAATTGAGCTAATTATACAATATCGTAATTTTTATCAGACCATTATTAATGTATCGACTGCATTAATATCTGATAACATGTATACGATTTATAATTAAAACCCGCGGATTATATTTTAGCTTTAGGGTCGAATCACGCAAGAGCATAAGCTAAGAGTGGAAAGCCCACTCTCACCCTAGCCCTATTTCGGCCGACCGAGTATGTGTTACAAAAGGAGAAGAACTCTCCTTTTGTCAGACTACTCTTACTGGTAATTTTTCATAATTCACAACACTATGGTTTTGAGAACAGTTTTTCCCAAAACCTAGATCTCACATCTTAAAACTCACAAAAACTCTCCCCATATTGCAAGGCAATTGGAGAGCATTTCTAGCACACGCGGCATCATCTCAGACGGGTCTTGGGTGCAAGTTATAGGAGGGAATTTCTACTAATTCCTGTTCTTAGGCCATTCGCGCAAAGGACCTAAGGTTGTACTCTCTACCTTTTGTTTATGTTTTTTCATCTTATGACTATATTCACATGTAAAATTTTCGTTATAATCATGTAAATTTAAGGGTGAATATAAGGAAATTCCCCACAAGTGGTATCAGAGCCAAGACCACGAAAATTTTACAATTGTGTTTTTCATAAGATGTTTTAAATATTGGGTTTTAAAACCCGTCTGATGTCTCGGCCGTGTGCCTTTTATTGTGAGAAATCGATCATGTTTTTCGATTTTGATTTGCATATTGTTGTTTAATCGTTTTTAGTAGTATGTAAATCACTTGTTGGTGTTTGTTGTTAATTTACATGTGTATTAAATCAACAATAAATACATGTTTTGTTTTATGATTAGCAGTGTTTCTGGGATTCTACGAACAAGCGTATTTCTACTCGTTCGTAGTTTTCCTCTGCTACTCGTCACTCGATCGAGCACTTTTTGGCTTGATCGAGCACTTTTTGGTTCGATCGAGTATTTTGGATTCTACGAACGAGCGAATTATTTAATTCGTTTTGGTTCGATCGAATACCTGTTTTACTCGATCGAGCAAACCCGTCTGTCAAGGTTACTCGATCGAGCAACCCTGTTTTGGCAGAATTTCGAAAATAAATTTTTATTTTATTTTCTCTTGGCCCATGGTAATTTACTATATACGGAAATAGTATATTGACTTTTGTGAAACGGTTCACACTCGTAAGATACATATTATTTTAAAACGGTTTAAAATAATGGATTATAAGTTTATTAAGATTAATGTGACTAAAACGGTTTAATCACATAATTTTAATCTCGTAAGGTGGTTTGGTAAAATTTATTAAACATAATAACGGTATTATGTCACGTATGAATTTGTTTTAGTTGATGCATTTTATTTATTTATCGTCTTGTGAATACTATTGAATGCTTTTATAACGTATTTAATTTGTGCAAACGGTTGCAACTTAGTGTGGCCTTAGTAGATTGTATTTCCGTAATGATGGAACATAGTCTTGGTTGTAATTTTGAGATCTCGCATCTCCGTTTTTGTTTTCCCTTGTAATTACTTTTGTATTTAAATTAGAATGTAAATAGGTTTATATTTGTATTTTAAATTAGTAATTTTGTGAAGACCAAAGACGGAGACCGGATGCTCACTCCCGCTGCAAAGACCAAGATGGAACATCAAGACAAGATTCTCGGGTCCAACGTTGGATTCCAAGTTGTTTTAATGTTTATTTTGGTAGGATAGGCCACACTAGGACTTTTATTTACGTTTATTGCTTTCTTTTATGCTTTCATCGATAATAGTTTGCATCATATTCCGCCTAAAACCAAACCACCTATAACATGCCTGAAAACTGACTCATGTAGAGGTTACGCGTTAGTTTTCTTTGACATACAGATGTCACTTGTCAATTTTAAGCCATCACTTAATTTTATTCATTCACGTAATGCTAGATTTTAGTTCACTTAAAATGAATAAAAACAAGTTGATGGGGTCTTCCTCGTATAACCAAAAATTGAGATTAGTCTTTATAAATCAGACTCCCTTGAATCCCTTATTCGTCGGTAGGCATACTATGACCCCTTCTACGTCAGGTAAGTGGGAACAGATGATTTATTTTATCTCAACATCGTGGTCACTAGATACTATCTAGCGACTATGATGGACTAAAAGATGAGATTTACGGAAATCTATCGACCAAGAGTTCTAATGGTAGAACTAGCCAAGCAGTTGGCTTATCAATTTACGGAAATTGAGTCTTGGGATCGTTTATATAATTCTTGAAGGAGATCAATTATATAAATGCATGAGTCTACGAGTTTAAATTCAATTTAAAATAGACTTAAATCACAACGACGAGTTGCTTATATCGTTTTGTTTTATCTTCTTTTCAGTGTAGAACACGAACAAATTTAAACTGCTAATAACAAATGGCTGGTGAAGACCCAATGCCAAGTGCCTAGCTAGCACGAGAATCCTGGCTTAAAGCCTTCATGGACTCCATGAATCAGTCTACTAGACTGAACAATGATGGGTCAAACTTCTCTGACTGGGAGGAAGCATTACGGAATGATGCCATTGCTGACGGAAAGCTCAAGTACTTGACTGAGCCTATTCCGGCACACCCAGGAACTGGGGCTAGAGGTAACGAAGTTCGCGCTCATAGCGACTTCGTCATTGAAACGGGTGCGATAAAGAACGTACTTATCTATGCAATGGAATCCAATTTCCAAAGACGCTTCATTTCCCATGGTGCAAACAAGATTTTCACCACGCTCACAGAAGAATTCTCGAAAGCTCCGCGAATCGTTTCATATGAGCATACTTGTCGCTTCTTTGAAGCGAAACTCCAGAAGGGCCAAGCTGTTAGCCCACATATTCGCAACATGATTGAGAATATCGAGAAACTGGAGGCCTTAAACTGCATGATCAGTGAGAACATAATCGTTGATCGAATGCTTCATTCGCTTCATGATGGGTTCGCCCTCTTTAGGGCCAACTATTATATGAACGACATGAAGAAGACTCCTCATGAGCTCCACTCACGTCTCGTACAGACCGAGAAGGATCTGAAATTGAGTGGGAGCGTGAAGCAGGATGTTCTCATGATCTCCAGTAAAGACAAAGGTAAAGGGAAAGCGAAAGCTCAAGGCGACCTAGCGGTAGGTAAGCCTAAGTTCAAGAAGTCAGGATTTGCTAAGAGTGGGCCCGGTGAGTCGAGCAACTCACAGGGTAAGACAAAGAGCAAGGATACAAGCATGAAATGCCACCATTGCCACAAGACTGGGCATTGGAGGCGCACGTGCCCCGTGTATCGCGAGGACATTAAGGCAGGCCGCGTTACTCCTGTTGGTATGTCTTCTTCTTCTTTTATTCACATGATTGAGATTAACCATGCAAGTTACGGAACTTGGGTACTAGATACTGGTTGTGGTTCTCATCTGTGTAATCATGTGCAGGGCCTCCGAAACCTCGAGCCCCTCATAAAGGGTGAGGTTGACCTGCGTGTCGGGAATGGAACACGAGTTGCTGCAGTCTCGAGGGGAACATACGTGATCCAGCTTCCTAGTGGATTCGAGTTATCTTTGAATAACCGTTATTATGTTCCTAGTTTACCCAAAAACATTATTTCTGTTTCTGCACTTGACAAACTTGGTTTTTCATTTGTAATAGAGAATAATAGCTGTATTTTCTCATTACACGATATGATATATGGCAGGGCAGTTTCCATGAATGGAATTTATGTTTTAGATCAAACCACCGAAATATTACACGTGAATAACAAGAAGTTAAAGGTTGGTGACAAAGATCAAACTTACCTATGGCACTGCCGTATGGGACATATAAATGAGAAACGCGTAAAACAGCTCATACAGAATGGAGCTATCTCGGCCTTTGATTTCGAATCATATGGCACGTGTGAATCATGTCTCATCGGTAAGATGACTCGTATTTCCTTCAAAAGTGTTGGAATGCGCGCTGCCGACCTATTAGGACTCATACGCACGGATGTATATGGCCCTATGTCGATCAACGCACGAGAAGGCTATAGGTATTTCATCACTTTCACGGATGATTTGAGTAGATATGGCTTTGTCTACTTAATGAAACATAAAAGTGAATCTTTTGACAAGTTCAAAGAATACCAGAATCGGGTACAGAACCACCTGGGAAGAAAGATCAAAGCACTACGATCGGATCATGGTGGCGAGTATCTTTCTCATGAGTTTGATCAACATCTTAAAGACTGTGGCATCGTTCTACAGTTGACTCCACCTGGAACACCAAAATTAAATGGTGTGTCCGAACGGAGAAATCGAACTCTACTTGATATGGTTCGATCCATGATGAGTCACACCGTTGTGCCTGATTCATTATGGGGCTATGCTCTTCTGTCAGCCGCTTTAATACTTAACCGAAGTCCGTCTAAAGTTGTTGACAAGACTCCATACGAGTTATGGAAGGGAACGATCCTAACTTGTCCTTTATTCGGGTTTGGGGCTGCGAAGCTTATGTCCAATGGAGACACGAGGACAAGCTCGGCCCGCGATTGGTCAAGACATACTTTATAGGTTATCCAAAAGGAACTTTTGGTCATTACTTCTACTCGCCAACCGAACAACGTGTTTTTGTTGTGGCTAGTGAGACGTTCTTAGAGAAAGAATTTCTCGAGAACAAGTCGAGTAATAGAACCTTCGATCTATCGGAGATTCAAGAACCAACTACCGAGCAACCATTGGAGGAAGCAGTTCCTTCAACCTTGGCTGCGGTATATATTCCTGAGGAACCTAGGAGGTCAGGAAGAGTCTCTATTCCTCCGGACAGATACATTGGTATGGTCGAGGAACATGACATAGATGACATCTTACTCTTAGAGGGTAATGAACCCACAACCTATAAAGGTGCCCTGACTAGTTCCGGCTCAAAGCTATGGCTAGAAGCCATGCAATCCGAGATGGACTCCATGTATGAGAACAACGTGTGGGATCTTGTGGACCTACCTGCAAAGGTACGCCCCCTTCAATGCAAATGGCTTTACAAGATAAAGCATGCTGTGGAAGGACAACAAGATATTCACAAGGCACGACTAGTTGCTAAAGGTTTCACCCAAGTGCCCGGCTTGCACTACGATGAAATCTTTGCACCCGTAGTCATGCTACGTTCCATTCGGATTATCTTAGCGACTGCCGCATTTCATGACTATGAAATCTGGCAGATGGACGTTAAAACTGCCTTCTTAAACGGTTATTTGGAGGAAGAGTTGTACATGGTACAACCTGAGGGTTTTATTGATCCTGAACATCCTAAGAAGGTTTGCAAGCTTAAGCGTTCCATTTATGGACTTAAGCAAGCATCACGGAGTTGGAATCATTGTAACATCCCGTATTTTCGTAAATAATATTTTAAAGGTTTTAAATTATTTTACGGAATAAAATAGTATTTTAATATAAATTGTTAAGTCATTTTTAAATCTTCCGTTAAGATCCGTCTTAAGAAACCTTAAGTCCTTAAGATGTTAATAACTTGGCATGTCATAAACCCGACTTCTAAAAACCCGTTTCAAAACAAGTAACCCGATTCATTTAAGAAAAAGGACTACAAAAACCCTAAACCCAAAGCAATCCATCGACATCTCAAAAACTCAACCACTGTTACATTAGTTCTTCATTTCTCCTTCTCTTTTCAAGCTTCAAATCAACTTTTCGAGCTCTTCCCAAATCCGAAATGCGGTAAGTCCTACATTTTCGGAATCCTTGCGAAATTTCCAAGACATCTATCTCTTTCAATTTCAATTTCGTCGAACTCGAAAAAGACGCTGTTTTAGGTAAATTCCGTTTTTAGCTTATAAAACTCGTTTCTTTTGTTGTAGGGATTGGACTAGACGATCCTGAAGTGGATAACTTTATTATTGAAGAGGAATTAGGAGCTTAACCGCTTTTGAGGTGACAATAATGAGTAACTCGGCCTTATTGTTTATATTAGCACAATATGTGGTTTTATGTTGTGTTTCATATGTGTCATGAACTTGGATGATGTTAGGACTTAGTAACATGAGGATTTAGTGTTTATATGTTCAATGTATGCTAAGTTTATTGAATTTGGGTGGTCAGTTTCTGAAATGTGAAGATGTAAAGCAATTGATGCCCGTCGTTGAGGGCACCAAAGATAAGATTTACAATTTCCTAACTTTGACTATAGATAGTGAAAGTCAGGGTCGAACCACAGAGAGGTGGGGAGTGTTTATTGTGTTGGAGATTGTGTCCTCCACATGTAGTGTGATAACGTCATTGAACATACCCTTGTACGGACAAGTGGGAGATTGTTGGGGCTGGTGTCCTTGACAATTAAGTACAATGACTTATTAAATCTCTTTAAGGATCACAAGGGCATACTTCTGTATTATTACCAGTTGATCCACGTTTATCAATAACGGTTGACTTGCTAGATAAGTTTGACGTTATTGTCATACGGATGGCGGTGGTCAACTGGTCCCTATACGTCACACCTATAGGACACGTTTGAGAGATGTGAAGGTATGAAAATACAGTCACATTTTGCCGGATATGACTAAACGGTTAGTCAGAGGTATTGACTATTAAATTAGTCAATAAGATGTTGAGATTATTATTTAATACGGATTAAATAATTTTAGCTAATACGGATTACATGATTAATTCGTAAATTAAATATAAACGGTTATATTTAATTAAATATTGTATTCGCGTATTAATATAAACAGTTATATTAATTTGGGTAATTATACAATATCGTATTTTGTCAGACCATTATTAATATATCGACTGTATTAATATCTGATAACATGTTACGATTTATAAATAAAACCCGCGAACAACTTAAAGCTAATTGGGTCGAATCACGCATTGGAATAAGGTAAGAGTGGGAAGCCCACTCATACCCAGTCTCCAATTCGGCCGAACAGAGGCTACATAAGGAGAGGGTTTCTCCTTATGTAAAACACTCTTGTTGCACTGTAAAATAATCTCAGGGTAAAATTAGGGTTTGAGAGCATTCTTCTCCCAAAACCTCAGATCTCACATCTAAAACCTCAAGGGCTCTCCCTATATTGCAAGGCAATTGGAGAGGATTTCTAGCACACGCGGCCACGTCTCAAACTAAGTCTTGGGTGCAAGTTATAGGAGGGAATTTGCATTAATTTCTGTACTTAGGCCTTTTGCGCGAGGACTAAAGGTTGTACTTCTTTTCTCATGTTTTTAATCTTATGACGATATTCACAATTGCATATTTCATTATAATCCTGCAAATTTAGGGTGAATACGCGTTTTATTCCCCACAAGTGGTATCAGAGCCTTAGGCCATGAAAATTTTACAATTATGTCTTTCATAAGTTTTAAAAATTTTGAAAACCGTACACTGTGCTTAGGCACTCGATCGAGTACCAGTTGCACTCGATCGAGTGCCCTCGTACCAGGCCCGTGCGTGTGATTTTTGTGAGAAATCGATCTTGTTTTTCGATTATAATTTGCATATTGTTAATTAATCGATATTTTTAGCAATATGTGAATCTTTTGTTGTTGTTTATTTATGATTTACACGTTTTAAATCCATGTTATAAACCCGTTTTAATTTAAAAGTGCAGCGATTTGCAGTTTTTACGAGCCACTCGATCGAGCCCTGCTGCACTCGATCGAGTGACCCTGACACTCGATCGAGTGCCCCTGTTACTCGATCGAGTGCTCTTGTTTCGGGGTGTTTATTTTCGAAAATAACTTGTTTCTTATTTTCACATGGCTTAAAATAATATACTGTATACGGAAATAGTATATTATTTAGTGAAACGGTTCACCCTCGTTTGATACATATTGTTTTAAAACAGTTTAAAATAATGGATTATATGTTTATTAAAATTGGTGATTAAAGCGGTATAGTCACATAATTTTAATCTTAAAAGGTGGTTTGGTATAAATTTATTAATCATAATAACAGTATTATGTCATGTATAAATTTTATTTAGTTGATGCATTTTATTTATCGTCTTGTGAATGCCTTGAATGCTTTCAATAACGTATTTAATTTTTGCAAACAGTTGTAACTTAGTGTGGCCTTAGAAGATTGTGTTACCGTAATGATGGGACACGATCTTGCTTGTAATTTTGAGATCTTGAATCTCCGTTTTGGGTTTTTGCCATGTAATTACTTTTGTATTTAAATTAGAATGTATCTAGGATTACTTTTGTAATTTAAATTAGTAATTTTGTGAAGACCAAAGACAAGACGGAGACCGGATGCTCACTCCCGCTGCAAGGACCAAGATAGAACATCAAGACAAGCTTCTAGGGTCCAACGGTGGATTCCAAGTTGTTTTATGTTTATTTTGGTAGGATAGGCCACACTAGGACTTTTATTTACGTTTATTGCATTTATCTTTACGCTTTCATCGATAATAGCTTGCATCATATTCCGCCTAAAAACCAAACCACCTATATCATGCCTGAAAACTGACTCATGTAGAGGTCACGCGTTAGTTTTCTGTGACAATACAGATGTCACATGTCAATTTAAAAGCCATCACTTTATTTAATTCATTCACACAAATGCTAGTTTTTAGTTCACTTAAATATGGATAAATAAGAGTTGATGGGGTCTTCCTCGTATAACCAAAAATTGAGATTAGTCTTTATAAATCAGCCTCCCATGAATCCCTTCTTCGTCGGTAGGCATAATATGACCCCTTCTACGTCGAGTAAGTGGGAACAGATGATTTATTTTATCTCAACATCATGGTCACTCGATAATATTCCAGTGACTGAGATGGACTAATAGATAGGATTTACGGAAATCTATCGACCAAGAGTTCCAATGATTGGAATTAGCCAAACTGTGGGCTTATCAATATACGGAAATTGAGTCTTGGGATCGTTTATATAATTCTTGAGGGAGATCAGTTATATAAATGCATGAGTCTACGAGTTTAAATTCAATTTAATATAGACTTAAATCACAACAATAAGTTGCTTATATGGTTTTGTTTTATCTTCTTTCAGTATAGAACACGTTCATTAAAACTGCTGTAAAACTAAAATGGCTGGTGAAGACCCAATGCCAAGTGCCAAGCTAGCACGTGAATCCTGGCTAAAAGCCTTCATGGACTCCATGAATCAGTCAACTAGACTGAGGAATGATGGGTCAAACTTCTCTGACTGGGAGGCAGCACTACGGAATGCTGCCATTGCTGACGGAAAGCTTAAGTTTTTAACTGAGCCCATTCCGGCACACCCAGGAACTGGAGCTAGAGCCAACGATGTTCGCGCTCATAGCGACTTCGTCATGGAAGCGGGTGCGATAAAGAACGTACTCATCTATGCAATGGAATCTAATTTGCAAAGACGCTTCATAACCCATGGTGCAAACAAGATTTTCACCACGCTCACTAACGAATTCTCCAAGGCTCCGAGAATCGTTTCTTATGAGCATACCTGTCGCTTCTTTGAGGCGAAACTCCAGAAGGGCCAAGCTGTTAGCCCACATATTCTCAACATGATTGAGAATATCGAGAAACTGGAGACCCTAAACTGCAAGATCAGTGAGAACATCATCGTTGATCGCATGCTTCATTCGCTTCATGATGGGTTCGCCCTCTTTAGGGCCAACTACTACATGAACGACATGAAGAAGACTCCCCATGAGCTCCACTCCCTTCTCGTACAGACTGAGAAGGATCTAAAGTTGAGTGGGAGTCTAAAGCAGGATGTTCTCATGATCTCAAGTAAGGGAAAAGGTAAAGGGAAGGCTAAAGCTCAGGGCGACCTAGCGGTAGGTAGGCCCAGGTTCAAGAAACCAGGATTTGCTAAGAGTGGGCCTGGTGAGTCGAGTAACTCACAAGGCAAGACAAAGAGCAAGGATACAAGCATGGAATGTCACCATTGCCACAAGACTGGGCATTGGAGGCGCTCATGCCCCGTGTATCGCGAGGACATTAAAGCAGGCCGTGTTACTCTTGTTGGTATGTCTTCTTCTTCTTTTATTCACATGATTGAGATTAACCATTCAAGTTGCGGAACTTGGGTACTTGATACTGGTTGTGGTTCTCATCTATGTAATCATGTGCAGGGCCTCCGAAACCAAGAACCCCTAATCAAGGGTGAGGTGGACCTGCGTGTCGGGAATGGAGCACGTGTGGCTGCAGTCTCGAAGGGAACATACGTAATCCAGCTTCCAAGTGGATTCGAGTTATTTTTATATAACTGTTATTATGTTCCTAGTTTGTCCAAAAACATTATTTCAGTTTCTGCACTTGACAAACTCGGCTTTTCATTTGTAATAGAGAATAATAGCTGTATTTTCTCCTTACACAATATGATTTATGGCAAGGCAGTTTCCATGAATGGAATTTATGTTTTAGATCAAACCACCGAGATATTACATGTGAATAATAAAAGAATAAAGGTAGGTGACAAAGATCAAACTTACCTATGACATTGTCGTATGGGACACATAAATGAGAAACGCGTAAAACAGCTCATACAGAATGGAGCTATTTCGCCCTTTGATTTCGAATCATATGGCACGTGTGAATCATGTCTCATCGGCAAAATGACTCGTATTTCCTTCAAAGGTGTTGGAATGCGCGCTGCCGACCTATTAGGACTCATACATACGGACGTATGTGGCCCTATGTCGATCAACGCACGAGAAGGCTATAGGTATTTCATCACTTTCACGGATGATTTGAGTAGATATGGCTATGTCTACTTGATGAAACATAAAAGTGAATCCTTTGACAAGTTCAAAGAATACCAGAATCGGGTACAGAACCAGCTGGGTAGAAAGATTAAAGCACTACGCTCGGATCGTGGTGGTGAGTATCTTTCACGCGAGTTTGATCAACACCTAAAAGACTGTGGGATCGTGCTACAGTTGACTCCACCTGGAACACCACAATTAAATGGTGTGTCCGAACGGAGAAATCGAACTTTACTTGATATGGTTCGATCCATGATGAGTCACACCGTTGTGCCTGATTCATTGTGGGGCTATGCTCTTTTGTCGGCCGCTCTAATACTTAACCGAAGTCCGTCTAAAGCTGTTGACAAGACTCCATTCGAGTTATGGAAGGGAACGGTCCCTAACTTGTCCTTTATTCGGGTTTGGGGCTGCGAGGCTTATGTCAAGTGGAGACACGAGGATAAGCTCGGCCCGCGATCGGTCAAGACATACTTTATAGGCTATCCAAAGGGAACGTTTGGTCATTACTTCTACTCGCCTACCGAACAACGTGTTTTTGTTGCGGCTAGTGCGACGTTCTTAGAGAAAGAATTTCTCGAGAACAAGTCGAGTAATAGAACCTTCGAGTTATCGGAGGTTCAAGAACCAACTACCGAGCAACCATTGGAGGAAACAGTACCTTCAACCGAGGCTGCGGTAGATATCCCTGAGGAACCTAGGAGGTCAGGAAGAGTCTCTATTCCACCGGACAGATACATTGGTATGGTCGAGGAACACGATACAGATGACGTCTTACTCCTAGAGGGTAATGAACCCACAACCTATAAAGGTGCCATGACCAGTTCTGACTCAAAGCTATGGCTAGAAGCCATGCAATCCGAGATGGACTCCATGTATGAGAACAACGTGTGGGATCTTGTGGACCTACCTGCAAAGGTACGTCCCCTTCAATGCAAATGGCTTTACAAGATAAAGCATGCCGTGGAAGGACAACAAGATATCCATAAGGCTAGACTAGTTGCTAAAGGTTTCACCCAAGTGCTAGGCTTGCACTACGATGAGATCTTTGCACCCGTAGTCATGCTACGTTCCATTCGGATTATCTTAGCGATCGCCGCATTTCATGACTATGAAATATGGCAAATGGACGTTAAAACCGCCTTCTTAAACGGTTATTTGGAGGAAGAGTTGTACATGGTACAACCCGAGGGTTTTATCGATCCAGCACATCCTAAGAAAGTTTGCAAGCTTAAGCGTTCCATCTATGGACTTAAGCAAGCATCGCGGAGTTGGAATCATCGCTTCGACCAAGTGATAAAAGAGAATGGGTTCATTCGATCAGTCGAGGAACCATGTCTCTATATCAAGTCGAGTGGGAGTAAGATTGTATTCCTAGTACTGTATGTCGATGACATACTCTTGATTGGGAATGACATACCTCTCTTATCTTCGGTTAAAGCATGGTTGAAAAACCATTTCCAGATGAAAGATCTGGGAGAGGCACAAAGAATTTTGGGCATCCGTATCTACAGGGATAGATCACGACGGATGTTGTCTCTCAGTCAGGAGTCTTATATAGAGAAGATTCTGGAGAGATTCAGTATGACGAACTCCAAGAAGGGGTTCCTTCCCATGACTCCTGGGCTTCACTTGAGCAAGACTCAAGAAGCTAAGTCAGTGGAAGAGAAAGAGCGCATGAGTCGGATTCCTTATGCCTCGGCAATAGGATCGATCATGTATGCCATGATATGCACACGTCCAGACGTTGCATATGCATTGAGTATGACCAGTCGATTCCAAGCTCATCCAGGTGAACCACACTGGATGGCCGTGAAAAACATTCTTAAGTACCTACGGAGGACTAAAGATTGGGGATTGACTTATGGAGGCGACTCAACGCTCTGCGCCACGGGTTACGCAGATGCTAGCTTCCAAACAGATCGAGATGACTCGAAATCTCAGTCTGGATTTGTCTTTACTCTTAATGGCGCTGCTGTCAGCTGGAAAAGTTCTAAACAGAGTGTTACAGCAGATTCTACGACTGAGTCCGAGTACTATGCCGCCTCAGAAGCAGCTAAGGAAGCAATATGGATGCGTCAATTCTTACAAGGACTATCAGTAGTGCCTAGTTCGAATGACCCAATCACCGTCTATTGTGACAATAGCGGTGCCGTCTTCCAAGCTAAGGAGCATAAGTCTAGCAGCAAGGCTAGGCATGTACAACGGAAAGCTCATCTAATCAGAGATTACGTGGAGCAAAAGGAGATTTTTATTGAAAAGATCGCTACGGATGACAACATAGCTGATCCTCTCACAAAAGCATTACCACGTGATAAGCATGAAGGGCACATTCATTCCATGGGAATTGGATGTGTTCCTAAGTTGTAGTACTCTTTTATGAATTCATGTAATAATTCATTTTCTCGTGTACTCTATTCAACCTTATTGTTATGATATAAAATGTTTTGTTTCTCATGTGGAATTGTACGCCAATTTTGAACACCACAAAGTGAACTGATTAACATTACATCGTTTTGGTCCTTGATTACCCACTTGAGCTGATAACTCAGGTAATCATTTTGTGACGTTGGTTGATGGTGGGTTCAACGAGCCATAAGTCACGTGGATGACTGACCAATCACAAAGGCGAGTTATACGGATATCTCGTAGGACACCCCGTGACATCGTTATGGAGTCCTAAATGTTTTATAACATTGGGTGCCAGGTCGTGGATAGGACCTCCATAGTGTTCCTTAGAGTCGAGTCTTTTGACTTTCAACTGTTTCTTGAGATTAAGACAGATTTTGGGTAACTTTGGTTTCTTTCCCACGGTCACCGTAACAGGGGCCAAGAGGATTTTTTCTGGGTTATTTCATGCTGGGCGATATCGGCAGGATTCGAGTTGAGGGAAATATCCAAACCCTTATCAGGATTTTATCATTTCTCAGGGCCACTCGAGGAGTAGTAACTGAAATGCATGGCCATGCTCGAATACAGATTCGTTTTATCAGTTAAGTTACTCTCTAGTCGGGGAAACCACTCTTGATACAGATCGCTTGTGAGATACGACCTTTGCGAATGCGGATTTGCAAATTGTCTTACATTGAGTGGGAGAAATTTTAAAAGGATATGAGATTCGGTTATCGCACCTACACTTGTACGGACAAGTGGGAGTTTGTTGGAGATTGTGTCCTCCACATGTAGTGTAATAACGCCATTGAACATACCCTTGTACGGACAACTGGGAGATTGTTGGGGCTGGTGTCCTTGACAATTAAGTACAATGACTTATTAAATCTCTTTAAGGATCACAAGGGCATACTTCTGTATTATTACCAGTTGATCCACGTTTATCAATAACGGTTGGCTTGCTAGATAAGTTTGACGTTATTGTCATACGGATGGCGGTGGTCAACTGGTCCCTATACGTCACACCTATAGGACACGTTTGAGAGATGTGAAGGTATGAAAATACAGTCACATTTTGCCGGATATGACTAAACGGTTAGTCAGAGGTATTGACTATTAAATTAGTCAATAAGATGTTGAGATTATTATTTAATACGGATTAAATAATTTTAGCTAATACGGATTACATGATTAATTCGTAAATTAAATATAAACGGTTATATTTAATTAAATATTGTATTCGCGTATTAATATAAACAGTTATATTAATTTGGGTAATTATACAATATCGTATTTTGTCAGACCATTATTAATATATCGACTGTATTAATATCTGATAACATGTTACGATTTATAAATAAGACCCGCGAACAACTTAAAGCTAATTGGGTCGAATCACGCATTGGAATAAGGTAAGAGTGGGAAGCCCACTCATACCCAGTCTCCAATTCGGCCGAACAGAGGCTACATAAGGAGAGGGTTTCTCCTTATGTAAAACACTCTTGTTGCACTGTAAAATAATCTCAGGGTAAAATTAGGGTTTGAGAGCATTCTTCTCCCAAAACCTCAGATCTCACATCTAAAACCTCAAGGGCTCTCCCTATATTGCAAGGCAATTGGAGAGGATTTCTAGCACACGCGGCCACGTCTCAAACTAAGTCTTGGGTGCAAGTTATAGGAGGGAATTTGCATTAATTCCTGTTCTTAGGCCTTTTGCGCGAGGACTAAAGTTTGTACTTCTTTTCTCATGTTTTTAATCTTATGACGATATTCACAATTGCATATTTCATTATAATCCTGCAAATTTAGGGTGAATACGCGTTTTATTCCCCACAAGTGGTATCAGAGCCTTAGGCCATGAAAATTTTACAATTATGTCTTTCATAAGTTTTAAAAATTTTGAAAACCGTACACTGTGCTTAGGCACTCGATCGAGTACCAGTTGCACTCGATCGAGTGCCCTCGTACCAGGCCCGTGCGTGTGATTTTTGTGAGAAATCGATCTTGTTTTTCGATTATAATTTGCATATTGTTAATTAATCGATATTTTTAGCAATATGTGAATCTTTTGTTGTTGTTTATTTATGATTTACACGTTTTAAATCCATGTTATAAACCCGTTTTAATTTAAAAGTGCAGCGATTTGCAGTTTTTATGAGCCACTCGATCGAGCCCTGCTGCACTCGATCGAGTGACCCTGACACTCGATCGAGTGCCCCTGTTACTCGATCGAGTGCTCTTGTTTCGGGGTGTTTATTTTCGAAAATAACTTGTTTCTTATTTTCACATGGCTTAAAATAATATACTGTATACGGAAATAGTATATTATTTAGTGAAACGGTTCACCCTCGTTTGATACATATTGTTTTAAAACAGTTTAAAATAATGGATTATATGTTTATTAAAATTGGTGATTAAAGCGGTATAGTCACATAATTTTAATCTTAAAAGGTGGTTTGGTATAAATTTATTAATCATAATAACAGTATTATGTCATGTATAAATTTTATTTAGTTGATGCATTTTATTTATCGTCTTGTGAATGCCTTGAATGCTTTCAATAACGTATTTAATTTTTGCAAACGGTTGTAACTTAGTGTGGCCTTAGAAGATTGTGTTACCGTAATGATGGGACACGATCTTGCTTGTAATTTTGAGATCTTGAATCTCCGTTTTGGGTTTTTGCCATGTAATTACTTTTGTATTTAAATTAGAATGTATCTAGGATTACTTTTGTAATTTAAATTAGTAATTTTGTGAAGACCAAAGACAAGACGGAGACCGGATGCTCACTCCCGCTGCAAGGACCAAGATAGAACATCAAGACAAGCTTCTAGGGTCCAACGGTGGATTCCAAGTTGTTTTATGTTTATTTTGGTAGGATAGGCCACACTAGGACTTTTATTTACGTTTATTGCATTTATCTTTACGCTTTCATCGATAATAGCTTGCATCATATTCCGCCTAAAAACCAAACCACCTATATCATGCCTGAAAACTGACTCATGTAGAGGTCACGCGTTAGTTTTCTGTGATAATACAGATGTCACATGTCAATTTAAAAGCCATCACTTTATTTAATTCATTCACGCAAATGCTAGTTTTTAGTTCACTTAAATATGGATAAATAAGAGTTGATGGGGTCTTCCTCGTATAACCAAAAATTGAGATTAGTCTTTATAAATCAGCCTCCCATGAATCCCTTCTTCGTCGGTAGGCATAATATGACCCCTTCTACGTCGGGTAAGTGGGAACAGATGATTTATTTTATCTCAACATCATGGTCACTCGATAATATTCCAGTGACTGAGATGGACTAATAGATAGGATTTACGGAAATCTATCGACCAAGAGTTCCAATGATTGGAATTAGCCAAACTGTGGGCTTATCAATATACGGAAATTGAGTCTTGGGATCGTTTATATAATTCTTGAGGGAGATCAATTATATAAATGCATGAGTCTACGAGTTTAAATTCAATTTAATATAGACTTAAATCACAACAATAAGTTGCTTATATGGTTTTGTTTTATCTTCTTTCAGTATAGAACACGTTCATTAAAACTGCTGTAAAACTAAAATGGCTGGTGAAGACCCAATGCCAAGTGCCAAGCTAGCACGTGAATCCTGGCTAAAAGCCTTCATGGACTCCATGAATCAGTCAACTAGACTGAGGAATGATGGGTCAAACTTCTCTGACTGGGAGGCAGCACTACGGAATGCTGCCATTGCTGACGGAAAGCTTAAGTTTTTAACTGAGCCCATTCCGGCACACCCAGGAACTGGAGCTAGAGCCAACGATGTTCGTGCTCATAGCGACTTCGTCATGGAAGCGGGTGCGATAAAGAACGTACTCATCTATGCAATGGAATCTAATTTGCAAAGACGCTTCATAACCCATGGTGCAAACAAGATTTTCACCACGCTCACTAACGAATTCTCCAAGGCTCCGAGAATCGTTTCTTATGAGCATACCTGTCGCTTCTTTGAGGCGAAACTCCAGAAGGGCCAAGCTGTTAGCCCACATATTCTCAACATGATTGAGAATATCGAGAAACTGGAGACCCTAAACTGCAAGATCAGTGAGAACATCATCGTTGATCGCATGCTTCATTCGCTTCATGATGGGTTCGCCCTCTTTAGGGCCAACTACTACATGAACGATATGAAGAAGACTCCCCATGAGCTCCACTCCCTTCTCGTACAGACTGAGAAGGATCTAAAGTTGAGTGGGAGTCTAAAGCAGGATGTTCTCATGATCTCAAGTAAGGGAAAAGGTAAAGGGAAGGCTAAAGCTCAGGGCGACCTAGCGGTAGGTAGGCCCAGGTTCAAGAAACCAGGATTTGCTAAGAGTGGGCCTGGTGAGTCGAGTAACTCATAAGGCAAGACAAAGAGCAAGGATACAAGCATGGAATGTCACCATTGCCACAAGACTGGGCATTGGAGGCGCTCATGCCCCGTGTATCGCGAGGACATTAAAGCAGGCCGTGTTACTCTTGTTGGTATGTCTTCTTCTTCTTTTATTCACATGATTGAGATTAACCATGCAAGTTGCGGAACTTGGGTACTTGATACTGGTTGTGGTTCTCATCTATGTAATCATGTGCAGGGCCTCCGAAACCAAGAACCCCTAATCAAGGGTGAGGTGGACCTGCGTGTCGGGAATGGAGCACGTGTGGCTGCAGTCTCGAAGGGAACATACGTAATCCAGCTTCCAAGTGGATTCGAGTTATTTTTATATAACTGTTATTATGTTCCTAGTTTGTCCAAAAACATTATTTCAGTTTCTGCACTTGACAAACTCGGCTTTTCATTTGTAATAGAGAATAATAGCTGTATTTTCTCCTTACACAATATGATTTATGGCAAGGCAGTTTCCATGAATGGAATTTATGTTTTAGATCAAACCACCGAGATATTACATGTGAATAATAAAAGAATAAAGGTAGGTGACAAAGATCAAACTTACCTATGGCATTGTCGTATGGGACACATAAATGAGAAACGCGTAAAACAGCTCATACAGAATGGAGCTATTTCGCCCTTTGATTTCGAATCATATGGCACGTGTGAATCATGTCTCATCGGCAAAATGACTCGTATTTCCTTCAAAGGTGTTGGAATGCGCGCTGCCGACCTATTAGGACTCATACATACGGACGTATGTGGCCCTATGTCGATCAACGCACGAGAAGGCTATAGGTATTTCATCACTTTCACGGATGATTTGAGTAGATATGGCTATGTCTACTTGATGAAACATAAAAGTGAATCCTTTGACAAGTTCAAAGAATACCAGAATCGGGTACAGAACCAGCTGGGTAGAAAGATTAAAGCACTACGCTCGGATCGTGGTGGTGAGTATCTTTCACGCGAGTTTGATCAACACCTAAAAGACTGTGGGATCGTGCTACAGTTGACTCCACCTGGAACACCACAATTAAATGGTGTGTCCGAACGGAGAAATCGAACTTTACTTGATATGGTTCGATCCATGATGAGTCACACCGTTGTGCCTGATTCATTGTGGGGCTATGCTCTTTTGTCGGCCGCTCTAATACTTAACCGAAGTCCGTCTAAAGCTGTTGACAAGACTCCATTCGAGTTATGGAAGGGAACGGTCCCTAACTTGTCCTTTATTCGGGTTTGGGGCTGCGAGGCTTATGTCAAGTGGAGACACGAGGATAAGCTCGGCCCGCGATCGGTCAAGACATACTTTATAGGCTATCCAAAGGGAACGTTTGGTCATTACTTCTACTCGCCTACCGAACAACGTGTTTTTGTTGCGGCTAGTGCGACGTTCTTAGAGAAAGAATTTCTCGAGAACAAGTCGAGTAATAGAACCTTCGAGTTATCGGAGGTTCAAGAACCAACTACCGAGCAACCATTGGAGGAAACAGTACCTTCAACCGAGGCTGCGGTAGATATCCCTGAGGAACCTAGGAGGTCAGGAAGAGTCTCTATTCCACCGGACAGATACATTGGTATGGTCGAGGAACATGATACAGATGACGTCTTACTCCTAGAGGGTAATGAACCCACAACCTATAAAGGTGCCATGACCAGTTCTGACTCAAAGCTATGGCTAGAAGCCATGCAATCCGAGATGGACTCCATGTATGAGAACAACGTGTGGGATCTTGTGGACCTACCTGCAAAGGTACGTCCCCTTCAATGCAAATGGCTTTACAAGATAAAGCATGCCGTGGAAGGACAACAAGATATCCATAAGGCTAGACTAGTTGCTAAAGGTTTCACCCAAGTGCCAGGCTTGCACTACGATGAGATCTTTGCACCCGTAGTCATGCTACGTTCCATTCGGATTATCTTAGCGATCGCCGCATTTCATGACTATGAAATATGGCAAATGGACGTTAAAACCGCCTTCTTAAACGGTTATTTGGAGGAAGAGTTGTACATGGTACAACCCGAGGGTTTTATCGATCCAGCACATCCTAAGAAAGTTTGCAAGCTTAAGCGTTCCATCTATGGACTTAAGCAAGCATCGCGGAGTTGGAATCATCGCTTCGACCAAGTGATAAAAGAGAATGGGTTCATTCGATCAGTCGAGGAACCATGTCTCTATATCAAGTCGAGTGGGAGTAAGATTGTATTCCTAGTACTGTATGTCGATGACATACTCTTGATTGGGAATGACATACCTCTCTTATCTTCGGTTAAAGCATGGTTGAAAAACCATTTCCAGATGAAAGATCTGGGAGAGGCACAAAGAATTTTGGGCATCCGTATCTACAGGGATAGATCACGACGGATGTTGTCTCTCAGTCAGGAGTCTTATATAGAGAAGATTCTGGAGAGATTCAGTATGACGAACTCCAAGAAGGGGTTCCTTCCCATGACTCCTGGGCTTCACTTGAGCAAGACTCAAGAAGCTAAGTCAGTGGAAGAGAAAGAGCGCATGAGTCGGATTCCTTATGCCTCGGCAATAGGATCGATCATGTATGCCATGATATGCACACGTCCAGACGTTGCATATGCATTGAGTATGACCAGTCGATTCCAAGCTCATCCAGGTGAACCACACTGGATGGCCGTGAAAAACATTCTTAAGTACCTACGGAGGACTAAAGATTGGGGATTGACTTATGGAGGCGACTCAACGCTCTGCGCCACGGGTTACGCAGATGCTAGCTTCCAAACAGATCGAGATGACTCGAAATCTCAGTCTGGATTTGTCTTTACTCTTAATGGCGCTGCTGTCAGCTGGAAAAGTTCTAAACAGAGTGTTACAGCAGATTCTACGACTGAGTCCGAGTACTATGCCGCCTCAGAAGCAGCTAAGGAAGCAATATGGATGCGTCAATTCTTACAAGGACTATCAGTAGTGCCTAGTTCGAATGACCCAATCACCGTCTATTGTGACAATAGCGGTGCCGTCTTCCAAGCTAAGGAGCATAAGTCTAGCAGCAAGGCTAGGCATGTACAACGGAAAGCTCATCTAATCAGAGATTACGTGGAGCAAAAGGAGATTTTTATTGAAAAGATCGCTACGGATGACAACATAGCTGATCCTCTCACAAAAGCATTACCACGTGATAAGCATGAAGGGCACATTCATTCCATGGGAATTGGATGTGTTCCTAAGTTGTAGTACTCTTTTATGAATTCATGTAATAATTCATTTTCTCGTGTACTCTATTCAACCTTATTGTTATGATATAAAATGTTTTGTTTCTCATGTGGAATTGTACGCCAATTTTGAACACCACAAAGTGAACTGATTAACATTACATCGTTTTGGTCCTTGATTACCCACTTGAGCTGATAACTCAGGTAATCATTTTGTGACGTTGGTTGATGGTGGGTTCAACGAGCCATAAGTCACGTGGATGACTGACCAATCACAAAGGCGAGTTATACGGATATCTCGTAGGACACCCCGTGACATCGTTATGGAGTCCTAAATGTTTTATAACATTGGGTGCCAGGTCGTGGATAGGACCTCCATAGTGTTCCTTAGAGTCGAGTCTTTTGACTTTCAACTGTTTCTTGAGATTAAGACAGATTTTGGGTAACTTTGGTTTCTTTCCCACGGTCACCGTAACAGGGGCCAAGAGGATTTTTTCTGGGTTATTTCATGCTGGGCGATATCGGCAGGATTCGAGTTGAGGGAAATATCCAAACCCTTATCAGGATTTTATCATTTCTCAGGGCCACTCGAGGAGTAGTAACTGAAATGCATGGCCATGCTCGAATACAGATTCGTTTTATCAGTTAAGTTACTCTCTAGTCGGGGAAACCACTCTTGATACAGATCGCTTGTGAGATACGACCTTTGCGAATGCGGATTTGCAAATTGTCTTACATTGAGTGGGAGAAATTTTAAAAGGATATGAGATTCGGTTATCGCACCTACACTTGTACGGACAAGTGGGAGTTTGTTGGAGATTGTGTCCTCCACATGTAGTGTAATAACGCCATTGAACATACCCTTGTACGGACAACTGGGAGATTGTTGGGGCTGGTGTCCTTGACAATTAAGTACAATGACTTATTAAATCTCTTTAAGGATCACAAGGGCATACTTCTGTATTATTACCAGTTGATCCACGTTTATCAATAACGGTTGGCTTGCTAGATAAGTTTGACGTTATTGTCATACGGATGGCGGTGGTCAACTGGTCCCTATACGTCACACCTATAGGACACGTTTGAGAGATGTGAAGGTATGAAAATACAGTCACATTTTGCCGGATATGACTAAACGGTTAGTCAGAGGTATTGACTATTAAATTAGTCAATAAGATGTTGAGATTATTATTTAATACGGATTAAATAATTTTAGCTAATACGGATTACATGATTAATTCGTAAATTAAATATAAACGGTTATATTTAATTAAATATTGTATTCGCGTATTAATATAAACAGTTATATTAATTTGGGTAATTATACAATATCGTATTTTGTCAGACAATTATTAATATATCGACTGTATTAATATCTGATAACATGTTACGATTTATAAATAAAACCCGCGAACAACTTAAAGCTAATTGGGTCGAATCACGCATTGGAATAAGGTAAGAGTGGGAAGCCCACTCATACCCAGTCTCCAATTCGGCCGAACAGAGGCTACATAAGGAGAGGGTTTCTCCTTATGTAAAACACTCTTGTTGCACTGTAAAATAATCTCAGGGTAAAATTAGGGTTTGAGAGCATTCTTCTCCCAAAACCTCAGATCTCACATCTAAAACCTCAAGGGCTCTCCCTATATTGCAAGGCAATTGGAGAGGATTTCTAGCACACGCGGCCACGTCTCAAACTAAGTCTTGGGTGCAAGTTATAGGAGGGAATTTGCATTAATTCCTGTTCTTAGGCCTTTTGCGCGAGGACTAAAGGTTGTACTTCTTTTCTCATGTTTTTAATCTTATGACGATATTCACAATTGCATATTTCATTATAATCCTGCAAATTTAGGGTGAATACGCGTTTTATTCTCCACATATTGTTTAAGGTTAATGTTTTAGGGTAACAATTTGGGGGTTTAAATTGGTTGTCACTAAGTCTAGAATAAAAGATAATAATAAAATAAGAAATTAAGAATGAGATAAAACTTATAGTAAAAGAATGCTAGGATGTTCGGGTAGTAAATAGCTACGATGGTGTAAATCCTAAGTCAACATGTATTGCAGTCGCGTAAGGGGTGTAACACATCCTTTCGGTCTATGGTACCTAATAGCTCCTTTCGGCCTATGCTATTAGTTCCTAGGTCTCACTATTATTGGGTGTCAACAATAAAAGTGATTCCTAAATTCTGGGTCACATACCTTTCAGTCTTAAGTAACCTAGCCGTCTTAAGGTGTAAAACAATGCCCTTCCCGTATCTCTCAATCTTGGGTAGGTCATTACTAATATCCTACAAGTCTCCTTTCAGTCTCATTGTAGGTTATTATAATCTAGAAATTAAAATGAAACAGAATACGAACGCGAGTTGGTCGACCGACCAGCTACCCCGGTCGGCCGACCTCCTGCCTGCAACAGATGGATTTCGGAAATTACACTATCGTTGCATATTTACTCCCTACATCCTAACATGTGAAATTAGCTACTCATGACTATTGAAACAATAATAAAAACAGAAGAAAACATGGAAATCATAATGGACATTAATCTAAACATGCAATAATAACAAAGGCTTTGGGATTCTAACTTAAACCGAATACTAATAATTCTAAGACAAGAACAATTGATAAACTGAAATTGAAATAAGAATTACCGGAATATTGATTAGGGTAGAAAAGAACAAGCTTTATTGATTATCGCGGAAGGATTGATGAACAATGAATAAAACTTACAAAACAATAACCTTGAAAAGAGAGAACTAAAACTAAAGATAATTTGAGAGTTGGTAATTAGATGTAGAAATAGACTAAGTATTGGATGCTAGATAATAGATAGAAAACTGAATGCTTAACCCTAATCACGTAATCTATAACCCTTATAAATGTGTGAACTTCTACTTAAGGTGAATAGTAGAGCAGTTCCACACGGGTTAAGCACGTGATGAGCAGTGTGCTGCTTGTCTTCTTCCTCCACCTTTCTCTTCTTATGTGCTACTTTGTTGTACTGTGTCCACAGAATTGTGGTGCTCTGTTCCTGTGGTTACAATATCGTGGATCGATTCTTTGCTTTTTTAGAGCTTGTAAACTATATGCACCTTTGCTTATGCTATCTTTAGGCCTTGAAATGTGCGCTAGGCTTCGTTCCTTCGTGTCCTTAGCCATAAAAATCACTTGAGGACGGATTTGGTTTGAAATCGCCTTTTTTCCGCATAATTCTACAAAAGGGCATAAAAATACGAAAGTAGACAATTGTTGGGAAATAAGGGCTAAAACATAGTAAATGAAATAGATGTAAAACATCATAAAATAGACACGCATCAAATTCCCCAAACCAAACCTTGCTTGCTGTTTTGGTAAAATTTCTACCGAGTTGAATTATTGTGATGTAGGTCAAAGTGACAACCAATATAAAGATTAACGCAGAAAATGAATACAAAAATTAACGAGACGAAATAATGACACAAGGGATTTTGGTGACGCGGAAAAACCCGATGAGGGAAACAACCGCGGGGGGAACGGAATCCCACCAATATTTTTACTATGATCGAGGATGTACGCTGTTGAGATGGATTACAAGTGTTTACGTAGGTAGCTAGGTTACAGTATATGCATGAATGAATAAAGAAATGCCTTCGTTTTTTCTTTTATAGCTGCAAGTCGCTTGCCCAACTGATTCATTCTGGTGCTAGGATGTGGGAGGGAATATAGGGGAATATCCCTTTAGGGTTTTGACCCGTTTCCTTTCTCCAACAGCTTTTCTTCTGCTCTGGTCTGCGTCTGCTCTGTTTCTGATTCTGCGCCTGCTTCTTGTAGTGGGCTGCTTATTTATTTATCCTTGGGCCCAATGGTGAAGTATGGTTTTTTGGGCTAAACAATTTCCCCCAAATTTCAGCCTATTTTGGCCTTAATTGGGCTGGAATTTTCTTTGTGCCGTTGAGTGTGCTTCTGGATTTTTCCGTGGTAGTTGGGTAGTCTAGGCAACTGTTCACAGCCGTTTTCTTTACCCACTTGTCCCACCTGTCCCATCACTTCATTAACTGCCTGTTCCCTTGCCATTTACTCTTTAACTCTTCAATTTCCACCTTTTGAATTCAACTTTCAAATTTTAACCACCCACTCCTTTTCTATAAATACCCTATTTTTAACTGCGCACTCTTACTTTCCTTCTTCTCTTACTTTCTTTACCATCTTCAGATATTTACTCTTTCTTACTTGCTTTCTTGCTCTTTCTTTTCTCAGTAAAACTTTTTACCACTTCTTTTAATAATCCATCATGTTTGCTCCTGGATCCTCTTCCGCTACTCCTTCCTCTACTCCTGCTCCTGCTGGGTCTTCTGGATCCAGCTCTGCTTCGGGGGACTACTCTGGTCCCTTCCCGTCACAGAAGCTGCTTGCGGCTAAACATTTATGCGATTCCTCTTTCAACGAGTCTCATGCCTCTTTTATCAAGCTTCGATTTGGGTTTCCGGATGGGGTGGTCTATCACTTCCCTCTTGCTGGCGAGAAGGCCGATTTTGAGAGGGAAGGGTGGACTTGTTTCTATGAATACCCTTTCCGTCTGGGTCTCAGGTTTCCTTTTCCTGATTTGATTGTCGATTTCCTGAAGTTAACCAAACTAGCTATATATGTGCCAGATTGCTCCGCATGCATGGAGAATCTTACTCAGTATTTTTGCTCTGAACCGTGAACGGGGGCTGAACATTGGTTTGGCTGACTTGGGGCAGTGGTTCACCCCTTGTTCTCTGGGTCATTCTCAGTGTACCATTCGTAGCCACGACAATATGCCTTCTGCCATTATCTTTTCCACTACTCCGGATGATAGTAAGTGGTTTACCCGCTTTATTTTCGTCAAGATTGACACATTGCCTTCCTCTCCTGATTATATTTTCTCTGCATGGCAGCCTGTGGAAGGTAATGGTTTTGCTCTGGCATTCTTTTGATTTTCCTTACTTTATTGTTTTTTCGTCTGTTTCTGACGGTTTGTTAGTTTCTGCAGGTCGTAGCTTGGCTAAGCTTCCTGATTCCGCTGATCCTCCTACTTCCAAGGCCAAACTCCTGGACCTTCCTGCCGAGGAGAGGACGTTCTCCAAGCTGGTCCGGGACGCTGCTGTTCTGGTGGTGAAGAAGGAGGGTATGGTACTTTCGATGTTTTTTGTTTACTTTGGGTGGATCTGCGCTTGATCTGTTCTGATTCCTGCTGTCATCTTTCCAGGCAAGCCCAGAGTTGATGTGAGCAGGGTGATGCAGCTGCGCAGAAAAAGGCTGGCTTCTGGGGACGCGGGGTCCTCAAAGAAGACAAAAATGGACGTTGTGGAGGGGAGCTCTGCTGGAGCTGGGTCCCAAGCTGCCCCTATCGAAGTTGATACTGTTGATCTGGTTCAGGAACCTGTTTCTAAAGCTCCCTATGTTGATCCTTCTCCTCTCAAGATTCCTCCCTCCATTCCTACTCCTGGTTACCAGCCAGTTCTGGAGCAGCTGCCTCTGCCATCTTCTGGAGGAGGTTCATCTTCTTCTCCTTTGCGCCTGGACCTCCCAGCGGGTTTTGGCGGGTCCAGGACTAACCTCTGGCCTGCTTTGGACTCATTACTTTTCTCTGTCTCTGCCTCTATTATGGAAACTCGTCCTTTCAAGGACTTGATCAGACGTACTGCGGAGGTTTCCTTTGAGGTAACCCTTCTTCTTTCCCTTTTTCCTTTTTCTTCTTTGTTATCTTTCCTGATCTGATCTGGATTTCCAGGTTCTGGAGCTGTCACTTTGTGCTAAACGACAGAGTGAGGCCTTGCTGGCTGAACTTCATTGTTCGAAGGCGGCTCAATCTGAGGCTCTGAGGAGGAGGCAGAAGGTGGAGATCGAGGATGCAGGAGGCCCTAGCAAAGAAGGAGCGGGAGTTATCAGAGAAGCTGAGCTTGGAGGAGACCTTGAGGGAAAGTTTGCGGCACGCTGTTGAGCGTTCTCGCCAGGACGTGGCTAAGGGTCCGGAAATGCTCAAAGCTCAGGAGGAGGCTTCTCAGAACCAGCTAGCCACGACTCACTCTAAGCTGGAGAGGGCCTTGACTTCGGAGGCGGACCTGGTGCTGAAGGTGGAGGCCCTGGAGCAAAAGAAGGCTGGTCTGCAGAGGGCGTTAATTGAAGCTGTTGCTTATACTGCTGCTGAGACCCGGGTGAAGTGTGTTCGGGAGTTCCAGGAGGATAACCATACTACCTGGGACTTCGCAGCTTTGGAGAAGGCATTTGCTTCTGACTTTCCCGAGGGTTTAAACATGGACCTGATCTCTGACGATGATGAGGAAGAAGATGGGGTGGGGTCCCAAGATGCTGGAGAGGAGGTGACCTCTGACCCCACCAACGCTGATGTAGCTGCTGCTGGGCCTACTCCTGATGAGTAGGTTTAAAATTTATCTGCTTGGCCCTGATATGGGCGTTTTAATATTTTTTGAACTTTAGATGCCCCTGCGTGGGCTTAATGGTTGTAACTTTTTGCTGCTGGTCCGGGTGGACCAGCGAAAACAATTTTGCTGCTTGTCCGGGTGGACCAGCGAAAACAATTCTGTTTTGAGCTGCTTTGAGCAGCTTTTAATCGTATGTCCCCATTGTGTTGGGCTTTCTTATCTTGTTGCTTTCTGCCGTTTTTTCTGGCGTTTTTTCCTTTGTGCATGCATGTTTCGTTTGTTTTTTGGCCATCGCTGTTTTGGTGTGCTGGCCTGGTGTTTTATATACCCATCCCTATACTGGGGTGCCAGGCTTGACTTAGGTTCTCCTGTGATCAGTGCAGATTTCCTCTTTAGGTCAGTCCACTAGGATAAGTAAATTCTGGTCCAGAAAACAAATGATGAAATTTTTCCTTTTAAAACTTGAAAATTGAAAACACACTAAGGTTTGAAATTATAAAACTTAGGTTAAAAATAGAGAAGTACAATAACATTTTAACTCAAGTTTATAGGAAATATAAAGATAAGACAAAATTTTAAGCTGAACCAAAGTAAACTTTACGCAGAGTAGAACCTGAGTCTAAGGGAGCTGCTCTGATCTGGTGGAGGCACCTCTAGATGATATACTTTTTTAGGTGAAGTATATTCCATGATCTGGGTATCATTTCCCCTTCCATTGTCATTAGCCTGTAGGCCCCATTACCAACTATGCTCTCCACTTGGTATGGGCCCTCCCAGTTGTATGCAAATTTTCCGGCTTGTCGGTTTTTGGTGTTTTGGAACACCTTTCTCAGGACCAGATCTCCTACTTGCAGGGTTCTGATCCTGACGTTTTTGTTGTAGCTTCGAGCCACCATCTGCTTGTATGAGGCCATCCTGACGTACGCACTGGTCCTGAGTTCATCAACAGTGTCCAGGCTTCTTGTCATTTCTACTTGGTTCTGGTCCTCAGTTATACTCCCGTATCTGTGGGTTGGGATTTTGACTTCAGAGGGAATTACTGCTTCTGCTCCGAAGACAAGGCTGAAGGGGGTCTGACCTGTTGCTACTTTCGGAGTAGTATTGTCAGCCCACAGGACCAGAGGGAGCTCCTCTGCCCATTTCCCTCCCATTTCTTGTAGTTTATTTTTCATATTCTCAATGATGATCTTATTACTAGATTCGGCTTGTCCATTGGACTGGGGGTTTCTGGGGGTAGACTTCTGGAGTGATACGTTCCACCCAGCACAGAAAGCCTCGGTTTCCTTCCCAATGAATTGGGAACCATTGTCACATATTATTTCTGAAGGTATGCCAAATCTGGTGAATATATTGCGCTTAATAAAAGAGATGACCTGTGTTTCGGTGGTCTGGGTGAATGATTCTGCTTCGATCCACTTAGAAAAGTAATCTGTCATGGCCAGCATATACATCTTGTTTCCTGGTGCTCTGGGGAGAGGTCCCACAATATCCATCCCCCACTTCATAAAAGGCCATGGGGATATGATCGGGTGCAGAGGCTCTGCTGGTTGGTGATTGACAGATGCGTGTCTTTGACAGGCGTCACATTTCCTTGCATACTCCTTCGCATCCTTGCGCATTGTGGGCCAGAAGTATCCCATTCTGAGGGCTCTATTGGACAAGCTTCTTCCCCCTGCATGATTTCCACAGTCTCCGCTGTGGAGGTCATGCAAGACTGTCTGCGCCTCAGTCTGGTCCAGGCATCGCAGATATGGCCCTGCTAATGATTTCCGGAACAGGATTCCATCAATCAGTAGGAATATGGAAGCCTTCATCCTGAAACTGCGCGCTTCTTTCTTACTGCTGGGCTGGATGTCATGCTGCAACCAGTCCAGGTATGGCTTTCGCAAGTCTTGTTCTGACTCCTGGTCTGGGTTGTTGCTGCAGATAGGTAGCTCCTCCTGGTTCGAATCTGGTCCAGGAATGGCTGGTTTGAGGACATGGGTGATTGGAATACTGACTACGTCGGCTGGTTTGAAGGTTGAGCCTAGGGTGGCCAGTGCATCTGCTTCTGCGTTCTGCTCTCTGGGTACTTGCTGGATGCAGAATTCCTCGAATCTGCTGATTAACTCCTTTGCTATACACAAGTAGGCCACCATTGTGGGGTCTCTTGCTTCGTATGCTCCATTGACATGGTTCACAATTAGTTGTGAATCGCTGTATACATTAACATGGTTGATTTCCATGTCCAGGGCTAGTTGCAGTCCCAGGACTAGGGCTTCATACTCAGCCACATTATTTGTGGTCTTGAACTCACATCGGACTGCTTGGGTGATTAGATCCCCTTCTGGTGATCGGAGGATCAACCCAACTCCGGACCCTC
This sequence comes from Silene conica, assembly GCA_029255685.2. NCBI lineage: Eukaryota > Viridiplantae > Streptophyta > Magnoliopsida > Caryophyllales > Caryophyllaceae > Silene > Silene conica. Next base: position 50,019,258 of record CM055316.2, read on the forward strand.
TGGCGTTTGAAGCTCCATCGACTCGTAACTCCCAGGTGCCTGGTTTGGCACCCTGGTGTAGGTGCAGGATTTCCTGCTCTGCTTGGGTCTGGAGTGCCGGGCTGAAATCGGAGACAAAGTCTGCAAGGGCTTGTGACTTTATGGTTGTGCGTGGTTCAAACTGGAGATCATAGCCACTGAGGTGCACAGACCACTTAGCCATTCGTCCTGATAATTCTGGCTTTCTCATAACCGTCTTGAGTGGGTGATTGGTAACCACTGAGATGGTATGAGACTCAAAGTACGGACGCAGCTTATAGAATGCTGTGACCAATGCCAATACTAGTTTCTCAAGTGAGGTATACCTTGCTTCTGCTGGCAGTAATGATTTGCTGACGTAGTACACCGGGTGCTGGGCCCCTTCGTGCTGTCGGACCAGAACTGCACTTACTACTGCTTCGGTTACTGAGAGGTACAGGAGCAGGACCTCCCCCTTCTCTGGTTTGGATAGCAGGGGTGGGCTGCTTAGGTACCGCTTCAATTCCTGGAATGCCTTTTCGTGCTCTGGTGTCCAGTCAAACTTCTGGCTTTTTCTAAGAATATCATAGAATAATCTGCACCGGTCTGACGATCTGGAGATAAACCTGCTCAGGGCTGCTACTCTTCCCGTCAGACGCTGCACATCTTTGGGCTTCTGGGGTGATTCCAGTTGCAGAACTGCTTTGATTTGTTCTGTGCTGGCTTCTACCCCCCTCTGTGTTACCATATACCCCAGGAATTTCCCACTGGAAACTCCAAAGGTACACTTAGCTGGATTTAACTTCATTTTGTACTTCCGGAGAGTGTTGAATGTTTCCTCCAGGTGCTAGGTGTGGTCTGCTGATTGCTTGGATTTGACCACCATATCGTCTATGTAGACTTCCATATTGCGTCCTATCTGGTCTTTGAACATTATATTGACGAGCCGCTGGTATGTGGAACCAGCATTCTTAAGACCGAAGGGCATTACGTTGTAGCAGTAGATGCCTCTTTCGGACCTGAATGCTGTCTTCTCCTGGTCTGCCGGGTCCATTTTGATCTGGTTGTACCCGCTCCAGGCATCTAGGAAAGTTAACATTTCGTGGCCTGCAGTGGCGTCCACCATAGCATCTATATGTGGCAAGGGGAATGGGTCCTTGGGGCAGGCCTTATTCAGGTCTGTGAAATCCACGCAGACCCTCCACTTACCATTCTTTTTTGGTACCACCACTACATTAGATAGCCATTCTGGGTCTATGCCAATCATATCTTTGTGGGACCAGGCAAAGCAGTCCACGTTCTTTCGGAGCAGCTGGAGGAGCTGCTGGCGCAGATCTCCAGAGCACTCTGAGCCTACGAGCACGATCCTTTCTGGGTGCTGCTCATCCAGGTGGAACTCATCGATTTCTGCCTGCTGGGGCTCGATGTACTCCTCCTGGATGTGCAGTTGTTGTAATTGCTATGCTCTAGCAGCTGGTGGTCTGGTGGTCCTTTTAAGAGCTACTTTGTACCAATCCTTGTCCTCCTCCTGGTCTCCCCGTATCTCCTGAACTCCCCACGGTGTAGGAAATTTCAGGCACTGGTGGTACGTTGACGGGATTGCTCGCATTTCATGGATCCAGGGCCTGCCAAGAATAACGTTGTAAGTAGATGGACCATCAATAACTAAGTACCTTACCTGTTTGTTCAGCCCTCCGGCGTAGGTGGGGATGATGATTTCCCCCAGGGTATGCGCTGTTTCTCCACTGAATCCGACCAGGGGAATAACTTTCTTTGTCAGGTCCTTCTCGTCAAATCCCATGCTCTTTAGTGCATCCAGCATTAGCAGGTTGACGGAGCTGCCTGTGTCTACCATGACCTTCCTGACCTCACAGTTGCCGATGTTCAATGTGATAATCAGGGCATCATGGTGCTGCTCTGGTACAGCTACTGCATCTGTCTCGTCAAAAGTTACTGCTGGGAAATCCTGCCTTGCTATTCTGCATGATGACTTTGGCTTGTCCCCCTTTCCTGCAGTTACACGCCTCTTGGCCGCTGAGTAGGTGAGCCCACAAAGCTCTGATCCTCCAGTGATGACATTGACAATTCTATTGCAAGGAGGAGCTGGTGAGGGCTGCACCTGGCTGGCTGCATTGACTCTGGTGGACTTCTCTGGGAGCAGATGATCCAAGTTGCCTCGGTCATACTGGAATCGGACCTCCTTCCTGAGGGTATAGCATTCATCCGTTGTATGGCCTATGTCATCATGAAATTCACATCTTTTGCTAGCATCACGACGGTCGTTGGGTCGCTCCTCTTTCTTCTTTGGCCATCTGACTCCCTTGAGTTCTTTTAAGGCCTTCAGCAAGCCTGCCATCCCGGTGGTAAAACCATACTTGCTGACCTTCGGAGGTGGATCTGCATCACTTTTACCACCGGTGCTCTTAGATACTTTGCTCACTGGCTTGCTGTAGGGCTTTGATCTTTCGCTCCTTTTTTCCACTGGTGCTTTCCTGGACACAGGTTCTGTGTCATAGGTACTTCTTCTGGAGGCAGCGTCTTCTTCCAGCCTCATGGCTGCAACTGCCTGGGCCTGTACATCAGCAAAGGCAGTGCATGGGTGCATTGTCAACTGCTTGTACAAGTCTGAATCGTGATGTAACCCCCTGCGGAAAGCTTCGATGGCAGTGGATACATCACAATGTGGAATGGCAACCTTCTCCTTGTTGAACCTGGTGAGGTAATCTCGAGTGGTTTCCTCGAATCCTTGAACAATTCTGTATAGATCGCTGGTCTGCTTTTCTGGTTTCATGCTGCTAGCAAACTGCTGATTAAAGGCATTAACCAGATCTGCAAAGGAGGAGATGCTGCGATTGGGCAATCCCACAAACCAGTGCAGGGCTGCTCCGGATAGGGTTGACCCAAATCCTTTGCACATGCAAGCCTCCTTAAGTGCTCCGGTTGCGGTTACCACCATCATTTTTCGCTTATACTGGTTTATGTGGTCCAGGGGGTCGGCCGTACCATCATATAGTGTCATGGTTGGTGGCACAAACCCCTTGGGCACATTGATCAAGGCGATATTGTCGATGAATGGTGAATCTGCATAGCTGTCCTGGGAAGCTTTCTCCATTGGCCTTGGCATACCAGGTATCTTGGTGATCATGTCTTTCAACTCCTGGTAGCGCTGGTCTGAGAGACTGCCTGCTCCGGGGAATGGATTGACTGGCGGAGGGAAGGAGCCTGAAGGGGCTCCTCCCCAGGGACCTGCAGTCGGGTTGATTGGCGGAGGGAAGAAGCCTGGCGGGGCTCCTCCCCAAGGTCCTGCGGCTGGTTGATTGGCTGCCACGGACGAATTGAAGCCTGGTCCTGGATGCCAACCAACTGCTGACTGCGCTTGTGCTCCTCCTTGCCACCCTCCAGTGCTGGACTGGTTCACGGGTGCTGCTCCTACTGAGATCTCTGGCGTTCGCCCGATGGTAGGCTGCGGAGGGGTACCTGAAAAAATCAAAGGATCAATCCCAGGGGGAAAACAAGGTGTAGGATTACCTGCAGGCTGAACTGGTCTGGACTGCGGTGCTCCAAACACAGACGAGTCCAGATCCAGTATCTCTGGGCCACTGCTCGGGGTGGTGACACCTAGATCCAGCCTGGTGACGATCTCCTAGGGAATTGGCCGGTTCAACCCCGCTCTCCCGAAGGGATTGAAGGTCTGGCCAGGCCCTGGCTGCAACATTCTGAACGGCTGCTCTGGACGTGTGACTGCGGCGATCTGCTCTCTCAGGTCCAGATTGTCCTTCTTCAGGCCCTTTATGGCTTCCTGCAGAGCACGCATTCCCTGGACCACCATCTGCATCGGATCTGTACGGGGAGCCTGCGGCTGATGGCCTGCTCCTGGCATATGGGTTTCTCCACTTCTGCTGGGGCTGCTTTCTCTGCTCTGCCTTGGAGAAGCTGACACAGGGGGTGATCTGGGAACCTGAGGAGGTTTGCTGGATGGGGCCACAACCTTGGAGGCTGTGGTCTGACTTACGACCAGGGATGGTCCTGCGAGACCAGCAGGTACAGTAGGGTTGGTCCCACTGGACTGGGCTGGCATGCTCTGGGAACTGGAAGGGTTTGCTCTGGTCCCAGACATGTTCTTTGTGACGAAATGACGGTTTTATATATTGGAATGTGCACTAGGCCCCACGGTGGGCGCCAAATTGTTTTGGTAAAATTTCTACCGAGTTGAATTATTGTGATGTAGGTCAAAGTGACAACCAATATAAAGATTAACGCAGAAAATGAATACAAAAATTAACGAGACGAAATAATGACACAAGGGATTTTGGTGACGCGGAAAAACCCGATGAGGGAAACAACCGCGGGGGGAACGGAATCCCACCAATATTTTTACTATGATCGAGGATGTACGCTGTTGAGATGGATTACAAGTGTTTACGTAGGTAGCTAGGTTACAGTATATGCATGAATGAATAAAGAAATGCCTTCGTTTTTTCTTTTATAGCTGCAAGTCGCTTGCCCAACTGATTCATTCTGGTGCTAGGATGTGGGAGGGAATATAGGGGAATATCCCTTTAGGGTTTTGACCCGTTTCCTTTCTCCAACAGCTCTTCTTCTGCTCTGGTCTGCGTCTGCTCTGTTTCTGATTCTGCGCCTGCTTCTTGTGGTGGGCTGCTTGTTTATTTATCCTTGGGCCCAATGGTGAAGTATGGTTTTTTGGGCTAAACACTTGCCCTCAAGCAAGAAATAGACTCGATCTTAACTAATGGAACGATTTCAATCTCAGAGCGAAATTTACTTGTAAGCCTAAACCAATGCCAAGTACAAAATGAGAAAGTATTCAAATCATGCAACCGAGTTATGGTGTTGTCAAACTTGCAAAAATAAAGACTATAGAGACTTTATACCATGGACTCTCGCGGTACGCTCGAGACACTCATGAAGCAAAGGGTGAATATATGTAAAAGATAGGAAGAAGTATATTGTTATGACACTCACCTAACTGCGACCCATGGAAACATGCCTGCAATCTAACATGAACAAGAATTTTACAACTATTTATACTTATACTCATTAAGTGACTTAGGCACATGCAATTGAGGTGATGAAAGATATGTGAGGTAAAAGGTAAAAGTGGCTAAGATGTTTTTGGATTTGTGGGGTTAGTAGCAAAGCTAGTAAAACCGGTTCCCAACAACATATTTCACGACTTTTTGATATTAAGAAGGTGCTCTTTTGTAGCACAACTCTCACATTAAATATAAGAAAGGACTCCCAAATATTTTGAATGAAGTACGGGAGTGATAACATATAAAAGAAAGGGATTTCAGAACGAATTTTGAATTCTGACCCTGTCGGTTGGTCGACCGACCTATGAAGGCGGTCGGTCGACTGACTTTGTTGTATATTTTGATTTTTCGTTTTTCTTTTCTTTCTTTCTGAATTTTTCTGTTCTTTTTCTTTCCTTGTTTTCTTTCTTTCTTTTCTCTTTTTGCTCAAGATAGCATACAAACCAAGATGCCTCAAAAAATAAACCAAAGACCACAAATACTAGCTTGGAAGGGTAGGCTAAGTATGGGATGTAGTTTTGGGGGAATAAAAAGGCGATTTTGGCTATGTAAGGCTTATGGGTAAATAAGAGAAAAGGGATCCCAAATGCACGTACCAAGACTCACAAAACGACATAGTAAAACAAGTATATAGCAATTCAAGTTTATGTTTATGCATATTGATGTAACATGTTCCAAGGGGAGTACTACTCACATCCTAGACAACTGGTTTAAGAATGAAACCAGGAAATAAGCTCTAAAAACTCAGAATGTATAGTAGGTTGCCAAGGTATAAGTCAAGTCTCAAGGTATACAAATAGCTTGACAAAAACTCGTAGATATGCAAAAGACTCTTATACTAAAACAAGTTGACAAGGCAAGGTAAAGGCATAAACATGTAAGATAGCAAAGATCATCCTTGAAATACTCTCGTTCCGACTCGACCTATATGCTAAAATAAACGTGCATTTTTTTGGAATTTTTTGGAATTTTTCTATTTTTTGAATTTTTGGATTTTTGTATATGCAAGGGAAATAAAGAAAAGAACGATGCAATACAGAAATGCAATAAACGTGTGACAAAAATGCAATGGAACAATGCATGTGACATGAAACCATTTCCCAAACCCACCCGCACAATGTCCCCATTGTGCATTAGCCTAAGTAAAGGTTTTTATAAAATTAAAGGAAAAAATGCAAGAAAATAAAACCAAGGTAAATGGAAAGGACTCACTGGATTTTTTAGCGCAAGGGAAACCTCCCCAAACCAGCGTAAGCTAGGAGGTTTCAGTGGCCAGCAATGCCACTCCAAGTACCTGAAAAAGACAAACAAAGAAAGACCTTTTTCGGGGATTAAACACGTTTTGGGTGATGTATAATGTATTGAAGGTTTGAATATAAGAAGAAAAGGGGGAAGCATAAAGGAAAGGAAAGGAAAGGGAAAGGAACTCCCTTATGACGGTTGCACGCTTCCCAAGAAGACACGGACAATCTGTACATGCATAATGGTCGACCGACTATACTGCAGACTTACAGTTTCTTCTGATCTGCAGGGGTCTGGTCGACCGACTGATAGTGCTGGTCGGTCGACTGACATTCCTGTACAGTGGCTTCCATTTCTTCGAAAATAACTTGTATCAACCAAGTTAATCTTCCCCAAACCTGAAAAACATTATATACGCGCCCAAAACATGCGCAAAAATCCAGAACCACGTCTAATTGTCTCTACTACGCAACAAAAGCAAAAATTGTCCTAAAAACTTAAAGCAAAACAAACGGAAAAGTCTTAACAAAAACAGAAAATTGTCTTTAAGAAAAACAGAAACGAGCAAAAAGAAGAAATCATCCGCGAAGGATGTATGGTTTCTTTGACCAAGGGTTCTGACTACAGGCTACCCTTTCAGCTATGGTGATTTGGGTAGATGAGTTTCTCTCCACCGTGTAGATAGGTGGGTCATCATCCATAGCTCTAGCCATCCATCTCCCGGGTTTATCGACCCCCAAGTCCTGGGCCGACACTTTCCTCGGTTTCTTCTTTTTAGGGCTCTTTTCTTCAGCCAAATGGTCACTTGCTTGAGTGACCTCGTTCTCTATATCATTTGATCGAGTAAGTGGTACTACTCGATTGAGAACATCTCTCTTCCTACCGCCTATAGACTCTGCCACTAGAGTCGCAATTTCTGGAGCATCCAAATCAGCCTCCTGCGCAAGAGATTCACCTGCACATACCTCAAAACACATCAAAGCCTCCGAAGGATCCTTTGTAAATGATCCTTGAACAGAACATTCACTAATATTATCAAAAACATTAGAAATGTCAATAACTGAATCCTGCACGAAACAAGGTTCATTAACCGAAAGTTCAATCATATCAGGAATATGTTCATTACTAACGCCTACGAAAATAGGTTGGTCAGTCAAGGGGTAAATTTCTAACTCATCAGCTGTATCCAAGTCAGTGTTATCAACAGGGAGGGAAAGAGGGTCAAGTAACCTATCATACTCATCCTCATCAAGATTAAGTGAATCTTCAGCAATGAGAGTGATATGGTCACTCTCGACAGAAGAATCCGAGTTACTAAAATCAGTGCTCTCATACCTCTCTGTATCTCCACTGGCTCGGATTAGGTTTTTAAGAAGCTCCCATTGCATCTCATAAGGTAGGTCAAGAAAATCCCATCCACACTTCCCCTTAATCTCGATCAAGGTTTTACCAGTAACTCCATCATAAATAATATGAAAAAGCTCCCCAATACTAACAGGATAGTCAGATTGAGAAAGGAAAGAGGTTAATCTATCACAATAGATATACAAAGGTTCATGCTCGAGTTGTGGGAAAGGGGCGATGGTCATGACAGCGAAAGAAAAAAGGAAAACATAAACAAAAAACAAAAAACACTGGCGTCACCTCCCCGGCAACGGCGCCAAAATTTGATGCCCGTCGTTGAGGGCACCAAAGATAAGATTTATAATTTCCTAGCTTTGACTATAGATAGTGAAAGTCAGGGTCGAACCACAGAGAGTTAGGGAGTGTTTATTGTTTAAGGTTAATGTTTTAGGGTAACAAATTGGGGGTTTAAATTGGTTGTCACTAAGTCTAGAATAAAAGATAATAATAAAATAAGAAATTAAGAATGAGATAAAACTTATAGTAAAAGAGATGCTAGGATGTTCGGGTAGTAAATAGCTATGATGGTGTAAATCCTAAGTCAACATGTATTGCAGTCGCGTAAGGGGTGTAACTGTGGGCAATAAAGCATGTATTCACCCTAAACTTGCAGGATTATAATGAAAAATACAGTTGAGTTTATAGTCATAAGATTAAAAAGGATAAGAAAAAGAATTCAACCTTTGGTCCTTTGTGCTTATGGCCTAAGAACAGGAATTAATGCAAATTCCCTCCTATAACTTGCACCCAAGACTTAGTTTGAGACGTGGCCGCGTGTGCTAGAAATCCTCTCCAATTGCCTTGCAATATAGGGAGAGCCCCTGAGGTTTTAGATGTGAGATCTGAGGTTTTGGGAGAAGAATGCTCTCAAACCCTAATTTTACCTTGAGATTTATTAAACAGTGCAACAAGAGTATTTGATATAAGGAGAAGGACTCTCCTTATATACTACACTTGGCCGGCCGAAATTGATGTCGGGTAGGAGTGGGCTTTCCACTCTTACCTTATTCCAATGCGTGATTCGACCCAATTAGCTTTAAGTTGTTCGCGGGTTTTATTTATAAATCGTAACATGTTATCAGATATTAATACAGTCGATATATTAATAATGGTCTGACAAAATACGATATTGTATAATTATCCAAATTAATATAACTGTTTATATTAATACGCGAATACAATATTTAATTAAATATAACCGTTTATATTTAATTTACGAATTAATCATGTAATCCGTATTAGCTAAAATTATTTAATCCGTATTAAATAATAATCTCAACATCTTATTGACTAATTAATTAGTCAACACCTCTGACTAACCGTTTAGTCATATCCGGCAAAATGTGACTGTATTTTCATACCTCACATCTCTCAAACGTGTCCTATAGGTGTGACGTATAGGGACCAGTTGATCACCGCCATCCGTATGACAATAACGTCAAACTTATCTAGCAAGCCAACCGTTATTGATAAACGTGGATCAACTGGTAATAATACAGAAGTATGCCCCTGTGATCCTTAAAGAGATTTAATAAGTCATTGTACTTAATTGTCAAGGACACCAGCCCCAACAATCTCCCACTTGTCCGTACAAGGGTATGTTCAATGACGTTATCACACTACATGTGGAGGACACAATCTCCAACAAACTCCCACTTGTCCGTACAAGTGTAGGTGCGATAACCGAATCTCATATCCTTTTAAAATTTCTCCCACTCAATGTAAGACAATTTGCAAATCCGCATTCGCAAAGGTCGTATCTCACAAGCGATCTGTATCAAGAGTGGTTTCCCCGACTAGAGAGTAACTTAACTGATAAAACGAATCTGTATTCGAGCATGGCCATGCATTTCAGTTACTACTCCTCGAGTGGCCCTGAGAAATGATAAAATCCTGATAAGGGTTTGGATATTTCCCTCAACTCGAATCCTGCCGATATCGCCCAGCATGAAATAACCCAGAAAAAATCCTCTTAGCCCCTGTTACGGTGACCGTGGGAAAGAAACCAAAGTTACCCAAAATCTGTCTTAATCTCAAGAAACAGTTGAAAGTCAAAAGACTCGACTCTAAGGAACACTATGGAGGTCCTATCCACGACCTGGCACCCAATGTTATAAAACATTTAGGACTCCATAACGATGTCACGGGGTGTCCTACGAGATATCCGTATAACTCGCCTTTGTGATTGGTCAGTCAGCCGCGTGACTTATGGCTCGTTGAACCCACCATCAACCAACGTCACAAAATGATTACCTGAGTTATCAGCTCAAGTGGGTAATCAAGGACCAAAACGATGTAATGTTAATCAGTTCACTTTGTGGTGTTCAAAATTGGCGTACAATTCCACATGAGAAACAAAACATTTTATATCATAACAATAAGGTTGAATAGAGTACACGAGAAAATGAATTATTACATGAATTCATAAAAGAGTACTACAACTTAGGAATACATCCAATTCCCATGGAATGAATGTGCCCTTCATGCTTATCACGTGGTAATGCTTTTGTGAGAGGATCGGCTATGTTGTCATCCGTAGCGATCTTTTCAATAAAAATCTCCTTTTGCTCCACGTAATCTCTGATTAGATGAGCTTTCCGTTGTACATGCCTAGCCTTGCTGCTAGACTTATGCTCCTTAGCTTGGAAGATGGCACCGCTATTGTCACAATAGACGGTGATTGGGTCATTCGAACTAGGCACTACTGATAGTCCTTGTAAGAATTGACGCATCCATATTGCTTCCTTAGCTGCTTCCGAGGCGGCATAGTACTCGGACTCAGTCGTAGAATCTGCTGTAACACTCTGTTTAGAACTTTTCCAGCTGACAGCAGCGCCATTAAGAGTAAAAACGAATCCAGACTGAGATTTCGAGTCATCTCGATCCGTTTGGAAGCTAGCATCTGCGTAACCCGTGGCGCAGAGCGTCGAGTCGCCTCCAAAAGTCAATCCCCAATCTTTAGTCCTCCGTAGGTACTTAAGAATGTTTTTCACGGCCATCCAGTGTTGTTCACCTGGATGAGCTTGGAATCGACTTGTCATACTCAATGCATATGCAACGTCAGGACGTGTGCATATCATGGCATACATGATCGATCCTATTGTCGAAGCATAAGGAATCCGACTCATGCGCTCTTTCTCTTCCACTGACTTAGCTTCTTGAGTCTTGCTCAAGTGAAGCCCAGGAGTCATAGGAAGGAACCCCTTCTTGGAGTTCGTCATGCTGAATCTCTCCAGAATCTTCTCTATATAAGATTCCTGACTGAGAGACAACATCCGTCGTGATCTATCCCTGTAGATACGAATGCCCAAAATTCTTTGTGCCTCTCCCAGATCTTTCATCTGGAAATGGTTTTTCAACCATGCTTTAACCGAAGATAAGAGAGGTATGTCATTCCCAATCAAGAGTATGTCATCGACATACAGTACTAGGAATACAATCTTACTCCCACTCGACTTGATACAGAGACATGGTTCCTCGACTGATCGAATGAACCCATTCTCTTTTATCACTTGGTCGAAGCGATGATTCCAACTCCGCGATGCTTGCTTAAATCCATAGATGGAACGCTTAAGCTTGCAAACTTTCTTAGGATGTGCTGGATCGATAAAACCCTCGGGTTGTACCATGTACAACTCTTCCTCCAAATAACCGTTTAAGAAGGCGGTTTTAACGTCCATTTGCCATATTTCATAGTCATGAAATGCGGCGATCGCTAAGATAATCCGAATGGAACGTAGCATGACTACGGGTGCAAAGATCTCATCATAGTGCAAGCCTGGCACTTGAGTGAAACCTTTAGCAACTAGTCTAGCCTTGTGGATATCTTGTTGTCCTTCCACGGCATGCTTTATCTTGTAAAGCCATTTGCATTGAAGGGGACGTACCTTTGCAGGTAGGTCCACAAGATCCCACACGTTGTTCTCATACATGGAGTCCATCTCGGATTGCATGGCTTCTAGCCATAGCTTTGAGTCAGAACTGGTCATGGCACCTTTATAGGTTGTGGGTTCATTACCCTCTAGGAGTAAGACGTCATCTGTATCGTGTTCCTCGACCATACCAATGTATCTGTCCGGTGGAATAGAGACTCTTCCTGACCTCCTAGGTTCCTCAGGGATATCTACCGCAGCCTCGGTTGAAGGTACTGTTTCCTCCAATGGTTGCTCGGTAGTTGGTTCTTGAACCTCCGATAACTCGAAGGTTCTATTACTCGACTTGTTCTCGAGAAATTCTTTCTCTAAGAACGTCGCACTAGCCGCAACAAAAACACGTTGTTCGGTAGGCGAGTAGAAGTAATGACCAAACGTTCCCTTTGGATAGCCTATAAAGTATGTCTTGACCGATCGCGGGCCGAGCTTATCCTCGTGTCTCCACTTGACATAAGCCTCGCAGCCCCAAACCCGAATAAAGGACAAGTTAGGGACCGTTCCCTTCCATAACTCGAATGGAGTCTTGTCAACAGCTTTAGACGGACTTCGGTTAAGTATTAGAGCGGCCGACAAAAGGGCATAGCCCCACAATGAATCAGGCACAACGGTGTGACTCATCATGGATCGAACCATATCAAGTAAAGTTCGATTTCTCCGTTCGGACACACCATTTAATTGTGGTGTTCCAGGTGGAGTCAACTGTAGCACGATCCCACAGTCTTTTAGGTGTTGATCAAACTCGTGTGAAAGATACTCACCACCACGATCTGAACGTAGTGCTTTAATCTTTCTACCCAGCTGGTTCTGTACCCGATTCTGGTATTCTTTGAACTTGTCAAAGGATTCACTTTTATGTTTCATCAAGTAGACATAGCCATATCTACTCAAATCATCCGTGAAAGTGATGAAATACCTATAGCCTTCTCGTGCGTTGATCGACATAGGGCCACATACGTCCGTATGTATGAGTCCTAATAGGTCGGCAGCGCGCATTCCAACACCTTTGAAGGAAATACGAGTCATTTTGCCGATGAGACATGATTCACACGTGCCATATGATTCGAAATCAAAGGGCGATATAGCTCCATTCTGTATGAGCTGTTTTACGCGTTTCTCATTTATGTGTCCCATACGACAATGCCATAGGTAAGTTTGATCTTTGTCACCTACCTTTAATCTTTTATTATTCACATGTAATATCTCGGTGGTTTGATCTAAAACATAAATTTCATTCATGGAAACTGCCTTGCCATAAATCATATTGTGTAAGGAGAAAATACAGCTATTATTCTCTATTACAAATGAAAAACCGAGTTTGTCAAGTGCAGAAACTGAAATAATGTTTTTGGACAAACTAGGAACATAATAACAGTTATATAAAAATAACTCGAATCCACTTGGAAGCTGGATTACGTATGTTCCCTTCGAGACTGCAGCCACACGTGCTCCATTCCCGACACGCAGGTCCACCTCACCCTTGGTTAGGGGTTCTTGGTTTCGGAGGCCCTGCACATGATTACATAGATGAGAACCACAACCAGTATCAAGTACCCAAGTTCCGCAACTTGCGTGGTTAATCTCAATCATGTGAATAAAAGAAGAAGAAGACATACCAACAGGGGTAACGCGGCCTGCCTTAATGTCCTCGCGATACACGGGGCATGAGCGCCTCCAATGCCCAGTCTTGTGGCAATGGTGACATTCCATGCTAGTATCCTTGCTCTTAGTCTTGCCCTGTGAGTTGCTCGACTCACCTGGCCCACTCTTAGTAAATCCTGGTTTCTTGAACCTGGGCTTACCTACTGCTAGGTCGCCCTGAGCTTTAGCCTTCCCTTTACCTTTTCCCTTACTGGAGATCATGAGAACATCCTGCTTTAGACTCCCACTCAACTTTAGATCCTTCTCAGTCTGTACGAGAAGGGAGTGGAGCTCATGGGGAGTCTTCTTCATGTCGTTCATGTAGTAGTTGGCCCTAAAGAGGGCGAACCCATCATGAAGCGAATGAAGCATGCGATCAACGATGATGTTCTCACTGATCTTGCAGTTTAGGGACTCCAGTTTCTCGATATTCTCAATCATGTTGAGAATATGTGGGCTAACAGCTTGGCCCTTCTGGAGTTTTGCCTCAAAGAAGCGACAGGTATGCTCACAAGAAACGATTCTCGGAGCCTTGGAGAATTCGTTAGTGAGCGTGGTGAAAATCTTGTTTGCACCATGGGTTATGAAGCGTCTTTGCAAATTGGATTCCATTGCATAGATCAGTACGTTCTTTATCGCACCCGCTTCCATGACGAAGTCGCTATGAGCGCGAACATCGTTGGCTCTAGCTCCAGTTCCTGGGTGTGGCGGAATGGGCTCAGTTAAGAACTTGAGCTTTCCGTCAGCAATGGCAGCATTCCGTAGTGCTGCCTCCCAGTCAGAGAAGTTTGACCCATCATTCCTCAGTCTAGTTGACTGATTCATGGAGTCCATGAAGGCTTTTAGCCAGGATTCACGTGCTAGCTTGGCACTTGGCATTGGGTCTTCACCAGCCATTTTAGTTTTACAGCAGTTTTAATGAACGTGTTCTACACTGAAAAGAAGATAAAATAAAACCATATAAGCAACTTATTGTTGTGATTTAAGTCTATATTAAATTGAATTTAAACTCGTAGACTCATGCATTTATATAATTGATCTCCCTCAAGAATTATATAAACGATCCCAAGACTCAATTTCCGTATATTGATAAGCCCACAGTTTGGCTAATTCCAATCGTTGGAACTCTTGGTCGATAGATTTCCGTATATCTATCTATTAGTCCATCTCAGTCACTGGAATATTATCGAGTGACCATGATGTTGAGATAAAATAAATCATCTGTTCCCACTTACCCGACGTAGAAGGGGTCATATTATGCCTACCGACGAAGAAGGGATTCATGGGAGGCTGATTTATAAAGACTAATCTCAATTTTTGGTTATACGAGGAAGACCCCATCAACTCTTATTTATCCATATTTAAGTGAACTAAAAACTAGCATTTGCGTGAATGAATTAAATAAAGTGATGGCTTTTAAATTGACATGTGACATCTGTATTGTCACAGAAAACTAACGCGTGACCTCTACATGAGTCAGTTTTCAGGCATTATATAGGTGGTTTGGTTTTTAGGCGGAATATGATGCAAGCTATTATCGAAGAAAGCATAAAGGTAAATGCAATAAACGTAAATAAAAGTCCTAGTGTGGCCTATCCTACCAAAATAAACATAAAACAACTTGGAATCCACTGTTGGACCCTAGAAGCTTGTCTTGATGTTCCATCTTGGTCCTTGCAGCGGGAGTGAGCATCCGGCCTCCGTCTTGTCTTTGGTCTTCACAAAATTACTAATTTAAATTACAAAAGTAGTCCTAGATACATTCTAATTTAAATACAAAAGTAATTACATGGCAAAAACCCAAAACGGAGATTCAAGATCTCAAAATTACAAGCAAGATCGTGTCCCTTCATTACGGTGACACAATCTTCTAAGGCCACACTAAGTTACAACCGTTTGCAAAAATTAAATACGTTATTGAAAGCATTCAAGGCATTCACAAGACGATAAATAAAATGCATCAACTAAAAACAATTTATACATGACATAATACTGTTATTATGATTAATAAATTTATACCAAACCACCTTTTAAGATTAAAATTAAGTGACTATACCGTTTTAATCACCAATTTTAACAAACATATAATCCATTATTTTAAACTGTTTTAAAACAATATGTATCAAACGAGGGTGAACCGTTTCACTAAATAATACACTATTTCCGTATATAGTATATTATTTTAAGCCATGTGAAAATAAAACATGTTATTTTCGTAAAAAAAAAAAAAAAAAAAAAAAAAACGATTCTGTTACAGGGGTGGTCTACCGACCGGAAAAACAGGTCGACCGACCACCTGACGAAAAAAAAAAAAAATTTTTTTTTTTTTTTTTTTTTTTTAAAGCAGAATGGTCGACCGACCCGAAAAAACAGGTCGACCGACCACAAAACACGAAACCGAGTTTCTGAACACGATTTCTCACAAAGGAAACTGTTTTGAAAAAAAAACAGAAAACTCACACAGGGGCGGTCGACCGACCGCTATAACTGGTCGACCGACCGACACGGCGGCAGAAACGAGATTTTTCAAAAACTTTTAAATAAACTTATGAAAAACACAAAAGTAAAATTTTCATGGCCTGGCTCTGATACCACTTGTGGGGAATAAAGCATGTATTCACTCTAAACTTGCAGGATTATAATGAAAAATACAGTTGAGTTTATAGTCATAAGATTAAAAAGGATAAGAAAAAGAATTCAACCTTTGGTCCTTTGTGCTTATGGCCTAAGAACAGGAATTGATGCAAATTCCCTCCTATAACTTGCACCCAAGACTTAGTTTGCGACGTGGCCGCGTGTGCTAGAAATCATCTCCAATTGCCTTGCAATATAGGGAGAGCCCCTGAGGTTTTAGATGTGAGATCTGAGGTTTTGGGAGAAGAATGCTCTCAAACCCTAATTTTACCTTGAGATTTATTAAACAGTGCAACAAGAGTATTTGATATAAGGAGAAGGACTCTCCTTATATACTACACTTGGCCGGCCGAAATTGATGTCGGGTAGGAGTGGGCTTTCCACTCTTACCTTATTCCAATGCGTGATTCGACCCAATTAGCTTTAAGTTGTTCGCGGGTTTTATTTATAAATCGTAACATGTTATCAGATATTAATACAGTCGATATATTAATAATGGTCTGACAAAATACGATATTGTATAATTATCCAAATTAATATAACTGTTTATATTAATACGCGAATACAATATTTAATTAAATATAACCGTTTATATTTAATTTACGAATTAATCATGTAATCCGTATTAGCTAAAATTATTTAATCCGTATTAAATAATAATCTCAACATCTTATTGACTAATTAATTAGTCAACACCTCTGACTAACCGTTTAGTCATATCCGGCAAAATGTGACTGTATTTTCATACCTCACATCTCTCAAACGTGTCCTATAGGTGTGACGTATAGGGACCAGTTGATCACCGCCATCCGTATGACAATAACGTCAAACTTATCTAGCAAGCCAACCGTTATTGATAAACGTGGATCAACTGGTAATAATACAGAAGTATGCCCTTGTGATCCTTAAAGAGATTTAATAAGTCATTGTACTTAATTGTCAAGGACACCAGCCCCAACAGTAACATATCCTTTCGGTCTATGGTACCTAATAGCTCCTTTCCGCCTATGCTATTAGTTCCTAGGTCTCACTATTATTGGGTGTCAACAATAAAAGTGATTCCTAAATTCTGGGTCACATATCTTTCAGTCTTAAGTAACCTAGCCGTCTTAAGGTGTAAAACAATGCCCTTCCCTTATCTCTCAATCTCAGGTAGGTCATTACTAATATCCTACAAGTCTCCTTTCAGTCTCATTGTAGGTTATTATAATCTACAAATTAAAACGAAACAGAATACGAACGCGAGTTGGTCGATCGACCAGCTACCCCGGTCGGCCGACCTCCTGCCTGCAACAGATGGATTTCGAAAATTACACTATCGATGCATATTTACTCCCTACATCCTAACATGTGAAATTAGCTACTCATGACTATTGAAACAATAATAAAAACAGAAGAAAACATGGAAATCATAATGGACATTAATCTAAACATGCATGCAATAATAACAAAGGCTTTGGGATTCTAACTTAAACCAGATACTAATAATTCTAAGACAAGAACAATTGATAAACTGAAATTGAAATAAGAATTACCGGAATATTGATTAGGGCAGAAAAGAACAAGCTTTATTGATTATCGCGGAAGGATTGATGAACAATGAATAAAACTTACAAAACAATAACCTTGAAAAGAGAGAACTAAAACTAAAGATAAATTGAGAGTTTGTAATTAGATGTAGAAATAGACTGAGTATTGGATGCTAGATAATAGATAGAAAACTGAATGCTTAACCCTAATCACGTAATCTATAACCCTTATAAATGTGTGAACTTCTACTTAAGGTGAATAGTAGAGCAGTTCCACACGGGTTAAGCACGTGATGAGCAGTGTGCTGCTTGTCTTCTTCCTCCACCTTTCTCTTCTTATGTGCTAGCTCTGTTCCTGTGGTTTTTCTACTTCATTTTCTTCTATTTGTTTTAATCATACTTGTGTTTACATTGCTCTAAGCATTTGTTATTTACGTTGATCTCTTCTTTATGCCTCTAAAGGATATTGATGAGGTTCATTATTTACAGACTAAAATTGATGAAGTTGTTGCTGGATTCCGACCTCTGTTTCATCGTCTAATGGTAGTTTGAATAATGAGGTTATCTGGAGATTTATTCGGCAGGATGACTACCGACTTTCGTCATTAGAGTTAATGATGGGGCCTCATTACAAGATTGTCCGACCAGTGGTTCCTGATGATCATATCACCCCAGGTACTTCTCCTATTCTAATGATTTGAGTTAATGCTTATTAATTATGCTTAGTTATAGGATAATCTTATACATATGCTGTTTGTTGTAATCAGAAACTGTTGATATGAAAAGAAGCGAGTTGACCATGCTTGAGGAGGAGGTTGTTGAATTATTCAAAAGATGTGAAACAATTGTCCCTCACATGACTATATACCATCTATGTATGGCTACTGGTGAAATATTTGCTGCCCCCCTTGAGAAGATTGAAATATACGAGATATATTATGGTTACATGGAAGAGGAGTTGTTTAGGCCTAATGTTTCTTCGTCTGAGGGTTGGTCTACTGATTAGGAGTGGTGGTGCTGTTACGTATCATAATTATAATCTACTGCTATACTTTTGGTTTGCATTTAATGGGTGATTGTAGTAGAATTATACTGTCTGTTGATGGTCAATCACGTTTCTTTAAGTGTAAGGATGTCTTATTTGTGTGATCAACCGTTCCTGTATGTTGAGTTTAATTTTGTACAATTGTTATCCCTTTCTGAATGTGTACTTATGTTGGTAGATTCATCGGTTCTTGTAATGTATTACTGATTATATTGTGTGATTGAGCATAAACGGTTTATGTGTTTCAGTTCCTGTAGATCATTAACTCTTCCTCGATTTGTTCTTAATTATTTTTTGAGATTATTTTATTAATCTGAATGTAATTTGTACAGTTTGTGTGATCTTGTAGTTGGTAGTCAGTGTCAATATTTGATCATGGGTTCGTGTACAAACAGTTCATGTTAGCTTGTAGGTATGTGTAGGTAATGACTTGTCAGTAACTATTCATCTTGCCCATACTTTCAAAGTACCACCTATTATTTTATTTGTGGTTTTGCAAAATCATTTGGATCACTTTACAAGCAAGCTAGCCTAATAAAACTACTGTTCTTAAGTGTGTTTGCTCTCATCACAGTGGCATTCTTACAGGTTTGTTTTCGTTTTGGTTATCATTTTATTTGGTTTGGTCTGGTGAATATACAGAGTAGTGGCTACTTCTGGATATGTATTTTAATGGTTCTTTGTTGTTTAGGACATTATGAAACCACTACGACAGTGTGCTAGGTCTCTTGCAGGAAGAGATGGTGGGTATTCTATGATAGCTAGAGTAATAGAGAAGATAAGTATACATGGTTCGTTGACTGCACATCCTCTTGAGTGTGAGCTGATAACGTTTGAGGATGAAAAGGTATATGTTTGCGGAGATAATATGTACAGGCTTTATTTGTTCTTAACATTGAAGGTATGGGATAGGTCCTGAATAAAGAAATTTTAAAGGACTATAAGTTTGATTCATTTACCATTCATTGATTATTCGGTGGTTTTTAAAAGGATGATTGTATTAATCTGTAGTGGATTTTGTTGGGACGACTTATAATAGGCATGTCAATGTGTGTTAGTTACATTCATTCGTTCGTTTGTTCATTCATTTACCATATGATATGTACTGTCTTTTTTCGTAATTGTTGTTTGCAAGTATTTCAGAAAACGTGGTTGAGGGGTCATCATGGGATTTGTAGACAGAAGTTGTAAAGTTTTGTTAGTTATATTCATTCATTCATTCATAGGCTAACTCATATTTATTATGGTCTGGATTGTACAATTCTTTATGGTGTATCTGGATTTTAAGAACTATAAATGGTTTATCTGTAAACTTTTAATATACACTGTTGTTATCGACGCCGTTATCTTGACTTTACAGCTTCTTAATTCTGATGTCCTGAACGCTTGGGATGGTAATTTGATTAGCTTGTTAATGTAACTGTAGGGTGCTCGGCTCAGAGCTGCATTTCACAATGAGGAGCTTGAGTTATTCGGTGATGTCATGCATAATCATGTCGAGTATGAAATTACGAATGCTAAAGTCAGGGTGGTAGGAGGTCAGTGCTGGGGCAACCAGGATAACCAAGTTTATGAACTTATTTTTAATAGTGAAACTGTTGTTCAGCCTGTGCGTGGTAGACAGCTCCTAAATCCTGTTCAGTATGTGCTAGTTGCGTGTATACCGAAAAAAATCTCGCTCGAAGATTATTATGGTGAGACAGTATGATATAAGTGGGTTATCAGTTTCTTTAATATGTGTTAGATATGCTGATTTCAGTTTGTTCTGTGTATAGATGTGATGGGTATTGTTGTATTTGTTGACCGGATATGTCAGAAACCCAGGCCAGCTGGTTTTACTTGTGAGCTCTTTGAAATTTTCGTTATTGATTCAAGGTATGCCTTATTCAGATGGAACAATCATCTAATTCAACATATATATTATGTGTTAGTTTGAAAAGGTTGGCCTGTATGCTGACAAATTCTTGCTGTTGTATATGCAGTTCTGAACAGGTTATGATGGTTACTGTTTGGGAAAAACCTGCTGTGCGAGTTTGCAGGAACTTGGAAGTTAATGCAACGTCCTTCCCTGTCATCAGTTTTACTAATCTGAGAACGTGCACCCGAAATGGTATTTAATGCTGTCAATTGTACCATACATGACTGCGCACCTTTTCTATCAGTGATTGCTGATGCTAATGACCGTTTTTACTGGTTAGGTTTTTCTCTTTCTTCTACGAAAGATACGGTTGTGAACCTGAACCCACAAGGCCAGGAAGCTGATATGTTGCGTCACTGGTAGGGGCTTGTTTACTTGATGTGCGCCTGTATTTTTTTGATCGTGTTATGACATTATCATGTTGTTGCAGGGGAAATGGTTGTTATGGGCTTATGGATAATAAACACCGTCAGATTTGCGTTGTTCGCTCTCCAGGAACTGAGCGTAATCACTACAATTGGATGGCTTCTCCAACAGGATGTATGTCTATGTCTTCTACTATCTGCTTTGTGACTTTGCGGTGCCTTGTATCAGTTCGTGTCCCACAGATTGCCATAAGTGCTGATGTTTGTTGTACAGTGCGTAGTTCAGCAATCTGCATTTGGTTTTGTGAACAGTGTTTGATGTTGCTTTGTTGTTCTACCAGGTAAGGGACACCCTGCAGGATGAACGACATTGGTTGTGCGTACATCTCCTTAGGCTTGATAAGAATAATATACAATACTACACTGGGTGTAGTAGTTGTGGTACCGGTGGTTATGAAGAAATCGGTGTTTTGTACACTTGTTATGCATGCATTCAAGAGAATGTTGTGTCTTCTCCTAGGTAATGTAAACGTGGCTTACAGATTGAGTGTGTTATTGATGGTGGTCACCCTGACTTCTTGTTTACTTCAGAATAATGGTCGCAGTGGATGTAGAGGATGAGACTAGCGCTTGTAGTTTCAATGCGTTGACTGATAATGCAGAAAAACTTCTTGATGTGGAGGCCAGTGTACTCTTTTCAATGCTTCCACAGGTAATTGTTGTGCTGCTGTTGTTATTGTACGATGATTAATTTAACATTTAGTCTAAATCAGCTTTTCCTGTGGATATGCTTTAGTTGCTATGCTGACAGTTCGTGTATATTGTTTTAATGACTGTCCTAGGAAAAGGATGACTATCTGTCACAAGTGGAAAATCAGTGGAAGAATAGTCATTTCTACATTCAGGTTAAGCCAGCAAGGTCACTCTTTTTAACTCAGGAACTGAAATGGGAGTTGGCCCAAGTATCCCTAATTTGAAAATATGTATTGATAGAACCTCGTGGCTGGTGTTAGTACGTTGTAGGCTGTATGCTTGTAGTTGGTTTTGTGGTGTCAGGTTTTTAGGGCTGGCTTATGTAACGGCGTAGACCTGTTGAGAGTAACTCTTTATGCTCAGAAGCTTATGGCGTTAGACTAATGTTTTGAAAAGTGGTCTGTTTTTACACATTAAGTACCTGTTGGGTGCTCGGGTAGCTTGCATTGGTATTTTTTTTATTATGATTGCTCAACGTGATATGATATATTCGGTAGGAATGAGTGATCTTAGCGTACAGTTATTGAATGATTAATGGTTAAGGTACCGTTATGGGCAACTGTCTACGAGAACAGGTGGAAAGTCCACGCAGATTAAACTACCAATATGAGTATACATATATGTTTTATAACCGCACTTATGTGATTCAGCTGTAGTCAGATTACAATTTAGATCTCTCATGAACTTTTAGTTACAAGAATGGTACTACTTACTACTAAGACCAATTTCAAGGACATTACAATATGGGGGGTTTAATATAGGGTACAGATCATAAAAAGCATGTTTGAGTCAGGCCTGCTTTGGTCAGAAAAACAAACTATTCATGTTGGCTTGATGGCATGAAATACCTTTGCTATTCTGAAAACTGCAAAGGGTCTCAACACATCTACCTTAGAAGGTTCGATAAGATGTAAGAAGAGGGACTTGCTTTTGGTGATGGTATTATTAAACTTGTAATATAACAATTCCTTGTCCTTCTAAATGAACAATAGACGATGTTCAGGAACCGTCCACTCCTCTAGACTACAAGTCAACAATGCAGTACATTTAACTAATAATTCAGTGTCATAGTCCAGCATAGACATCGAAAAAAACAATCTTTCCTTGGTAAGGTGCTTCTCAAGTGTTTCAGATATACAGCAATATGATTGAACGTGTTGTATAAGCTGCTGCTCAAGTGACCGTGCTTCGTTCATTACATTGTAAGATACAGACTACAGGTCTTTCACGCAAATTATGGAGGGACCAGCTATGCTATAACACGAGGATTGACTTGGTTGATCGCTGTCTTCTTATCTATTCTGAATTTGGGTCATTATGTATCTTCATAAACTTGGTAATCCTGGTTGCCCAGCACTGACCTCCTACCACCCTGACTTTAGCATTCGTAGTTTCATACTCGACATGATTATGCATGACATAACCGAATAACTCAAGCTCCTTATTGTGAAATGCAGCTCTGAGCCGAGCACCCTACAGTTACATTAACAAGCTAATCAAATTACCATCCCAAGCGTTCAGGACGTCAGAATTAAAAAGCTGTAAGGTCAAGATAACAGTAACTTGGTTGATCGCTGTCTTCTTATCTATTCTGAATATGGGTCATTATGTATCTTCAAAAAGATGTAATATCTCACTGTGACAAACAGTTATACATAATCATTGAATTTATTTCAAGGTGTTGCCTTCCTGTTGATTTCAAGTGGCTAATGAACTATTACTAACGGAATGTGTGACATAATAGAAAATATGGGATGTATAGGTACTGAACAAACCAGAAATTAATCTTAAATTAATTAGACTGCAAATTACATTGAAACTACAATCAGATTCATTGGTAGTTTAAACAAAGTTAAGCTTTCTAAACTACAGTCTGTTTGGAATATGTTATGTGCTTGAACATTATACATAATCATTGAATTTATTTGAAAGTGTTGCCTTCCTGTTGATTTCAAGTGGTTAATGAACTAATAGTAACGGAATGTGTGACATAATTGAAAATATGGGATGTATAGATACTGAACAAACCAGAAGTTAATGTTATATTAATTAGACTGCAAATTACATTGAAAATACAAACAAATTCATTGGTAGTTTAAACAAAATTAGGATATATAAACTACAATCTGTTTGGAATCTGTCATGTACTCAAACATTTGCAAAAACATAGATTGCAGTCTGTTTGCTATATAACTACATACAATCTTAATAGTCCGAATCGTAGTATCCTTCGCTGCCTGAATCATCATGGTATCGCTTTTCATACATTTCTTCCAAACGTGCAGCCTTGCGTCGTTTTTCGATCCTCTTATGTATTCTCCTTTTTTCCTTCTTGTCCCTGACATTCACGCAACAACAATGGACTGCAACTAAATTGTTCTTTCTGGTTACCCTTATAGTGCCATTGTAGTTCTCCTTTGCTAACTGGCGCTCATAATCAGTGTCAACTTTAGACGTCTCTGTCCCAACCAGAAACAATGCTGCCCATGCTTTACACACCTCTGCCATGCTTCACTTGTCTGATTTATCAAGCCTGTTGAAGACCTCTGTTATAATTTCAGACAGGCTCAGGAATGGGTGATGAGAACTATATTCAGACAGTGTCTGTTTCTCAACAGTTGTTGTGGAAAACAGGGAATTCGATTTAAACTGTTGTTTCTTCCACTTCACGTATCCATTGATAAAGTTTTCTTTATCAGCCTTGTTTGTGTATATTGATCCCTTACAGTGTTTAGACATATTGTTGCAGTTGGCGTTTCTAATGTGTGGGAATTTGTGGGAGATGAAGGGGTTTGTCAGAGAAGGATAAATGAATTTAGTTGACAATGGTAATTATAAACTTGAATGATGGTTAATAGATGTATGTGATTACATTTTATATTGAATGTATGAGGGAGGCGAACAGTCATGAATGTGTTGGGGTTGGTTGTAGTGGATCGATGAATTCTGCTTTTTATCTTGAAATCGGTGCAATTTGTGATGTTCTTAATATACTTCGTATGTTGAATAATATTCTTCTTACGTATTCTCACTTTTGTACAATGCTTTTGTACATTAATCTCGACTTCTACCGCTTGTAATGGTTGTACGTCAATGTGAATAATGTGATAACACTTGAAAATGAGTGAAGTTGTTAATGAACGATAAGCCCGTTCTTTGCATACGTAACATGCGTTGCGTAGATGCTTTGTTCTACAAATATTACGTGCCGTATTTTAGAATCGTGAATTAACATTCTTTTAATATTATTGTACATGGATCACATAGTTTACGATTTTTTTATTAACATTGTCTCGCTCACTTATTTACAATTTAGAACATCGCCAAAAAAATCCTAACCCATAAAAACGTCATGTTTTTATGTGTTATACTAATTTGTTTTCAAATTATGACTGATAAATAAGAATTGTCGTATTGTAGTCTATATGTACAAACATTCTTTAAGAGGGAAACAAATAATAAGTTGTTAATTTTTGATAATTACGCGTTGATGCCTTTAAGACGCTTTCTATATGATATTCACGGAAATAGCACTACCTTAGAACGATTTGGCAACTCTTTATGTGTAATCATTGGTTTAAATAAATCGTAAATAATTGTGGTAGCTCTCGGCATATAATAAATCGGTGTGGGCTTCGCACATTGCATTAGTTTGTGAATTAGGTAACTATATAAGTACACTAATTTAAGCTATCCAACCTATTAACTAAATTTGTACACAATGGTATAGATAAATCATCATGACCACTTTTATTCACCATTGACCAAAGGATATTGTCTTTATGTAATTTAATTAAGTTAAACTTATTGTTTGACAAGTACATGACTACACCTTGTTAATTAGATGAACATTGACACAAATTCCTCATGATTTCATACGTATACCATTTGATTAATTGTTTTTCTTAATACTTTTTTTTTAAAAAAAACATAGATAACCTTTACAAATTTTTATTTTTTTATAAAAGTTTGGAAATTTGTCTAATACGTTTGGGTTTTGTTAGTTACAACCGATGTTGAAATTATACATATGTAAAAGGTACAAATTTCCGATGATAAGTGCGAAAAAAGTGCTCGTCCATTGGGGTCATTATCGATAACCTTGATTAAGCTATTGTCTGTGGTTTTCATGTCGGTATTCCCATTGTAATCATAACATGGTAAATAAATTTGGCTCCTCTTGTCATTAACTATAATCACACGAGATCACGTAACAAAATTACCGGAGGGAAGTTATGTCGATATCAATATATTTGGTTACGCTAATCTCCGTGTTTTTCTTACCGTTTCTTATAAATGGTCGATAAATTGAACTACCCTTGTCATAAACTACACACACACACTATTATAGTTAGATTGAAATGATTGTTTTAGACCATTTAACACTTATTAAGTATGTTGCTTACCATAAAAGTTACATGTCCTTATTGGTCATACTTACATCATCATTCACACATTGTAATAGTTAGAAAGTACAAATTAGCAACTTCATCCACCGTATGTCCGTATCTATCAGCCATACCCATACCCATACCCAATAGTATAGTATAGGTAGCGTGATTATTGTACTAATCCTTAATTTAAGGGATTTTGATAATGTAATATACACTTATGATATATACAATTCCATGATCTAAGAATTATACCTACATTAACATTCTGTGAAATATCTAACATTTTGTAGCAAATACGAAGGTAACATTGTAATGTAAGCTTTATATTTTTATTGTTTAATATATCTAATAGCCATTTACCAGTAAACTGTAGCACAAATGTTTTCGTTTGTATAGGTATAAGTATGTTTAGACTCTTGCTGTCAATAACATATGTTAATTCATTTTTCCCCTGGACTATGATTAATGGTCGCTTGTTGTTTTTAACAGATGCTACAAGTAGCTCCAACGCAGATCGATGTGCCGTACCATCCTCTGCTCAAACAGATTACATCTGTGTTACACTTTCCTGATCCTAAATATCATATCTTAGATATATCTGAGAACAGTGTATATGTAGTGGTGAAGACGAATGTTGTGTTTTCGACTAATGGAGTTATGGAGCTTACATATGTAGGAGGATGTGCTGATACGATTGAGGAGTCCTGTGAAGTAGCTGCTAAGAAAGTTGTTAGTGATGTTATCAGACGATGGTCTGTTGTTGTTCAGGACCTCACTTTTGAACGATGTGTTACCCTGGAGCGTTGCAGTGAACTTTATAATTTGAAGCGGAGAGAGCTGCATAATATTGTCAGGAAACATACTGAATGTGTTTCAAAGGATAAATCATGTATTGATCCTGTGAGCATTACATATGTTTCTATTAGTTATATGCCCCTCCTTAGCAAGATTATTAAGACATATGCAGTCCAGTGCACGCCATTGGAATCAGTCAGGCATAGCGATGGGCAGTACAGTGCTTGGATTACTATCAGATCTCCACCCAGTGCTGCTTTGAATTCGAGTTTTATTGGATTATGTTGTGATACACTTGATGATGCTAAAAACAGTTTGGCTAAGAAAGTTGTCACTTATCTGATATCAACATACAATCTTGAAATTATTGATGTGAATTATCAATCTTCAAAGGCAGAGATGGCTGCATTGTTATGTAAACTTGAGTTAGAGAGCTACTTAACTGTAAGGGAAAGGGTGTATGAGATCTCTGATGAACCTGAGTTTACAGACACCCTCATTAAGAGGAATGAAACCGCATTAGGTTGTGTGTTTGACAATATGCCAACAATTGTTCCAGCTGCCAACAAAGAGATAAGGAGGAACAGTTGTTTTGCAAGTCCTGAAAATGTTGTTCATTGCTTGGCGAGTCGGATTCCTGTCGTTTTCAAAATTGAACCTGCACAGGTTTCAGATGATTCAACCATGGTTCCCTAATATAGCAGTCCTTGTATTATTATGTGTAAGGTTATTTTAAGATTGAAGTTTTTGGAGTTTATCAGGTTTTGTATAGTTGATTAGCATTGCGAGGTTGAAATGTCGTTTTATGTCTCTGAAGCTATATTTACGCAATGACAACTATGTTTTGCTTAATGTATCATTTTCCTGTTCTCGGTAGTAGTCTCGAAGACCAAAATTATACATTGTCTCTGGTACTATATTATATATCTTCGGACTCTTAATGTTTATGGACTGTGCTGTTATCTACGCCATACTTTTCATTTACTCAGTTTATCGTTAACCTAGACGAACTTACTGTGTACTTGCAATGGGATTATAAACTATCAGTAGCACAACGAAACCAGCCTTAACGAGCATAAAACTTTTAACTGGCAACGTATGTATTAAGGTATATTATATTGAACTTTTAACATTACTCTTTCAAAAATCTACGTCTATCCCGAAATCTCGTGTAGTGTGAAGCATAGAACTAGATATGATTACATATGTTTTCTGTAACTAATTGTGTCATTACACATAGTTGTGGCTTCCTCTTTAACCAGTCAGAATTCCCACATTGTACTTGATAGTACTTATCAGCCATGACTTTATACAGCAAATTACTATGAACCAGTGGATAGTAGATAGCCAATCAACCATATCTTGATCCTATCAGATAGAAAATATGGCGCCAAACATAACCACCTGTCCTACACACAACCATACTTGTAACTGATTTTCAGCTTGCTTTTTTTCCCTCCCTGTACAATCTTATGTCATCACAACATACTTATATGACGTCAATTATGGCACTTACCTATAAAACATTAATATATATAATCATACATAAAGATCATTCTTACATCATTCTTCGTAATCAAATAAAATACTTCGATTTGTATACACCTCTTAGTATAATTTCAAAGGTCTGCATTACGAACTGTTACTTTCTTCCCTATTGACTTGAGTTGTCTGTTTTTCTAATTGCTTTAGGAATACTATTATGCTTCTCTTATCTGTTGCTGATACCTTCTTGAATTTATACTTGTGTTTCTTATTAAGAATAACATGATAAAGTTATATAAATGATATCTTTATAGTTATTATTTCTGATATGTTTTGTTGATTTACATTGCATATGTCTACCCCACAGCAAAAATATGATAACAATGATTTTAAAACATATTTGTTTGTATGCACATATTGAACAATGTCATACAGAATGCACATGGTGGTTCATATATTACATTGTTTTAGTTAGATACAGTTGTAATCCTTACTTAGATGGTTACTCCTTATACCTATACGAACATAGTTAAAGTACTTTGTTATATAGACGAAACTACTGTATGTTTATATATTAAGGTTAAATGTGTAATTCTCTTTGAGATAAATTGTCTCCAGGATATGCCGATACCAGCTGTATAAATATCAATTCCTTTCTGACCTTTGCTCAATAGAATAGCCAACCTGCTGGAGTTTGAGGAACCACGGTATGCCCTGTATGATTCAGGGCAGCACAATGCGTCTGTTACTGTGAAATGTAATTTTGCCGAAGAAGAACATGTTTATGTAGGTGGTGTGTCGTCTAATTTTGATGTTTCGTGTGAGCAAGCAGCACGACTGGCTGTAACAGACCTGATAGAAAAGTATGACATAGATATTGAAGACTTCACAGCTGCATTAAAACAATCCCACAATAGATGTGCTAATATGTGGAGGTTGAAACAAGAAGAGTTAAGACGCTTAACAAACGGGCTCCCTAAAGTTCCATTGATTGAAGAATTTGATTGTCCTGAGATATTTCATTATCAAACCCTTTCCTTGGACATGGTGTCCCTTTGGCAGATTATTGTTGGCAGGCTCCCTATACAATGTAGCTCCATAACTACCCTAGAGCAAACCCCTTCATGCTTCACATCATGGTTAAATATAAGTCGTCAAGGGGTTGATTGTGGTCCTATTCATATTGTTGGTGAAATAGCCTCATCAAAATATACATCAGAGCAAGCAGTTGCTTGTAAAACTATTCAACATTTGATCCCCA
Organism: Silene conica; assembly: GCA_029255685.2. Classification (NCBI taxonomy): domain Eukaryota; kingdom Viridiplantae; phylum Streptophyta; class Magnoliopsida; order Caryophyllales; family Caryophyllaceae; genus Silene; species Silene conica. The sequence goes on from CM055316.2 coordinate 50,048,704, forward strand.
TAGATAATATTGAATTAATTGATGCTAATTATGCGCCCGAAGACGTAAAGTTAGCTGCCTTGACCTGTGAGTGTGCGAGGAACAAGTTTATTAGTCTTCAGAAACATTTGCTAGCATCTCAGGGAGCTACATTGGGAACCCTAAATGATTTTCCAAATGATTTAATCCTGAATGAAGAGGATTGTCTTACTCCAAGAAGCGATCCTTATTTGATTCCTATACAAAAATGTCCGCCACCACCTCCTAAGAAACGAAAAGCAACCTCACAACTACCTGGTCTTCGTAACTATACTTCTCCAAATAACAAGAAAGTTCCATCTACTAAGTATGTGAACAACAGAAGTGTATTCTATAAATCTGCAAAGTTTCAGTGAAGATGGTGTGGAGCTTGTTGTATTAGGAGTGCTACTGTGTTATGCAAACCAGTGATTAGCATAAACATTTTGAACTGTAATGTATTTTTAATTAGGACTTGTTCTGTGTGTCAGCTTAGAGCATATGAGCTCAGTTATTGTAATATGCTTACCTATTATTGTCTTTGTTTTCTTATATTAAGTATCATTATGTTTTTACAATTAATGGATATCAGGATCTTTTGTTGAAAATATGTGTCTGAGACCTACAACGCTTGCATAATTAACACTATATTTGATGTAGCATAACATTATAATATTTACATCGTTATGAGGATTCTGTAGTCTGCTGGATAAGTGCGAAAACAGTGCTTCGTGTGATGCCATTTTTAGTTACCAATTGATGCTTATAAATGCGGGTGTGGGTCTTTGTTTTTTTTTTTTAATTTGCCAGACAGGTGGAGAAAAATATCTAGCTCACACTGCAGATTATATTCATTACAATTAATTGCTATATGGCCAATATGGGTATGTTCCTTTATTGCAGATTTATTGGCTTTAAAAAAAAAGAAGACAATATATATTTAACGTAATTGCGATCGTTGTTACTTACAGATGACAACTTTCCATATTACAAAAATGTACATGGATCTGGCAAAACTAAGCGCAAATGTAGGTCTCAACTACAAGCTGAATCCAGTGGGACAAGGTAGTACATCATCAATCATTATCTTAATATAACTTTGTGCTGTGTGTGATCTAACCAGAACCCTTCTCTTGTTGACTACACTTAGGCTTACCATAGGGAATGCAGATGCTGGTACTCCGAATAAGCGTTGCAGGAAGCCCCGTGTGAGACCAAATACTGGTGAGTGTATGAACATTTGTGGTATGAATCATTATATTTTTTGCGATAATATTTGATACACTGCGTTGTCGATTGTAGCTCTGCCCCTTGGTATGATTGGTCAGCCGTTAGTTGGAGCTCCGTTAAAGTTGCCACGTGTTCCATCGTGTGATAAATGCCTTGCAAAGAGAATAATCTATGAATCAAAAACATTCTGCTATGGTAATGGTTCTATTGTGCTGCCTTCTAGCACATTTCCACCACTACTCACCATGTTGTACACATCAGCAGACCCGATAGCGGTGCATTTCCGGCAGTTTGCACGTTTGTACAATAACCTGTTTGCGTTTACATCCATTGGTGGGAATTTGAATCACAAACGATCAAGGGTATTTACGTCTTCAAACTTCATGGTCAGATGTACCATAATGTACCCGACTTACTTCCGTGTGGCACTCACCCAAAATATCTTCAATTGTACTTTTACGATGGTCTACACGAAGCTGCAAATCGTGCAGCGTGCTTTAATGAACTCAATGCATATGTCATTGATATCCTGATGGATGTAACGCAGACAAACCCATACGCTCACTTTTTCCGGTCATTAAAAGATGTTACTGTTACTGCCAACACTAAGATAGTTATCATGAAAAATCCTAACCAAGATCAGCGTGTAAGCAATGCTCCTACATCTAGCGAGATTGCTGCAACTTGGCCTGAGGATTCCACATCTGGTGAAACTGATGGTCCTCATATATTGGTGACTAGCCATAATGAGGCTTCGCATCGAGTCATGCATTATTATGGCTGTTACGATCCATTGCAGTACCCTCTGCTATTTCCCAAAGGAGAATGTGGATGGCAACAAGGGCTCAAAAAACAGGTTGCTCGGAACAGGACAGTACGGGTCGTACAAAGTACATCACCATCTCCATCTAGCTTTCCAAACGCTGAGTCTCTTTTGGATGCAGAAGAAGAACGTAAGTCATCCATGTATAAATGTTTGGGTTTGTTTGATGTTTGAAAAGGTCTGAATACAATATAAATTATGTTTGATAGCGCATAATAATGGATCTGTTATGCTTTCAGGGAGTTCTTATCAGAAAAAAACAGAAGACCGAAATGTTTCCTGCCGTGAATATTATTGTTATAAGCTACAAAATAGACCAGGGAATATGATGTTGAGAGCTGGGAGATGCTTACAGCAATATATTGTTGATATGTACGTAAAGTTGGAAAACACACAGTTAGACTACCTTAGGCATAATCAGGATACAATCATATCTAAGTTGTACCAAGGTTTACTTGACACCATTGATGCTGGTGAACAATGTGCGGCAAATGTTGGACGGCGGGTTATTCTTCCGGCGACCTATATTGGCGGCCCTTGGGATATGAAAAGGAGATATCTAAATGCGATGGCTCTTGTGCAGTGGTATGGAAAGCCAGACTTTTTTTATAACTATGACATGCAATGCAAATTGGCCAGAGATCAAGAGTGAGTTGGCACCTGGAGAAGAACCCCAAAACCATCCAGATATTGTAGCTCGGGTATTTCGAGCTAAATTGCTGCTGCTGAAAAAAAAATTGGTCGACGACAAAATTTTTGGAGAAGTTGCTATGTTTGTATATGTAGTGGAATTCCAAAAGACAGGATTGCCTCATGCGCATTTCTTGTTGATTATGAAGCCTGGTCACAAGATGAACTGCCCAGCTGACTTTGACAAATTTGTGTCTGCTGAAATCCCTCCTCAGTCAAATGCAAACCTGCGTGCAGTTGTGATAAAACATATGATGCACGGTCCATGTGGGAAGATGGACCCTGAGTGTGCATGTATGAAGCATAAAAGCAATCCAGGTAAGTGTAAGTACTTATATCCCAAACCATACATGGCTGAGACGACCAACAATGATGATGGTTACTCAGTGTATAAGCGTAAGCCGACATCTGAAACTGTGCGTGTAAGAGGTCAAATGCTTAACAATCGCTGGGTAATCTCATACAATCCATATCTAATAGACATTTTTGAGTGCCATTTGAATGTGGAAGTGTGCTCAACTATTCAAGCTGTGAAGTACCTATATAAGTATGTTTACAAGGGTCATGACAGGATATCAGTCAATGTTGCGGCCGAATGTGAAGTCAAGCCGGTTGGCAAAATAGAGCAGTATCAAACAGGCCGCTGGGTATCTCCTATTGAAGCAATTTGGCGAATTTATGGATTTGAACTATTCGAAATACAACCTGCAGTGATGGCACTGCCAGTTCATCTACAAGGTATGCAGACTATACAGATGAGGCCTCACGAAAGATTAGATAGTGTAGTGTCTAACCAAAAGCGTATAAGAACTCCACTGACTGAATTCTTTAGGTTGAATGGCGAAAATGCTTCCAAACCAGAATGGAGGCATCTATATGGGAGCTTCACTGAGCACTACCGGTGGGACACATCTCAACGAACATGGTTGAAGCGTAAGAACAAAATAATTGTTGTAGCTCGACTTGTTTTTGTGGCTCCATCGGAAGGAGAGCGCTACTTCCTACGTTTGTTGTTGACACATGTAGTTGCTCCAAAATCTTTTGCAGATTTGAAAACAGTTGATGGTTATGAATGTGCAACCTTCCAGGAAGCTGCGCTCAAAAGACAGCTAATTGAAGATGACAATATGGTAGAGTTGTGTTTAGATGAGGCTAGAGAAGTAGAGATGTCGGCTGCCTTACGACGTTTATTTGCAACTCTGCTCATATTTTGCCAGCCTAAAGACCCAAGTGCTCTATGGGAAAAATACTACAGTTCACTGTCAGAGGATTATAGAAAAGAACACCCAGGTGATCCCTACACTGCACATGTTCTTACTGTCCAACGTCTGGAGAACCAAGTAGAAGCAATGGGCAGAACTTTGAAAAGTTTTGGGTTATCAGATTTGATAAATCCAGAAGATGCAAAACTTCGACCATCACAGGATACCCTTGATGCACTCAATGCACCAATACCAGATGAATGTGTCGTGTGTCGCACATCATTGAACCCAGAGCAGCAAGAGGCTTTTGACGTGATAGTCGATTATGCTACACATAGTAAACCTGGTGCTTTTTTTGTAGATGGGCCGGGGGGAACTGGTAAGACCTACCTCTACAATGCTCTGTATGCGGAAATACGGCTTATGGGTAAAATAGTCCTTGCTACTGCTACTTCGGGTATTGCTGCAGAAAATATCCCGTCTGGGAGAACTGCTCACTCACGGTTTAAACTCCCTCTAGATTTGGATGTTTCTTTGTCGTGTTCTGTGCCCAAGCAGAGTAGTCTTGCTGCGCTCATAAAAGCATCTGCTCTAATCATATGGGATGAGGCCTCCATGGCACGTAGGGAAGGTGTCGAGGCATTAGACCAACTTTTACGAGATCTGTGCAATCCTGAATTGTTATTTGGTGGTAAACTTATTGTATTTGGTGGTTTCGTCAAGTTCTTCCAGTCGTCCAGAACAAGTCCATACGTGAGCTGGTCAATTCTACATTAGTCGCCTCTGACATTTGGCCACAACTGGTCAAATTCCGGTTAACTGTCAACGTAAGGGCTAAAATTGATCTACATTTCTCAGACTTTTTGTTAGCTCTTGGAAATGGTCAGCTCCAGACATGTGAATCTGAAATGATTGAGCTGCTAGATGGAATTGTACTAGATACAACTCAGTTAGGTGGAGATCTTATAAGTACAATTGCTGATACCGTGTATCCAGATGTGGACCTAGACAGTATTGGAGTAGATATTTTTAATCGGCGATCTATACTTACACCTATAAATGAGGATGTTGATGATATAAACACATACATGATTAACAGGTTCCAAGGTGAAGCTGTTATGTATAGGGGTTTTGACTCAATGCTTTCCGATAACTGCAATGCCTACCCTTCAGAATTTATAAACAAACTTTGTCCTGGTGGCATGAGTCCTTACGAGTTGGTATTAAAGAAAAACGCTCCGGTTATTTTGTTGCGAAATCTCCTTCCATCTGCAGGTCTATGCAACGGTACAAGGCTGATATGTGCAGGGTTTACCCCAAATATGATCGAATGTATTTAACCAGTGGTCATTATAATGGTCAGCATGTGTTTATTCCTCGCATCAAGATGCGACCATCCAGCTCTTCAAATTATCCATTCCAATTCCAGCAGAATCAGTTCCCTCTCAAACTTTGCTTTGCAATGACAATCAACAAGTCGCAAGGTCAGACACTAGACATGGTTGTTGTTTACCTACCTAGACACTGTTTTTCACCAGGACAGCTGTATGTTCCACTATCACGAGTACGGGAAGCAGTAAAAGTTACTGTCATTGCAGCATCCAATGATTCTGAGTTCAATATAAACCGTATCAGAAACATGGTATCTTTTGAAGTGCTGAGACTTGCCGGTATTTTGTAACATTTTCTAGCAGCTGACACTGCACCAATATTTTGGTTAAATAATTATAATTGCTCAATATGTATACGGCATTGGCAAGATGCGTATAGTCTGTCCATACGACATTTGTGTTATTACATCAACCTAGATAATGGTTACATTTTGCAGAATCTTGGTTGTACGTACTGTAACACAATGATATACTGTCTTGCTGCTTAGGACAGCTCCTAATGTATACTATTGAGAAATTTTAGCAGACACTTATGCTTCAGAATATTGATATATATTTGGTCTGCTGTAAGAACTTGAATTCCACAACAAGTTCGTTTGACAGCATTGCATTAATTTGACTCTGATTCACTAATCAAATCCTTGAACAACGCCTTATGTAATGTTAGGCATAATTTGTGCATTACAAACACGTGCCTATATCTATTACGTTTTACATGCTCATCGCATTACAGATGTTAGTGTATTAGACTTCAATACTGATAGTCTGTAAAATTTAGTAATAATAGAGCTATCGAGCAAAACTATTGTCCCATTAAGTGTAATAAAGTTTGTTGAGTTTCAAGAGGGTCATAGGTAATTACATATTTTGTCCGCATCACAACCGATCAACTACTTAACTTATCAAGCGACACCTCGTAAAAACGACAGTAATTCATCTACAATGGTTACCTACGTTTGTAGTTGGTAAAATATGTTGTTTGTTACATTTACGTAAACATGGCGAGTTAAACAAGCGTTGGCCAAAAAAAGACCGATGTAGTCTAATATAAGAACCGTAACGGTAACCTAATACTTCATGTTGCAAACTACTATAATAATTTAAATAATAAACCAGATTTGCTAAATCTACAAATCCCTAAATTATGCAAGTCTAATTAGTACATACACCATACTCCTATAATGTACTATGTCAGACAATCCCACGTAATTCACAGTGCACAGTAAACCTACTAAGCAATCACTACTGTACATAATTTGGTATGGGCTTTCACTAATACTATACTCCATCTCTATTATGTGGACAAATACACTATTAATAAGCAGTTGATATTTTGCCATATTCTTCCTGAGTCTAACATAGTTAAAGTGTAATACCCCGTATTTTATTATAATGTTTATTATTCATATTGACGTATTTTATTATAATGTTTGTTATTCATATTGACGTATTTTATCATAATGTTTGTTATTCATAATTGACGTGTATTCGACAATTAATTTATCGAATAAGGGTTTTGTATTTTATATGTTATGAGTGATGTGTTGAGTAAGCGTATTAGTTTATATTTAAGTTTAGAAGTATGAACGGAAATTACCTGAAAATTTTATTATAATATTTACTATTATTTTGTCGAGTCGATAGTGTTTGAACGATAGTTAATATATTCGATAAATAAGTTATCAAATGGTATTTTAATAACTGTTGATGACGGGATTCGAACTTGAGACCTTTGACACGTAGTTGGGCCTTGAATACCGTGAACATCACACGTACAACCCATACCACTCTTTTGTGAAAACCTAATATTTCACCCTTCTCTATGCCGACATTTGTAGCCTAATTAACCTAGTTGTAACCTATTCCAAACACTATCAACAACCCACTCTTACAGCCACCACATCAGAGACGAGGAAGGCAGTTTATACGGTGAGGCTAGGTGGTCGAGGGTGGTTCGTTTTAACCGGGAAACAGGTACGTTCACTGAGCGCGTTTTTATCATGTTTCGTAGTAGTCGTATTCGAAGGGGTGGGTTGTCGTTATGTTATATGCTATCACGTTTCTGGAAGGAGTCAGGATGGTTGGGCGGTGGTGTCACGGTGGTTGCGGGGGGGGGGGGGGGGGGGGGGCGTCGTCGGTGTAAAAAGGGTAGGTTGTGTCTGCTAGTGTCGCAGTTCTGGGCTAGTCGTGGTTCACGTTCACGAGAGTTGGGGGTGGTACCACCGTGGACTCGGGGGAGGTCGACGCGGTGGTACCACTGTTGCGTATAGGCGGTGACAGGGGTGGACATGGTGGTGGTTTCAGGCGGTGTTAAGGCGGATAGAGGTGTCGACAAGGGGTTTTGGTACAAGTAGGGTATGTGGTGTTCGGGTGTCGCCGGCGGCTGTCGAAGGGGCTGCTGGATGTCAGGGCGGTGGCTGGCGGTTGTGGGGTTCGTATTGCGGGATGACGGTGGTAAAGGTGTTACACGGTTGTAGTCGGGTCTGTTTTACGAGAGTTGTCGAGTCGTGGGTCGCGTGTTAGAACCAACCATGGTTCAACTCGCCGGCTGGAGACGGGGGTGGTTGGACGTGGTGGCTGACGGCGGTTGTGGAGAAGTAGCGTGGTGTCTAGGGTGCGTGTTAGCGGGTTTGCGTGTTTACATATTTACGGGTTTGCGTGTTTACTCTTTTTGCGTGGTTGCTACTACGTAAACATGTATGTTACTACAATATTATTATTATATTATTATATTATTATTATAACTATTATTATTATAATATTTATAATATTATGGTTATTAAGTTGTTTTAGTAGATTGTTATTATATTGTTGCTAGTATTTAATAAGTTATTAGTTGTGTTAATTAAAGGCGTTACGAGTCGGGAAAGTTTCCTTTTTAAGGAAGTTGCTATTTTGGGAAAGCCATTTTGGGAACTTTCCACTTCTAGAAAGTTGCTAATTATAGAAAGTATAAGTTGACTTAAGGGGGGTTCGGGAAATTTATTAATTCGTTACGTGTATATGTTAGGTGACGGTTTTCGCGCGGAATACTTCTAGCAAGCTTTTGGTTGACTTGTCCTCCTGCAATTTGAGGTAGGGGAATACTATGCATATAATGATGAGTAATCTGTTGACATTTGGTGATAACCATGTTTATTGTTGTTATAATGCGATTATTATATTGAATTATTCTATTTATATATTCTGAGATATGATACGAGGTGACGATAAAGGGTCTGTGATTGGTGCGGAGATAAATGGTCTGTGATTGGTGCGGAGATAAAGGGTCTGTGATTGGTGCGGAGATAAAGGGTCTTGTGATTGGTGCGGAGATAAAGGGTCTGTGATTGGTGTGGAGAATTATGGGTCTTGTGATTCGGAGTGGAGAAGTTCGACTTTCTATTTATAATAATGTGGTTTGTTTACAGTTTTTCTCTACTCAACCTCGTGGTTGACCCTGTGTATTCCTGATCACCTGTGATGAACCAATTATTGGGGAGCAGATTGACAGGTGTTGAGACTATGGGAGCTAGGGGAAGAGAGAAGCTTGGATCCGGACCTGCCTAGAGTCTAGATCACCATAGTAGTTACTTATGAGTTGTACTTTTGTTTTATCAAGACAGTTTGTTTTAATTCAGTTGTATAAACTTGATCTTTGAGATAACTTATCAATTTAAAGTACTGTTTATCTTCCTTTGTATCTACTGCCTCGGGAAACCGAGATGGTAACATCCTTATTTATCTAGGGAGTCCTAGTACAGGCCCTTAAATAAATGGGGGTGTTACAAAGTGGACATCTCCCGGTCCTTAAGTGTAGCCGATTCAACCCGTATCGGTATAATTTTGTGGATTAACCCTTTAATCGGTTCTACTCTTAGAACTCTCGGTCGACAATTTTCTTAAAATTATCTTTAGCCCGAACTTATTGCAGCTACGGTTACGAATACTTTCGTTGAGATCAACCAAATTTCAAGGTGTAATCTTATTACCCCACTTACCCAACGTGACAATTTTAGTACCCCGGTGTAGCCGAGCCTACGTTCTTGTGAAGAAGGGATTCATGGGTCCATACTCTTTGGTAAGGCTAAGTCTCAATATTTATATGTAAGAGATCTAGTCAAATTATTATGTATCTCCGTTTAAGTGAACTAAGTCGGTGAATTATCGATAAAATAAAAGACTAGGTCGACTAGGTCGAATCATGCATGATACGATGTATGACGATTTGGCTATGCATGCAAACATATAAAAGCAAAAATAAAAGCATAAATAAACCCTAGTATGGCCTTTCCTAGAAAAGAAATAATAAAGTACAAATTCGGAAACCAACTCCTTTGGTCCCTTGAACTTCACGCGGCACGCACTTCGAGGTAAACACCGTCTTGTCGGAACTCCTTTCCGAATGGCACCGTCTTCAAGGAACTCCGGATTTAAAAAATATTACAACTTTTCTAGTATACTTTATACATTATAAAATAGAAATAAATTACAATTGGGTGATACGAGATCACAAAATTACAACCCAATCGGTAACCCCTTACATTACGGGAAATACCGATTTAAAACTAAGGCCATACTAAGTAAATTACATAATTCCCAAAATTACGTAAAAATAAATCATGACATTCATAATATAATATGCAATGCTTATGTAAATATGAATTAACATGCAAACCCTAAGCCAAATCGTCCTATTTAAAACACTAATTTAAATAGTTATCGCAAACCTCGGTTTATGGAATCGCGTGTTTTAACGATTAACAACACTATGCATTATATGAAACGGTTTTCATCCTTAAGTTAATCATCCTAACTCGCATAGGATTCAAAATTTAGTCTTACTCAAACTTTGAACATGACTTAACTTAATATATTTCAATATTGATTGGTATTACTCGGTTTTACGGGAAAAATAATATAAAAATCCAAAAGAGTCATAAAAATTTCGAAAAATTCAAAATTCAAATTTTGAAAATTCCAGAATTTTCTTAAAATTCCAGAACCTTAAAAATATTAGTATTTATACAGTTTTAACATTATTTCGTAAATAAGACGTAAAACGAGCATTTTAAATCGGAAAATTCAATAATTAACTCCATAAATGCAAATCAAATACTAATAATATTTTTACACTTTCCAAAATACTTTAAGAACACAAGATGGACAGAAAATTAAATGGTGCACTGCCCAATGATCCGAAATTTAAAAGCATGACTCCTTTTATTTAATTTTAAATGTAACTTTTTAACAAATTAAAATTAAATCAAATCTGAAACTTTTGGCTCCCAAGAATATTTTCATGATGAACATATCATATATGACTAATATGGGTTAAATTTTTCGGCCATTTTAACAACCTTTGCAAATTTTAACGATTTACGTCATATATCGTACGATTTTAACCTTTAAAATTATTTCTCAAGCATAAAATAAGATAAAATTCTCGAAAATTTTATATATGCTGGAAATAATATATATGACATCGTGTTAAATTTTTATGGCCAAATTCCAAATTAAACTATTAAAGTCGAAATTATGTCACTAATTACCCGATTTTTACATTAAAAATCTATAATATTGCAATATTTGAGATAAATTTCTGGAAAATTCAACATAACTTTTAAATATTGCATGTGAGATCCTCATAAATTTTTATAGTCAAATTTATAATATAACTATTTCAACCCATTTTTATTCATCTTATTGCATTTTAACACTTAAAATTCAAATCACACGTTTTATAAGTTCATAATTTACGAAAAATCATATTCATATTATAGAAAATACATGTGATAACATACTGAAAAATCTCGGCCAAAAGATGATTTTTGCTATTTTTCCCAAAATAAACGATTTTAACCATTAAAACTTTATAAAAACCGAGATTTAATATACCATTAATCAATATTCATGCAAAATAAATTCCAAATATTCTAAAACATTTTAGAAAACAGTAGGTATTCATGCTAAAATTATTTCGTGCATATCATATATTAAACGAAAATTCCAATTTTATTTTGTTATCACTATAACTCCGTAAAAACGTAAACGGAAAGCATGCAAACAACCTATTGCTCTGATACCAATTGTTAGGTTTTATTAGTTACTCATAAACTAATCTTTTAGTCATACTAACATAAACCTTTAATTAACCCTTTAATTAACATTTTAAGATACTTGTTAACGATCTTATGCATGCTATGAAATGCGGAAATGAGAGAGTTTTCGAACCCTTACACTCGGTCCGAATATAGAGCAAGGATGATCCTCCTAGTACCCAAATAAGAATACCTCCTTTGGATGCACCAAGACAACCCCTCAATCAACCGAGACTTGAACAAGCTAGCACAAAACCGGTTTCTCCTTAAACTTATTCTAATCTCTCTTATTAAAATGTTATTTGAATACTACAAATAGTATGATTTTATTATCTTATAATATAAATTTAGAGGTTGTAAAATCTCTCTTGCTTAGTAAAATTTTCGGCCAAGACTAGGAGTTTTTGAGAGTTTTTCTACACTTAGAAAAATATGCAAACATTAGAAGAACTAGGGTTTGTTTTGGTGAGCATCTTATACTTAATATATTGTGATGCTTGAGTGTGGGTGGCCGGGTTCATGGGGAAGAACAAGGGGAATATTTTCCCTTTTCTAGGTCATTTAGGGTGGCCATAGGTATTAGTTCCAAGGTCACCTTAATGATTATGTTTTGGTGTATTTAAGAGTATAATTAACATAAATCAACCCTTAAAACACAACCATAAAACCGGCACATACACATGCAAAATGGACCTTATCTTACAATTTTATCAACCTTACAATTTTATGTTATGTGACATACAATATGTCAAAATGTAACAATTGTTTTAATTTAATCATACATATTTATCAAATAAATATTATTCATAAATTAATAAATCTCATTTATCAAGTTGATAAGTAATTCGAAATTACTAAAAAATAGTCACTTATAACAATCGTCAATACGATTTACAACTTTTGTAATGATTATAACCCAATTCATTCTAATTACGATATAATAAATATCGTTTGCTGTTTAACAATTGACACATTTCAATTTTAAACATAAATCTTACATTAAGATTTAACCTCTAATTTCTCGATATACGAGTTTAAGGAATATGATCAAATCGTATCAATATACATTTGATCATTTTATCAATAAAGGGAATTATCCTAAAGGTGTGACCTAAAGGGATCAACTGACCATCACCGTCATACGACAGTAATGTCAAACTCTAGCTAGCTAATCATTACCGATTAATGTTGGTCAGTTGATTAATAATTCGTATCATCCCTTGCGCATTCTCGTCATGAGATTTAATTACGTGATCGCACTATTGTTGAGGACACATTTCCCAACAATCTCCCACTTGTCCTCGACAAGTGTGCGTCACCAATTCTCTTGTCCTATTACAATCTCCCACTCAATGCAAGGTGTCTCTCTAAGGTCGTACTTGCATTCGATCTTATCATGAGTGGTTTCCTCGATCTGGAGAATAACTGTTTGACCGGAATTATCTACCATAGATACCTTCCGAGCGTGGCCACGCATTTCCAGTTAACTTCTCCTCGAGTGGCCCTGAGATTTGAAAAACCCTGACAAGGGGTGGACAATTTCTATCGCACTACTTCCTTCAACTAGTCACAGTGAGTCACAACCCAAAACAATCCCATTTGACTCCAGTTACGAAAAGTCGTAGAGAATGGATCAAGGTCATGCCTAAACTGCACCATCTTGGGAGAGTAGTCTTTAGTCTAAGAATTGACTCACAAGAATACCATAGCAGCTCTCGCCACGACCCGGCTATAAAATTTCCAGAACTCTATAAGCGGTCACTAAATGCCCGACAAAGTGCCTCTTGCAGTCTGCCTATGTGATCGACTAGCCATCACATATGACTCTATGGTACTTGAACTTGCCATCAATCGCCTCACACTCTAGTCGCTTTGAGACGTCACCTCATGTAAGCGGCTAGGGACCATACTAAGTCAATCCAGTTCACTTATGGGGTTCAAAAATTTTCTCTTACAACCCATTTGGATTCTGACAAAGTATCTTTTACTTTGAGTTAATTATAACTCAAATGATGTTGTCATGCAACAATAGTCAATACTATTATATTACATTTGATGCACAATCATCTGTTTGTATTAGTGTTTTGCGAATAACCTTTATTCATGATTGCAAAACTTACAAATTTTGGTCTCCTTTATTATCATATTATCCCGTATAATATGATTCTATTTGAGTACATATCTAGAACTCTTTCTAGATTTTGAGTTTCCTTTCCGGAGGAAAGCTCCCACTGTTATCTTATAACATGTGACGTATCGATATACTGGAGGGATTAAAAATCACTCTCTACAGTCACTTATGTACTGAAAACTATATTGTAGTCTATTTATGATTTCATCATTCTAATAATTTTCAGTCATCTTGGCTATTTGATAATGGTTTCATTCATCGTTATGAATAATGTATCCAACCATTCTAACTTCTAGTGGGCGACCTTTTATTATCCATATAATAAACCTTCCCATTAAAACTCCATCATCATATGATATAAATTATTTTATTCATCTAAATTGAGTACCTCTTATTCTTTACTCTTAAAGAATCACCCATTCTCTCAAAATGGTAGGTTTCAATTCTTTGATGAATATCGCTCCCACTGAAAACAATATCTCTCGATATCTTAAATGAACCTTTCATTTCTCGCATGTTAAACTATTACTCGAATTATTATCACCATCACTATCCCTATAGTGATCCATCTTCCATTCAATCAATCATCACCCTATTATCATGTCTTTGTTTCCTCGAGACGAATATGACATGATAATTTCCTTGTAACTACATTGAGAGAATTGAGATGATTTCTTCTCTTTTATCTTATAAATTTAGAAAAATCATTTATTAAGGAACCGTTTTCCTTCCGATTTCATACGGGGTTTCATGTTTCCTCTCTATGAAACAATGAACATAAAGAACGTTTCTTCGAGTGTCCTCCCGTAGTTTCTTCAGTGTCCTCTCGTAGTTTCTTCAAATCATTTAGGGCTCTTCTCAAGACTCCCATATAGGAATCTTCTCTAAGATCCTTTATTTTCATCATTGGTGAGCGAAATATTTTCTCCCACTCTCTCCTTGTAACAATAACCTTTATTCGTATAAGGATAGCTATTTCGATTAAACCAATGTATATTAGTTTATGGTATGATGAATACATTCTCATTTTCACTTAAAATGAAAATCTTATAATGAACTAATATTGTCTCATTTTGATTGAAAGTATCTCATGGGGTGTAGTTCTCCGTTTTAATCAACACTTTGATTATATTATATTGATCGTATCAATGTTTATTTCGTGGAAAACTCATCATTATTCATGTTTTAACAAGGTATGCAATTTATTTCGAGAAATAAAGACATTGATTAAGAACAAAAGTAGTGACTCGGGTTGAAAACCAAGTCACCAATATCCAAAATTACAACCATTGTTTTAGGATTATGATCCTTGTCTTACAAGAAAATAAATTGTTCTTAGCAAATAAAATGCAAAATATGAAAGAAGACGATATGAAAATTAGAGCCTCGCTCTTCAAGTCTTCGATCAATTGGATGCTACCATAGCCATCCAAGTAAGGAATTTCATGTTTCCTTCTCCTTGTCCTTATCTTTATAAGATGCCCCTTTAAAACAATTTTAAAAGGGGTGATAGTCAACAACTTGTATCGCCATACAAAAGTTAACAAAATGAAAGTAAACGAGAATTATAACCTACTGCAAGAACATTTCTATTTTGAGATCGATCAAGTGTTTGGGGCAATTCCGTTTCCTAAGATTTATCCTTGTGAAATAAAGGCACTTGTCTTCAACCTTTGAAGATGAGGTGGAAACGCCTTTCGAAAAGGTCTTTTCTTTGATCGCTTTGGGCTTGAACGTTTTCTTGCCTTTGCCCTTAGAGGCATTCCTTTTGAAGCTCGTTTTCCCTATCTTCTCGATGTTCAAAACATCCTTAGTGGAACTTTCATGAAGTCTCATATCTCTCTCGGCTTGGACAAGCATCTTATGCAATTCATCCAATGTGGTCTCTTGATTTCGCATGTTGAAATTCACCCGGAATTGTGCATACAATTTAACTTTGTTGAGAGAGTGAAGGACTCGGTCAATAATGAGTGAGTCGGGAATTTCAACTCCTTGCAATTTTAGTGTCTCCGCGAGCTCAACTAGCTTGAGCACATGAGGGCTTATCTTTTGCCCTTCCTTCAACGTAATGTCGAAGAAGGCGGAAGCCGCCTCATATTGAATTACCCTTTTACGAAAACATGGTCGCAAGCTTGGTGTAAATCTCATATGATGTGGTCAACTTAATCATACTCCTTTGGAGATCCGGCTTCATGGAGAAGATGAGCACATTTTTAAGAGCGGAGGACTCTTTCATGTAGGCTTCATAGGCCTCTCGAGTTCCGATCGCGGAACGTGCGGTTGGAGCGGGAGGAGCGGCTTCGGATAGGTAACGACTCTTATCGTCACCGTGAGCGGCCAAAAGCAATTGCGCATCCCAATCCTTAAAATTGGAACCATGCTTATCGAGTTTGCAACGGTCCATAAAAGACCGAAGCCATGAAACGTTAGTGAGAGGTGGAGCGTTGGTTGCCATTGATGATGTTGAAAATTAAACTACAATAATAAAAGGAAAAACAACATCATTTTAAAATTCGTAATTTAAACTAGAAACTTTAACAAGTTTAGTTATATATATATATTTACTTAATGATCTCTTACCCAATTAAGTAAACAATCCCGAGACCCAAACCCATACTAATCCGGGCACGGTGTAGCCGATTCAACCCGTATTGGTATAATTTGGTGGATTAACTCTTTAATCGGTTCTACTCTTAGAACTCTCGGTCGACAATTTTCTTAAAATTATCTTTAGCCCGAACTTATTGCAGCTACGGTTACGAATACTTTCGTTGAGATCAACCGAATTTCAAGGTGTAATCTTATTACCCCACTTACCCTACGTGACAATTTTAGTACCCCGGTGTAGCCGAGCCTACGTTCTTGTAAAGAAGGGATTCATGGGTCCATACTCTTTGGTAAGGCTAAGTCTCAATATTTATATGTAAGAGATCTAGTCAAATTATTATCTATCTCCGTTAAAGTGAACTAATTCGGTGAATTATCGATAAAATAAAAGACTAGGTCGACTAGGTCGAATCATGCATGATACGATGTATGACGATTTGGCTATGCATGCAAACATATAAAAGCAAAAATAAAAGCATAAATAAACCCTAGTATGGCCTTTCCTAGAAAAGAAATAATAAAGTACAAATTCGGAAACCAACTCCTTTGGTCCCTTGAACTTCACGCGGCACGCACTTCGAGGTAAACACTGTCTTGCCGGAACTCCTTTCCGAATGGCACCGTCTTCAAGGAACTCCGGATTTAAAAAATATTACAACTTTTCTAGTATACTTTATACATTATAAAATAGAAATAAATTACAATTGGGTGATACGAGATCACAAAATTATAACCCAATCGGTAACCCCTTACATTACGGGAAATACCGATTTAAAACTAAGGCCATACTAAGTAAATTACATAATTCCCAAAATTACGTAAAAATAAATCATGACATTCATAATATAATATGCAATGCTTATGTAAATATGAATTAACATGCAAACCCTAAGCCAAATCGTCCTATTTAAAACACTAATTTAAATAGTTATCGCAAACCTCGGTTTATGGAATCGCGTGTTTTAACGATTAACAACACTATGCATTATATGAAACGGTTTTCATCCTTAAGTTAATCATCCTAACTCGCATAGGATTCAAAATTTAGTCTTACTCAAACTTTGAACATGACTTAACTTAATATATTTCAATATTGATCGGTATTACTCGGTTTTACGGGAAAAATAATATAAAAATCCAAAAGAGTCATAAAAATTTCGAAAAATTCAAAATTCAAATTTTGAAAATTCCAGAATGTTCTTAAAATTCCAGAACCTTAAAAATATTAGTATTTATACAGTTTTAACATTATTTCGTAAATAAGACGTAAAATGAGCATTTTAAATCGGAAAATTCAATAATTAACTCCATAAATGCAAATCAAATACTAATAATATTTTTACACTTTCCAAAATACTTTAAGAACACAAGATGGACAGAAAATTAAATGGTGCACTGCCCAATGAGCCGAAATTTAAAAGCATGACTCCTTTTATTTAATTTTAAATGTAACTTTTTAACAAATTAAAATTAAATCAAATCAGAAACTTTTGGCTCCCAAGAATATTTTCATGATGAACATATCATATATGACTAATATGGGTTAAATTTTTCGGCCATTTTAACAACCTTTGCAAATTTTAACGATTTACGTCATATATCGTACGATTTTAACCTTTAAAATTATTTCTCAAGCATAAAATAAGATAAAATTCTCGAAAATTTTATATATGCTGGAAATAATATATATGACATCGTGTTAAATTTTTATGGCCAAATTCCAAATTAAACTATTAAAGTCGAAATTATGTCACTAATTACCCGATTTTTACATTAAAAATCTATAATATTGCAATATTTGAGATAAATTTCTGGAAAATTCAACATAACTTTTAAATATTGCATGTGAGATCCTCATAAATGTTTATAGTCAAATTCATAATATAACTATTTCAACCCATTTTTATTCATCTTATTGCATTTTAACACTTAAAATTCATATCACACGTTTTATAAGTTCATAATTTACGAAAAATCATATTCATATTATAGAAAATACATGTGATAACATACTGAAAAATCTCGGCCAAAAGATGATTTTTGCTATTTTTCCCAAAATAAACGATTTTAACCATTAAAACTTTATAAAAACCGAGATTTAATATACCATTAATCAATATTCATGCAAAATAAATTCCAAATATTCTAAAACATTTTAGAAAACAGTAGGTATTCATGCTAAAATTATTTCGTGCATATCATATATTAAACGAAAATTCCAATTTTATTTTGTTATCACTATAACTCCGTAAAAACGTAAACGGAAAGCATGCAAACAACCTATTGCTCTGATACCAATTGTTAGGTTTTATTAGTTACTCATAAACTAATCTTTTAGTCATACTAACATAAACCTTTAATTAACCCTTTAATTAACATTTTAAGATACTTGTTAACGATCTTATGCATGCTATGAAATGCGGAAATGAGAGAGTTTTCGAACCCTTACACTCGGTCCGAATATAGAGCAAGGATGATCCTCCTAGTACCCAAATAAGAATACCTCCTTTGGATGCACCAAGACAACCCCTCAATCAACCGAGACTTGAACAAGCTAGCACAAAACCGGTTTCTCCTTAAACTTATTCTAATCTCTCTTATTAGAATGTTATTTGAATACTACAAATAGTATGATTTTATTATCTTATAATATAAATTTAGAGGTTGTAAAATCTCTCTTGCTTAGTAAAATTTTCGGCCAAGACTAGGAGTTTTTGAGAGTTTTTCTACACTTAGAAAAATATGCAAACATTAGAAGAACTAGGGTTTGTTTTGGTGAGCATCTTATACTTAATATATTGTGATGCTTGAGTGTGGGTGGTCGGGTTCATGGGGAAGAACAAGGGGAATATTTTCCCTTTTCTAGGTCATTTAGGGTGGCCATAGGTATTAGTTCCAAGGTCACCTTAATGATTATGTTTTGGTGTATTTAAGAGTATAATTAACATAAATCAACCCTTAAAACACAACCATAAAACCGGCACATACACATGCAAAATGGACCTTATCTTACAATTTTATCAACCTTACAATTTTATGTTATGTGACATACAATATGTCAAAATGTAACAATTGTTTTAATTTAATCATACATATTTATCAAATAAATATTATTCATAAATTAATAAATCTCATTTATCAAGTTGATAAGTAATTCGAAATTACGAAATGTAAAATAGTCACTTATAACAATCGTCAATACGATTTACAACTTTTGTAATGATTATAACCCAATTCATTCTAATTACGATATAATAAATATCGTTTGTTGTTTAACAATTGACACATTTCAATTTTAAACATAAATCTTACATTAAGATTTAACCTCTAATTTCTCGATATACGAGTTTAAGGAATATGATCAAATCGTATCAATATACATTTGATCATTTTATCAATTAAGGGAATTATCCTAAAGGTGTGGCCTAAAGGGATCAACTGACCATCACCGTCATACGACAGTAATGTCAAACACTAGCTAGCCAATCATTACCGATTAATGTTGGTCAGTTGATTAATAATTGGTATCATCCCTTGCGCATTCTCGTCATGAAATTTAATTACGTGATCGCACTATTGTTGAGGACACATTTCCCAACAGTATGTTACTACAATATTATTATTATATTATTATTATTATATTATTATATAATTATTATAACTATTATTATTATAATATTATAATATTATGGTTATTAAGTTGTTTTAGTAGATTGTTATTATATTGTTGCTAGTATTTAATAAGTTATTAGTTGTGTTAATTAAAGGCGTTACGAGTCGGGAAAGTTTCTTTTTTAAGGAAGTTGCTATTTTGGGAAAGCCATTTTGGGAACTTTCCACTTCTAGAAAGTTTCTAATTATAGAAAGTATAAGTTGACTTAAGGGGGGTTCGGGAAATTTATTAATTCGTTACGTGTATATGTTAGGTGACGGTTTTCGCGCGGAATACTTCTAGCAAGCTTTTGGTTGACTTGTCCTCCTGCAATTTGAGGTAGGGGAATACTATGCATATAATGATGAGTAATCTGTTGATATTTGGTGATAACCATGTTTATTGTTGTTATAATGCGATTATTATATTGAATTATTCTATTTATATATTCTGAGATATGATACGAGGTGACGATAAAGGGTCTGTGATTGGTGCGGAGATAAAGGGTCTGTGATTGGTGCGGAGATAAAGGGTATGTGATTGGTGCGGAGATAAAGGGTCTTGTGATTGGTGCGGAGATAAAGGGTCTGTGATTGGTGTGGAGAATTATGGCTCTTGTGATTCGGAGTGGAGAAGTTCGACTTTCTATTTATAGTAATGTGGTTTGTTTACAGTTTTTCTCTACTCAACCTCGTGGTTGACCCTGTGTATTCGTGATCACCTGTGATGAACCAATTATTGGGGAGCAGATTGACAGGTGTTGAGACTATGGGAGCTAGGGGAAGAGAGAAGCTTGGATCCGGACCTGCCTAGAGTCTAGATCACCATAGTAGTTACTTATGAGTTGTACTTTTGTTTTATCAAGACAGTTTGTTTTAATTCAGTTGTATAAACTTGATCTTTGAGATAACTTATCAATTTAAAGTACTGTTTATCTTCCTTTGTATCTACTGCCTCGGGAAACCGAGATGGTAACATCCTTATTTATCTAGGGAGTCCTAGTACAGGCCCTTAAATAAATGGGGGTGTTACAAAGTGGTATCAGAGCGAACGATCCTCAGGCCTTAACCAAATGAATAATAATGAACGTAGTAAGAGTCAAATAAAATGAACCCCGAGATGAAACCGATAGGAGCCCCAAAAAGGAACGGGATGAGTTAGGGGCCCTCTCACACCAAACCATGGGCCTTTTCGGTTCTGTCTCGGAAACCCTATGAGAGTAATTGAAGAGTGGGGTAGACTGTATAGTGACTTAGTTATATGGTACTATCGTTCTTGCAGGAGAAGAATGAGGTAAGTAATATGGGAGTTGTGATTAATGATGTGCGTTAGAAGAATATGTGTGATAAGAAATGTGGACCGATCTGGATGATTGAATTGAAAGTTCCAGAGTTCGGGGGTGTATTGGTTGAACAATAGTTATGGGTGAAGTGAGCATATGATTGTGGTATTTTGAAATGTTCATACGATTATCTGATATTTGAATGACTGTCGTTACTATATGATATTGGGTTTAACTCCTTGTAAAGACGAGCAATTATGTTGATCTTCTCATATGTTCTGGTAATTCATGTCTAGTGATATGCGGAATGTGTTGCCCTAAGCCATGAATGTATATAGTTATGTGTTGCATATATCGTACCTAAAATTCTATGCCTATTATACGCATTTAAATTCGTTATGAAGTTAGTCATCAATAAGGGATACGTAGTAGTCCCTAGTTATATTTCCGTGCTTGGATAAGTTGTGATTGTGCGATGGTAGAAACTAACTTATTTAGATGCACATGTATAACTATCACGTTATTTAGTTGATTCTATTTTCAGTTTCGAAATCTTTACCGTGTTCTAGATGACAACTATGGTTGAAATGAGGAATGAATATTAATGTGGTATAAAGTGATGTATATGCTTCAATGATATGTCAGGTGTTTTGGAAGGAGAGTGGTTGAGTTTTGATGTAGTAATGTGAAATTGTAACGGAACGAAAATTTTAATAAATTTCCCGGAATGTTACCTTGATTGTACGGGCCGCCATTTTATACGTGTTCCATATTTGAGTATGAAAATTTTATATATGATAACCTTCTGAGCTAGCTTCCCAATGCACTTGGTTTCATGTTTGTACGAGTTATATTTTGAGAGAATTAAATCTTTTAGTCGACAGTGGTCAAAATTGTTACTGCACAGTTCCGTTATGACCCATGTTTTTGTAAAGGAAACCTTTTGGAACGTGTTTATTGTTTATGTATAATTTCAACACCACTGTCTAGAGTATTCACCTACGGTCTCAAAATGATAAACCACGGAAAAATCTTAATGAGTCGTTATTTAATGGTGATTTTGCAAGGTATCCAATTTTCTGTCGTATTACTGCAAAGTTTTGTTCAGACCAACTGAGTTGTAAAAAAAAAAAGTGTTATAAATGATTTCCTTGAGATATGCATTTGCTTCTTTTCATATGATTAGTAATTCATTATATTTTCTAAAAACTATAATAGCTCGCAAGATAGCGAAGTAGATATTTAATTTATGATTTGTGTAATTGTTGCATCATGTTTAATTGGTGAAGTCGTGAGTTATGTAAGTTTCACATAAAAGTTAATCAAATGTGAATTATGTGATGTGACCATGTGATATCCTGATATGGCATTAGTAACATGAATGGTAGGCATATGATATGAATATGCACCTTGCTATATGATAACATAATCTTGCTTATTTCTATATAAAATAGTTTCTATTATACCGACGCTCTTACTTTCTAGTGATGTGACCTCAAATAATGATGTGATGTTCGTATGTGATGTTAAAATTGTATTTAACAGAGAAGAGTCTTGACAAGTGGTAGAATGAAATTTGACTGGTAAACTTGCTAGCATGATATAGCAATCTAATTGTTATAAGTAATGATGATTATTTTGAACAAGGTGAATCGTGTTGATGTTCTTTCACATATTTGTGGTATATCGTTGTCTAGTTCACTGAGCTAATAATCTTTATAACAACTTCATGTTTATTGTTATGTCACAAACTGATTTGCATCTGCTATGTTTAAAATCTGATCATAATATATTGAGTTATTAACTGGTTGACATGTGATTTATGAAGGTACCAGTCTTGTGAATTCGTTTGTTTTTATCGTTAAATTTTCATAATTCATGAGCTACAATTTACAAGAACAATGTTTTAGTAAATGAGAGTCGGAATGTCTCCGTGTAGTCTTGTTTCGATCTATAGCTTGTAAAATTGACTTTTGATTCATGTTTATAAATTGCCACAAATTACAACCTCGAGGTTTCCAAAGTTTCAAAATGTTTTCCAAGTGATGATTATCCATGATAACGCTTGATGTTTTGATAATTATAGTGATTGGTTACAACGTGACAAATTCTGTAGCTACACCCTGCCTGGAGGTGTAACTGCTGCATATTATATAAAACCCTTAATTTGCAAGTTATATATATTACCAGTTTCATGATAAATGATGTAATGTGAGTGGATGAGGCATGTACCTAAGTGATTTTAACCTATTGATATCTAGGAATGTTAAACAGGCTTTGTTAGCCTATGATTGTGTATATCTTGTGAAATATGTCAATGCTCCATGTTTAATTACATTAACTAATTTTAGTCTATGTATTTTATAAAATATGATTTGCTTCTATAATACGATTATGAACATGAAATGTTTTAATTTGTCAGTTATGATCTACGAGTTTGCTGATTGTCTACATCGGTGTAAATACGTTAACTTTGTGTTAAAATTTCAAGGGTATATCAGTGATAGCTACTCTGATTCCGTTGCTGCGTAACACGACGCTACCGATCCTATTATAATTATTATTGTTCGGGGTTATGTGTGTATAAGTTCTGATTAACTTGTAGTGATTTATATGCTGTTGATTTTGTTAGGATTTATGGTTTATGCTATTATATATAATATTAATAGTATATGTTTTTTTTTATTATGTTAATTTTGGTGAGATGGGTTAGCATTATTCGATATGAATCGATGGTTTGTTACAAAGTGAGCAGTGGAACTTTTGATTCGTACCCTATTAGATATGAATATCAAATGTATGTAAACCAAGGTTGATATTAGTGGATAAGTTGGTGTATAGTTAGTCATACTTTTGGTTTGGGAATGTCAGGAAGAGGATTTTAGAGCTTATATGTGGTTTATCTATTGCGTTACTGAGTTGAATTCATACGAAGCGATGTAATTTACAATATTGACATTTTGGCTTCCGGGCATTGTGTTTAATTGTTGTATCCTTTGACCTTGACTCGTGGGTGAGTAGCTTAGAGTTATTCTCTAAGTGTTGAGCAGTTCCTCTAATGGAACATTTGACAATATGAAATTGAAATTGAGATGAGAATTGGTGATTGTTATTCAGCTATGAGTTATGGGGCCTGTGTGCCATGTTTACGGTCCGGAGTGACCCGATTATTGAGTTTGAATCGATATTGAGATGGAAATAGGGTTTCGCGGGTTATTCCGCCAGTTCACTCACCCCTTGTGCCTGGTCTTAGTTTCGACGATGAGAATATGATACTGAGTTACTTGGAGTAAGATTTTAGGAGATAATGTAATGAGTAAGACAGAGTAATGAGCTGGAATTTTATACTAGGGTTACGAGGACGTAACCATGTTTTAAGGAGGATAGGATTGTAAAATCTTAATGATTTTATGATATGGCTAGTTGTTATATCATGGCTAATTAATATGTCGTGATTAATTGAATATACTTGATAACCCTGCTGCTTTTGTTATGCACTATATCGTGGTTATTGAAATGTCATGTGCTTCGGTTGTATGTTAAACTTTGGGGACAAAGTTTTGTTTAGGGGGGATGGAATGTCACATCTCCCGGTCCTTAAGTGTTACTTGTGATTGTTCATGCTTACTACGTGTTTCTTTACCGTTACGGGGTGGTGAACTTCGGGACGAAGTTCATTTTAAGGAGGGAAGACTGTAATACCCCGTATTTTATTATAATGTTTATTATTCATATTGACATATTTTATTATAATGTTTGTTATTCATATTGACGTATTTTATCATAATGTTTTTTATTCATAATTGACGTGTATTCGATAATTAATTTATCGAATAAGGGTTTTGTATTTTATATGTTATGAGTGATGTGTTGAGTAAGCGTATTAGTTTATATTTAAGTTTAGAAGTATGAACGGAAATTACCCGAAAATTTTATTATAATATTTACTATTATTTTGTCGAGTCGATAGTGTTTGAACGATAGTTAATATATTCGATAAATAAGTTATCAAATGGTATTTTAATAACTGTTGATGACGGGATTCGAACTTGAGACCTTTGACACGTATTTGGGCCTTGAATACCGTGAACATCACACGTACAACCCATACCACTCTTTTGTGAAAACCTAATATTTCACCCTTCTCTATGCCGACATTTGTAGCCTAATTAACCTAGTTGTAACCTATTCCAAACACTATCAACAACCCACTCTTACAGCCACCACATCAGAGACGAGGAAGGCAGTTTATACGGTGAGGCTAGGTGGTCGAGGGTGGTTCGTTTTAACCGGGAAACAGGTACGTTCACTGAGCGCGTTTTTATCATGTTTCGTAGTAGTCGTATTCGAGGGGTGGGTTTTCGTTATGTTATATGCTATCACGTTTCTGGAAGGAGTCAGGATGGTTGGGCGGTGGTGTCACGGTGGTTGCGGGGGGGCGTCGTCGGTGTAAAAAGGGTAGGTTGTGTCTGCTAGTGTCGCGGTTCTGGGCTAGTCGTGGTTCACGTTCACGAGAGTTGGGGGTGGTACCATCGTGGACTCGGGGGAGGTCGACGCGGTGGTACCACTGTTGCGTATAGGCGGTGACAGGGGTGGACATGGTGGTGGTTTCAGGCGGTGTTAAGGCGGATAGAGGTGTCGACAAGGGGTTTTGGTACAAGTAGGGTATGTGGTGTTCGGGTGTCGCCGGCGGCTGTCGAAGGGGCTGCTGGATGTCAGGGCGGTGGCTGGCGGTTGTGGGGTTCGTATTGCGGGATGACGGTGGTAAAGGTGTTACACGGTTGTAGTCGGGTCTGTTTTACGAGAGTTGTCGAGTCGTGGGTCGCGTGTTAGAACCAACCATGGTTCAACTCGCCGGCTGGAGACGGGGGTGGTTGGACGTGGTGGCTGACGGCGGTTGTGGAGGAGTAGCGTGGTGTCTAGGGTGCGTGTTAGCGGGTTTGCGTGTTTACATATTTACGGGTTTGCGTGTTTACTCTTTTTGCGTGGTTGCTACTACGTAAACATGTATGTTACTACAATATTATTATTATATTATTATTATTATATTATTATATTATTATTATAACTATTATTATTATTATATTTATAATATTATGGTTATTAAGTTGTTTTAGTAGATTGTTATTATATTGTTGCTAGTATTTAATAAGTTATTAGTTGTGTTAATTAAAGGCGTTACGAGTCGGGAAAGTTTCCTTTTTAAGGAAGTTGCTATTTTGGGAAAGCCATTTTGGGAACTTTCCACTTCTAGAAAGTTTCTAATTATAGAAAGTATAAGTTGACTTAAGGGGGGTTTGGGAAATTTATTAATTCGTTACGTGTATATGTTAGGTGACGGTTTTCGCGCGGAATACTTCTAGCAAGCTTTTGGTTGACTTGTCCTCCTACAATTTGAGGTAGGGGAATACTATGCATATAATGATGAGTAATTTGTTGACATTTGGTGATAACCATGTTTATTGTTGTTATAATGCGATTATTATATTGAATTATTCTATTTATATATTCTGAGATATGATACGAGGTGACGATAAAGGGTCTGTGATTGGTGCGGAGATAAAGGGTCTGTGATTGGTGCGGAGATAAAGGGTCTGTGATTGGTGCGGAGATAAAGGATCTTGTGATTGGTGCGGAGATAAAGGGTCTGTGATTGGTGTGGAGAATTATGGGTGTTGTGATTCGGAGTGGAGAAGTTCGACTTTCTATTTATAGTAATGTGGTTTGTTTACAGTTTTTCTCTACTCAACCTCGTGGTTGACCCTGTGTATTCGTGATCACCTGTGATGAACCAATTATTGGGGAGCAGATTGACAGGTGTTGAGACTATGGGAGCTAGGGGAAGAGAGAAGCTTGGATCCGGACCTGCCTAGAGTCTAGATCACCATAGTAGTTACTTATGAGTTGTACTTTTGTTTTATCAAGACAGTTTGTTTTAATTCAGTTGTATAAACTTGATCTTTGAGATAACTTATCAATTTAAAGTACTGTTTATCTTCCTTTGTATCTACTGCCTCGGGAAACCGAGATGGTAACATCCTTATTTATCTAGGGAGTCCTAGTACAGGTCCTTAAATAAATGGGGGTGTTACATAAAGTTCCAACACACCCTTTCCAGGTATGAATTTGTAACTTAACATCTCTAAATTGTTAGGTAGGCATCAACCCTTAAGAAATTAGAGATATTAAGTCCATCAGTTACTCCTTCAAATGTCGTGATCCATTTAATTTAATACACACTTATTAATCTTCTCTTGCAACAGAATGAAACCGCGTAAAGTCTACCTCAATGAGTTAACTGACACTGCCAAAAACTACAAGGTCAATGTGAAAGTAGTCGAGAAGCGTCGTCCAAAGGCATCTCCTGTAAAGAAGCAATACCAAAGCTTGTTATTCGAAGATGATAAGGTATTTGAACCCATTCATACAAATTTAATAACCATGTATTATATAACAAGGACACATTGCAATTGTGCTCTTCGTCTTTCACCTCTATGGATAACTAAATGTCTCTAGGTTAATTTGACCATGATATGAATAACATTCTAAACAAGTAGTAAAACTTCATAACAAGCCTAATGTATAGATAATTACTTCTCGATAATGAATGTTTTAGTGTACCTCTCTATGAATGGATTATTTTGACAGTGGTTATACATAAATGATCACTTAAAATCCTAACAATTAGATAAGTGTTTTGCAACACAGATACATATACTGCAACTATCTGTAGTTAATGTCTATTAGATTTCTTCACCTAATTCACTTTTGCATGGTTAGTCTTAAACT
The DNA here is from genome assembly GCA_029255685.2 of Silene conica. Lineage (NCBI taxonomy): Eukaryota > Viridiplantae > Streptophyta > Magnoliopsida > Caryophyllales > Caryophyllaceae > Silene > Silene conica. The sequence goes on from CM055316.2 coordinate 50,076,578, forward strand.
ACTCTTATTAAGATTTCCATATTACAATGATGAACATAGATGATAATTGAGAAGATGAATTTAATTTTATGCTGTGTTTTATAAAGTGAAAAAATTGTGATCGATCCACTTGAACAAAAGGATGAATAAAGTAAGTGCGACAAATAAGGAACTATTCATCATGCCTGAAACTCAAAAGTTACTGACCTACTGTTATTAAAATTCCGATCATTCGTTTGTTATTAAATTTTCAAATATCATGTTCTAAACACAATGCCTCATTTTATCCTCTTGTGTACTATTCATCCATCCACCTATGTTAACATAGATTAGTACTTATTGCAAAGATAGATGTGAAACCTTGATTATTAAAGTTTGCTTGATTATGATTATTGATATACCAAGATGAGGTTTGTCCATATGTAATCCTGTCTTTGATAAGTGGGTTTGCTGAACATGTTTTAAACAGGGGAACAAAATGCGTGCTGCTGCTCTTTTCGCTGATCAAGTTGACATATATGAGGATGCTATCAAGCGCAATAAAAAATATGAGATATCAAATGCTAGCATAAGTCCTCTTAAGCCTCAGTATAAAACAAATGAATCTGATCTAGATTATCAGATGGCCTTCAATAAACGTACCATTATCATGCCTATGGACATTGATGGTGGATGTGCTGATATTAACTATCGTCCAATTTCCCAGATACCTTGGACACCTGACTATAGTGAAATGTTTGGTACACTTCAAAATAATAATATGTCTATATATATTGCATGTACTAACAATGTGTTCTATTTGTAACTAACGTTTTACGAACATACGTTTTATGCATTGTAGATATAGTTGGTGTTGTACTCTTTGTAGAGGACCAGCCACGTAAGATTGTCACATCAAAGGCCCGTGAAACAACTGTCCGTGAAGTCATATTAATCGACAACAGGTTACTGGTGCCAAGTACTTTGAGTAATTGAAATACATATTATTCTACATATCAATAACATTGAACATCATAATACTGTTGTTTTTTTTTTGGGAAAATGTAAAAAGATATATTAGAATCAAATAAGGACCACCACATCATAGTTATTGTCCTCGAGGGACTTACAACACAATAAAACACAAATAACACAACAACAAACTCAGATCAACAAAATCAGAGAACAATCTGCCAAATTCAACTTCGTCATTTTGGGAATAATACTGTTGTTGCTAATATAAATGCTCCTGCAGTACTACACAACCTTTGTCTATCTCAGTTTGGGATGATCTCGCTCAGGATGACTGCACCCTGCTTATATCAGAACCTGGTAAATTGAGGACAGTTGGCATAACAGCACTCAGAGTATCAATGAATAAAGGTTCTGATAGTTACGGTCAATCTGGATTTACACGTACGTTCCATAGTCTAATATATTGCATCATTACAACATCTAGCAGTATCTTAATACAATTTGCAATGTAGCAGGATTCTCAATGACAACATCTGCTTCAACTGTTTTTGTACACTCACCTGATGGTGATAAAGCTGATGCTCTCAAAGCATGGTACTGAACTAGGCTACATGCGAAAAAACAAAACATAATCTAGACAAAATGTACTACTACTAATGTTTGATCTGCGTGAATATGCAGGATGGCTAGCCACACTATGGCGTTGACGAAGTTGCAAAACCGACTATTTAATGTCAAGATGCCTGTACTCACTGACAGTACTACGACCATCTCAACCCTTCGTTCCAAAAAGGTAGAAAAATTTCTGCATCATTTCTTGCACCATATTTACAACTCACACTGTATCAATAATCCTACATCATAACAGACTGTTGCAACTACGCAACAGAAGTCCAAACACTACAGAAGTTTTACCACAAATTGTATTCATAGACTTATTAGAAATGTTAGATTTCAAGATGATTAACAGATAGAGTAATGTGTCTTAAATACTAAAAACAGGCTAAAACAACCTTGCAAGATGAAAGGCATTGGTTAGAAGTAACTATCCCAGATGTTGATTTTGAGAAAATTAATGCATACATGGGATGCTCAAATTGTTCAAAGCGGTCTAACATACAACCAGGCAACACATATACTTGCGACAGCTACGCTAAACCTAACTGCACCTCGGAACCAAAGTAAGACTTGTGCTCGTTGGACAATTTTAAAGATGTATATAACTAATCAGTACATTGTGTTCATGAATAAGACCAGTTTAACACTATCCTTGGTGAATTTGAAAATATACATTCCACTAAGAATGCTCGCGTGAAATGCAGGGTTACTTTCAATTGCGACGTATCGGATGGCACTGGAACACTATCCTTTACTATGATTACAGAGATTACTGAACAACTGTTCAGAATGTCTGCATCTGACATATTCCATATGAAGCATAATGTGAGTCTATATTTATTTCGAATTATTTTTTAAGTAGTAGAACTCCTCATATTAACTGGTGTATCGCTTGGCAGTCCGATGAGCCAACCTTTACAACACTCAAGGAATTACTTGATACAAAGCCTTTCAAAGCTCAGGTAGCCCCAGCTAATAGCCTGTCAACCAACAATGTGCTGCAATGGATAATGAAGCGTGTCGTAGTGAGTGCTGACAGCAGTGGTCCTGACCTCATTGTGGAACAAAAGATTGAAGGAAGCACACGGGAAAGCCAACATGTTAGGGACATTAACATCAAACAACTCAAACCTAATGATTGCAATGAGCATGCTGAGCGTACGTCTACAATAGGTATTGATGAGTCTACTAAAGATGACCAGCCTGTGACTCCAAGTAATCCAACAATTGTTGATTCAGGGAAAGATGTGACAATAAGTTTGTCACACCCACAACTCCCAAAAAGGAAGTGTAGGAAGGAGAAGTCAGGATCCCCATCTGCAGTGATGTCTACCCCAAATTAAGAACCACTGACTACCCCAAATTAACAACCAGCATCAACGTGAACTCTATCTATATTACACGTTTGTCTTTTGCTACTATAGTGCTCATAGTTTTCACAATTAATGACTGCTTAGTTGACAAAGGCATGTCAACCTGAACTCTTTATATTACAAGTTCATCTATATATTCTATATTAGTAACTTGAGATGGTCCACGATTTCTAGCTATAATAGACTAAAACCATAAACCCTAGGCGTGCTGACTCGGTGTCCAATAATGTCATTTAGTGCCTTGCTCAATGAAATCATACATAATATTCTTTCAATCCAAACCGTTAATAAACACATCTATATAGCTCCAATACACAGCTTAAACGATAACGCCATTATCATAAGGAAGTTGTTAAAGGGTGAAGATTACCAACAAAACCCAAATAACATGGCACCCTATACTAATAGTAATGCGCCATGCAGCAGTGTATCTATTATGAAAGACATATATGGTCACAGGTTCTTCCTAATCACAAATCAGATTCAAATCGCTAATAACATAAACACGAAAGAAACATAACCATATACATTGCCATGTCCTATCATCATCCAAGGCAGACGATTAATCTTACAAGTTACCTACTGATTATGGTAAAATCCCAAAATTCTAACAACATAATATTACAGGTTACAAACATATTAGCTTATCATTAAATAAACTGCACTAATAATCGAAAATAAACAATGCTATGAGCAATCCAAATTGAAATAGTGCAGCCACAAAAATAGTGCTTAACTCAAAACATGCATAACATCTTGCATTACAATAGCTGTAAACATAGCAGATGTATATTCAGAAAGATTAACGGTTAGCTTATTACCAGGCTCAGCAATCAGAGTCATAGTACCCCTCGCTGCCAGACTTCTCAACATAAGCATACTTTGAGCTTCTGCCCCTCTTGTAACGTCCCTTTCTCTTCTTAGCTTTAGACTTTTTTGGCTTGCATGAGCATGAAATTGACACCATTCTCTGGTTTCTGGTCACCCATATCTGATTTCCACGATTTTCCTTCACAAGTTCATGATCATAATCTAGGTCAACTTTATATGTTTCTGTACCAACAAGATACTGCCCTGCCCATGCCTTACAGACCTCCGCCATATTCCTTTTGCGAGATTGTTGAAGACATGATCAGTAAGTTCTCGTAAACTGAGAAATGGGTGATGAGGTCTGCTGCCAAAGGGCATTTCCTCTTCAACAGTTGCTTTTGTAAATAGGGTGGTGGACTGAAACTGGCTTTTTTTCCAATCAACATATTTTTCAACAAATTCTGGCTTATCATCATCGTTGAAGTACATTACTTCTCCACAGGGTTTGTCCATTTTAGATGTGCAGGAGTTTTTGGTTTGTGGGCAGGGACAATGATCACAATGGATTATGGATGATGAAGGTTGGAGGGTAACAGCTAATGGTATTAATAATACAACACAGTAGTGTCTAATCAGGTAGTTTAGGGAAGCGTAAAGGGCATGCTAGCCGTCTTTTAGTTTAGCAGCTAACGGGTATGTAACGTACATAATTATTACCATTATATCCGTATTTTTCTTAAATTGCATATTTCCGTATAGCGACGGTATAAATTGAAACGGTTATATTCTTCTTTCAATAAATGTTTCATTCAAATACTCATATTATTGTTAATTTATAAGACAAAATGTAATTATGTATGATGTTGTTTGATTTACCGTCATGAATTCTATAAGAACGTCAACTTTTAAAAAAATTTAGTAATGTGTAACAAAAAATATTCACATAAACAATTGTGTTCAGACAGCTGTGATAAGCAACCGTTACCTTTTACTTCGGAGGAAGTTTATGAACTTTTCTCGTACGAAATGCCAAATGGGGTTGGTATGTTTGGCCAAGTCATGTTTGGAGTCGTACATGGAAAAGTATTTTTATTATGAAAATTAACGCACTATTGTGACATAATCCCTATCTTTGATTTGAGTCTCTAACTTTTTAAGAACGCATCCATGGGGTCCCTCCCAGAGTTAACACTGATATCGTATCTCACCCGCTTCATCAAGGGGAGGTGTGTGTTAACTACACAATTTCGATTAACAGTCAATCGTGTATTAATAAAATATAAAATACATTTAAATCATAACCTAAATTTCTATATTGTGCCACTTACTCCTTAGATCAATTTTAGTGTTAATCGCTTTTTTCTTTTTGGTTAAATTTTGTATAGTTTAAAATCAAATTGCAATAAGGTCATGTGCATTCTCGAGTCCAAATTGATTATATTGTTTAAAGTGTCAAAAAAAAGGGACATCATAGCAAATCTAAGTGGTCTAATATTTACTAACATCAACTTATGAGATTTCGTATGGTAACATACACAATTTCGGTTAACAGCCAATCGTGTATTAATAAAGTATAAAATACATTTAAACCAGAACCTAAATTTTTATATTGTGCCACTTACTCCTTTAGATCAATTTTAGTGTTAATCGCTCTTTTCTTTTGGGTTAAATTTTGTATTGTTTAAAATCAAATTGCATTAGGGTCATGTGCATTATCAAGACCAAATTGATTATATTGTTTTAACTGTCAAAAAAAGGAACATCATATCAAATCTAAGTGGTCCAATATTTACTAAACATCAACTTATGAGATTTAATGCATCACAAACTCGCTATATATTTACAAAACAAATTGACAATATGATAAACAATATCAAACGAGGATCTAAAGCATGTCAAACTTATCTATTTTTTTTTTTAATATCATATTGGTCTTACAAATAATACTTATACTTACACGTTTGCAGACATTCGTTTTGATAAACAGTAACGCAGTGTACCATATGCATGCTAGGTACGTAATGAATAGTCTTTTCTCTGTCTTCTACTCAATTCATTACCTTATCTTGCTTCCTCGTATCTACTTCCCGATTACGTTCATACATCCTCATTTGAATTTTAAAATTATGTAGTTATCCACATATAAATAATAAATTTTATCGGCCAGAAAGTTATTTTTACTATTTTTCCTTTAATAATGTCAATTTTTTTTGTAAAGGTAATTATATTAATCCAAAAATGGGAAAACCAGCTACACGAAAACAAATAACTCTATGAAACTGTATAGAAACGCCTAAATTATGCTATATATCCAGATTTAATCTTTGTCGGTCAACATCTCAGAATTCTTATACTCCCATATGAGATGTATATCCTGAAATACTCTGTTCACCAAAGTTGCAGGGAAAGGCATCACCAAATCAACTCTAGCCGAATTTTGAGCCATCCAAATAGCATAACAAACCCCCAACATAACAAATAACTGGAATAATACTCACTTGATCCAGATTGTTGTTGATGGTTATGCTAAAAGTGGTGTTGAGGATTTAAGGACGATGATGACGATGGAGAAGTGTCTGTGATTGAGAGTAAAGGAAGAAGAATAAGAGGAGCATAAAGTGAATTGGGAGCATAAGAAGAGAAGCAAGTCAGAGTAAGAATGACAGGGAATAGGACAAACATGCCTCTGTTCATCACACCCCACGCACGAGAGCACTGCTCTATTGTTCACTCTTATGGAGGGTTTCTCACTAAAATCGTTTATTTAACATGATGTATTCAAATTTATAATCAAATTCCCTAATATTGAGATAATTTTAATAAGTGCTTAATTTACATTGAACTTTTAATATATTTTCCATTTAATGTATGTTGTATATTAAGTTAATAAAATTAAAAAGATTTATACCCTCTTTCTCTCTTTTCTGTTCTACACTTCAGCTTCTTCAAAATACTCTATGTACAAAATCAACAACCTTTGCCTATAACCTCCTTCATCAGACGGCACCATCACACGAAACTACGTTCAACACCAAAACACTGCATCAATTATCTTGCGTTTATCTGCCGCCGTTAAGGTATGTTTTTTAATATTTTAATGTAATCAAACCTAAATAGTGTATTAATGAATTGTACATTAAATTACAATTATCATACTGATACGATTATATGTTCAGGAACATTATTTATAATAGGAATTATTTGTTAGAATTGTTTTGTTTAGAAATATTAATTAGCTTGATTAGTTTGATTAACTTTCGTGTTAATTGATTGAGCTGTTGTGGTGTTAACTCTTGCATTAAAATGTTGTTAATGTTGAAAGTCACAAACAATTTTACCAAAATCAAAGAAATGTAAAATGTATGTCTGGCTTATGATGACGAAACTGAGTTAAGAGTGAGAGACAATGTAGGTATACATATGGCCTGAAGTTCAACGTGGTTTGGTACTGGATCCTGACTTTCGGCTGTAAGTATGTGTAAGTGTTTCTTTATTGACCCATTTGCTTCCTTCAGTAATTCCAAGAGGGATGTAGACTTGTTGAAAACTCAGGATTTTGTTAGTATAGGGGTCTGGGTTGTGGGTTGAAAGAGCCAGGAACGGTAGTGATAGACTTCTGCATACATAGTGTGCATGTAAGTAATAAGACTTATAGATTAACTCATAGAACTATATATGTATTTGTCATTGTAGGATTGTAGCCTAAGGTCGAGACCTGTACTGATCTTGGTTTGGTTTCAAGGTCTTGTTTTAAGATTAAGGATAGTGCTTGCCCTTATGGACAATGTTGCCAATGACCACTGAAGTACAGTACTCCAGCATTGCTAAGCGTAATTAAAAAGATTTAATTCGAATCCATTACAATAAGAGAAGTACCTGGGGTGATATGATCATCAGGAACCACTGGTTAGACAATCTTGTAACGAGGCCCCATCATTAACTCTACTGACGAGAGTTGGTAGTCATCATGCCGAATAAATCTCCAAAGAACCCCATTGTTAATAACTACCATTAGACGATGGAACAGCTAACGGAATCCAGCTATACTGCAGTAGCTCACCCTTTTGGCTTTTTACTTGGTTCTTTCATGTTGTTCTTCTGTAGATGGTATATAATTTAGTCACTCTGGAATACTCAATAATTCTAAATAATGGCAGTAAATGTCGTATATTCAGAATTGGCCCTCATCGGGATTGATGCAGGTAATGATACGCCACATTTTGCTGCTGAGTTGCTTTCTGTTTTCTTTCTAAATTATAGTGTTGATATGCATCCTTAATTTCCTGTAACCATATCTGAACTGAAATCTTGTTTATGATCCCTTCACATATTCTACTAGGACGATTCTATTGTGTTGGCTTGTCGGGTATACTATATGAAAACAATGTTATGAGAATTGATGAAGTTAGTACAGGGGGTGGGGTGGGGGTAGCAATGCTGCCATCATGCCATGTATAGAGTGACATAGTTTATGTGTTATAGTAGTAGGTTACAGGTAATTTATGTGGGTGGTTGTATGGAGGTGCGTGATAGATCAAGCATAAGCCCAAAAAGGACGCTAATGTCATGTTGGAAACCAAAAGAAATAAGGACTAATTGGGAGGTGTGTAACAACGTATTTACATCGTATTTTTCAAATGCTTTCAAAGATGTTGAAATTATGCACTCTTAAGGCAGTGATGGTGATAGTTAAATGTGTCTTGCAGATGTAGTTATATAGCAAACAGACTGCAATCTATGTTTTTGCAAATGTTCGAGTACATGACAGCTTCCAAACAGATTGTAGTTTATAAATCTTAATTTTGTTTAAACTACCAGTAAATCTGATTGTAGTTTCAATGTAATTTCAGTCTAATTAATATAACATTAACTTCTGGTTTGTTCAGTATCTATACATCCCATATTTTCTATTATGTCACACATTCCGTTAGTAATAGTTCATTAGCCACTTGAAATCAACAGGAAGGCAACACTTTCAAATAAATTCAATGATTATGTATAATGTTCAAGCACATAACAGATATCAATTACCAGTAAAGAAGAAAAATACAACACCATTCATAATCTCACCATTTATCCAAACCATATACAACCAGCCATAGCCTAAAAAAAGAAATATTGTTGTGATATTGCTTATAGTTCTGATCTGCTTGTTTGAAGATACTATTGTTTGCTGTAATCTTGATTTCTTCCTGTACAAGCCATGACGTTTCTGATATTGTATAGCTTCAATATCTAAATTTTGCAGCTTCACAAGTATGCCTTCTTGTGTTCGTGTTGTCTACTTTGACAAAGAAGATAGGCATAAGTTTGAGCATGATTACATACAATGGAAAAAGCAACAATTCACATCAAAAACATTGTTCAACACGCAGTACGTACTGAAGGAAGCAACTGGAGCTAGCAGAATACACCATCTATTGCTCAGTTCTGATGAGTTGATGACCAGCATTTTCAGCAGACTCAACCATCAAGACAAACGTAGTATGGCTGAAGTATGCAAAAAATGGGCTTCTCTGTTTGCAGTTGGAAAAGAAACATCTAAAATGGCGGTTGATTATAAAAGTCAAGTGAAGAGCGAAAGGAGTGGCGGGTTAATCACCAGGATAGGGTGGGGTCGTGTAATTTCTATCCAATGTATCTGCCTTGATTTACCAACAAAGGAAGCAAGATACATCTACCACGTTTGGATGGAGGGTAATAGGGACCAAGACGATTTAAGTGTCTATGAAGATGGTCCTTTTAATATATTCTCAGAGGACGAGGCATATTACGACTCAGACTGATAACCCCGTAGCAATAAGTTTGATGTAAAAATGTTTAAACTTTAGCTCGACTATTGTATTCCAATAATTTTAACTTTATCTAGACTATTGCTTAAATTATGAAATCCTCATGAAAATTGTTCCTTTTATATTCGTAACAATCATTTCCAATATCAATAGTAACTATCAAGATAGTAAGTTTATCGCATGTGTATAAAATCATGAAAATGATTCCCATTACCCAATGCTTACGTAAATTACAGTCTTTAGATATACTATATGATTATAATCAAATACTCCATTCATTAGTTATACAATATATAATATGATACGAAAAAAATATCAAAACTCTATTGAAATTATGAATATTAACATGGTGGGAAATTACGTCCCTTGGAATTCGGCGCGCATCGCGCGCGGAAGAACAACTAGTTAGCTTAAATAGGCGGAAATAAAGAGTTTCCTAATGACCTAATCACTTGAATGGGCTTTACAGAAACTTCTGGGTCTGTGCTGTGGTCGACCGACCTAGGTAACAGGTCGGTCGACCTAATGTCGGGCCTACAACGCGCGTCGATCTTTAAACAGCTGCCATTTCTTCGTTACTCATCATAATAAGGCGATTCTCCCGGCGTTGGAAAGCTAAGAGGATAAGATTTCACCTCAAACTGGAATCACTCCATTATCAGCTCTAGAACCCGAGATGTAACCATTTGAAACAGGCTGCAATATCGTGGATCGATTCTTTGCTTTTTTAGAGCTTGTAAACTATATGCACCTTTGTTTATGCTATCTTTAGGCCTTGAAAAGTGCGCTAGGCTTCGTTCCTTCGTGTCCTTAGCCATAAAAATCACTTGAGCACGGATTTGGTTTGAAATCGCCTCTTTTCCGCATAATTCTGCAAAAGGGCATAAAAATACGAAAGTAGACAATTGTTGGGAAATAAGGGCTAAAACATAGTAAATGAGCGACAAAATGCGTGTAAAAATAGATGTAAAACATCATAAAATAGACACGCATCAACAATGATGACATATTTTTACCCTGCATCATTAAATTGATTTAAGTAGTTAGCATTGTCATTTATGTCTCTGATATGTTCAGCATGCTTGCTAATGCCATTACGTATTGCTGCCACAAAATAATCTTGATTACTAATTCGTGTTGTACACTTTTTGTTATTTGTTCGTTGTATATTGTTTTTTTCATACTAAATATTGAATGCACTATGTTTTGTTTATGTTATGACAGGTCCGTTTTATACGTCCGTTTCAGGTCTATTTTCTGGTCTATTTTGCGTCTATTTCAGGTCTGATACGGGTATGATATACGCCTCTATTTCTGGTCTGATACGGTCTGTTTTGAGGTCTGATACGCGCCTGTTTTAGTCTGATTTGGGTCTATTTTGGTGCGTCTTTCGGGTCTGATTTCTGCGCCTATTTTGGGTCTGTTAGGGTCTGGATTTCACGTCATTTTTAGGTATGTTTTCTGGTCTATTTTACGTGCATTTCAGGTCCGTTTTCTGGTTAGTTTTCACGTCATTTGACGGGTATGTTCAAGTCTGAAATGGGTTATTTCCTGGTCTGTTTCAGGTCCGTTTAAGGGTCTATTGCGGTCTGTTTTACGCGTCTGTCCAGGTCAGTTTTTCTGGTCTGTTGCGCGTCTTTTAGGTTTGAGTTTAGGCGTCTTTCAGGCATGTCCTATGGTCTGATTTGGCGTCTGTTTCAGCCTTTGCACGGGGCTGTCCGCGTCTGTTTTAGTCCGTGTTCAGGACTGTTTTACGGGTCTGATACGCGGCTGTTTTGGTGCTGGTTGTTAGCTTAAAACGTTAAATGTTACCACTGCTACTTACACTACCTTTATACGTGATACTAGTATTATTGTTGTATTGTTGTTAAATTGTTTTAGGTGTTGTAATATGACTAGTAAAATATATAATTAGTCATTTAAATACTATTGTCTATTCCTTATTCTAAAGTCATGATCACCTTGTCATTTATTAGTTTCCATTGAATCCGTTTAAGACATTAGTTAAGGGTTGTGATTTCTACGCTAATTATTTACATTAAGGTTGTATTGCTTAAGTAATTAGTGCAAGGATAAGGCTTTGATTATCAATTGTTTACGAGTAATATCGTTTAGCTAGTTATATACTTCCGAAACCGTAAGTTAACAATAATCATGGATGAGTTTAGTGACTAGTAAATTGTTACAAGTACCTAGTTAATATTTATATACTTAACGAAATAAGATTTAATAAGTAATTAGTGTTTTGCCTAGGATTAGTTACTTCTTAGGTATCCGTTAATACTTACCATAGGACTAAGATATTTTTAATGTATAGTAGTTAGTTAAGTTTAACTTAATCATACTTGGCCTTTCTCTTATGCTTATGTGTGCCTGAGGTCCCTGAGGTTCGGGCGGCACTCTATTGGGTTCGGGAATGGAGAGAGGATAGACACCCCCCGGTCGGGCAACCGAAAGGGAAACCGGCTCTCCCTCAACTTAGTTCCCGGGATCAATTAAGTGTTGTTTAGAAGTCTAGAAGATTAGAACTAAAGATCTGGTTGTGATATATATATGTATGCTGATGTATTGATGCGTATTAAGGTATGCCTTAAGTTGGCCTCTGAGCTTAATACGTGAACAAGTTGCCATGTATGGGGATATGCCTTAAGTTGGCCTCTGAGCCCCGTATATGTTTTTCCTGTCGTGTCTGAGATATGCCTTAAGTTGGCCTCTGAGCTCAGACATGTTTTTATGTGATCGCGTCAGTTTATGCCTTAAGTTGGCCTCTGAGTCTGACGAGTAGAGCAGTTGTACAACGGGGTAGCTAGGGTGTGATGCCTTGCCCGGAGTACAGTTGTTGATGCTAGAGTATGCCTTAAGCTGGCCTCTGAGTCTAGTGTCATGTGATGTAGTAAGGGAGTATGCCTTAAGCTGGCCTCTGAGTTCCTTACTTGTGATTGTGAATTTGGATGCTAGTATGCCTTAAGTTGGCCTCTGAGTCTAGTGTCTTGTTGTTTAGCAAGGTCTATGTCTTAAGTTGGCCTCTGGTCCTTGTATGTGAAAGTGAATTGGTATCTAGGTTATGTCTTGAGTTGATCGCTGAACCTTTATACTTGCTGACTGATTGTGATAGATAAAGTGTTTTGATTTTAGAACTGTTTATCCAAGGCATTGGATGACTCTTTGGCTAGTTTCGTAAATGGTATGGATTGAAAGACCCCCCGGCCGGGCAACCGGAAGGGAAACCGGCTCTCCTCCCAAATAGTTTCCGAAGTTGGTTGAGAGCCTTGCATAGTATTTGCATGTTGACTTGAGATTCAGATATTGAGATTTATATGCTTCACATGTTATATATATGCTGGAGTATGTTGGTTGTTTATGTGTTACGTGTCGTTACAAAAGGTGGCTAGGAGAACTCTAGTCACTCCCCACTGATTGTGGCGTACATGTTTACATGTATGTAGGTACATGACAGGTGGTTGGCAGAGGGTTGCATGGAGCTAGCGAGCGATGATCTGTTATTCATCGATTGACTTACACTTTCACGTTAGCTAGACTCTAGACTTTCATTCAGTTTTTGAGTGCCTGTAGGGATGTGCCATCCCAGGCTGTTTGTATATATTTTATTTTCAGTACTTAGACAGTTATACTTATCTATGTTTCTGTTTATATCAGTTGTTTCAGTTTCAGTTTTAATTTACCTCGTTTTTATGCATGTTAAAGTTTAAATTCCGCGTAAATTTTGGCATGTTGTATGTTTTACTTTTCCGCTGCGACGAGGGGTTTTACAATCATCGTTTCGACCAAGTGATAAAAGAGAATGGTTTCATTTGATCAGTCGAGGAACCATGTCTCTATATCAAGTCGAGTGGGAGCAAGATTGTCTTCCTGGTATTGTATGTCGATGACATACTCCTGATTGGGAATGACATACCTCTCCTATCTTCGGTTTAAGCATGGTTGAAAAACCATTTCCAGATGAAAGATCTGGGAGAGGCACAAAGAACTTTGGGCATCCGTATCTACAGGGATAGATCACGACGGATGTTGTCTCTCAGTCAGGAGTCTTATATAGATAAAATTCTAGAGAGATTCAGCATGACGACCTCCAAGAAAGGGTTCCTTCCTATGGCTACTGGGCTTCACTTGAGCAAGTCTCAAGAAGCTAAGACATTGGAAAAGAAAGAGCGCATGAGTCGGATTCCTTACGCTTCGGCTATAGGATCGATCATGTATGTCATGATATGCACACGTCCAGACGTTGCATATGCATTGAGTATGACGAGTCGATTCCAAGCACATCCAGGTGAACAACACTGAATGGCCGTGAAAAACATTCTTAAGTACCTACGGAGGACTAAAGATTGGGGATTGACTTATGGAGGCGACACGACGCTTTGCGCCATTGGTTACGCAGATGCTAGCTTCCAAACGGATCGAGACGACTCGAAATCTCAGTCTGGATTCGTTTTTACTCTTAATGGCGCTACTGTCAGCTGGAAAAGTTCTAAACAAAGTGTTACATCAGATTCTACAACTGAGTCCGAGTACTATGCCGCTTCGGAAGCAGCTAAGGAAGCAATATGGATGCGTCAATTCTTACAAGGATTATCAGTAGTGCCTAGTTCGAATAACCCGATCACCGTTTATTGTGACAATAAAGGTGTCATCTTCCAAGCTAAGGAACCTAAGTCTAGTAACAAGTCTAGACATGTACAACGGAAAGCTCATCTAATTAGAGATTACGTGGAGCAAAAGGAGATATTTATTGATAAGATCGCTACGGATGACAACATAGTCGATCCTTTCACTAAAGCATTACGACGTGATAAGCATGAAGGGCACGTTAATTCCATGAGAATTAAACGTGTTCCTGAGTTGTAGTACTTTTTTATGAATTCATTTTATAATTCATTTTCTTGTGTACTCTATTACAACCTCATCGTTATGATATTTTATGTTTTGTTTTTCATGTGGAATTGTACGACAATTTTGAACACCACAAAGTGAACTGATTAACATTACATCATTTTGGTCCTTGATTACCCACTTGAGCTGATAACTCAGGTAATCATTTTGTGACGTTGGTTGATGGTGGGTTCAACGAGCCATAAGTCAAACAGTTGACTGACCAATCACAAAGGCGAGTTATACTGAAATATCTCGTAGGACACCCCGTGACAACGTTATGGAGTCCTAAATGTTTTATAACATTAGGTGTCAGGTCGTGGATAGGACCTCCATAGTGTTCTTTAGATTCGATTCTTTTGACTTTCAACCGTCTCTTGAGATTAAGGCAGATTTTGGGTAACTTTGGTTTCTTTCCCACGGTCTTCCGTAACAGGGGCCAAGAGGATTTTTTTCTGGGTTATTTCATGCTGCGCTTACATCTGCAGGATTCGAGTTGAGGGAAATATTTAAACCCTTATCAGGATTAATTTTATCATTTCTCAGGGCCACTCGAGAAGTAGTAACTGAAACGCATGGCCATGCTCGAATACAGATTCGTTTTATCAGTTAAGTTACTCTCTAGTCGGGGAAATCACTCTTGATATAGATCACTTGTAGAATACGACCTTTGCGAATACGGATTTGCAAATTGTTTTAGATTGAGTGGGAGAAATTTTAAAAGGATATGAGAGTCGGTTATCGCACCTACACTTGTACGGACAAGTGGGAGTTTGTTGGAGCTGGTGTCCTCCACATGTAGTGTGATAACGTCATTGCACATACACTTGTACAGACAAGTGGGAGATTGTTGGGGTTGGTGTCCTTGACAGTTAGTTCAATGACTTATTAAATCTCTTAAAGGATCACAAGGGCATACTTTGGTATTATCATCAGTTGATCCATGTCTATCAATAACGGTTGGCTTGCTAGATAAGTTTGACGTTATTGTCATACGGATGGCGGTGATCAACTGGTCCCTGTACGTCACACCTATAGGACACATTTGAGAGATGTGAAGGTATGAAAATACAGTCACATTTATGCCGAATACGACTAAACAGTTAGTCAGAGGTATTGACTATTAAATTAGTCAATGAGATGTTGAGATAATTATTTAATACGGATTAAATAATTTTAGACGAATTACATGATTAGTTCGTAAATTAAATATAAACGGTTATATTTAATTAAATATTGAATCTGTGTATTAATATAAGTAGTTATATTAATTGAGCTAATTATACAATATCGTAATTTTTATCAGACCATTATTAATGTATCGACTGCATTAATATCTGATAACATGTATACGATTTATAATTAAAACCCGCGGATTATATTTTAGCTTTAGGGTCGAATCACGCAAGAGCATAAGCTAAGAGTGGAAAGCCCACTCTCACCCTAGCCCTATTTCGGCCGACCGAGTATGTGTTACGAAAGGAGAAGAACTCTCCTTTTGTCAGACTACTCTTACTGGTAATTTTTCATAATTCACAAAACTAGGGTTTTGAGAACAGTTTTTCCCAAAACCTAGATCTCACATCTTAAAACTCACAAAAACTCTCCCCATATTGCAAGGCAATTGGAGAGCATTTCTAGCACACGCGACATCATCTTAGAAGGGTCTTGGGTGCAAGTTATAGGAGGGAATTTCTATTAATTCATGTTCTTAGGCCATTCGCGCAAAGGACCTAAGGTTGTACTTTCTACCTTTTGTTTATGTTTTTTCATCTTATGACTATATTCACATGTAAACTTTTCGTTATAATCCTGTAAATTTAAGGGTGAATATACGAAAATTCCCCACACACTGATTACTGTTCCGAACTCTCCTTCTCACAAATTTAGATGATGTGTTTTTCTTAAGGGAGAATAGATTTGGTAACCTTGTCAATCAGAAACTATATTGTATTTATGCTGATTTTTCCATCAAAAATCAGTTACAATATAAGGGGTGAGTGGTTACTGACCAACTGTTAATGGGGAGTGATTTTAGGGTAGTTTGAAGTCTATCCTTTGACTACCGAGATAATGGGCCAAACAATGAGATTTTATAACTGAAGATAATATTGTGACTTAGTAATATCTATATATATAAGTATAAAAGAGAAATCATTGGACACATGTCAGTCATTGGTTAAATATTTTTCCGCCCATTTGTTATTTCGTTATTTGTGGTAAAAATTACTGTAATACTTAATTTCATATTAATATTGATTGTGATTATTATATTACAACATTATTATACTTTCTCTATTTATGATTTTAGCTAAGCACATTTTCTATATCAATTTATAGTTTTTTAATGATTTGATTATGTAGAATATATATCTATTTTATTTTATTTGAGTAAATAGACGTCTACAGAGTATTACTCGGTCAATAATATCTTATTTGTAAATAAATATTTGTTATGTAATTTAATAAACCAATTATTTTGATGTTTGCAAAAATTTAGAACTTAGATTTTGTGTTCAAGATTTACAATTGATTTACTAAGATATTAAGTTTGTATGACTTACTTTTCGGGGTTTTCGACGATAATATTTTACAATGGTAATAAGACTTTAAGAACGAGAACATACTAAACATTTCACAACAATATTCCATTGATATTAATTTTGTATGCCTTATTTATAATATTATTTTGTAATTCATTAAATCAATCCTAAACATTCCACTGTTTTAGGCGTACAATTGAACTGCAAAATAGAACATACTATTATGGTATTACCCCACATAATACACACTTTCCATAAATGATTATTATAAAAATTGTGCAGTCCAGCAATATCGCAATACCACTCCAAAATTATCACATGATATATTTCCTTATTTTTTATTAGCAATCTAAGTGTTTTTGTAAAGAAAAACTAAAAGGATGGTTTTGTTATACTTTCTCCACACATGACATGGTAAATGGGTCGAACCCAATTTTGCCGGGCCAATTCGGATATGGTTAGTTTGGTTCATTGTTTTTTCTGGATAATTCGGTTCAGGTCTAGTCATTTCGGGTTTCAAGTCTATTTTGATGTGTTGAATATGTCAATTTAAGAGAGAAACACCCCATCAAGTTATTTTAGGTCATTGAAGTTATGTTTTGATGGGTCATTTTCGAGTTGGGTGATTTCCGATCAGGCTACTTTGGGTTGGATTATAGTTACGGGTCAAGATAGTTCGAGTCATTTTTGGGGTGGGTCGGATCGATTCGGGTTTTGGGTCACATTCGGATGGTGTAGTTTTGGGTCAATTTCAGGTCTCAAGTCAGTCTTTTTCTTTTCGGGTCTGTACGTAACAACTAACGTTCTCAAATACTTTGAAATATGAAAAAAAAATAATAGATAATAAAGGATAAATTGTGATAGTCGGACAACTGAAAATAGGAGGTTATAAATAAGGATAAAAGGCGAGACAATATTACTCCAAGTCTCCAATTCCAAATAATAAACGTTGTCACCCGACTAATTCTATCATATTGAATTGGCAACACTATTATTCTGATTGTTTTTTATACCTTTTATATATTTATATCTATAAAACTAAGAACTATTTAACTACGCATTTCCGTGCAACTTTGCACGGGTTCTAAGCTAGTTATTTAATATAATGTGAAAATCTAACAGCATTCTCCCACTTGGCCCATTTAAGCAAGAGAAACTTCATATACGAATCATAGCGACAAATTCTCTGGAGCGAGAATTAATCTTCCATGTATTACGATATATTTAGTCTCTCACCACTCACACTCAACTTAATGAATAAACCATATGTTTACTCTATGTCAAAACATAATGATATTTCTCAATAGAAAATAAATAAATAACCAAAGTACGTACGTATATAATCCGAAATGAGAAAAATATCCAACAAAATAGAAGGAATTCAATACAACAAATAAATGTATCACATTATGGAACCAAGTCCCATATTCACTACATGACCCTTGAAACCCTTAGGTGGCATGCCTTTAGTCAAGGGACCTGCAATCATCAATTCAGTGCTAATGTGTTCTATGATCACTTTCTTTTCCTGAACACGCTCTTTTATGGCCAAATACTTAATGTCGATGTGTTATCTTCTGTTATTTTTAGCCATAACTACTGCAAATGAATTATCACAATACATTCGAATCGACCTGCTAATACAGTCAACAACTCTTAGCCCAGATATGAAACCTTTCAGCCAAACACCATGTGAGGTAGCCTCAAAACAAGAAACGAACTCGGTCTCCATAGTAGAAGTGGGTGGCAATGTCTGCTTAGTACTCCTCCATGATACAACTCCGTTAGCTAGCATAAACACATATCCTGGTGTGGATTTTCGTGAATCAATGCAGCCAGCAAAGTCTGAGTCTGAATACCCCACCACTTGAAGACTATATGTCCGTCTATACATAAGCATGTAATCTTTAGTGCCCTGAAGATATCTCAGCACTTTCTTTGCAGCCTTACAGTGATTGATGCTTGGGTTACTCTGATATCTGCCTAATACTGCAACAACATATGCAATGTCAGGTCTGGTACAGATTTGAGCATACATAATGCTACCAACAGCTGAAGCATAAGGAACATTTTTCATTTGTTCCATTTCCAAATCATTCCTTGGGCACTGGTCTAAACTGAATCGGTCACCTTTCACAATAAGTGCTACACTTGGTGAACAATCTTTCATTCTAAATCTTTCAAGCACTTTGTTGATATAGGCCTCCTGAGACAAGCCTAAAATGCCTCTGGATATATATCTATGGATCTTAATACCAATGACATAAGATGTCTCACCCATATCTTTCATATCAAAGTTATTTGAAAGGAATTGTTTCACCTCATATAGCAACCCCTTATCATTGGTTGCTATCAAAATGTCATCCACGTATAACACAAGGAAACAAGTCGTATTCCCACTGACCTTAAGGTATATACATTGGTCCATGATATTTTCTTCAAAACCGAATGAAGAAATTACTTCCTGGAACTTCTTATACCATTGACGAGAGGCTTGTTTCAAATCGTATATGGATATATTTAGGTTACAAACCAAATGGTCACCATCTTTAGAGGAGAATCCTTCAGGTTATTTCATGTAAACCTCTTACTCTAAATTGCCATTAAGAAATGCCGTTTTCACATCCATCTAATGTAACTCGAAATCAAAATGAGCTACTAATGCCATGATAACTCGAAGAGAATCTTTCTTTGATACAGGAGAAAATGTCTCCGTGTAATCAATCCCTTCTCTTTGAGTGAACCCTTTAGCAACGAGTCCTGCCTTATGTCTCTCGATGTTGCCAAGTGAGACCCTCTTAGTCTTAAAAGCCCACTTACATCCAATGGTTTTACACCATTGGGCAACTCGACGAGATCCCAAACTTGATTAGATGTCATAGAGTTCATCTCATCTTTCATAGCATTCATCCGTAAGTTTGAATCTGTAGAACTTCTGGCTTGTGAAAATGCATATGATCATTATCAGCTCCAACATTGCAATCCGATTCTTGTAGATATACTTCATAGTCGTTAGGAATCGCCGATCTCCTTTCTCGAGTAGATTTTCTTAATGGAATTTGTTCAACCTCCCGGTGAACTTCTTCCTCGTTATGATCTACCATATTTTGATCGACATTTTGTGGAATTTCTGTATTTGGTTGTTGAACCTCTGGTCGCACTTCAGGGCCGTGAACAATAACCAACCTGTTACTCAAAACAGAGGGTGAAGCTTCATGTTCATCCTTTTCAGGTTCAACTCCAATAGCACTCCCATTGATTAAGTCATTCTCTAGAAATTTTGCATTTCTAGATTTCACAATCCTTGTACTATGAGACGGAAAACAAACAACTCAAATCAAGTTCACGAACTACCTAGGACTCATATTTGCAAGTTCTCAACTAATGCCATATTTAATTAACCCTCAATTCAACAATAAGTTTTTTATTAATGAACATATGAATTAATTAACTTAGGATGAATGAAGATTTGATTTACGAATCTTACATAATATAACCATACACTTTAGACTAAGTATTTTTATCATGTAACATCACTCGAACAATGTTAAAACAAACGAATAACAACTACCCAAAACAGCCCGCAAACGAGCCAAAGAACAAACCTACAACGCCTAATTGCGCAGCTTGCGCAAGGGTGGCGCAGCCACGCTGCTCACCTGCAATATGCTTGACCCTTCTACAATTCACCTTATACTTCTACAATTCGTTTTGCAATATCTTGGAACGATTTTATGCATGAAACATACAATATGTGCAGCACATAATCCCAGCATTTCTAGTATATACAACATACATAAGTATACAAATAACAATGGGTTCGATTAATAACACAAACATTAATCAAAACAAGCATCTAGCATATTCAAGATGAACACCATAAAATTGTGACGGATACTAATTATCCACTAACAATCAACCAAATCTTCACATAAAAACACCAAATCAAAACTGAAGTTGTTCTTAAATCATGAACAATCAACTAATCCACCAATTACTCCATAGTTTCAACATATAAATTACTCCAACAACACAAACACATCCTTTATCAACCAAAATCAGATTTTAAGCATTCTTAACATAATTAGTATGTAAAGTTTCAGAATAAAAATTACCCATAATAACTTATTCAACACAAAACCCACATCTAATTCCACAAACAATCATGAAATTCATACAATTGGTGCTTTATGATATAAACCGAGCTTTCCTCATCAAGGTTACCTATTTAAGCCAAGAATCCTCCATAAATAACCCAAGTATCAACACAAGGTCTTCAAAACTTCATCCTACAATCATAAAAACAAGATTACAAAAAAAACGAAACTAAGAAGAGGGGAAGAGACATAATTTTGCGCACTCCTAGAGCCAGGAATTTCTCACCTTAAAACGACGGGCTCGATAAGAGGAATCCATAGCCGCGAAAATCAACTCATTCCGTTGAGAAATGAGTGTTTTATGAAGGCTTTAGTGAATAGGGAAAGTTTAACAATGGAGAAATGAGATATAGGTTTTTGTGAGGAGGAAGATGGTGAGTTGAGTCTCTCTTTTCTTCTTTTTATATGAGCAAGGGATGAGTCGGGATTTAAGTGGCTCATCGGTTTGAGTCGGATTTGTTTGCGAAACGGAAAGAGTTGAGTTTATCACTTGTTGAGTCGGAAATAAGCTAAGTAATGCTAGGCCACTAATTTCATAATCAAAACATCCAAAAGACAATTGTACACTTAAGTCGCATTTTACGAAAACTACAGAATACATTTAAATTTTACGAACGAGATAGAGAAATCGTAAAATATAGTTTATGAAATTAAATGAAATCTCATTTAACTAAAATGCTTTAAAAATAAAATGTCCAAATTAATTAAACAAACTTATGAAATATAATTTATTTTCGAAATTGAACTTAAAATCTTTAAACTTACAAGCCCCGAAATATTGGGATGTTACATACCACATTTGCAATTATAATTAATCGATTATTCTAAATTCGCATGTTTCATAAAGATCGAATAATAATTAGTAAAACAACGTTTATTTACTAATATTCAATCTTATTTAATCATATTAAAATAATATTCCATTTTCCCATCTCGTGTTAATTAATGATCTAATTAGTTGTATCGGTATATAATCAATTAACTTTTTTCTTTCGAGATCCGTCCTAGAAATGTGACCGGAAGGGATCATCTGATCACACTGTCATACGACAATAACGTCACGAACTCACTCCAAACCTCGGCCCTTTTAGTCGTAAGTTCGTGACCGGGTCGATAACTAAGGCCCTGTTCTTTCTGGCTTATTTTCAGCTCGTTTCAGTTCAGCTCAGCTCTATTCAGTTCAGTTCAGTTCAATTCAGCTCAGTTCAGTTCAGCTCAGCTCTATTCAGTTCAGTTCAGTTCAGTTCAGCTCTATTCAGTTCAGCTCAGCTCTATTCAGTTCAGTTCAGTTCAGTTCAGTTCAGTTCAGCTTCATTTAATTCATTTCAGTTCAGTTTAGCTCGACTTTATTAACTACATTCCACATTATTATTATTATTATTATTATTATTGTTTTATTATTATTATTATTATTATTATTATTATTGTTGTTGTTGTTGTTGTTGTTGTTGTTTTTGTTATTATTATTATTATTATATTTATTTATTTATTATTCTATTTATTATTATTAATTAATAATTATTATTATGATTATTATTGTTATCATCTTGATGTGCTTCATCTTTGAGGTCATTATGGACACCAATATTGCACCCTTTTTTTCAATTTCTTTTCGAACTTTGTCCATGAATTTCTTCCGTTCTTCATCATCCATGTTTGAATCTGTTCTTCCTTGAATACTTTGATGTTCTATAACTGGAATACCAGGTTTATACATCCGAATGAAATTATGAAGTGTAAAAGTGGATACGATAATTGACATTTCACTGTCATTTGTGGCATGTTTTTTTAACACCTTCCACCTCCTCTTCAGCTGACCAAACGTCATTTCAACTGTCATCCTCAAAGATGAATGTCGATAATTAAAATGTTCAAATATTCCGCTAGGAGGTGCATGCTTATATTCAGGCACACTGTTTCTTACGTTTGGATGACTAATATGAGACAAATACCCAAGGTGTATTTGGGTATCCCGAACCCACCAAATAATAATTACCTATAAATGTTTATATATAAAAATAATTAATGTTTAGATAATAAAAAAACGAAATACATGCCACATTTATCACATTTAGACGTAAAATGTTTCGATAATAAAAAAAAAATTATGTTAATTAGACGTAAAATATTTAAATGTTGCTTTTGTTAATTTTAAAACACAAGAAAAAAAAAGCAAAGTCCATTAGAGTTTACTACAAAAAAAAAATACTTAAAAATTAATATTTTTTTAATATAATTGTTTTTTAAAAAATCGCAAATTTGTATTAATCAAACTTTTTTTTTATATTATTATTATTATTTAGTATACTTTAATTAAATTTAAATTATTTCTATTAATTTCAGCTTCATTTAGCTCAGTTCAGTTCAGCTTGATTAAATCCAGCTCAGTTCAGTTCAGTTCAGCTCAGCTCAGCTCGATTCAGTTCAGCTCAGCTCAGTTCAGTTCAGTTCAGTTCAGCTCAGCTCGATTCAGTTCAGTTCAGCTCAGCTCAGCCCCATTCAGTTCAGCTCTAAAAAGCCAGAAAGAACAGGGCCTAAGTGGTGGGTAAGTTAGACGGGCGACGATTATGTGTGACCCATTCATGTCGTTTTACTCGGCAGATGAATGATGATGGTGAGTGTTGGTTCAAATATCCGTGGATGCTAAGCTCGACTGCAGATCGAACTGAATCCCCCCACACCGCCCACACACACGTACGACGTCAAATCATAAGGGTTTCAAAATTCAAAGATTGTTGAGTATTTTGGTGATCATATTACTCGTATTTTAAATCATGCAACCTTCCGAGGAGAAAAGTCAAGCTAATCAAGATAACTGGTAATCATGCTTCTCAACCTTCATTACTCTTTTCGTCTCACTCCTTTGTTTTATCTCTTGTATTCATTTGTGAGGCCTATTTTAATCAAACATAATGAAATGATTGGGAAGGATGGAGTATATATGTTCATTGTGATTTGATTTTCTCTTCTATTTTGATTTTTACTATTTAATCAGGTATGAAACTTTGTAGATTTTGTCTTTGTTCACTGTATTGCTGGCTTCTGTAAAGATTTTTTTTTTTATTTGGCAATGGATGGAAATAATTTTGCTGGCACCCCAAATCACTGAAAACATGCTATAATTCGATCTTTCTTGCAATAATTAATGGGGGCAATTTATTGTTGAAAATAGTGATAGAGTTGTTGATTTCTTGAATTTGATTTGGATTCGACTTTCATTGATTAGATAGGTCCATTCGTTGACTTAAACCTCAGACCCATGTGTTATTTCATGTCAAATAAGCCAACCCAGTCGTACTCTTTGACAGAGTATTACTTGCAAAAGAACTTGGTTTTAGTTTCATAGCTTCACTCGGTAAATCACCCTTTAGTCATGGATTAAGCGTTTTCTGCTTATTCAACAGGGCGGCAAATGGAGAGGATTCTCCTGTTATAACCATCGAGTATCTTCGTGCAAGACTGCTCGCTGAAAGATCAGTCTCAAAAGCGGCGAAAGAGAGAGCTAATGAGCTTTCAAAACGGGTCCGTTTTAACCATCTGTGGGTTTCTTTCTTTGCTTTAGACAGCTCATACCTTACATCATGTTTTATTTACTATGTTATAGGTCAAGGAATTAGAAGACCAGCTGAAAATTGTGAGTCTTCAGAGAAAAAGGGCAGAGAAGGCAACTTTGGATGTTCTATCTTATCTGGAGAGTCATGGTGTTAGTGATATATCTGAGTTATATGAATCTGAGTCTGATCAAGAGGATTCGCTGTGTGAATCAAACACAGGCAAAATTAGTGAAGACAAGAACTTTGACTCTTTGAGAACAAATGGGCACGGTAAAGAGTCTTCAGGTTCAGATCATGAGTCTGCTCCTTCGTCAATCGGCTCATTGTCTTGGAAAGGCAGGAACAAGACCGCTCAACTCATTGAAAATAAATATTTTGATTCTCCTACTCGAAGGCAAACCAATTCTCCTCTGAACAACTCTTCACTAAGACGACGTCATGGAAAATCGTGCCGCCAGATCAAGCGAAGAGAAGTGAGGTACATTGTTTCTAGTCTTTTCTCAAATTGTGTGATGCTAAGTAGTTTCGCTCTAAATTTTATTTCCTCAAGGCACTTTTGTTTGCTATTGAAATTGTCATTTATCCTGTTTGTTTCTTATCTCAATCTTCAACATCTTGCATCCGTTTGACATTAACTAGCATAACATTTTTCCTTTGTCTGAATAAGGTATTCATGATAGAAAGTCATAGGGCACTTGTCAAGAATTCTCTAAACGGAGAACCAATCTAACAAATGCCAAATAACAAGCTTCAATTTTGAAAATTAAGGATCTCAAATCTCAAACCAATGATTTGACAATTGAGCATGCCTCTTATAACTATCTTTAGACCATCGTCTATAGTGACTCTTCATACCTACTCAGAATATCCTCGTTCGTTGTTTCTCTGTCCCACTTAACAACTTAGTTCAACTTTTCAATTATCACTAAAAAATACTTCTCACCATCTTTCCCCTCCTACTTATCTCTCTCATAATTTAAAAACTGGTATGATTTCCGGAAGAACAATTTTGGCGATAACTTTATGAATACCAAACGTTCCAGAATTATACCTTGGTAAAAACAATTTTTCCAAATAAATACTTTGCCCAAAAAATACGAAGTTTGTAAAATTTTATTATTCTAATAAATTAAAAATAGGTAACAAACAGAAATTAATCATCATATGTTAGTATACAACACTACAATTAAAAATAGGCCTGCATGGAATTTGAACATACATTATACTCCGTATTACACTAGTACTTCTTTCTTTTTCACTAGAATTGCATTTTCTTTATTTGGCATATTCAGTGTAATTCCAACGTTTCTCTCTGGGCTATATTATGTGTAAAATGGCACTTCCTTATTGGAGGAAACCCACCTCCTTCTCACAACTTTAATATTTGTGCCAAAAGCAAATATTGCAATTCTATAGAATAGGAGGGAGTACTTACATTGTAAATAGAGCAATGTGTGGTGTATGAGTGTCTATTTATGAAAGTTTATTTTCTACTTTTTTTTTGAAATTTGGTACTTTTTATAAAACATTATTTTAACTTTAAAATTTGAATCTGAACAAAATAAGCTCCCAGAAACTTGATTCTGCTAGACCAAAAAGAATCTGACTAAGCATCCCAAACTGACATCGTTCGGCAACAAAAAGAAAAAGAAAAGTAATGGATGAGCCGAAAATGGCTGACTGTGTCCTCGTCACGCAAGAATTTGCTCAAACACGCCCTGCGTTAACCCCCAGCAAAACACATGCTCTTGTGACAATTGTGAGTGAGGAGACTCTCTCTTATCTATACGGAGAACTCCTCACCAATAGAGATGGTCTTATGCTATATTTGAGTGGATTCACCATTCAATTAAATTTACAAGAAATATCGTCTGTTATTGGCTTCAAAAATTTTTACGATTGGTTTGAATCCATTATGAGACCCGCTACGAAAGATCAACAAAGTTCTCTTATTGTTCATGATAGACTTTATAATAGTCCCTGCAGAAACAAGTGGGGTGAAAGTCACCAAAACTGAGAACTTTGTTATTGAGACTATATCATACTCCCTCCTATTCATTGTTTTCTTCCTTTGATATGGACACAATACTTCAGGAAAATAGTAAAATAATGAAGAAAAAGTTGGGTGGGGTTTGGAATAGGAGAGAAAGATGAATAATTAGGATTTAAATAATGAATTATGAGCCATAAACATTAATGAAATGAATAAATAGGAGTAAAAAAGTTGGGTGGGGTTTGGTGATAGGAAAGGGATGAATAAAATATAATTAAAATTTTCCAAAATAGGAAAGGGGAAGAAAACCTGAATAATCTGTTTAAGGAAATAGGGAAAAAAACAATGAATAAGAGGGAGTTTATGATAATATTAAAAGAATAGTAAATCCTGTTCTGTTGATTGCATGTCGATGGTAGTCCTAAGAACTTTTTTATGTACTAGAGTTTTTTATTTTATTTTTATTTATTTTTTTGAGAGAAAAGGAGGAGATTTAGCTACTTATTGAGGGAACTGTTAATATTTATTACCTATTCTTAGAATAAAGAAGCATATATATACACAATAATTCTATTAGGGACATGTTTTCTTTAATACTAATATACTATGATGGAACATATTTGCCTAGTAGTATACACCATAATTCTAGTAGTAAATTATCTCACTAAACTGGTTCACTTCTTTTTTAATGTGATGTAGCAGTCATTCAATGTAAATTTAATTTTAGGTCATTTGGATTTAACCTCTTTGTTTTAGACAAAAAGGGGTAAGGATGCGTGCATTAGAGGCCTCCTTACTTCATCTTTTTGTGGAGCCCTTGAGGCTCCCAAGTAATGTTGTTGGTGTTATATCCAATGGGAAAACTAGTGTATAACTGAAAAATGTAAACTTTGTGAAGCTTCCTCTTCATTTTTACATGATATCCCAACCTGAGATTTCTACTTTTCTGCTATGTTGCTTGGACTTTTCCATATTACCTCTCATACTTGTATCAGACGCTCTACACCCGGAGATGGGTAGGACGCTCAAACATTTTCTGTTAGACAAAACACAAGAATTTTTTACTTCATAAAATAGCCGAGTCCGACACTTGAACACACACTCGTGTGTATTGGAATTTTTTAACTGTGTCCGCGCAACATAGGTTGTATGCATCTGATTATGGCGCCACATTTCTATATGCAAGTTTGTGTGTAATTTTGATTGCTGCGTGTATTGTCAGTGTTCTTGACTACTAATTATAGACATTCTTTTTTTATACTCCCTAGTGTTAATCTTATCAAGCCTCCTATATACTCAGTGAAGTATAAGCTAAGCAGGCTTCTTTAGCTTGTCCTCTCTGAAATTTCTTTAAAAAAAAAAATATCAACTTCATTAATCTTAAGACTTGGAGATATTTTGAGTTTTTGGTTTATCCTCTGTTGTTGCTGTATTGTGATTTGCGATACTGCTAAGTCTCTTATCCTTGAAGTTCGCCAGGCAATACTGTTAAGTCTCTTATCCTTGATGTTTGCCAGGCGGATGGGCAAAAAATCACTATGCAGGCAAATAAATTGAATGTCGCATGAGATGCTTCCACCTTTTTGTTTATATGAGCTATTACCTGGGTTCTATTCTTTCTTTTCCTTTTGTGTTTCAGCTGCAATATTGTGGGTTTAGTGGTTGCATAGTCACACTTGATGCAAACCCGTTCGCCCATCCTGTCTTTAAATTATCTGAAACTAAGCATTGCATGAATCCAAAGAGAACCATATTATATTGCTGAAGTTTTCAATACAATTGTTTTGTTGGGGCTCATTTTGCCAGGTTAGTAGTTGAGGAACCAAGTCATAGCACTTTGAAGGTTGATGTTCAGGACAGCAATAAGCTGGCCAGTTCAATTGATCAGGCTTATTGCTTAGACACCAATAGTGCCAAATTGGAACAACCTCCAGATAGACTAGTTGAGAGGGGTTTTAGAAGGAATGAAGTCTCCCTCTCGTTTGAAGATCAAACACAAGCTGGTGATGCTAGCAGTTCCAATCGTAGGCATGAGCCCAGTGGAGAGATTATGGAGAGAGCCCTAAAACATCAAGCTCAGCTTATAGGACTCAATGAGGCTCAGGAAAAGGCTCAAAGAGATTGGGAGGACATGTATGCAGATAATCATGTTCGTGTGCAGGTGCACAATTTCTAACATATTATTAATTAATGATTTTATGTTATTTATCCATTTCCAGTTCTTTCACCTGGTATTATATGGCTAGAGATAAATAAGTATAATTGTTTCTCTTAAATGACAGAACATTTTATATAAATGATATGGCACACTTAACTAGTTAAATTACAAAAGTAGGAAGCCTAAGCAAGCATTTCATGGCTTCCGAATTACTGCATCGAAGGAATTAGTAACATATCAGTATGATGTATTCCCCATCTATAGACGTTTAGAGTGTGCCATTCCTAAAAGTTATATTCATCATCATTATTATTATTTTTCTGACATTTTGAACTTTTTCACTCATCTTCTCCTATTATTCTCTTAATATTTGAATGACTTTTTCTTTTAATCTGATTTGGTTTGTTTTTTCTTTAAATTTCATATTTTTATTTATTTAATTATTGTTTTTATTTATTGCTATTTCTAAATCTTGTTTTTATAGAAAAAGTCTTTCATAATTTTTTGTTATTTCTTTAGATCAATTATTTATCATGTTTTTCTTTTCTTATTTCCTTTTTCTATTTCTTCTGTTTTCTCTTATGTATGTAACCATTAGTTGTCTTAATGTAAAATTAGTCGGTAATTCTACTCTTGCTATCATTGGGATATGCAATAGTTGCTCGGATTGTTCTAATAAACTAATTCTAATTGTAGTCATAAGGATGTTTTTACATGTGCTCAAAGCATCTTCATACACGCGTAACAAAATAGTGTCGACAACTTTTCTAATACTCAGCTCAATACTCCAGCATCATTACTTAAAAGAAAAGTTGCCCTAGAATCTTCGAAGTCATCAAGTAGAAAAACCAAATCCAAGCATGTAACTTAATTATAAGTAGCCAAAAATATAGAATATATTCTCGAGCACATATCCAAAAACTCTTTTAATTTATCATCTTCAATTTACCCTGCAAGCTTTTAAATGTTGATTCTTTGAAATTTATCGTGCCTTCCACGCATCCACCCTCTAATCAGTGATTCATCAACAACTTGTGGTTTTCGCAATTCACCATGGAACATATCACCATTATAAAGAAATACGCTCAAATTGATTTTTCCTTTGCTATTTCCGTTGAGGTGCTTCTCATTATGTCGTGTTAGTGGGGATTTATATAACTCTTGAAAGAAAAGTCGTTGTAAGCAAATCCCTTTTCAAAGAACATGACATCATTGTCTTTTGATTCTTCTTTCGATATTGGATCCATCCATTCAATCACATATTCATCATCAAAAATAGGTAGTTGGTTTAGGTTAAAAGAAAGATGTACTTTCTTTATGAGGGTCTTCAAAACAAATTAAATCATTCGTCCAATCTCCCTCTTCGTGAACAACATCAAAAGATCCAATATTTTTCACTTCCTTGTTGATTCCAATAGATTGGATGCTTGTCATCTTTCTTAGATAATGCTCCGTACATTCAAGTTTTTTGGTGCTGACAAACATGCTGATGGTTATGTATGCTGTTTTCTTGTTTCATGCTCTTCAGGCCCTTTTGAACTTATAATACTTATGGCCAAAGGGAGAAAATAACAAGCAGTTTGTATGGCTTGTCTTCTCATATTTCCTTTTGTCTTTGCACTAGTTTAGCCAACTCAAATCCTCAAAAGAGACGGCATCACACCTTTTTTGTTCCGCTTCCTTTACATGCTGATTACTCATGAATTTAACATTTAATTTAATCCATTAGAAATGTATGTCTTACATGTCATGTTGCCTATATCTGAGTCAGGCTCTCAACAAGACCACCTCTTTAATCGACAATGTCTTCATTATCATCTTTAGATTGCATGTTGCAGGACTCGTGTGAACCTGGTAATCATTCAGATGTCACAGAGGAGAGAGATGAGAACAAAGCAGGCGTTGCTCATCTTGGCAAAATTACGGCAAACCATCATGGTGGCCAGAAAGAAGGGTCGGAAGAGAACTTTCAGAGCAAACAATCATCAATCACCCATTTCAATAGTTTCAAATTGTCACCGGGTGCTGATACTGGTCTAACGGGTAACGATAATTTGAGTGAGATGCAGTCTTACAGATTTACAGCTTCGGATTTTGCATTTTCGACAGTAAGCAATGAACCAATCAAGAAGCATGAAAATGGACGCCATTCGATTGTGCCTCATGAAGAGCCTCATCGGCCAGATGGTATCCTTAGTGCTCTACAAGAAGCCAAGTTAATTTTAAAACAACAAATAAGTAGCTTGCCGAAATCAAGTGAATCTGTTCAGGAAGATGATGTATATGGGTTAAACATTCCTCTCGCATGTAGCCGCCTTTTTAGAGTGCCAACTGATCTTCCATCTCAAGCTCCCAGTCATAGCAGATCATTATTGCCGGGCAGTTCTCGTCCATTTTCGGATACAAATGGTTATTTAAGAACTTATTTACAGGGTTACCACAGTATGTCAAGTCCTATGGACCCTCGGCGTATGTGACTAAGCCTGGTGACGCAGCAAGACAAGCACTTGATTTCCTATCCAATCCCAACCTAGCATCATCTAGCAAATTGGGGTTCTTGCCATATAGAAGCTCTCCTGAATTTTTATTGTCACAGAATCGAGTCTTAAACAGTCGGCCTCCAACGAGTGAAGTTGGGATTCCTCCGTCCGTCAGGGAGCCCTTTGGTTTGCAAGCATGATTTTCGACCTGATATGTACAGGTAGTTGAAGAAGTCATTGCATAGTTAAACAATCTGCTGCTTCCTTAAATCCTTTACAGTTAAACATGTATAATTGCGTATGTATCACACCACAGGACACCACAGCACACCGGGCATGTTTTGTATAATTTTGCCGTGCCTTGAGCCCATAACAGGCATGTAATGTATTTAATGTAATAGGTACGAATTAAGATAAGTTGTTGCTTAATTGATTTGCTGTGTCTGCGTTAATGTGATTTCCAAATCAATTTGGTAGAGGATATAGGATCGTGACCGTAAACAAACTGCAAAAACTAAGACGATCTAGTCTGAGCAGAACCAACCCGAAATACGAGACACATTGAAAATTGAAAATTGAAAAAAAAAAGAGTGTTGAAAATTGAAAAAGCCGCGAAGATGATTGTAAGCGGGAAAAGGAATGAGAGTGATAAAACAAGAGAC
The DNA here is from genome assembly GCA_029255685.2 of Silene conica. NCBI lineage: Eukaryota > Viridiplantae > Streptophyta > Magnoliopsida > Caryophyllales > Caryophyllaceae > Silene > Silene conica. Next base: position 50,108,541 of record CM055316.2, read on the forward strand.
GGACAGTGGAATTGATTCTCTCGCTTAAATCTCTAAGCTCGTGACTAAATACTCTGCAATCATGAGAATCAAGCATTCCGCCTCCAAACGCCGTTCATGTTTGCATTTTCATTCATTCATTCATCTTCTTCTTCTCTTCTTTTTAAACCCTAATTTTGTCTTCTTTTTTCCTTCTTCCAGATGCTTCTGCTGCTCCTCATTCCACTCCCCAATCACCCGTATTTTTCTACTCATTCCTTTTTCTTTTTATTTTGTTGTTGTTCTTTGTTTAAATTGCTTTGATTATTGATTTTATTCCTACATTTTCAGTCAACCTCTACTGGAAAGCGTAAAAGAGGTCAAAGGACTCCATCTGCTTCTGATGCCAATGGTATTTTTATGCAATTCTTGTAATTTCTCCTTTGATTATTAGCTTATTAGGGTCAACTATTAAAATATCCGACTGCTTTGGCAGTGAGGAAACCTCGTCGTTCTAAGCCGGGAACGGTGGCTCTCAGAGAAATTCGCAAACTTCAGAAAACCGTCAAACTTGTCATTCCCCTTGCCCCGTTCGTCCGAGTTGTAAGCCTCTTGTTTGTCTTATGCTTAAAAATATCTATGTTACAGATATATTTGTCTGTAAACTCTACTTATATTTATCTGTATTTATCCTACTTTCCTTGGCGTTATGAAGTTTGTTTGCCGACCAAAAGTCAATTGGATTGTTTTACTTCTATCTTAAAAAGATCGGTGTTAGGCCGAGTAGGCCTTACGTAGTTACGTATTCCGCTCCTTGTATTTACCAATCTATGGTATTCCGCTATCATAATTACCAATTTCTTGTATTGACAAATCCATTGTATTTGGCTGAGTTGATTCATTGTATCAGCCACATACTTGGATGTATAAATAGTTTGGTGCTTGAAAATAATAAAACACTCATTCATTCTATCAAAACACAATTCCGTCTCAACTATCTTAACAATCGGTCACGTTCGTATCAGTTACTCTTGTCATACAGACTACTCATAGCAACACCATTTTCTTCTATTGCTGATATGCCTCTGATACAAGTACTACTATTGCTTTCTCTCATCTCTTGGAAACTTGGGGAAATATGTAACTTTGAGTTTATCTTCTTATGTTGAGCCTTTAGTCTTCATCCTGCAAGAAATGTATATGTGATGGAATCAACAATTTTTTTTTTTTTGACAGAGGAATCAACAATTTTAGATAAGTAGAAATAGCTTTGTTTCTTGATTCCAGGTTTCCCACCATTTCTGAGATTGGTTAGTTTGGATGTGGATCTGAAAAAAATTTCTTCATAGTGCTGAGCTGATTTTAGCATTCCAGGTCACAATCTACTAAACATATTTTCAATATATTTCTGTGTCATCGCGTGTCCTTTTTTTCAATAGCATTGCTTTGTATATGTTCTATGTATACAAGTACCAACAATATTCTTAATACACCCTCCCTTCAAATCCAAACATGATAAGTCAGCCTTGTTTGTAAGAGGGATTTTCTATTTCTGGGGTGTATGGGTTTCAAAAGACTAAGGGCTTGTTTGGATTGAAGATTTGCAGGAAAAGTAAGGGGAGGGGGAGCAAAGAACATAAAGTCTCTTGGTTTGGTACTTTGGTTAGCAAATGACCAAACACCCATACTCCTCCGATGTAAACAAAATCATACCCCCCCTCCCGCCCCTTCCTATCACTCATCTTCAAAAGTGTCTCTTTCTCACATATATTAAATGTTAATATAGCGTAGAGACTCATTTAGGTACTAGTGAATGTTGGTATCAATTTAGACACAAGTATTTTAGTTGATAATTTCCACGTATGGGACATAATTTATGCTGTATTGTTTGTCTTCCAATATATTTTCTCCGAGTAGTTGTGTTTGTGCTCTCACTTGTGTTCCATATGTTCATCTGTACATGCTCTATATTTATAAAAATACCACATATGGAATCTTAGTCAACATTTTCTACACTATAACGCTTTCATTTCTTACTTACCTTCCCTCTTACATTATTGCCCTCAATTAGAATATAATTTGAATGAGCTCTTTGCTTGGCTGATTATCTTTTGACATTCCATGTTATGTTTGTTGCTTGCTGATGACGGTATCTTAATGACATTTAGGTCAAAGAAATTACTAACCAATTGTCCGCTGAGGTTACTAGTTGGCAGTCTGAAGCACTGGCGGCAATCCAAGAGGTACACTTAATTGTCCTTATACTTTTCATCGACTTCAGTTTTGCTAGTAGATTAGCTTACACAATGTTCAAGAGCCCTCATCCATACTGGACTTTCATATTCACGGGTTATTAATCCTTTATTTGAATATTTTTACCATCATTTTCTGTATGTTTGTGATTGTTCTATTTTGTGGCTTGATTGCTTATAGGTCCAATTAGTGATGTGAAACTAGGCAGAGGAACGAAATTGAACAGATTGCAGGACTGTTCGTTTTCAAATGTCGTGATATGTATGTGATTGTGAAATTGTGAAACTAACTTTCCTAATTTAACTAGGATTAGGAAATAACTAATTTCCCTAATTTTATTCGAAATAGTAAATAATATAAGCTAAATACTACTCTTAAACGGTTTTGGAAACCGTCCTCTCCTACCCAGCTTTGGAAACCGTGCTCTCTAGCTCTTTCCTTATTGATGCCTTATTGCACCCGCATCAATTAGTATCTGTACCGGTTGGTTATAATGTTATATGTCTCTAGAAATTCTAAAATGTAATTTCTCTGCTTGCATTTGCTTCCATGTACTCAATGTTTTGAAGTCCAAAAATTTTGGAAAAAATAAATCAATCCCAAAATTCTTTTAAACATAATTTCTACGAGATAAACATTTAATGGTTCTCTGCAAGGATTTCTGAAAGTGAGATTTCTGATTACTTTTGGAAGACTTGGATATAATTCTCTTTCACTGCATATGCTGATATGCTATCATATCTGTTGCCTTTTCTGCTGTAGTTGACTGTATTCTTCTAATTTAATAATTTGCGGGAAAAACGGAAATATATTAATTAAGATACGTCAAGCTCCGCCAAACAGAGGACGGACTCGGGTACATTGGTAACAAAAAAACGCTCACCCTCCGACGTACAAAGTCTAGCGCAAAGGTGGGCTACTGTATTCCCTTCACGCGTGATATGATAAATTCCTTTCCATTCAAACGAACCGATAGCATCATGTATATCCCGGGTACAGAGGCCGATAGGACTACGCATCTCCACACTGTTACGGACAGCATTAGCAACATTAAGGGAATCGGTTTCAATGCAGATGCCGTGCCACTCCATCCTCTCCGCTGCATCCAATCCCATGATGATAGCTTGAGCTTCCGCTTGATCCACTGTCCATCTCGCCTTGATTCTCTTGCTAACCACCATTAAGACTGTTCCCTGCCCATCTCTAGCCACCACACCGAGTCCGACAGTACCGTCATCAAAGATCGCCGCATCCGTATTAATCTTGATAGTGCCTTCATCTGGGCAGGACCAACCGTGATGCACCAGCCCTTCATTCCCTTCCCTTCGCACTCCCTGTCTACTAATCAGCCCCTGATATTCTTGCACCATCCGCGTGAATCCCATAATCACCACCTCCGTATTACAGGCTTCCTTTTCAAAGACACGGTTATTCCGAATGGTCCAAACAGCCCACAACATAGCTAGTAGTCTACCCTTCTCCTCTTCATCAACCTGGCCTATAACCCACACCAGCCAGTCCGTGAAAGAGTGGGTCTGCGCTTCGTCCACCAGATCCCTGAACCCGCTTGCCTCCCAAACCGGACCCGTCCAAGGACATTGAAACAGAGCATGGACAACCGTTTCGTCATTCCCACTGCATATCCCACACCTAGCACTCGTCCCACAGTGTCGATGAAACAAGTTGGCCTTAACCGCAAGTATCCCCGAACAAGCTCGCCATAGGAAATGTAGTAGCTTCGGAGGGACATTGAGTTTCCATAGATGCTTCCATAAACTCGCCCCATTACTCGCATCCCCCTGTTCCACCGTATGGAAGGACCCCATACCCATCCAATACCCCGACTTCACCGTATATTCTCCATTCTTCTGTGGCCACCAATACAATTGGTCCATCGGCAGGCTTCGGCTGAGCGAAATTCCAAGCACTATTTGGGACTCTCCTTCAGTCAGTAGCTCCCTAACCACCTCCTCCCTCCACTTACCACTTTCAGAATTAATAAGATCCGCCACCCTCAGCGATGCATCCGCGTTCACGTTTGGGACAGGCTGTTTCCCTTCCCTCCCTTCTGGTATCCATGCCTCCTCCCATAAATTGATAAGTTGCCCATTCTCAATCCTCCATCTCAACCCATCCTTAAGCAAAGATTTAGCACCCCATAAACTACGCCATACGTAACTCGGATCGAAACCCCTGCGTTCCCCAAGAATGTCAGAATTTTTAAAATATCGTGCCTTCATCACTCGGCCAACCAAAGATGTAGGTTGGGTCAACAGTCGCCAAATTTGTTTAGCCAATAAGGCTTGGTTAAAAACTTGAAGGTCTCGAAAACCCATGCCTCCCTTAGCCTTTGACGCACACAGCCGCTCCCACCTCCACCAGTGGATTTTCCGATTTGTGTCCGTCGATCCCCACCAAAACCTAGCCATAACCGCGTGAAGCTCATCTAATAACCCTCCCGGAATCGCAAACACACTCATCATGTAAGTCGGTATAGCTTGAGCTACCGCCTTATTAAGGATCTAATTTAATAATTTTGCTTTGTAGCAATCCATACTGCAAACTTCCGTTTGATGGTCTAGATTCATGATGCTTATGATGTTGCCATAGATGTAAAGGTTTTGTATATGTATTTCAATGTTTCATGATCATGACAGTAGACCAGTCACATGGGTATTTGAACTGCTATGACATGTTTGATATTTCAGAGCCTTCTTTATTATCCTGTTAATTCAGATGTATTGATGTCTTTATTTTGGTTCATGCTTGCTTACGCGCAGGCTGCAGAAGATTTCCTTGTTTGCTTGTTTGAAGATGGCATGCTTTGTGCAATCCATGCCAAGAGAGTGACTCTAAGTAAGTATCTGGTTGTTTTATCTTCGATAACACTATGTTGGTATCACTGTTAAGTTGCTTCTAATCATCTTAATATAAGCACAAGTATTGTTTGCAGCCTTTCGATTTTTGAAGCCATTATAATGATTTGTTTCTTGCATGTAATTTCTGTCTTTTTCTTTCTCCCTTTCTGAATGGGGGCTTTGATTATCTAAAATTATTCATGAACTTTGAAGACAACAGTGCAACTATTTTTTCCTGCTCATTCTTTAGTGGTTGACTGTTGAAATAGTTGGATATCTTCCTGAATCTGGGCTTTCTTGCTAACCCTAGTTTGGATGGATGGATTTGGAGGGAAAAGGAGAGGTAACTCGCTTTGCTTTGAATTGTAAATTGGTTGGAACGAAATGGAAGGGAGGGAAATGGAGAGAATTGGTACCTCTATTTCCCTACTACCTAACTTACTAATCAAACAAGGGTATTGTCCGTCTATCTGTCCCTCCAAATTCAGTCTTTCTGATTGACTTAGCTTTAGCGCCAACAACTTAAACAAAGAGCAACATTTAGAACCTTGGACAAAGATATCTTATTCAACATATGATATGCTGTGGTTGAGACTTGCTAATCTCTATGTAAGCTTCTTATTGCAAATTTATGTTCGTCTTGGATGACATTTGCCACTGAATTCATGGAGAAGGACAAAGATCTGGGTGTTGAGTTTATTGCAAGTGAACACTGTCTATTTGAGGAAAGTTAAGCGATTATGTGAAAGCATAAAGGGGAGTTCTCCTGTGAAAGTAGATAGATGAAGACGGCTTTTCAGGTACTCGAAACTTATTCGTTCAAGTGGTCACTAATGCCTGTTTAATACATGTATTGTTGCAGTGAAAAAAGATCTGGAGCTTGCTCGGAGAATTGGAGGGAGACAGAGGGGTTGGTAAAAGATGGCCATTTCACAGTTGTATCACTTGTATGTTACATTTTGCAGCTGTGTACAAATTAACTCCTGACGTAGTGTCCTTGAAGGTTGTGACTTAGGCTGTCCCTTGATAGTTTTAGTAACCCATGTTTATTGGATGTTAGTATTGGTATGATATCTGTATGTTTATTAATCACCAATTCATTCCAAACTTCTCAACTAAACAAGCACTAAATTTGCCGTGCTTGATCTTTTCGTTTGTTACAAGAATTCATTTTTTTTTTTCTAATTTTTAGTAATCCCTCGTGTTCCACTAACTTTTAATATTGTTATTTCTTTTCTTCTACCAACTTTTTATTCTATCAACTACTTAAATTAGTTGAATCCTATTATCAAACCGACAACCACAGGGTCTATGTGGTGTTTTATAGTTGAAAGTCAACAAGGCAAAAGCTATTTTTTCTTCCTTAATTTTTAAGCCCGCAGATTCTGTGGCGTTCTATACTTTTATAGTTGAAAGTCAATGAGGCAAAAGACAATTTTTTCTTCCCTAATTTCTAGGTCCACGTTTTATATGCAAATTAATTACACAACTTTCACCGTTCATTGTACAATTATTCGCTTACAGATTTAGTGCATTTGTTAATACATCTAAGTGAAAATTATTAATAACCACCTACTATTTACCATATTTTACAAACTACCACAATGTATTTCCTTTATTACAAAAACCACCTAACTTAGAGTGTATATATCCCAATTCACACCGTATTTTACTCCCGAACTTATTTTCACTTATTTTCCAACTCGATAACTAACTAAATTAACAGATTACCTTAATTATCCCTCCTTAATTATACCCAAAATAATTATACCTCTTGTGAAAACAAAATCACTCGGTATACCCAACCCTCCTAATTAAAAATCAAAACAAAAAAAATTAGATATTTCTCCATAGTTACCAAACCCACGACACCTTAATTAATGAAATACAACTTTCATCAGCGACAACAACACACTAAGAATATCAGATATGTCTTCTTCATCTTCGATGCTTCATTGTTTTAAGGTTTGATATTCTTAATTCTGGGTTAACAAAAAGTGAATTTAAACTCTAATTTTAGCTAAACTAGGATTTCTAGAGATATATCAAATTAGTGAATATATTAAAAGTCAGATTTGATGCGCTTAACACCATCAATGTGTTTAAAGACCCTGGTGCCAATTTTTCAGAATGTTGATGCAGATTTTTAAGATGATTTTTCAGAATGTGTTAAAAATAATATTTTGCTACGGCCGATAACTGTTGTCGTAGGTGATTGTTTAAGGCAAGGCCCCGATTTACAACGGTCGTGGAACCTTTGCCATATGCGCTTTTTGGTCGTTGTCAAATGACATTTTTGTACTATTGTTGGCACCAATATGGGTATTCTTATTTCGTTGGGCGCTTATCTGCATGAGATTCTGCCTAGGATGTTTCCTAGTCAGGCAGGAAATACCATGGCTCAACAATCTTCCTTGCGGGGTTGACTGTGTGTTCCAAGTTTGAACCTTGTGAAGGTTTTTTTTTTTTTTCTTTTGACAATTGGAAAAGTGAAGCTAAGCATTTATAGCATGCTTAGCTGCATTATGTGCCCTTACATTATTCTGTCTACGAACAAACGAAATATTAAAGCAATGAAAATAAACTAGACGTTCCTGCAAACTAGCGATCGTGCTCTTACATGCAAACTCCACCTGAGTCAACTCAAGAATATGAAGAATAACAGATAAGCAGTCAGATGCAAGAGTAATATGCAAACATCGATTTGAAATAGTCCACTCTGTCGCTTTAAGCATGGCTAAAGCTTCCGCATGCTCACTAGACTCTGCAACCCCTGCTTAAGCAAAAACAGCAGTATCAACATTAATCACTTCCTCCATATCACCAGCAGGAACAATAGCCCATCCAAACCCTGTCGTCCTATTCTTCCTCCATGCCGCATCCACACAAATTCGCATAGAATGACAACCAGAAGAGCCAGCAATTAAAGCAAATACTTTACCACTTTTAAGTTCGACAACCGATTCTTCAAAATCTGAAATATTCCACCTTCGCAAATAGTCAGCATTCCGAATATGATTAATAAAAAGAAATCCCTTTTTAATCTCATTTTTCTGAATAGCTAAAATCGCCCCTGGTGAAACATCATCCTGCCTAAAGATATATTATTCCATGCAATCCAAAGAGCATAGATAAGTGAGACAAAGGACACCACTAAAGCATCCCCTTCTGGCTGCTTGTTAAAAAACTTCACCCAGTTGATCACCCATTGTTTGAATTGAATATGTTCACAAAAACCTGCTTGAATTCCTAAATCAGACGCCTTCCAGATACGTTTAGAGAATTCACAGTCACGAAACAAGTGTTCATTAGACTCGACAGCCAACACATCGAAACAAAAAGGACATCCCCTTTTAACAGAGTCAATACGCTTCACAAGTTCCGCACCTACTGGAAGACTATCCGTCAAAATCCTCCACAAGAAAATTTTCCACTTCGCTGCACCTTTCATTCTCCATAAATTTTTTTTCATAAAAGGCAATTGGTCAGAATTCAATCTCTGCCGATCCTTGGGTGCTTTTGATTCAACAAGAAGCCTAGTTGACAGAAGTAAGTATCCCTGCTTAACCCGGTACTCCCCATCTTTTGAACTTTTCCAGAAGCAAATATCATTATCAAGAACAGATGGAAGATTACACGTCATAATATCAGAAACTGAATTAGGAGAAAACAACGTCTTCAACAACACAAGATTCCAATTATCATTTTCAATAAGATGCTTAACTTGTATGCCTTCTACAGAAGGTAACTGATCCAAAAGTCCAACATGAGCAACTTGTGGCGGTCTCCCATGTACCCAATCAATTTGACGCAAAAGCATTTAAACAAGATTTATAACCCGGTTTCCACCCGATATTACTTCGCAGCAGCTGCCACCCCCAAAAAATACCCCGTCCTCCCCAAGATGCGTTAACCGGGAGCAAACATTCAACCCAACCATTAGTTCCTCTCTTGGATGCATACTTTGGCCCCATGATAGTTGAGAAAAGAGAGTTACCATTTGAAAAGGAGTCTCCACGCATTTTTAGCAAGAAGAGCTTGATTCAATGATGCAGTATTTCGAATACCTAATCCACCCATTCCTTTAACTTGAGCTAAGAAAGTTTTACTCGTCCAGTGGATGGTATGACCATTTTTCTGTCCTACCCACCAGAAATGCGTAATCAAAGAATCAATCTTTGACGCAACACTTACCGAAATTTTGAAAACCGATAGAAGGAAACAAGATAGGACAGAGTTAATTAAACATAATCTTCCAGCTGACGAAAAAAAACACCCCTGCCAAGTACAAAGACGTGCTCGAACCTTTTCAATGAGGAAATTGAAAAAACTCTTCTTAGATTTACCAATACACAAGGAAGCTCCCAAATATTTCCCAATATCATCTGTCAACTTAATACCCAAACTCCTCTGAATATACGCATCCATTGCCAAAGTTGAGTTATTACTCAAACAAAAAACTGACTTATCTTTATTAATAATCTGACCAGAAGCTTGACAGTAAGCATCCAGATTACTATTGAAATGATCAATAGTATCTTTCGTAGCCTTAAGAAAGAAGATCGAATCGTCAGCAAACAGAAGATGAGTAATTTGAGGTGAGGATCTAGTAAGCTTGATCCCAGTAATAGCATGTCGGTTCTCCGCTGCCTTTAAGAAGCAGATAAAACCTCCGTACAAAGAACAAAAAGGTATGGAGATAACGGATCACCTTGTCGTAATCCACAAGTCGGAATAATTGTTGAAGAAGGAGCTCCATTTAACAGCAGACGATATGTGACAGACGAAACACACTTCATAATAAGCCTTACCACAGACGGGGGGAAATTCATAGCCCTAAGAGTAGCTTTTATAAAGTTCCAATCAACCCGGTCATAGGCCTTACTCATATCCGCTTTGAAAGCCAACAACCCATCCTTCGCCTTATTGCCATGAATAATCTTTGTCATGAATTCATGCGCAATAAGGATATTATCAGAGATACATCGTCCTGGAATAAAGGCATTTTGGTAAACACCGACCAACTTATTCATATACGGCCTTAGTCGGTTAGTAATACACCTAGTGATAATCTTCATAACCACATTACAGAGACTAATAGGCCGACAATGCTCAACTCTTTCCGGGTTTTTGATTTTTGGAATCAAAGTGATAAAGGTTTGATTAAGGCGAGACAACATATAATCAGAATTGAGGATATCCAACACAGCTCTAGTGACCGCACACCTAACAGTACCCCAACATGTCTGATAAAAAACAGCTAGAATACCATCAGGTCCCGGTGACTTAAGAGTACCCATTTGAAAAATGGCTTTTCTTACCTCTTTGCCAGTAAAATGTTTATTAAGCATATCAGCTTCATCATCAGATAACCTCCTTGAGTCATCTAAATCCTGAAAAAGAAATTCATGCTTATCCCAAAAAAACATCCTCATCCTCCCGAATAACAGAAACCTTATAAATACCACCATAGACTCGCAGAAACTCCAATTCAATCTCCCTAGGATCATAGACCCAACCAAGATCATGACATTTAATACCCTTAATGAAATTCCTACCATCCCTACCTTTAACCCAATTGAAGAAAACTTTGAACAAGTTTCTCCTTCAAGAGTCCATTTAATCTTAGCTCTCTGCTTCCAATAAATAGCTTGCGACGATGCAAATCGTAATACAGCTTCCTTTGCACACTCATACTTATCCGTATTTCCCAATTCCACTACTTCCTCCATGCCTGCAACCAAATCATATCAAATTCTGACCATTTCAAATTCCATTCCCTCTTCTTTTCATACGACCAATTCTTCAACGCCATTCTCGTATGAGAAATCTTTTCACATAACACAAAGCATTTCGTACCCGAAAAACGTTTATTCCATGCCATTTTGATAACATTAATACAATCTGGATAATCCAAATTCCAAGCCTCCAACCGATAAGGCCTTCTTCCACAACCTTGTGAAGGTTAGAGTTAGGATCACCGTGTCATATTGGTTACTTTACTAAATCACGAAAATTAACAACATACAAACAGATTCTATTTCACAGTTCGGTCAGTAATCACATACATGTAACATGTCTTTAATATTAAGAAACAGACAGTCCTGCGATCTATTATGTTTCGTTCAGCTACACAGTTTCACATCAAGTTCGATATATTAAAAGTAGTCCGGGTAAGGGTATTATAATAAGTCGAAATTCCGACTTGCAACTTTATGGTTACTCGGATTCTAATTCAGCGAGTTGTCCTTTGACCACGCGATCACTGCGAGTTTTTTTGTAGCATTGGGAGAAACACCGGTCTCGAGGAAGGCAAAGAAACAAGGGACGGTGGCTAAGTGGTCAGCGGAGGTAGAATATCGTGCGATGGGGGACGAATCGAGCATAGTTGGCCAAAGCATTTTTTTTGTGACAACCAAGCAACTCTACACATTATAAGGAACCTCGTGTTTCAATGTTTCATGATCGAACAGAATACATCGAGATTGATTCTCTTTTATACATAAACATCTTCCTGACAATACCATTTCAACAATGTGTGTTTGAAGTAAAGAACAGATGGCGCATTTGTACACTACAGAGGCATTTAGATATTTACAGTTCACGTTGGGCATCAACCTACCTAGTGGACCAACTTAACGGGACTGTTAAGCATAATATTCCGATATGGAAATCGATATTATATGTAGGATATTATTGTGTGTATCAATAATACCAGTTTTACATAAAACAACAAGCTTAAGCATTTCACCATTGCATTAAACACATGGAACCATAGGGAACATAGTTGAGCGAAAAAACAATATGGTACATAGAACCACCAGAGGTGTCCCCAATTTAGACGATCATTTTAAGCTCCGTCGACAAGAGATACCAAGCCTAAAATGTATTAGACCATTTATTTAGAATGATTGGTTCTTATACAAATGGTGAATGAGGTTGAACAAGAAACAAGCGATATCAAACAACAATTTTAGCGGTACTGGGGTGCCAATTCACCTTCCTTGACAATGTAATTTTGAGGAGGGAACTCCTCTCCCTTGAAGTACCTGTCCAACATGTCCTTGGTACCAGCAGCATAGCGCAACTGCAACATTTTGTTTCAAGTAATTAAGGATGATTAACAGAACCAAGTTAACTTGGACTTCAATCGTACAAATGTTTTACCTGAGCGTCGATTGTGGTGCCAGATATATGAGGAGTCATGGCTTGGTTTGGCATGTATCGCCATGGATGATCCTTTGGAGCTGGTTGTGGGTACCAAACATCTCCACTATATCCTAATAGAGTGAAATGTTCTAGTCAGCATTTGTTCAATGGGACCAGCTTCAGAATCCAACCTATACAAATATTAACCTTGTACCAGAAAGCAAGACGATAGACCTAATACATTACCTAAGTGCATCCATAACTCCCACTTTGACTGGTGAAGGATCTGGTTGCATATAATCTTATCTTCTTATGAATTAAACACATACCGTTTGTCTCTTTCGTGACTACACATGATCGAAATTATGTCCAGAATCCCATAGACGGACTTTTATTTCAACATTATATGCTGAATATAGCAAGGTGAATAATTCTGCAATATTCTATTATGTTTCAAATAAAAACGTAAATTGGAAAAGGTGCACCCTATCTTGCTTCAAATATTTCGTTTTCTCCCATACCCATGTCCCTGATACTCTCTCACACATGGATACCGGTATGGAATGCTTACCCGACTCTGATTCGAAAATTCTCCTCAAAGATGATTAAGAGCTCCATTGTGTGGTCTACCTATATGTCAGTGTCCCGCATGGATAAAGAGGAGAATTGAGAAAGTATAATATGTTATAAACAAAGGGGACACCCCTCATATGAACCCAATTGGTCTTAGGATGAAATCACATTTGCCGCAGTCTCCTACACGGACTCAACAAGTGACCCCATATTCGTTTTCATGACAAAAGAGTATTACATGACGATTTTGAACTTAATGTGTCAACATCACTGTATTTGGATTAAAAACTCTAAATTTGATATTTAAATAAATTCGCCTACTTTCCATGTTTTTAATGTTAGTCTTGGCAAATCAAACACTTGGACACAAACCCATGTCCGTCACCCAGATTGAGATTGAGAATAAACTGAGTAGACGAATACAACCCCATTTGCAAGGAACCCAAATGAATGTATTAGATAACAAAAAAGAATAAATGCTATTGGTTTAAAACCATTTAAGTGCCATTGTCTTTTCATTTAGCGGTTAACCGATACTACTATATAGCTATGCTTGTGTTCAAATACGTAGCACGACATTTTTTTTGGCTTATTTTTGTTTTATTACTTAGCTGGATGTCCACTGATTAATTTTGGTTTTAGACTTTTAACTTGTTGGATTTCTTAACTTCAGTACTTAATGAGAAACAAAAGTACTCAATTTTTGTTTTCTTCTACAGTAATAATATAATATACAGGGTCCGTCACGGTCAATTGTTATCCTTTGGTTTTGGCCCAAAAAACCAATGAAAGAGGATGATGTCAATTACTAAATGACAACTGGATCAAATTGGGTGTGAAGTGCCTTCTTAAAATAAAAAGGACAACAATTGACTAAGACACCCAAAAATGGAATCAGAAAACAAATGAGCGGGCGGAGGGAGTACTCCTTCTGATCACAGTAATTACAATCCAATCCAGTAAGTAGTCTTTCATAAATAGCCACGTCGAATTATCATGTCAATTATCATGCTATATAGTATTTCATAAGATATTTATAAACATTAACTATACTTTACAAAATTATATATCCAGTCAAAATTTTCAGCCCTAAGTTTTATATCTCAGCATTTAATGGCACATTTGAATATTTGATCCCCCAAAATGTTTAAGACAACCCTAATTGGAAATACATATTCACACCGTTTGATTTTTGAATATAGTTCTTACCTCCAATGTGGCCACTAGAGCAACCATCAACCACAGCTGAGGTATCCATGATTGCTCCCCTAGCATTGTTGACTATTAGCACTCCTTTCTTCATCTTTGCAATCAGTTCTTTGTTAAACATTCCTCTGCATCACAATCCACAAGTATGCTAAGGGATCAGACGAAAGATAAAACTGGTCTGACTAGGTGACAGCCCAGGATAAGTAGCTGACAACTGAAAATTAAACAACCAGCATACTTGGTCTTATCTGTTAGGGGAGTATTGATGACAACCACGTCACATTTACCAAGCATTTTTATAAGATCCTCCTCATACTGTGCTCCTGTCTGACTTTCCAACTCCGGGTCCATTCTAATGCGGTCATGATACAGAAGATTGCAGTTGAATGGCTTGAGCCTTTGAAGCAAAAGTTTACCAATACGTCCAGCGCCAACAGTACCAATAGTCTTACCCTCAAGGTCATATGCTCTATAAGCTATGCCAGCGACATTCCAGTCGCCGTTAACTACTTGCTGGTAACCGGGCACAAAGTTCCTTACAAGAATGAGTATCCTCATAAGTTCATCTTCTGCAACTGAAACCACATTGCTTCCAGTCACTTCGGCAACAGTTAGTCCGGCAGCAGCAGCAGCATTCAGGTCAATGTGATCAGAGCCGATTCCAGCAGTGAGTAGTAGTTGTAAGTTCTTTGCTCTTTTGATTCGTTCAGCAGTAACATAGGCGGGATGGAATGGTGTAGTTATGAGGACATGAAGATCAGGAATATGCTTCTCAAGTTCTGCAATTCAAATGCTGTCCCGTTATATATAATTCATGAGAGAAGACACAAGTCCAATTCCTATGGCACATCAGAGTCATTACAAAACCATAGAAGTTGTCAACAACATCAGCATTTAAACCAACGTTCCGTTTTCACTTTAAATTATACTGCGATGTCAGAGTATCATAAAAAATAGCAGAAATTGCAGAGGCTTTCAGTTATTTGATTACTTTTTACCACTTCAGAAGGAATTGAAACTGCAATGCATCTAAATGTATGTATCGTTCCTCTTTTGAGGTTTGGAGACGCCTGCATGCTTACAGACCCGCAAAAGGGTGAGTCCAAAAAAAATCAGTGTACTTTGCACTTTTTTTGCACATGCACTCAGGAATGCAAGAATGATATTAGGTTTGTTCTGCAAGTAGCAAAGACACTTTGATATTTTGTAGTCAGAGTTGTAACCTGAATCTGGTCCATCTTTATCATCTGTGACGATGTACTGATGACCCTTGGATTCCAACCAATCACGAATGCCCAGGGAACCTTCGACACAGCCCACAAAGTTGGGATTCATCGATGCATATTCATTTGCTTTATAAAAAATACCAACAATCTTCTTACTATCCGAAGAATCCTGTTCCAATATATAAATAAACATGTTATATTCAGATAATTGCAGAGGGAAACGACAGGTTGCAGGTAACAGAAGTTAAGTGAAGCACTAGGTACAAACTCACAACTTCCAACATATATAGACAGCAAGCTCAACAACTTGACTCGACTCAGTTGTTTAGGACATTAGTTAATAGAAGTCAGCTAGTTACCTTAATATGCGAGAATTGCACTACATTAGACCTTGTAAGAAAATTGCATTGTTTCCAAATGGCCAAAAATTGATATATACAAAAATTGAAGTTGTTTAGCCAGTCTTTTTTTTTGAAGTTGTTTAACCCATCTAGTTACAATCAAAGAAGCTGAAAATGAATAAATTATATTGATATAGAAGTACACTACACAGCCACGCCACAAAAATGACTGTGTAATTCCTTGCCTTACCGAGTGCGGAGCTAACATACACTCCCTCCAAATTCCTAATCTCTTCTTCTACGTAACCTTCCCTCTTTCATATTGAAACAATGATTAAAGAAACACACTACCCTACTATATAATTCCTCCATTCAAATCAATTTTATACATTTTACATTTTGGGCACTATTCATGAGTCGAATGAATTCTCAATACCACTTCTAATATATAAGATAAAAGATAGTCACGTGAGATCTTCTAAAATATAAGATAGTCGAATGAATTATTTCATGTGAGATACCACTTTTTGGGCATTATTTTACGTAATTAAAGATATTAACAAAAAAAAATATTAGCAAACCTCAATAAAGCAAATGTATAAAATTAATTGAAGGGGAGAAAGTAGTTAAAATCGGTAAGTCTCACTTGCGACTGCCACGGTATATCTCGCAAACTTTTAACGAGTCAAGTTTTGCACTTGGTTAAATAAGACGGATTTGCTTCCAAGTGTATAATACTTTACCAACTCGGGACGAATCGTGACAAATGAGAATTTGTGTAAATTTGAACCACACAAACCCACCAACCCACCATACAATTAAATTTTGCCACAGAGACACTTGACAAATCCCCTCCATTTTGTTTACGAAGCGATGATTTAGTGGTACCTCAAAATCTGTGAATCCAAATTTCAAACAGACTATAAGGCCTTAAAATAAGGAGTCTGCCTGGAATCTTACAAAATACGCAAGGCCACGACAAGCCAATAATGAAATTGATGATATAAGAAGTTAATAATGACGATAGATCGTGAATCCTGCTGATGAAGAGTAGTGAATAAGATAGATGATGATATAAGAAATGAAAATAGGAAGAATGAAAGCTTACATGAATAGTTCTGGAAAAGAAAGGAGGGTTAATAAAGGGAGAATTGGAGATGGTTTTAAGAGCAGAGGTAAGAGCACGCTTCATAGCCATCTTCTCTATAATTTGATTCCAAGCGTTAGTAATAAGAATGAGAATATCAAGAGATTAGAAAAGAGAGAAATGGAGTGAATGAGTGAGTTGGAAAGTCACTCTAATACTATACGTCTATACTGCTCTCATGTGTGCCCATCAGAGACGTCTAATTATTGGACACGTACTTGTGATTATCTACATACACCCTTCTTAAGTTGTTATTGCCATTTGTCGTCCGCCATTATTCATTTTTCTACATCCACTGCATGTATCATGTTTTTCTCTTTCTCACTTATTATTTTCATCACCCTTTAACTCATTTTTCTCTTTCTCACTTATTATTTTCATCACCCTATAACTCTATAGAGAGGGTGAGGATTACGTGACTTCACCATAACTATTTCAATTCATGAATTTAATAATTGTATCACCCAACATTCAAATATTACCAATTTAATGATGTACGAATTTTACTTATTTATAGACTCTTTTTTTATTATTTTTTCATTTTATACCTTTGTCTTAAAACAAACTCTCTCTAATTCTCGGTCTCACAAAATTAATCCAATTTTTCATATCCGTCAAAATCACAAAACTAGTTCTCGTATCGATCAAGTAATAATTCTAATCTCTACATTTATCAATTATATTATATGAAATTAAAAAAATTGATTTAGACTAATTAAATCAGGGTTTGTTTAAATCATTTTCTATTTTGTTCATTTTTCTTTTTTGGTAAATGGTAAGTATATTGATAATAATTTACAAAATTACAATGTGGGCCTCAATAGGCTATGTATGAAATTGGAGTCCTTAGTACTAAGCTGCTGGTTTTTTTGCCTCGACAGTACAGACACATTTTATTAACTATGACTTTCGCTAACTGTTCATTTTCTTCCTTATTCTTTTTTTTTCGATTGTTATTTTGATTGAATCATGTCACAATAGTATTAGATTTATAGGTAGATTTATAGGATGTTCAATCACTAATGACGGAGTTATTCTTCCGGCTACTTAAATTGACCGTCGACTTGTCATTATTTAGATAGAGATTTACTCTAGTTTGCAAGTTGTTGTGAACAATTGCTTGCAATCATTATGCCATCGATTTTGTAATAAATTTGGATAGATTTGGTAATTGAACTTGTTCAATGTTGTTAATTTCATCATTTCTCAGGATATTGAACAAAGATCTTTATTTGTTGATAGTTAGAGTCAGTACAATGGTCAATCATGTCCATGATTGAGTAAAACCCGTCCATAATTGAGTAAAACCCGTCCATGATTGAGCAACACCCTTTAATATTTGTATCACCCACTATAGCAAACAATACCACGACGGTTTTCAATATCTCTAATATATAAACTTCCATATTTAGTAAATAGTAGAGTCATTTTCATCATTTAACATTTTACTGTATATACCTTCAAATACAAGAATTTTTCTTTTTCAGTCATTCACTTTCTCTTTATTCACTCTCTCTTATCCTCCCTCTTTTCCCCATTGTCTGCTTCGTCACCGCCTCCTTCGTCGTCGTCTCTTCAAATTCGTCACGCCACCTTCATCGCCTTTTTATCAATCCAAGCTGATGATCTTCAATTTTATCGTCGTTTCTTCATCTCTCCTAAGCTAATCATCTTCAACTTTTTCTCAATCAAGTTAACCATCTTCAAATTCATCGCCAATTTTTCCTTCTCTCTATAGTTTTCATTATTCCAAGCTAGCACAATCAATGTCAGGCGTAATGACTCTAATTATTTATGTGTTCTTTGTTTTTTCGTTCTAATCTATTTCATTTTTTCATCTTTTCTAGTTTTATTAATTTATGTTATGTTCTTATCATGTATTTTATCATCTTTTTTCGTTTTAATTCATGTTTTATCATCTCATGTAAATTTCTTCTTAATATGTGATTTGCTCAATAATATTAGAATGATCGCTTAATGTGTTCTTTTTTTAGCAATTTGTTTTTTAGATTTTGATAATTCCTATATTTTTGTTACCCCGTGTTATGTTTTTTCTTTATTATGCTCTGATACCACTTGATGGAAATCGAATTTCATTTTATGCTCATATCACATATGAGCTAATAGTTTAAGTTTAGTCATAAAACTTACTAATGATCTTATGCATGCAAACTGGATTACATAAGAAGGAAGAAATCAATCCTTACATTGATTTAGAAGGATTATACTCACTTAGTCACCTACTAAATTGTTTTAGCAAGAATGTTCCTGAATGGAACAAACTAAGTTTATATGTAGAAGTAGGGTATCTAGCTCAAATACTTTTAGTATAAATATAAATAAAGAGGACAAAAAGAAAAACAATATAGGGATGATCAGTTAAAATGTTTCTGTACAGAATGCTCTGAATGATTGTAAATGTGTGTATTTCTTATAAGTATCTCACTAAAATTACCTCCTTTACAAATGACTTTGCTTGATTTTATATTGCTTACAATCTGAACGTTGGCTGCTCCAACGTTCTCCTATCTTTGCTAAAGGTGGTTCTGGATTAATAGGACACATTCCCTATTAATTCGGGTTGACTATCTCAACCTTAACGTCCATGTTTTGCTTCTATGATCACACGGCTCTTCAATGCTGCTAACGACTTGGTCTTCCTCAAAATTAGGGGCTAAGATCTTTTCCTTTGTCATTTCCTAGTTTGTTGGTCACAACAGTTGGATCAGGCATAGTTCCTCTTCACTCCGTTTAGCTCTTATCTCCTTATCTCGATAAGAATGTATTCTGTTCAGGATAAAATATGGCTTGGTCCGTCTTTGAGCTCTTATGCTTGTCCGGATTATTCCCTGCTTAGCTTGTGTCATCTAGCCGGACTAGAATATAATCTGACCAGGCTAATTATGGCTCAACAATTGCCCCTTGACATTTTATTCATGTCTAACCAGACTAGGAATAAGATGTCAACCTGCTCAGAAGTTCTAGTATGAATGTATCCGTTGCTGGAAGTCAAAACGTCAAATCCCGCAAGTTGTCTATAACGACTAGTTTTCTGTGATGTCATGCTGAATTTACACCTAGTATCCTTAGGGTTTAACCGTTGCAATTGTAATCTTCCTTATAAATAGGGGTTTGTTGAGATTTTGTTTCTCATCCAAACTCTTCTTCTTTTATTCTTATTCTTCTTTCTGCTAAATATGCAATTATTTTATTCATTACTTCCGTTCCTGCAAGTTAGTCTAATATAATTCAAAGCAGTAAATAACTAAATAAAATCCTACTCCAAGCATTTTATTCAATCTTTTAGGAAAAATGGCACCCAAGAAACGTTGCCCTGTTCAGAAAGTTAATAAATCTGTTGATGAGTCTCCTGCTCAGGGGAGTGAGCAGGAGATTTCAATTATTGAAGCCCCTTCCAAGATTGCTTCTTTTCAGTATCAAGATTTTGTGTTTACACCTATTGAATCTTTGGACTCATCGTTCAAGGATTCAAATTTACTGAAGACAAATTATGATCAAGTTTTGAGGGAGAAAAAGATTATCCCCGCATCAGCTGAAGTCTAGATTCCATAAAATTGTCCAGTCAAGGCCAACTGGGTCTCCCCTGGTTGCTTTTGTATTCATGAATAGGCCTTTAAGGCTGGCTGCAGGCTGTCTTTTACTCCTTTAATGGGGGAAGCCATGCGCGCTATGGATGTGTCCCCCTTCCAGGTTATGCGAATGATCTGGAAGTTAATTCACTCTGTCGAAAATTTATGCGATAAGTATAAACTTACCCTAACCATTGTTGATATCAAATTTGTGTATCAGCTCAGAAACCACTCCGACGACCGTTTTAACTTGCGTATTAGGAGCAAGATGTCCCCCCTGATTACCAATCTGGATTCAGGGGATGATAAATACTGGGCAAAAACTTACTTATTCGTCCGTACCGAGACTCTTGTTCCAGGACTGGACTATTTGAGATACCCAGTAATGTCTTCTGGTGAGAATCTTGCCTGCAGTTTTTGTTTAGTGTCTAGGAATCGTTAAAAATAAAATTGTGATATACCTGTTGTTTTCTTTTATAGTTGCCGACTGGAAAATAGATTCTGATGAGGGATCTGGTGATAGGATAACTGCCTTCTTGGCTATCCCCGAGGCTGAGCGTGCTTGGCCTGCTAGCCTGTGTAGGGAGCACCTGTCCCGGTACATGAAACTTGTTTTGGGTGGGCTGAAAGCTGGAAAAAGCAAGGCTTCTTCCAGTTCTTTTTCTGGAAAGAGATTTCTTTTTACTTCTCTTTGATTGGTACGTGCGTTTTTGTGACTGCAATTTTACGTATTTACCTTGGTGTTGCTGTTTCAGTATACGATCATTTGCCAGGCTGGTTGGTTTCTCTATTGCCTCATTGAAGGCAGGTTTGGCCAAGATTTCTGAGACGTCCAAGAGTAAGGGGACCAGTGGGAGTGATAGTGAGAAGACGCTTGATGTGCTGGTCTCTCCTGAGCCGGCTCCTGAAAAACTCAGTGATGTGTGCATTTCTTATAGACCTTTTAAACCTGCTTAGCACACATTTCTATGCTCATTCCGTAGTATTTTACTACGAATATCCCCCGAATAGTCTACTTTGGTTTGTTTTGCTATTTTGCAGATATGAACCAGGTTGTAGCAGAAATCAAGCTTTTCTACCTCAAGTTTCGCATTTTGTTAGAAAATGGACGAATAAAGGACGGATACTTGTGCAAGGAGAAGCGTGAAGGCCGCCGTTGACCACAAAGGAAGACAAGTTAACCATTTAGAGGCCAATTGAAGAGTCATCGAGGAGCAAAAGTCTCGATCGAGCTGTCTTGTGCTCGATCGAGAAGAATTTAGAGTCAACAGTTTTCGATCGACACTGCTTTCAGTCGATCGAGAAAATTGTGCTGTGAAGTGGTCGATCGAGAGGTTACTTCTATCGATCGAGCAAACTGCTGAGAATTTTCTCTCGATCGAGAGCTTTTGACGGCTGGCTTTATTAAGCCCATAGGTTTTATTCTATTTGCTCGTGTCTTGCTATAAGAAGACGACGGATATTTCATTTTGGACGACTTTCTATCATTTCCTTATATTTTTCATAACTAGTTTAGAGTAGGACTACATTTTTACTCTATCACTTTACTCGGATTGGATTTTAGTTCTTTCTTCCCTTGTATTGCTACTCGGTTTCGGTAACTTTCTTCTCTAATCCTTATTTCATTTTCCTTCTCTTACTATGTTGTTAATCATACGTTTCGTTGTTATAATTTTTCTCTTAATAATTATGCGTAGTTAATCCCTCCGTTAGGATTTAGGGTAGCCATGGCGTAGGATGAACTATTAGATTAAAGTACCCGTAATTTGGTTTGTATGTATCTGTCGCATATAATATCTGTTAATTGTTTGAGTCGACACACTCAATTGACTGTTTAGAAATCCCCTTGACCTAGATCGGAAGATTGGAATAGGGTAGTTCTGCGGCGATTATTAGGATCGTACTAATGAGGGCGGAAGCTAAGTTAGTATAGTCTTAGGACGAATAGCGGACCGAAAGGACCTTTTCACTACCCACAGACCGAATTTAGGACGTTTTGTGACTATTAGTTCAGACTTTAGTAGCCATGGTGGACCGAAAATCCTAGTGCTTTCTCTATCTGCTTTCTTTCCCTTTTCTCTCGTAGTTTTAGAAATCAAATCAAACAAACCCCCAATTTGTGACATTCCGACAGACCAATTTAAACAGATAATTAGCAACTTAGCCTCCTTAATTTGAGGAGATCGACCCTACTTACCGCTGACGTCTGTTAGTAGTACCTAGGTATTTATTTTTGGTACCAAACGACGGTATCAAATTTTGGCGTCGTTGCCGGGGAGGCGACGCTTATTTCTGTTTTAATTTTGTCTGTTTTTTTCGCCTTCAGGGAAGACTGAGTACCTTGAGGTTGTTCTTATCTTTTTCTTTAGTGTTGTTTGATAGGCCCATAGGTTTATTAGACAGGCTACGGAGGGAGATTATCGAAGGGAAGGCTTGATTACCTTCGATCCCTTTTGCCAAGATGACATCCGTTTCCCGACTGATTGCGAGTTTGAAGCCCAAGCTGAAAAATCTGTTAATTGGGAGAGGAAGGAAGCCTGGGGTTGTGGTAATTACTATGTTGATGCCCTTCCACCAAGGCTTACACCACAACCACCGCTGCAGTAAGACTTCCAACAGTCTTATTATCCGTTCTCACCACAACAAGCCCCCCTCCCGCTAAAAATAATGAGTTCGCTGAAATATTCCAGATGATAGAGGCATTGACGTTAAGGGTGAAATCAAGCAACTCCCACACTATCCGTCTTGAGAAGTTGCAAGCCCAAGTGAACGATTTGAGCAAAGGAATTGAGCGGGAGGAAGTTGATTCAAGAGCTTCGTGGGATAATCGAGTCGATCGAGTATCTGACACTACTCGATCGAGTAAATTGGAGGAAAAGCCTCTCGATCGAGCTACTGAAACTGCTCGATCGAGTAAGTTCGAGGAAAATGACCTCGATCGAGTAAACAGAAGTACTCGATCGAACAGAACTGAGGATCAAATCCTCGATCGAGTAGATATAAATGCTCGATCAAGGAATCCTGACGACGAGGCATCCATTCGACTTTTCTCCGATGCTCAACCGACCGTCAATAATGGGGAAACCGCTCGATCAGCTCCTTACCCACAACGGTTACTGCCACACAGAGGATTTCTGGACCGTGTACGGGCTCTCGACGTCATGGCTCACTACAATGAGATGGTAACTCAGGTACCTACTTATGCTAATTTTATTTCTCAAATTAATTGGTCTAGGAAGGATACTAATGAGTCGGTAATGAACATACCCATAAGTGAAGGGTGTAGCACGCTTCTTAGGAAGGGGACCCTCCCTAAAATATCTGACCCAAGTCAATTTTATATTCACTGTTCTGTAGAGATCCAATTGTTCGACAATGCTTTATGTGACCCCGATTCTAGCGTAAACAACTTACCTTTACCTCTTGCAAAGCAACTAGGATTGACGAAGTTTGTGCGCGCTAGAACGACCATCCAGTTGGCTGACTACTCTTATGTAAGGGTCAAAGGAGCTTTACATGATGTACCTGTTAGGATCGGGAATTTCTATATTCCCGTAGATTTCATTGTTCTAAACATACTCGAGGACCGCAACGTTCACATTATTTTGGGAATGTTACTCTGATGAGCCCAAATTTGGTCATTATTTTCCTTTCTTTTCCGCTCATATCGATTCCGTTTCGCCCCCGTTTTACATGCTATTGCTTATTTTTATGCCCGATATCTCTATTCTACGTATTTGGTTGCCATTTAGTAGGACTTGAGGCGGGAATGAAGAAACGGGAACAAACGAAGCGGAATCAAAGCAAAAAGAGGAGAAAAGGCGAAGAAATGGCGTAGTGGGGTCCTTAGCCGGTCGGCCGGCAGCCGGTTCGCCGGCTGGAAGCCCCTACACCCTTGACATTGAAGTAGAAAATTCAGAAGCTTGCTTTGGGGTCCTCTGCTGGTGGCCAACCGGCAGCCGGTCGACCGGCTGGGACCCCCTCTCAACACTTAGCATATTAAGTTCAGGAAAACAGTAGTAGCTATCAAGGCCCTCAGTCGGTGGCCGACCGGCAGCCGGTCCACCGGCTGGGGAAGAACTATGATTGAGTGCAAAGTTCAGTAGCAGTTAAAAGGGTCCTCAGCCGGTACCGGACCGGCAGCCGGTCGACCGGCTGAGAGCCCTTTTTCAGAAAATCGCGCACTATATAAACCCGCCCTTAGTCTGTTTTCATTTATGCACTTTAGACACACTTTTTACGCAACATTTTATTTCTTTTCTAGGGTTTTTACCGTTTCATTGATAGAATCTTGGACTCAAAAAACTCACATCAAAATCATAATCTTTCCTAAGTTCTTCATTTAACCTTTTAGTTAATCATTGAGTAATCTTTCCTAATTCTTTTTAGCACTTGTTCTAGATGATTTTTGGTTGTAAGTTGGAGGGTTTGAGAAGACTCTTCTTTTGTAATCAAAGTTTCTTACTTTACTCAAGTTAATGGTATAATTTTTCTTCCCTTTACCTAGTAATTTCATTTGTTTACATTTACTTTAAGTTTTCATTATCCAATTGTTTACCTTTTCCTTATTTCAACATGTTTAGCACTTATTCTTCATTTGTTCACATGTTTTCCTTAGTTATGTGTGAGTAGACCTATACCTAGGGTTAGAGGGGGAACTTGGGTGTGGTTAGATGATAAGATTATGCTAGTTTATAGATTAGTTGTTCTTAAGGAGAGGGTTATTCACTCATTGCATGCTAGGTGTTTGATGATTTGCTTCAACGAAAGTTGGGCCTTGATTTTAGCGTGACTTGCCCTTAGCGACGATTGGGGGTTTGTTTTGGCATGTTTGAGAGTTGGTTGTGTCTATTTGTAGCAAAAGCTAGGGTATTCTGACCAAGGTTGAGTCGACTTGAGAGACGAGACTTACCGATACCACTTGCTTAAGACAATCTAGTTGACTTTCTAGTATATTTCGTCTACCCACCTTAGTGACCCCGACACCCTAGTTTACCTTTAATTGAATTCACATGTTAGCTTTATTTCTTACTCATTAATTGTTAATCACTTCACTAAACCTATTACCCCCGACTAGACTTTGACTAGAACGTAACTAGGCAATTATCCCCACCATCCTTGCGATCGACAACCCAATTTTACTAATTTATTCGGGGTTATAAATATTGTTTGATAGTGAGAATTGACGACAAAAAATCGCTCATCAAAATGGCACCATTGTCGGGGATGGTGCTAGCAATTGCGTAGTTTAGTTTTAGTTTTAAGTCTTAGTTAGTTGTGCTTTGTTTGTTTTTGTTTAAGCTTTGTTAGTTTATTGTAGCGTGGGTGTGTTTATTATTCTCTCTAGTGCCTAAAAACACTAGGACGACTAAGTTTTGTGCCAAGTTTTATGCCAAGGGGTGATACATCTTCTCTACTTTCAAGTTCCGAACAGGAAAGGCTTTTTCGAGCCTTAAGGAGCCGAACTCTAGCTAGAGTAAGAATTTCTTCCCAAGCCTCTAATAGCCAAAACAACCTCCCTACTTCACCCGAGCTACAAAGTCCTAACCAAGAACATCTAAGCCCAACATCCGAAAACTTCGATAACCCATTCTATACCACGAAGACCGACGGAGAATCACCACCATTTGCACCTCATTCAAAACCCACAACAACATCACATCATGGCCGCCTTACGCGACCATAACCGTCCTAACCATAATGATACCACAAATCCCATAAATTTAGGCAACCTTGTCCCACAAAATTTCGAAATCCACCCATCCCAAATGAGTTCTATATAAAAGCATGCCTTTGGCGGGGCCTCTCACGAGGATGCCCACGGTCACTTGAGGAAGTTCAAGGGCAAGGTTGCGATGATAAAAAAGACCGGAGGTCCGGAAGAAACGTTGAGATTAATGCTACTCCCATACTCGCTCACAAACAAGGCGAACCGTTGGCTAAACATCCATCCTCCCAATACCTTTACCACATGGGATGATTTAGCCAAGGCCTTCCTTCCAAAATACTATAAGGTTCGTCATACTAGCCCTACTATAGAATTAGTCACACTAATTATGTTTACCATATTAACAATTTAATTAGGTAACAAGATCTTTATGCATGCAAAACAAAATGCGGAAATGAAAGATTCGGACCCTTACATTCGGTCCAAATATGCTAGGACGATCCTCCACGGAATAACCAAAGTAGCTTGCCTCCTTTACGATGCACTCAAGACGTACCCTCAATACCGAAATCTTTCACGGACTAGGTGAGCAAAATCGGTTTTCCTAAAACCGAGTTCTAATCGTATTAGAACGAACCGAGATAATACTATAACTATTATAATATTTTATGAATATTATCTAATAACATTTTAGAGGATTTTGTAAAATTTTCTCTTAATATAAAATTAACATAAGGTTAGAGAGAGTTGTAAATGTGAACTATTCACATTATATGGTGGATTGGGGTTGCCGTGTGGAGGGATGCATGGGAAGGGCAAAGGGGTTGCTTGTTCTTACCCATGCACTTAGAGATGCATACCTACACCTTAGGTATCACACCTATCCAATGATTATGTTTAAAGGTAATTGAAATAAAGTTTACAAACCCTTAAACTATGTTAAATCACACGGCACAATAATATGTAAAATGGACTACCATTTTACAAATTGTAATTTGTACAATTGTGTGACATGTGACAACCTATGTAACATAATACAATTGTATTAATTTAAAATTACATATTTATTAAATAAATATTATTTTTAAATTAATTAAATCATATTTAACAAATTAATTTAGTAATTCATAATTACCGTCCCAAAACATGATTATTTTAATAATCGTCAATACGATATACAACGTTTGTAATAACCACGAACCTTTCTCATTCTAATTTCGATATTTCATAAATATCAATTAATATTTGACAATTGACACGTTTCAATTTCAAATATAAATCTTACATTAAGATTTAACCTCTGATTTCTCGATAATTTGATTTTAAGGAATTTGATCAACTCGTATCATATATATATCAATTAAGGGGATTGTCCTATAGGTGTGACCTAAAGGGATCAACTGACCACCACTGTCATACGACAGTAATGTCAAACTCTAGTCAGCCAATCATTACCAATGAATGTTGGTCAGTTGACTATATATAATTTCGGATCATCGTCCCTTGCATATTCTCGTCATGAGATTTAATTACGTGATCGCACTATTGTTGAGGACACATTTCCCAAAAATCTCCCACTTGTCCTCGACAAGTGTGCATCACCGATTCTCTTGTCCTATTACATCATCTCCCACTCAATGCAAGGTGTCTTACAGGCCGTACTTGCATTTGAACATATCGTGAGCAGGTTTCCTCGATCTGGAGATTTAACTGCTTTGACCAGAATTATCTAGCATAGATACCTTCCGAGCGTGGCCACACATTTCCAGTTAACTTCTCCTCGAGTGGGCCTGAGATTTAAGATAACCCTGACAAGGGGTTGGACATTTCCAGTTAACTTCTCCTCGAGTCTCCCACAACCCATTTGGATTTGACAAAGTATTTATCAATAGTGAGTTAATGGTAACTCAAACGATAAGAGTAATTGTCATGTATGAACAGTCAATACATTATTACTGTTCCACACTATACAATCATTGATGCTTATTCATCAATTTGTACAAGTGGTTTGATTTGTGAATACACCACTTATTCACGTCATCCAAACCTACAAATTTCGGTTTCCTTCTGACTCACGTTATCTCGTATAACATGATCTTATTCAAGTACATGTCTAGTACTCATACTAGATATGAGTTTCCTTTCTTGAAGGAAGCTCCCACTGTTATCTTATAACTCGTGACATGTTGATATCATGTACATAGTCACATTGTACTAGAATTCATCTTGTAGTTACCTAGATTCGATTTACTAGTTCTCCTCGAGAACTTATATCGAAATAAGGTTTTTGTCTCAACATCTTGGTATGTTAATCAAGGTTGTACGAATCATCACGTTCATATCTAGGCGATTCTATATTCATCAAAATGAATAATTTATTCAACCTTGTTGATCTTCAATAGGTGACGTTTCATTATCATATAATAAACTCTCCTTTGATTCTCCATCATCACATGATGCTCTTAACATTTTTACTCATCTAGAATTGAAAGCCTTTCATTCTTTTCATAAAAGAATTACCATTCTCTCTCAATGATAGGTTCAAATTTCTAATGACTATTGCTCCCATTGAATTTTGTATCACTATCTTTATAGTAGAATAACTCCCACTATCACTATCTCTATAGTGATTAGCTCCTACTCAATCAACATCTTTTCTTATGAATCTTTCATCTCTTGTCCTCGTTCCCTTGGAAGGCAACATGACATGATTTCTCCTCTATAATCCTTTAGAATAAGAAACACTAGCATCACGAGAACGGAGATGATTTATCCTCTATTATCTTATAAAATCAGAAACATTAACTTCACGGAAACGTTTTCCTTTCGTTTATACACGCGGTTCCTTTTATCCTCTCTAGGAACTAATGACATAAAGAACATTTTCTTTTGTGTCCTCGCGTAGTTTTTTCTGTGTCCTCTCGTAGTTTCTTCTATCCATTCAATTAGGGTTCTTCTTAAGGACCCCATATAGGATTCTTCTCTAAGATTCCATATTTAAAATAACCTTTATTGTAACAAGGGTAGCAATTTCGCCCATAAACAATGTATTGGATAATAAGTATTATGAGGGGTGAGATATTAGTTCTCATTTTCACTAAAAATGATCATCTTATAATGAACTAATTAACTCACATCTGAGTTAGATGTTTATATCTTATATTGATTGAGTATTTTCACTGAGGTGTAATTCTACTTTACACAAATCAAATTACTTTATTTGATTTTCATTATGATCTTATCATGTCAAGCGTACGATGAACTATTCAAGGTACTTTATCGCGATCTATCAAGATCATATCAACTCATGTATGTTATGAAGCATAAAATGCATTTAAAAACAACGATTTGATTTAAGAACAAAAGGGATGACTTGGGTTGAAAACCAAGTCACCAATATTCAACATTACAACCATTGTTTGAAATAACTAAATCCTTGTCATAAAATAAGGACAATGTTCTTAAAAGTTAAAATGCATAATCGAAAGAAGACATCAAATGAAAATTAGAGCTGTGCTTTTTATGTCTTCAATCTTCAGATGCTACCATAGCAATCCATAAAAGGAACTTCAAGCTTCCTTTTCTTTCTCCTTGCCTTGGTCCTTGGAGGGAGCCCCTTTAAAACAATTATAAAAGGGTGAGAGTCAACAACTTGTATCAACATACAAAACAAAATAACATGAATTTAAATGAGAATTATTATCTACTGCAAGAACCCTTCCAGCTTTGAGGTCGTTTAGGTACTTTTGGCAATTCCGCTTCCAATGACCCATCTTAGTGCAATAATGACGCTTGTCTTCACCTTTTGAAGACGATGTAGAAGCACCTCTCGAAAAGGTCTTCTCTTTAGAAGATGTGGGTTTGAAGGCCTTGACACTTTTGCCTTTGCTAGCTTTCCGCTTAAACTTCCCTTTGCTCTTTTTCTCGATGTTAAGCACATCCTTCGTGGAACTTTCATTAAGTCACATATCCCTTTCCGCTTGGATGAGCATCTTATGCAATTCGTCCAAAGAGGTTTCTTGATTTCGCATGTTAAAGTTCACCTGGAACTGAGCATACGTTTTCACTTTGTTAAGGGAGTGAAGAATTCTATCTATTATGAGAGAGTCGGGAACATTCACCCCTTGCACTTTCAAGGTTTCGGCTAGCTCAACCATTTTGAGCACATGAGCACTTATCTTTTGACCTTCGTTTAAGGTAAGGTCAAAGAAGACGGAGGCCGCCTCATATTGAATCACCCTAGGAGCTTGCGAAAACATGGTCGTAAGCTTGGTGTAAATCTCATTAACCGTGCTTAGCATAATCATTCTCCTTTGGAAATTCGGTTCCATGGAGAAAATAAGCGCGTTCTTAAGAGCGTGCGACTCCTTCATATAGGCCTCATAGGCCTCACGAGTCGCAACCGCGGAACGAGCAGTGGAAGCGGGAGGAGCGGCTTCGGTAAGGAAACGAGTCTTATCGTCACCTTCCGCGGCCAAAAGTAATTGCGCATCCCAATCTTTAAAATTGGCACCATGCTTCTCAAGCTTGCAACGATCCATGAAGGATCGAAGCCATGATACATTCGTGAGAGGTGGAGCGTTATGAGCCATTTGATGATTGTTGAAAATGAACTACAAATAAAATGAAGAAATTAAAACAATTATCGTTTATTAAAACTTGTAAATATATTAAACAAGTTAAGCATCTACTTAATGATGTCTTACCAATTAAGTAAATGATCCCGATACCGAAATCCATACTAACTCGGGCGCGATTTAGCCGATTCATCCCTCGTTAATATAATTCAGTGGATTAACCTTTAATCGATTCTACATTAGAACTCTCGGTCGATAAAAATTACATTAATTCTTATCTTTAGCCTGAACTTATTGCAACTACGGTTACTAGAATACCTTCGTGGAGATCGACCAAATTTCGAGAGTGTAAACATAATACCTAGGGCTGTAAATGATCAGAGTCGGCTCGTAGAGCCCTCGGAATCAGCTCGGTCAAAACTCGATTCAGAATCGGTCAAAACTGATTTCAAGCTGATTCCGAACTCTATGTTGAAATTCCGAATCCGATTCCGAGTTCTAAAGGGCTCGACTCGGAATCAGATCAGTTCATAAAAATAGACCTATTTTTCTAAAATCCTCCAACAATAATTATTCTACTGTTCACCTAACTAATTATTAACCTAATTAATACCCAATTGACAGTTACTCACATACTCCAATAACTTCATCCTCTGAGATTACCATTTACCAAAGTGTAATTCTTCCCAATTCCCAGATTTCCCACAATCCCATTTAATCAAAGTCTCAATATTTCCCATGTCTCTTTGTTTTTGGTTTCCAAATACAACACAAATTTCTCAATAGCTTCTGTAAAGATCATCTGCGGCACTAATCTGGTACTCAGTTTTGTCATATGTCTCAGTAACCAGTTATTCGACAAATTCACCGGCTTCAGTTATTGTCCCAACTTATTACCGACACTACAATTGTTAGAGTAAGTCGGAAGTTTACTCGTTAATATCAACCAAGTTCATTGAGGAGTTATAAGTTTTGCAGTAATTAACCATGGTCTATTTGGTTTTGTTGGGGTTTTTTCCAGATTGTTTTAATCTGCTATTTTTTTTTATTGTAATTGTTGGTGACAAAACTTTCTTAATTTTATTTGGTATTGATAAAAGTATTGTTTCATGACATTTCTTTTTGAAGTTGTAGATGCAACATTTACAATATTTGATATCAAACCTCTATTATCATACAAATAAAAAAAATCAATCAGAGCCCGAGCTCGATTCCGAGCTCTTAAGAATTCAATTGATCTGAGTTCGAGCTTCAAAATTCAGAGATCGACGAGTTCAGAGCTGAGCCCGAGCTTTGTCTATTATATGCGAGCTGATTTCGAGCTTACTTGAGCTCGGTATCAGATCGGCTCGGTTTCACCCCTAATAATACCCCACTTACCCAACGTATTAACAAGTTTAGCACGCCGGTTTAGCCGAGCCCACTTCTTTATGAAGAAGGGACTCATGGGTTCTTTACTTTTTGGCTATGTCTCAATATTTGAATATGTAAGAGATCTTGTCAATTTATTATCTATCTCTTTTAAGTGAACTAAGTCGGTGAATTATCGATAAATTAATTGACACGGTCGATTAACTCGATGAACATGCATGATATGGAATGACGATTTGGCTATGCATGCAAACATATAAAGCATAAAACTTTAAAGCATAAATAAATACAAATATGGCCTTCCTAAAAAAAAAATTAAATGTAAGATACAAATTCGGAACTTCACACAAGCCACGCATACGAAGGCAAACTCCGTCTTGGTCGGAACTCCTATCCGAAAGGCACCGTCTTCTAGGATCTCCGGAAAAAATTTCTAATTTTCTATCTATTTTATACATTATAAAATAAAATAAAGTGATACGAGATCACATTTAATTACAACTGAACCGATATTCCCATACATTTCGGGCAATATC
Organism: Silene conica; assembly: GCA_029255685.2. Classification (NCBI taxonomy): domain Eukaryota; kingdom Viridiplantae; phylum Streptophyta; class Magnoliopsida; order Caryophyllales; family Caryophyllaceae; genus Silene; species Silene conica. The sequence goes on from CM055316.2 coordinate 50,140,997, forward strand.
GATTAAAACTAAGGCCATACTAAGCAAAATTACATAATTCCAAATTACGTAAATAAAATCATGACATTCATTAATAAAATGCAATGCTCATGAATATGAAAATTAACATGTCAATCCTAAGTCAAATCGTCCTATTTAAACATTATTTAAATATTGTTATCATAATAACTCGGTTTTATGGAATTGCGTGATTTGAACATTTAAAATCACTTAACATTATGTGAATCAATATTCACGTTTAAGTTAAACATCCTAACACTTTTAGGTTTCAAAATTTAGACTTACTCAATTTTGAACATGACTTAACTTATTTATTATTATATTGTTCGGAATTTAATCGGTTTTATGAGAAAATATAATATAAAATCCAAATGAGTCATAAAATTTTTGAAAAATTCAAATTTCGAATTTTGAAAATTCTGAAATTTTCATAAAATTTCAGAACCAAAAATTCATAAGTATTTATAAAATAACCAATTTATTTTATAATTATGCTATAAAATACGCATTTTTAAGTCGGAAATTCAAAATTACCTTTAAATAAAATGCATTAAAATACTAATAAAATTTTAACATATTCCAAAACACTTAACGAACTGAAATGGACAGAAAAATTCAGAAAAACACTGTCCAAGGACCGAAATAATCATATCATGACTCTTACAATTCAATTTTTAACTTTAACTTTTAAGAATTAAAAAATTAAATTTCCAGAAACTTTTGGCTCCCAAGAAAAATATTTTGATGAACATATCTAATATGACATATATGGGTTAATTTTTCCGGCCATTTTAGTAACGTTTACTATTTTTAACAAATTTTGTCATATAATATACGAGTTTAACTATTAAAATCAATCCTCATGCAATATTCAAAAGAAAAATCTTAAAATTTACATGCATGCTAGAAATAATATATATGACACTTTGTAAAAATTTTATGGCCAAATTCCAACTCAAACTATTTAACTTGAATTATGTCACTATTATCTCGATTTTTACCATGAAAATCAATAATCATGCAATACTTGATAAAAACTTCTGAAAATGTTAATGAATATTTTAAATATTGCATGTGACATACTCAAACATTTTCGTAGTTAAATTCATAATCTAACTATATATACCCATTTTATACTCATTTTATGACAATTTAACCATTAAATTTCATAAACCATGCATAAAAACTCCAATAACTCGAAAAATTTATATTCATAATATAGAAAATGCATGTGAGAACATATATAAAAATCTCGGCCATAAAGTATTATTTGCTATTTTTCCCATAATAAAAACATTTTTAGCCGATTAAAATGCAAAAATTAACAATTAATTTGTAAAATGAACAATATTATTCCATAAATCATATAAAATGACCTAAAAAATTTTTAGGACCATAAAGTATACATGCATAATTATTTTCGTGCATATCTTATATGAACTTAATATTTTTGCGTTTTATTTGTTAATCCTATTACTCGTAAAAACGAAAACGAGTTGCATGCAAGCAACCGTATGTTCTAATACCACTTGTAAGGTTCGTCATACTTGCCCTACTATATAATTAGTCACACTAATTATGTTTACCATATTAATAATTTAATTAGGTAACAAGATCTTTATGCATGCAAAACAAAATGCGGAAATGAAAGATTCGGACCCTTACATTCGGTCCAAATTTGCTAGGACGGTCCTCCACGGAGCAACCAACGTAGCTTGACTCCTTTACGATGCACCCAAGACGTACCCTCAATACCGAAATCTTTCACGGACTAGGTGAGCAAAATCGGTTTTCCTAAAACCGAGTTCTAATCGTATTAGAACGAACCGAGATAATACTATAACTATTATAATATTTTATGAATATTATCTAATAATATTTTAGAGGATTTTGTAAAATTTTCTCTTACTAGAAAATTAACTTAAGGTTAGAGAGAGTTGTAAATGTGAACTATTCACATTATATGGTGGGTTGGGGTTGCCGTGTGGAGGGATGCATGGGAAGGGCAAAGGGGTTGCATGTTCTTACCCATGCACTTAGGTATGCATACCTACACCTTAGGTATCATACCTATCCAATGATTATGTTTAAAGGTAATTGAAATAAAATTTACAAACCCTTAAACTATGTTAAATAACACGGCACAATAATATGTACAATGGACTACCATTTTACAAATTGTAATTTGTACAATTGTGTGACATGTGACAACCTATGTGAATTTGTACAATTGTGTGACATGTGACAACCTATGTGACATAATACAATTGTATTAATTTAAAATTACATATTTATCAAATAAATATTATTTCTAAATTAATTAAATCATATTTAACAAATTACTTTAGTAATTCATAATTACCGTCCCAAAACATGGTTATTTTAATAATCGTTAATACGATATACAACGTGTGTAATAACCACGAACCTTTCTCATTCTAATTTCGATATTTCATAAATATCGATTAATATTTGACAATTGACACGTTTCAATTTCAAATATAAATCTTACATTAAGATTTAACCTCTGATTTCTCGATATTTGATTTTAAGGAATTTGATCAACTCGTATCGTATACAATTGATCAATATATCAATTAAGGGGATTGTCCTATAGGTGTGACCTAAAGGGATCAACTTACCACCACCGTCATACAACAGTAATGTCAAACTCTAGTCAACCAATTATTACCGATTAATGTTGGTCAGTTGACTATATATAATTTCGGATCATCCCTTGCATATTCTCGTCATGAGATTTAATTACGTGATCGCACTATTGTTGATGACACATTCCCAACAAATACTACCCATCCTCAAAAACCGCGATGATTCGTAACGAAATTACCCAATTCCAACAGGATGACTGGCAGAGTCTAGGGGAATCGTGGGATTGATACCAATACCTTCTAGCTAGGTGCCCTTATCACGGCATCCCGACGTGGTATACTACCCAAACATTCTTCCAAACCCTTCTCCCTCGTATCAAGGAGATTGTTAATGCATCGGCGGGAGGGAGCTTTGATCACCTTTTAGATGAGGAGGGTACGTAGCTAATTAAGAAGATTGTGGACTCCGAAGAAAACAATAGGACAAGAGGAAACGTGTTGAGAAAGAGTAGCAAGCAACCTAATGAAAGCCTCTCCAATTCAAAAGCTAACGAGGATTCGAATGCAAAAATCAACTTGTTGACAAAAAAATTGGAGGAGTTAACAAAAGGGTCAACAAGCAAAGCTAGTGGGAGTCATGGCCCTAATATGTATCTGTTGGGAAATGTGTCCTCAACAATAGTGCGATCACATAATAAATCTCATTGTAACATCCCGCATTTTCGTAAATTATATTTTAAGAGTTTTAATTTATTTTACGGAATAAAATAATATTTTAATATAAATTGTTAAGTTATTTTAAATGTTCCGTTAAGATCCGTCTTAAGAAACCTTAATTTCTTAAGATGTTAATAACTTGGCTTAAATCAAACCCGGCTTAAAACCCGTTCACAACTAATGACCCGACTCAAGTAAGAAAAAGGACTACTTAAACCCCACCACCAAAACCCTTATGTCGACATCTCTTCTCCCTCACAACTCTTTCCACTGCTTCTCCTTCAACCTCCATTTTTCTTATTTCTTCAAGCTTCAACTCAACATTTCGAGGTCTTCCCGAAGTCGAATCAAGGCAAGTCATACCTTTTCGGAATCCTTGCGAGATTTGCAAGACATCCGTCTCTTTCAATTTCATTTTTCGTTCAACTTGAAAAAGGGGCTGTTTTGTGTAATTTCCGTTTTTAGCATCTACAAACCCGTTTTCTTTGTTGTAGGAGAAGACTTAGAGGATCTAGGTGTTGATAGTTTCATTGTTGAAGAGGATCTTGGAGCTTAATCGCTTTTGAGGTGACGATAATGAGAAACTCGGCCTTTATGTGTATATTAGCAAGTTTGTTGAGTTCTTGTGCTTAGTTTCTGATTTTTGTGGGAATATGATGTTTATTGGACTTAGTAGCATCTTAGGGGTGTTCCTTCTTGATGAATTCATGCTTGGGTGATGCTTCATATGTTTAATCTTTCATTTTCAGAAATTTCCTATTTGCGACGGATACAAATATTGTTCCTAAATTCATGTTTGATTGTGCTATAATCGTGTTAATGAATACTTGAGGATTGTTATGGGTTAAACGTGCTGATAGGAATGGATTTGTAGCTTGAAATCGTTGTATAAAACCGCTTGTCAAAAAGTAGAAGAATTAGCGAATTGCAGGAAAATCGTGAAACAGACCTGCCCGTGTAGGGGCGCAGGCTGCGCAACCCTAAGCGCAGGCTGCGCAAGTCTGGCGCAGCTGCGCACCCTATTGCGCAGGCTGCGCAATCCGCCTGTATCATCGTGTTGTTTTCTTTGTTTCGTGATTGTTTTGGGTGTTTGTTTCCCAATTGTTTAAGTGACGTTTTAGCTATGCTTGTGAATATACTTACATAGTTTAGAATGTATGTTTAGACTAATTAAAAGTATGACCAAGTGTTTAGCTAAGTACCTTATGTTTGATACTTTAATGGTTGTTGTAAGGTTGTTACTCTAAGTTGTTCGTCATGCTTAAGTATCATTTTCAAGTGTTTACGATGATGGTTATTGGGTAGTTATCAAGCGACATTTAGAGATGTTGTTTGCTTAGCCTATGTTAGTTATCCTTTAGTCATTGTGCCTTGAGTTTTGTTGCGAAGAACTTAGAATAGGCAGGGAGCCCAGCCGGCAGACCGGCCGCCTGCCAGCCGGCTGGGAGTGCATATGGGGATGGATACGAATTTTAGTAAAGGCTAGGGAATGGGGTTCCCAGCCGGCCGACCGGCCGCCTGCCGACCGGCTGGGAGTCCTTTGTGGTGTTTCTCGTTTTTGGGAAAAGAAGTGTGGGCTGAGGGATCACCAGCCGGCCGACCGGCTGCCTGCCGACCGGCTGGGGACCCCTGTAGGCTATTTTGAGTTTTGAAATTTAATCGTAACTTTCAGATGGTTAATCGGTTTTGTTTGAAACTTGTTTTGTGTACCTTTGACATGCATTTGAGGTCCCCGGAGGATGGGCAACATTATATTGGGTTCGGGAATAGAGTAAGGATAGAGACCCCCCGGTCGGGTAACCGAAAGGGAAACCGGCTCTCCCTCATCTTAGTTCTCGAGGTCGATCGAATGTTGATTAGAAGTTAAAGGTAGAACTATAGAGTAACTCATAGACTTGAATGATATTGTTTTGATGCGTATTAAGTTATGCCTTAAGCTGGCATCTGAACTTAATACGTGAACTGTTTGTCGTGTATGGGAACATGCGTTGAGTTTTCGCCTCTGAGTTCCATACATGTCTGTTTGTCGTGTCTGGGACATGCGTTGAGTTTTCGCCTCTGAGTCCAGACATGTATGTGTGATCGCGTCAGGACATGCCTTAAGCTGGCCTCTGAGTCTGACGAGTAGAGCAACTGCACGACGGGGCAGTCAGGTTGTCATACCTTACCCGGAGTGCAGGTGTTTGGTGCTAGAACATGCGTTGAGTTTTCGCCTCTGAGTCTAGTATCTTGTGATGTGGTAGGGGAACATGCGTTGAGTTTTCGCCTCTGAGTTCCTTACTTGTGAAAGTGAATTGAATGCTAGTCCATGCGTTGAGTTTTCGCCTCTGAGTCTAGGGTTCAGTGATAGCCGGTCCATGCGTTGAGTTTTCGCCTCTGAGTCCTTGCTTGATATTGTGAACTTGGTATTTAGGTTATGCGTTAAGATGTCGCCTCTGAACCTTTGTACTTGCTGTTTTATATCTGCTTGCCTTGATGATGGTACAGTGTCAGATATGCATAGTATGTTATTGTTGTTATATGATTTGTGGTTAAATCATCCAAGGCATTGGATGACTCTTAGTTCGGTTTCATAAATAATTGGATTGAAAGACCCCCCGACTGGGTAACCAGTAGGGAGACCGACTCTCCTTCCTATTTGTTTATGAAGTTGGTTGAGAGCCGTGCATGGTAATCGCATGATAGTAAGAGATCAGATGATGGGTTGTTTATGCTTCACATGTTGTTATGTGTTGGAGTATTCTGTACTGTTTTATATGTTACGTGTTGTCACAAAAGGTGGCTAGGAGAATTCTAGTCACTCCCCACTGATTGTGGCGTACATGTTTTCATGTATGTAGGTACATGCTGGTTGGAGATGGGTTCACGAGAGCTAGCGAGCGATGATCCGTTCATCATGACTTACCTTATGTCGTTTAGCTGGACTCGTAGTTTGTTACATTTATTTTGGTGCCTGTAGGGATGTTCCATCCCAGGCTGTGTATATATTTCTTTCAGTACTTAGAACTGCTACTTATCTATTTTGGTTTATTTCAGTTGCAGTTTCCATTTCAGTTTAAGACTTCTCGCATGTTGTTTACTTTAAAAAGTTTTAATTCCGCTGCATTTTTAGTACTTTTATGTGTTTATATTTCCGCTTTCGCGAGGGGTTTTACACTCATGACGAGAATGCGCAAGGGATGATACGAATTATTAGTCAACTGACCAACATTAATCGGTAATGATTGGCTAGCTAGAGTTTGACATTACTGTCGTATGACGGTGGTGGTCAGTTGATCCCTTTAGGTCACACCTTTAGGACAATTCCCTTATTTGATAAAGTGATCAAATGTATACTGATACGATTTGATCATATTCCTTAAACTCGTGTATCGAGAAATCAGAGGTTAAATCTTATTGTAAGATTTATGTTTAAAATTGAAACGGTTCAATTGTTAAACATTAAACGATATTTTATAATATCGTAATTAGAATGAATCGGGTTATAACTAATACAAAGGTTGTAAATCGTATTGACGATAAAATTATTCATTTTATATTTGTAATTTCGAATTACATGTCAATTGATAAATATGATTTATTTAATTATATATATATAATATTTATATGATAAATATTTATATTAAGATAATTTTATTACTATGTGACATATAAGATGTCACATTACACAATTGACAAACTTGTAAAATGGAATCCATTTTATGGATTATGGGAGCCGGTTTTGTTAGGTGGTTTTAAGAGCATGGTTATTGTTTATTATGCTTAATAAAACATAATCAAAAAAGGTGTCTTGAAAGACTACCTCTTGCCACACTATAATGCCTTGAGAAGTGATGTTGTCCCTTGTTGCACTTCCCTAAAACCGGCTTCCCCTTCCCCATAAGCATGCTTAAAATTGATTTGATTATCTTATTAAGAGCATGCTTAATATATATGTGATATGTATCATATTCATTCTACTTCTTCTTCTTCTTGACCTAGCCGAAAATATACTAAGAAGAGGAGAGATTTTACAACCTCAAAATACATATTATAAGATAATATAAACATACTATTTGTAGTATTGAGATAATATTCTAATTAGAGAGATTAGAATAAATTTAAGGAGAAACCGGTTTTGTAACTAGCTTGTTCAAGTCTCGGTTGATTGAGGGGTTGTCTTGGTGCATCCAAAGGAGGTATTCTATTTTGGGTACTCGGAGGATCATCCTTGCTATAATCTTGGACCGTGTGTAAGGGTTCAATATCTCCTTATTTCAGCATATAGTAGCATGCATAAGATCCTTATATTTTGTTGTTTAAAGAGTTAAATAATATTTTATGTTAGTATGACTAAAATTAGTTTATGAGCAACTAATAAAACCTAACAATTGGTATCAGAGCAATAGGTTGTTTGCATGCTTTCCGTTTTATGTTTTTACGGAGTTATAGAGATAACAAAATAAAACTTGAAATTTTCGTTTAATATATGATATGCACGAATTAATATAGCATGAATACCTACTGTTTTCTAAAATGTTTTAGAATAATTGGAATAATTTTTTGCATGAATATTGACTTATGGTATATTAAATCTCGGTTTATATAAAGTTTTAATGGTTAAAATAGTTTATTTTGGGAAAAATAGCAAAAATCATCTTTTGGCCGAGATTTTTCAGTATGTTATCACATGTATTTTCTATAATATGAATATGAATTTTCGTAAATTATGGACTTATAAAACGTGTGATATGAATTTTAAATATTAAATTGCAATAAGATGAATAAAATGGGTTAAAAATAGTTATATTATGAATTTGACTATAAAAATTTATGAGGATGTCACATGCAATATTTAAAAATTATGTTGAATTTTCCAGAAATTTATCTCAAATATTGCAATATTATAGATTTTTAATGTAAAAATCGGGTAATTAGTGACATAATTTCGACTTTAATAGTTTAAGTTGGAATTTGTCCATAAAAATTTAACACGATGTCATATATATTATTTCCAGCATGCATAAAAGTTTCGAGAATTTTATCTTATTTTATGCTTGAGAAATAATTTTAAGGGTTAAAATCGTACGATATATGACGAAAATCGTTAAAATTTGCAAATGTTGTTAAAATGGCCGAAAAATGTAACCCATATTAGTCATATATGATATTTTCATCATGAAAATTATCTTGGGAGCCAAAAGTTTCAGATTTGATTTGATTTGATTTTAATTTTATGTTGTTAAAAGTAGCATTTAAAGTTAAATAAAAGGAGTCATGCTTTTAAATTTCGGCTCATTGGGCAGTGTACCATTTAATTTTCTATCCATCTTGTGTTCTTAAAATGTTTTGGAAGGTATAAAAATATTATTAGTATTTAATTTTCATTTATGAAGTTAATTATTGAATTTTCCGACTTAAATTGCTCGTTTTACATCTTATTTACGAAATAATGTTAAAACCGTGTAAAATACTAATATTTTAACTTTCTGAAAATTTTAAGAACATTCTGGAATTTTCAAAATTTGAATTTTGAATTTTCGAAATTTTAGTGACTCTTTTGGATTTTTATATTATTTTTCCCGTAAAACCGAGTAATACCGATCAATATTGAAATATATTAAGTTAAGTCATGTTCAAAGTTTGAGTAAGACTAAATTTTGAATCCTATAAGAGTTGGGATGATTAACTTAAGGATGAAAACCGTTTCATATAATGCATAAGTGTTGTTAACCGTTAAAACACGCGATTCCATAAACCAAGGTTTACGATATCTATTTAAATAAGTGTTTTAAATAGGACGATTTGGCTTAGGGTTTGCATGGTAATTCATATTTACATAAGCATTGCATATTTTATATTATGAATGTCATGATTTATTTTTACGTAATTTTGGGAATTATGTAATTTACTTAGTATGGCCTTAGTTTTAAATCGGTATTTCCCGTAATGTAAGGGGTTACCGATTCGGTTGTAATTTTGTGATCTCGTATCACCCAATTGTAATTTATTTCTATTTTATAATGTATAAAGTAGACTAGAAAAGTTGTAATATTTGTAAAATCCGGAGTTCCTTGAAGACGGTGCCATTCGGAAAGGAGTTCCGATCAAGACGGTGTTTACCTCGAAGTGCGTGCCGCGTGAAGTTCAAGGGACCAAAGGAGTTGGTTTCCGAATTTGTACTTTGTTATTTCTTTTCTAGGAAAGGCCATACTAGGGTTTATTTATGCTTTTATTTTGCTTTTTATATGTTTGCATGCATAGCCAAATCGTCATACATCGTATCATGCATGTTTCGACCTAGTCGACCTAGTCTTTTATTTTATCGATAATTCACCGACTTAGTTCACTTATACGGAGATAGATAATAATTTGACTAGATCTCTTACATATAAACATTGAGACTTAGCCTTACCAAAAAGTACGGACCCATGAATCCCTTCTTCACAAGAACGTAGGCTCGGCTACACCGGGGTACTAAAATTGTCACGTTGGGTAAGTGGGGTAATAAGATTACACCTTGAAATTTGGTTGATCTCAACGAAAGTATTCGTAACCGTAGTTGCAATAAGTTCGGGCTAAAGATAATTTTAAGAAAATTGTCGACCGAGAGTTCTAAGAGTAGAACCGATTAAAGAGTTAATCCACCAAATTATACCGATACGGGTTGAATCGGCTACACCGTGCCCGGATTAGTATGGGTTTGGGTCTCGGGATTGTTTACTTAATTGGGTAAGAGATCATTAAGTAAATATATAACTAAACTTGTTAAAGTCTCTAGTTTAAAATTATGAATTTAAAAATGATGTTGTTTTATTTCCTTTTATTATTGTAGTTTAATTTTCGACATCATCAATGGCAATCAACGCTCCACCTCTCACTAACGTATCATGGCTTCGATCCTTTATGGATCGTTGCAAACTCGATAAGCATGGTTCAAACTTTAAGGATTGGGATGCGCAATTGAGGGGAATAAAACATGTATTCACCCTAAACTTGCAGGATTATAATGAAAAAAAAACAGTTGTGTTTATAGTCATAAGATTAAAAAGGATAAGAAAAAGAATTCAACCTTTGGTCCTTTGTGCTTATGGCCTAAGAACAGGAATTAAAGTAAATTCCCTCCTATAACTTGCACCCAAGACTTGATTGAGATGATGCCGCGTGTGCTAGAAAATACTCTCCAATTGCCTTGCAATATGGGGAGAGCTTTTGAGAGGTTTTAGATGTGAGATCTGAGTTTTGGGAAAAAGATGTTCTCAAAACCCTAATTGTGAGAATTATGAATTACCAGTCAGTGACAAAAAGAGAAAGACTCTCCTTTTGTATTACTTAGGTCGGCCGAATGGGTCTTGGGTAAGGGTGGGTTTTTTCCACTCTTACCTTATACCTTTGCGTGATTCGACCCGTTTAGCTTTAAGTTGTTCGCGGGTTTTATTTATAAATCGTAACATGTTATCAGATATTAATACAGTCGATATATTAATAATGGTCTGACAAAATACGATATTGTATAATTACCCAAATTAATATAACTGTTTATATTAATACGCGAATACTATATTTAATTAAATATAACCGTTTATATTTAATTTACGAATTAATCTTGTAATCCGTATTAGCTAAAATTATTTAATCCGTATTAAATAATAATCTCAACATCTTATTGACTAATTTATTAGTCAACACCTCTGACTAACTGTTTAGTCATATCCGGCATAAATGTGACTGTATTTTCATACCTTCACATCTCTCAAACGTGTCCTATAGGTGTGACGTATAGGGACCAGTTGATCACCGCCATCCGTATGACAATAACGTCAAACTTATCTAGCAAGCCAACCGTTATTGATAAACGTGGATCAACTGGTAATAATACAAAAGTATGCCCTTGTGATCCTTAAAGAGATTTAATAAGTCATTGTACTTAATTGTCAAGGACACCAGCCCCAACAATCTCCCACTTGTCCGTACAAGGGTATGTGCAATGACGTTATCACACTACATGTGGAGGACACAATCTCCAACAAACTCCCACTTGTCCGTACAAGTGTAGGTGCGATAACCGAATCTCATATCCTTTTAAAATTTCTCCCACTCAATGCAAGACAATTTGCAAATCCGCATTCGCAAAGGTCGTATCTCACAAGCGATCTGTATCAAGAGTGGTTTCCCCGACTAGAGAGTAACTTAACTGATAAAACGAATCTGTATTCGAGCATGGCCATGCATTTCAGTTACTACTCCTCGAGTGGCCCTGAGAAATGATAAAATCCCGATAAGGGTTTGGATATTTCCCTCAACTCGAATCCTGCCGATATCGCGCAGCATGAAATAACCCAGAAACCAAAGTTACCCAAAATCTGCCTTAATCTCAAAAAACAGTTGAAAGTCAAAAGACTCGACTCTAAGGAACACTATGGAGGTCCTATCCACGACCTGGCACCCAATGTTATAAAACATTTAGGACTCCATAACGTTGTCACGGGGTGTCCTACGAGATATCCGTATAACTCGCCTTTGTGATTGGTCAGTCATCCACGTGACTTATGGCTCGTTGAACCCACCATCAACCAACATCACAAAATGATTACCTGAGTTATCAGCTCAAGTGGGTAATCAAGGACCAAAACGATGTAATGTTAATCAGTTCACTTTGTGGTGTTCAAAATTGGCGTACAATTCCACATGAGAAACAAAACATTTTATATCATAACAATAAGGTTGAATAAAGTACACGAGAAAATGAATTATTACATGAATTCATAAAAGAGTACTACAACTTAGGAACACATCCAATTCCCATGGAATGAATGTGCCCTTCATGCTTATCACGTGGTAATGCTTTTGTGAGAGGATCGGCTATGTTGTCATCCGTAGCGATCTTTTCAATAAAAATCTCCTTTTGCTCCACGTAATCTCTGATTAGATGAGCTTTCCGTTGTACATGCCTAGCCTTGCTGCTAGACTTATGCTCCTTAGCTTGGAAGATGGCACCGTTATTGTCACAATAGACGGTGATTGGGTCATTCGAACTAGGCACTACTGATAGTCCTTGTAAGAATTGACGCATCCATATTGCTTCCTTAGCTGCTTCTGAGGCGGCATAGTACTCGGACTCAGTCGTAGAATCTGCTGTAACACTCTGTTTAGAACTTTTCCAGCTGACAGCAGCGCCATTAAGAGTAAAAACGAATCCAGACTGAGATTTCGAGTCATCTCGATCCGTTTGGAAGCTAGCATCTGCGTAACCCGTGGCGCAGAGCGTCGAGTCGCCTCCAAAAGTCAATCCCCAATCTTTAGTCCTCCGTAGGTACTTAAGAATGTTTTTCACGGCCATCCAGTGTTGTTCACCTGGATGAGCTTGGAATCGACTTGTCATACTCAATGCATATGCAACGTCAGGACGTGTGCATATCATGGCATACATGATCGATCCTATTGCCGAAGCATAAGGAATCCGACTCATGCGCTCTTTCTCTTCCACTGACTTAGCTTCTTGAGTCTTGCTCAAGTGAAGCCCAGGAGTCATAGGAAGGAACCCCTTCTTGGAGTTCGTCATGCTGAATCTCTCCAGAATCTTCTCTATATAAGATTCCTGACTGAGAGACAACATCCGTCGTGATCTATCCCTGTAGATACGGATGCCCAAAATTCTTTGTGCCTCTCCCAGATCTTTCATCTGGAAATGGTTTTTCAACCATGCTTTAACCGAAGATAAGAGAGGTATGTCATTCCCAATCAAGAGTATGTCATCGACATACAGTACTAGGAATACAATCTTACTCCCACTCGACTTGATATAGAGACATGGTTCCTCGACTGATCGAATGAACCCATTCTCTTTTATCACTTGGTCGAAGCGATGATTCCAACTCCGCGAGGCTTGCTTAAGTCCATAGATGGAACGCTTAAGCTTGCAAACTTTCTTAGGATGTGCTGGATCGATAAAACCCTCGGGTTGTACCATGTACAACTCTTCCTCCAAATAACCGTTTAAGAAGGCGGTTTTAACGTCCATTTGCCATATTTCATAATCATGAAATGCGGCGATCGCTAAGATAATCCGAATGGAACGTAGCATGACTACGGGTGCAAAGATCTCATCGTAGTGCAAGCCTGGCACTTGGGTGAAACCTTTAGCAACTAGTCTAGCCTTGTGGATATCTTGTTGTCCTTCCATGGCATGCTTTATCTTGTAAAGCCATTTGCATTGAAGGGGACGTACCTTTGCAGGTAGGTCCACAAGATCCCACACGTTGTTCTCATACATGGAGTCCATCTCGGATTGCATGGCTTCTAGCCATAGCTTTGAGTCAGAACTGGTCATGGCACCTTTATAGGTTGTGGGTTCATTACCCTCTAGGAGTAAGACGTCATCTGTATCGTGTTCCTCGACCATACCAATGTATCTGTCCGGTGGAATAGAGACTCTTCCCGACCTCCTAGGTTCCTCAGGGATATCTACCGCAGCCTCGGGTGAAGGAACTGTTTCCTCCAATGGTTGCTCGATAGTTGGTTCTTGAACCTCCGATAACTCGAAGGTTCTATTACTCGACTTGTTCTCAAGAAATTCTTTCTCTAAGAACGTCGCACTAGCCGCAACAAAAACACGTTGTTCGGTAGGCGAGTAGAAGTAATGACCAAACGTTCCCTTTGGGTAGCCTATAAAGTATGTCTTGACCGATCGCGGGCCGAGCTTATCCTCGTGTCTCCACTTGACATAAGCCTCGCAGCCCCAAACCCGAATAAAGGACAAGTTAGGGACCGTTCCCTTCCATAACTCGAATGGAGTCTTGTCAACAGCTTTAGACGGACTTCGGTTAAGTATTAGAGCGGCCGACAAAAGAGCATAGCCCCACAATGAATCAGGCACAACGGTGTGACTCATCATGGATCGAACCATATCAAGTAAAGTTCGATTTCTCCGTTCGGACACACCATTTAATTATGGTGTTCCAGGTGGAGTCAACTATAGCACGATCCCACAGTCTTTTAGGTGTTGATCAAACTCGCGTGAAAGATACTCACCACCACGATCCGAGCGTAGTGCTTTAATCTTTCTACCCAGCTGGTTCTGTACCCGATTCTGGTATTCTTTGAACTTGTCAAAGGATTCACTTTTATGTTTCATCAAGTAGACATAGCCATATCTACTCAAATCATCCGTGAAAGTGATGAAATACCTATAGCCTTCTCGTGCGTTGATCGACATAGGGCCACATACGTCCGTATGTATGAGTCCTAATAGGTCGGCAGCGCGCATTCCAACACCTTTGAAGGAAATACGAGTCATTTTGCCGATGAGACATGATTCACACGTGCCATATGATTCGAAATCAAAGGGCGAAATAGCTCCATTCTGTATGAGCTGTTTAACGCGTTTCTCATTTATGTGTCCCATACGACAATGCCATAGGTAAGTTTGATCTTTGTCACCTACCTTTATTCTTTTATTATTCACATGTAATATCTCGGTAGTTTGATCTAAAACATAAATTCCATTCATGGAAACTGCCTTGCCATAAATCATATTGTGTAAGGAGAAAATACAACTATTATTCTCTATTACAAATGAAAAGCCGAGTTTATCAAGTGCAGAAACTGAAATAATGTTTTTGGACAAACTAGGAACATAATAACAGTTATATAAAAATAACTCGAATCCACTTGGAAGCTGGATCACGTATGTTCCCTTCGAGACTGCAGCAACGCGTGCTCCATTCCCGACACGCAGGTCCACCTCACCCTTGATTAGGGGTTCTTGGTTTCGGAGGCCCTGCACATGATTACATAGATGAGAACCACAACCAGTATCAAGTACCAAGTTCCGCAACTTGCGTGGTTAATCTCAATCATGTGAATAAAAGAAGAAGAAGACATACCAACAGGAGTAACGCGGCCTGCCTTAATGTCCTCGCGATACACGGGGCATGAGCGCCTCCAATGCCCAGTCTTGTGGCAATGGTGACATTCCATGCTAGTATCCTTGCTCTTAGTCTTGCCCTGTGAGTTGCTCGACTCACCTGGCCCACTCTTAGTAAATCCTGGTTTCTTGAACCTGGGCTTACCTACTGCTAGGTCGCCCTGAGCTTTAGCCTTCCCTTTACCTTTTCCCTTACTGGAGATCATGAGAACATCCTGCTTCAGACTTCCACTCAACTTCAGATCCTTCTCAGTCTGTACGAGAAGGGAGTGGAGCTCATGAGGAGTCTTCTTCATGTCGTTCATGTAGTAGTTGGCCCTAAAGAGGGCGAACCCATCATGAAGCGAATGAAGCATGCGATCAACGATGATGTTCTCACTGATCTTGCAGTTAAGGGACTCCAGTTTCTCGATATTCTCAATCATGTTGAGAATATGTGGGCTAACAGCTTGGCCCTTCTGGAGTTTCGCCTCAAAGAAGCGACAGGTATGCTCATAAGAAACGATTCTCGGAGCCTTGGAGAATTCGTTAGTGAGCGTGGTGAAAATCTTGTTTGCACCATGGGTTATGAAGCGTCTTTGCAAATTGGATTCCATTGCATAGATGAGTACGTTCTTTATCGCACCCGCTTCCATAACGAAATCGCTATGAGCGCGAATTTCGTTGGCTCTAGCTCCAGTTCCTGGGTGTGGCGGAATGGGCTCAGTTAAGAACTTGAGATTTCCGTCAGCAATGGCAGCATTCCGTAGTGCTGCCTCCCAGTCAGAGAAGTTTGACCCATCATTCCTCAGTCTAGTTGACTGATTCATGGAGTCCATGAAGGCTTTTAGCCATGATTCACGTGCTAGCTTGGCACTTGGCATTGGGTCTTCACCAGCCATTTTAGTTTTACAGCAGTTTTAATGAACGTGTTCTACACTGAAAAGAAGATAAAACAAAACCATATAAGCAACTTATTGTTGTGATTTAAGTCTATATTAAAATGAATTTAAACTCGTAGACTCATGCATTTATACAATTGATCTCCCTCAAGAATTATATAAACGATCCCAAGACTCAATTTCCGTATATTGATAAGCCCACAGTTTGGCTAATTCCAATCGTTGGAACTCTTGGTCGATAGATTTCCGTATATCCTATCTATTAGTCCATCTCAGTCACTGGAATATTATCGAGTGACCATGATGTTGAGATAAAATAAATCATCTGTTCCCACTTACCCGACGTAGAAGGGGTCATATTATGCCTACCGACGAAGAAGGGATTCATGGGAGGCTGATTTATAAAGACTAATCTCAATTTTTGGTTATACGAGGAAGACCCCATCAACTTTTATTTATCCATATTTAAGTGAACTAAAAACTAGCATTTGCGTGAATGAATTAAATAAAGTGATGGCTTTTAAATGACATGTGACATCTGTATTGTCACAGAAAACTAACGCGAGACCTCTACATGAGTCAGTTTTCAGGCATGATATAGGTGGTTTGGTTTTTAGGCGGAATATGATGCAAGCTATTATCGATGAAAGCATAAAGGTAAATGCAATAAACGTAAATAAAAGTCCTAGTGTGGCCTATCCTACCAAAATAAACATAAAACAACTTGGAATCCACTGTTGGACCCTAGAAGCTTGTCTTGATGTTCTATCTTGGTCCTTGCAGCGGGAGTGAGCATCCGGCCTCCGTCTTGCCTTTGGTCTTCACAAAATTACTAATTTAAATTACAAAAGTAGTCCTAGATATATTCTAATTTAAATACAAAAGTAATTACATGGCAAAAACCCAAAACGGAGATTCAAGATCTCAAAATTACAAGCAAGATCGTGTCCCTTCATTACGGTGACACAATCTTCTAAGGCCACACTAAGTTACAACCGTTTGCAAAAATTAAATACGTTATTGAAAGCATTCAAGGCATTCACAAGACGATAAATAAAATGCATCAACTAAAAACAATTTATACATGACATAATACTGTTATTATGATTAATAAATTTATACCAAACCACCTTTTAAGATTAAAATTAAGTGACTATACCGTTTTAATCACCAATTTTAACAAACATATAATCCATTATTTTAAACTGTTTTAAAACAATATGTATCAAACGAGGGTGAACCGTTTCACTAAATAATACACTATTTCCGTATATAGTATATTATTTTAAGCCATGTGAAAATAAAACATGTTATTTTCGAAAATAAAAAAAAACGAGTCTGTTACAGGGGGGGAGGTCGACCGACCTAAACTTGTGGTCGACCGACCTCCTGCCGAAAAACGGAAAAATCTGCAACAGTAAAATCGGTCGACCGACCTATTAATTAGGTCGACCGACCAACAAGTAGTAAAAACGAATTTCAGAAATCGCAAAACGCTGCACCTTTTGAAATTAAAACAAGTTTTTACCTTTTAAACTTTGATTAAAACAAGTAAATCAAAATTAACATCAACAAGGGTTCACATATTGTTAAGAATATCGATTAATTAACAATATGTAAACAGGAATCGAAAAACAAGATCGAAAACTCATAAAGGAAACTGTTTTTAAAAAAAAAACAGAAAACTCACACAGGGGCGGTCGACCGACCGCTAATACTGGTCGACCGACCGACGCAGCGGCAGAAACGAGATTTTTCAAAATCTTTAAAAAAACTTACGAAAAACACAAAAGAAAAATTTTCATGGCCTAAGGCTCTGATACCACTTGAGGGGAATAAAACATGTATTCACCCTAAACTTGCAGGATTATAATGAAAAAAAAAAACAGTTGTGTTTATAGTCATAAGATTAAAAAGGATAAGAAAAAGAATTCAACCTTTGGTCCTTTGTGCTTATGGCCTAAGAACAGGAATTAAAGTAAATTCCCTCCTATAACTTGCACCCAAGACTTGATTGAGATGATGCCGCGTGTGCTAGAAAATACTCTCCAATTGCCTTGCAATATGGGGAGAGCTTTTGAGAGGTTTTAGATGTGAGATCTGAGTTTTGGGAAAAAGATGTTCTCAAAACCCTAATTGTGAGAATTATGAATTACCAGTCAGTGACAAAAAGAGAAAGACTCTCCTTTTGTATTACTTAGGTCGGCCGAATGGGTCTTGGGTAAGGGTGGGCTTTTTCCACTCTTACCTTATACCTTTGCGTGATTCGACCCGTTTAGCTTTAAGTTGTTCGCGGGTTTTATTTATAAATCGTAACATGTTATCAGATATTAATACAGTCGATATATTAATAATGGTCTGACAAAATACGATATTGTATAATTACCCAAATTAATATAACTGTTTATATTAATACGCGAATACTATATTTAATTAAATATAACCGTTTATATTTAATTTACGAATTAATCTTGTAATCCGTATTAGCTAAAATTATTTAATCCGTATTAAATAATAATCTCAACATCTTATTGACTAATTTATTAGTCAACACCTCTGACTAACTGTTTAGTCATATCCGGCATAAATGTGACTGTATTTTCATACCTTCACATCTCTCAAACGTGTCCTATAGGTGTGACGTATAGGGACCAGTTGATCACCGCCATCCGTATGACAATAACGTCAAACTTATCTAGCAAGCCAACCGTTATTGATAAACGTGGATCAACTGGTAATAATACAAAAGTATGCCCTTGTGATCCTTAAAGAGATTTAATAAGTCATTGTACTTAATTGTCAAGGACACCAGCCCCAACAGCAATTGCTTTTGGCCGCTCAAGGTGACGATAAGAGTCGTTACCTATCCGAAGCCGCTCCTCCCGCTCCGACCGCTCGTTCGTCGGTCCAAACTCGTGAGGCCTATGAAGCCTACATGAAAGAGTCCTCCGCTCTTAAAAATGTACTCATCTTCTCCATGGAGCCGGATCTCCAAAGGAGTATGATTAAGTTGACCACATCGTATGAGATATACACCAAGCTTGCGACCATGTTTTCGCAAACTCCAAGGGTGATTCAATATGAGGCGGCTTCCGCCTTCTTTGACATTACTTTCAAGGAAGGGCAAAAGATAAGCCCTCATGTGCTCAAACTCGTTGAGCTCGCGGAGACTCTAAAAGCTCAAAATGTTGATGTTCCCGACTCTCTAATTATTGACCGAGTTCTTCACTCGCTCAATAAGGTTAAGGCGTATGCTCAATTCCGGGTGAATTTCAATATGCGAAACCAAGAGACCACGTTGGAAGAGTTGCATAAGATGCTCGTCCAAGCCGAAAGGGACATGGGACTTCATGAAAGTTCCACCAAGGATGTTTTGAACATCGAAAAGAAAGGGAAAACGAGCTTCAAGAGGAATGCCTCTAAAGGCAAGGGCAAGAAAACGTTCAAGCCCAAGGCGACCAAAGAAAAGACCTTTTCGAAAGGCGCTTCCACCTCGTCTTCAAAAGAGCAAGACAAGTGCCATTATTGCACGAGGATCGGTCATTGGAAGCGAAATTGCCCCAAATACTTAAGTGATCTCAAAAATGGGAAAGCAACCGCCGTAGGTAATAATAATTCTCGTTTAAATTCATGTCATTTGTCAACTTATGTATAATGATACAAGTTGTTGACTATCACCCCTTTTTAAATTGTTTTAAAGGGGTACCTTATGATGATAAGGGCAAGCAGAAGGAAGCATAAAGTTCCTTACTTGGATGGCTATGGTAGCATCCAATTGATCGAAGACTTGAAGAGCTAGGCTCTAATTTCATATCGTCTTCTTTCATATTTTGCATTTATTTTAGAACAATTTACTTTCTTGTAAGACAAGGATTAAAATCCTAAAACAATGGTTGTAATTTTGGATATTGGTGACTTGGTTTTCAACCCGAGTCACTACTTTTGTTCTTAATCAATGTTTTGATTTCTCAAAAAAAATTGCATACCTTGTTTAAACATGAATAATAGTGATTTTATCACGCAACAAACTATTGATACGATCAATATAATATAATCAAAGAGTTGATTAAAACGGAGAACTACACCCCATGAGATAAATTCAATCAAAATGAGACTATATCAGTTCATTATAAGATTTTCATTTTAAGTGAAAATGAGAATGTATTCATTACACCTATCAAACTTCAAACATTCAGATACATTGGTTAATCGAAATAGCTATCCTTAAACGAATAAAGGTTATTGTTAGAAGGATAGAGTGGGAGAAAATATTTCGCTCGCAAGCCAATGATGAAAATAAAGGAAGGATCTTAGAGAAGATTCTTACTTGGGAGTCTTAAGAAGAGCCCTAAATGATTTGAAGAAACTACGAGAGGACACTGAAGAAACTACGGGAGGACACTCGAAGAAAGGTTCTTTGTGTTCATTGTTTCATAGAGAGGAAACTTGAAACCCCGTATGAAATCGGTAGGAAAACGGTTCCTTAATAAATGATTTTTCTAAGTTTATACGATAAAAGAGAAGAAATCATCTCAATCCTCTCAATGTAGTTATAAAGAAATTATCATGTCATTTTTGTCTCGAGAAAACGAAGACATGATAAGAAGGTAATGATTGATTGAATGGAAACAGATCACTATAGGGATAGTGATTGTGATAATGATTCAAGTAATAGTTTAACATGCGAGAAATGAAAGGTTCATTTAAAATACCGAGAGATATTGATTTTAGTGGGAGCGATATTCATCAAAGAATTGAAACCTACCATTTTGAGAGAATGGGTGATTCTTTAAGAGTAAAGAATAAGAGGTACTCAATTTAGATGAATAAAATAATTTGTATCATATGATGATGGAGTTTTAATGGGAAGGTTTATTATATGGATAATAAAAGGTCGCCCACTAGAAGTTAGAATGGTTGGATGCATCATTCATAACGATGAATGAAACCATTATCAAATAGCCAAGATGAGTGAAAATTATTAGAATGATGAAATCATAAATAGACTACAATAAAGTTTTCAGTACATAAGTGACTGTATATCGATACGTCACAAGTTATAAGTTAAT
The DNA here is from genome assembly GCA_029255685.2 of Silene conica. Lineage (NCBI taxonomy): Eukaryota > Viridiplantae > Streptophyta > Magnoliopsida > Caryophyllales > Caryophyllaceae > Silene > Silene conica. The sequence goes on from CM055316.2 coordinate 50,162,178, forward strand.
AGTGGGAGCTTTCCTCCGGAAAGGAAACTCAAAATCTAGAAAGAGTTCTAGAAATGTACTCAAATAGAATCATATTATACGGGATAATATGAGAATAAAGGAGACCAAAAGTTGTAAGTTTTGCTATCATGAATAAAGGTTATTCGCATGAATAAATGTTATTTGCAAAACACTAATACAAATAGATGATTGTGCATCAAAATGCAATGTAATAGTGTTGACTATTGTTGCATGACAACATCATTTGAGTTATGATTAACTCAAAATGAAAGATACTTTGTCAGAATCCAAATGGGTTGTATGAGACAATATTGAACCCCATAAGTGAACTGGATTGACTTAGTATGGCCCATAACCGCTTACATGAGGTGACGTCTCAAAGCGACTAGAGTGTGAGGCGATTGATGGCAAGTTCAAGTGCCATAGAGTCATATGTGATGACTAGTCGATCACATAGGCAGACTGTAAGAGACACTCTGTCGGGCAATGTGACCGCTTATAGAGTTCTGGAAATTTTATAGTCGGGTCGTGGCGAGAGCTGCTATAGTATTCTTGTGAGTCAAATCTTAGACTAAAGACTACTCTCCCAAGATGGTACAGTTTAGGCATAACTTTGATCCATTCTCTACGACTTTTCGTAACTGGAGTCAAATGGGATTGTTTTGGGTTGTGACTAACTGTGACTAGTTGAAGGAAGTAGTGCGATAGAAATTGTCCACCCCTTGTCAGGGTTGTTCAAATCTCAGGGCCACTCGAGGAGAAGTTAACTGGAAATGCGTGGCCACGCTCGGAAGGTATCTATGGTAGATAATTCCGGTCAGACAGTTATTCTCCAGATCGAGGAAACCACTCATGATATGATCAAATGCAAGTACGACCTCAGAGAGACATCTTGCATTGAGTGGGAGATTGTAATAGGACAAGAGAATTGGTGACGCACACTTGTCGAGGACAAGTGGGAGATTGTTGGGAAATGTGTCCTCAACAATAGTGCGATCACATAATAAATCTCATGACGAGAATGCGCAAGGGATGATACGAATTATTAGTCAACTGACCAACATTAATCGGTAGTGATTGGCTAGCTAGAGTTTGACATTACTGTCGTATGACGGTGGTGGTCAGTTGATCCCTTTAGGTCACACCTTTAGGACAATTCCCTTATTTGATAAAGTGATCAAATGTATAATGATACGATTTGATCATATTCCTTAAACTCGTGTATCGAGAAATCAGAGGTTAAATCTTATTGTAAGATTTATGTTTAAAATTGAAACGGTTCAATTGTTAAACATTAAACGATATTTTATAATATCGTAATTAGAATGAATCGGGTTATAACTAATACAAAGGTTGTAAATCGTATTGACGATAAAATTATTCATTTTATATTTGTAATTTCGAATTACATGTCAATTGATAAATATGATTTATTTAATTATATATATATATATATATATATAATATTTATATGATAAATATTTATATTAAGATAATTTTATTACTATGTGACATATAAGATGTCACATTACACAATTGACAAACTTGTAAAATGGAATCCATTTTATGGATTATGGGAGCCGGTTTTGTTAGGTGGTTTTAAGAGCATGGTTAGTGTTTATTATGCTTAATAAAACATAATCAAAAAAGGTGTCTTGAAAGACTACCTCTTGCCACACTATAATGCCTTGAGAAGTGATGTTGTCCCTTGTTGCACTTCCCTAAAACCGGCTTCCCCTTCCCCATAAGCATGCTTAAAATTGATTTGATTATCTTATTAAGAGCATGCTTAATATATATGTGATATGTATCATATTCATTCTACTTCTTCTTCTTCTTGACCTAGCCGAAAATATACTAAGAAGAGGAGAGATTTTACAACCTCAAAATACATATTATAAGATAATATAAACATACTATTTGTAGTATAGAGATAATATTCTAATTAGAGAGATTAGAATAAATTTAAGGAGAAACCGGTTTTGTAACTAGCTTGTTCAAGTCTCGGTTGATTGAGGGGTTGTCTTGGTGCATCCAAAGGAGGTATTCTATTTTGGGTACTCGGAGGATCATCCTTGCTATAATCTTGGACCGTGTGTAAGGGTTCAATATCTCCTTATTTCCGCATATAGTAGCATGCATAAGATCCTTATATTTTGTTGTTTAAAGAGTTAAATAATATTTTATGTTAGTATGACTAAAATTAGTTTATGAGCAACTAATAAAACCTAACAGTATCAAGTAAATAATATCGTGTCATGTGACTTATGCGGAGGCAGTGGACACATGTTTGAGGTGTGTGCCAACAACAATTCTTTTGAGGGAAGTGGAAGTGAAGAGGAGTTGTATGCCTTCCAAGCCTTCAACAATTCAAGGAACCCAAACACTTTCAACCCAAACTCAAACTACTACCATCCGGGCATACGAGGCCACTCTAATCTAAGCTACAAGAGTACTAATGTTCTAAACCCTCACCAACTCACACAAACCCAAGCCCAAAATCCCCCCGGATTCCAACCAAGGGGTGGAAACTTTAACCGAGGAACAACTTTCAAAATCAAAATTACTATCATGGGAACCTATTGAATCAAGCCAATCAAGGCTTTTCCAAAAATTTCAATGACCCCAATTTCAACAACCCCAATTTTAACAACAATCACAACCAACAAAACTTCAACCCACCAAACTAAAACTTCAACCAAACTCCATTTCAAAACAACTACAACAATTTAAAGCCACATCAAAATTTCAACAACAATTCTAACAACCAAAATTTCAATGACCAAAATTTCAATCAACCATTTCCTACCCACAACCCAAACCCTAACTTCAACAATCAAGGACCCAAGGCAAATCCTCAAGGTGGGGGTGCAAGGAATGACTACGGGTTCCCTTTACCCCTTACCGATACTCGTCACCAAGACCCCACAAATGACTCTCAAGTGGGAGAGTTGCTTAAACTTGTGAAAAACATGCAAGCAACGAATAACCAAGAGATGGTGAATTTGAAAAACGCTAATCAAAAGGAGATCCGGGAAATAGAGGCTAGAGTTGCCTCTCAAGCCTTAGCTAACCCGTAAAGGCCACCGGGCGGTTTTCTTGCCCAAGGCCAAAGTTCCCGAGACGCTTCAAAGCCACATGGCGTCAATGCTATCATGACAAGCAAGCAAGAGCACCCTATGCTAAAGAAGAGGGGTGGTGAAGGAGGGTCCAAGTGTGAGCAAGTTATGACGGTGTTTGGAAGTGGAAGTGAAGATTGTGTTGAGGAGGAAGTGATGGTGATGGTGCCCATCACTTCTCCCAATGATTGTAATGAGGTCTAAATTATGACATAGACTTTGTGATGCAACAAGTCATGGAAATTCCAAAGAAGATTAGTGATGAGAACATGAGTATCAAAGGGAAAGAGGTACATGTGATCGAAGAAGAGAACCATGGATACGAGGAGAGCCTCATGGAGAAACGAATGTGCGAATTCTTTCGTAAATTCACCAAGGGGGATCCTGGGTGCAAGGAATTGATTAAGCTTGTTGAGGAGGTGGAGGCCACAATCCCTTCCACCGAAGAAAAAAGAGAAGTTAATGTCATTTCATTGTCGGAAAAGAAGATTCCGTATGACTTGCCAATCAAGTTAGGAGATCCGGGAGCTTTTCTATTTAATGCTCCGTAGGAGGAGAAACATTGAGCACGCTTTGTGCGATCTTGGAGCAAGTGTGAGTGTCATCCCACTTGCCATGGCTAAGAGATTAAACATCAAACACTTATCTCCTCCTATTACAGACATCACTCTTGCCGATGGGACGGTTATACCAACTATTGGGGTTGTGAAGATGCGGTGCTTAAGGTGGGATCTCTTTCCATCCCCACCGACTTTATGGTCGTTGATATTCCGGTCGGTGAAAGCTCTTTTGTCATCCTTGGGAGGCCCTTCTTGGCTACCGGAAAAGGATCATTGACGTGAAGAGAGGTCGACTATCCTTCCATGCTGTAGATGAAATGTGTGAGTTGATGCTCCCGGATGCTCCGGAAAAGTGCATTGAAGATGAAAAGAAAAGTGTGAACTTGATTGCAACAACTAGGAGAAGTGAGGCCTCGTTGGAGTTCGATGCAAAAGGGCCTATGAAAGATGTTGGCTTTGATTATTTTGAATCACTTGTTGAAAGAGTAAGGAATTCTGATGGCAAGCAAGAAGAGATGTGTTCTAGTGGTTTCTTCAAAAGCCCTGAAAGTGGAACGGGGGTGTTGAAGGAATTACTCTTGCAAAAAGAAGCAAAGGTTCGCGAACCGATGTTGGGTAGATTGGAAGCCCCTAGTGCAAGTAAGGTTGAGGCCCCGGTGATACCGTCGTTTAGTATCAAAGATAACCTAGGTCTACTAACTAGAAGCTAGTGGAAGTAGGGTCGAATTCCACAGGGAGTCACGGTCATAAAAAGAAGGTCAGTCTATAAGTTACGAATTAGGGGGGTTTGTTGTTGAGATTGTAACTAAAACAGATTAAAAAGAATGATTAATCAAGATAAAATGCTAGGAATCATAAAATAACAAAAGTAATAATAAACAAAGGTAGAGAAAGGAATTACAATAACTGCGGAAAGGTTGAACGAGATCCAAATGCTTATACTTAGAACTAAACGTTTGTGAAATGTCAAAACTAAAAGCGAAATATTTAGATCTGGAAAGATGAAAAAAGTGCAAAAGTAAAAAAGTTTGTGTAAAAACTGAATACTGATTAGTGTGTTAACCTAATCCTTAAATAGGGATTAGGTTAACTCCTCAGTTATAAAACCTAAAACGAGGGGTGAAAGAGATGCGTTAGGTAGGTGGCTCTGGTCTAGGTCCCTCAACAGTGGTGAGAGGGGTGAGTGCAGGTAAAGAGTCAGAGGGTAGGACGACTGCGGGTGACCCAGCTATCCTCCAAGTCTGGCGGTCAGCATGGGCGAACCACGTCAACTAGACCATGGCGCCCGTAGAAATGTATATATCGCGGGTGATGGGCTCATCACCACCAGGCAAAGTGTCAAAGATGTATCTGTAAATCCTGGTGACAATCCCGCCGCCTACAATAGCGCCAGTGACTCTGCGACCTATGTCGCCTAGATGGGTAGCCACAAGGTAGGCTATGTTAACGACAAAAGGGGTACCACTGTCAATGTTCAGGTACCCCACGACTATGGCCAACTCAATGTTACGGATGTTGTTTGGCTCAGGTCGCGCAAAGATGGTCTCTCCTAACAAACGGAGGAAAATAGGAACTACATGACTATGGACGTGGGCGACCCTTCGATTAAGGAAAGGTACATGTGAAAGGGCCTCCCACATCTGTGGAACCAAGTTCCTAGGTGGTCTCAAGTATCCATCACTAACCAGCCCCAAAACTTGTCCAAACCTAGCTAAGGTCCAGGCATATGACTCATTTCTGAGTCGAAAATGAATGCAGGGCTCGGTCGGGTGGGCCAGATAGGTGTCAACAAAAAACGATTAGGAGCTGAAGAACTCCACAGTGGGTACTCATTATGTAAACTCGGACATGGTCGCCAACCCAACCATCCCCGTACTCGTCGATAAGTCAACTAGGGACCTAAGCAAACCTAGTCTATCTAAGTCCGGACGAAGCAAAAACCTACTACCACGAATGATATTATCAACTAAGACCTCCATCTGATCTCTCTGATGGGTGTTAGTGAAAATTACCTCGGGGATTTCCTCGACTGAGGGAATCGCAGGTGGAGCTGATGGGCGAGGAGCACGGCGATGTGGCATACCAAGGACGGACTTCCGACCTTTCTGCCCTAGAACTTGGACCTTCTCCTTCCCCTTATCAGTTGAGGAAGAGGCCACTGGTGCCATGGTTGTGACGGAGGTGGCATAGTACGTCGTGGTGTTTGGTGGCGTGGTATGTACAGGAGCAGGGACTCGGGGACTGACAACTACCATAGCAGATGTGGTTGCCACGGCAGTGGCTGATGAAGTGCGACTGACCGCTACGGCTGCCGCCGTGGTGCTGGTGGTGGCCATGGTGGTCTGTTTTCCTTCCATTATTGCAAATCAACATCACAATTAGCTCAATCCACGCAAACTCAACAGTAATTCGTAAAATTTTCGTCCAAATCCTCACATTATAACCCTAAATTCAAAATTTGGAGCAAAAAGATGAAATAACATGGAATTTGAACAAAAATAACAACTTACTTGATGAAAATGGTGTCGAAAAGAACAAGGGATCACAAATTACAACTGAAAGTTGCTTAATTCGAACGAGCAAACCCTAAGTTTTGAAAATCCCAAATTACTCGAATTTGAGGTTGATTTTGATAGGGCTTTCACTCGATTAGGCTACTTAGGGTGGATTAAAGTGAGATTATGCGAATTAATTAAATAAAAACAAAGATTTAGAGAGGAATCGAGGAGAATAGGGGTCAGAAAAACTGAAATCGAATGAAATGAAGTGAGCATCGAGGACTTCCCTTTATATAGGTTGAGAGTTGCTCGATTGAGTAGTAAAAACTGCTCGATCGAGTGACTCACTTAAGGCATATTTGCTCGATCGAGTTCTGAAGTCCACTCGATCGAGATTCGAGTGGTTGTCAGCCTGAAGTTCCCTCGACTGATTTCTCTTCGATCGAGTTCTTACAAGCTCGATCGAGTTTTTCTTCACTGGTGTTCACTCGATCGAGCAGATGACAATGCTCGATCGAGGCTTTTCTACTGTGAAGCTTGTTTTTTCCTCATCTCTTCTGTTTTCAACTCTTTTTCTTTGTTTTTGCCCGGTCCATTCCTGCATAAGAATACCAAACACTACAAACATACAAAGAACCACAAAAATTGTCTCGGATTCATGCATAGTCTTTAGTCTACTTACGGATTACTACTAAAAAGTCTAACGGATTAAGCAAAAAGTAGTCTAAGTCTAACAAAAACAGTAAATTGTCTACTACAAAGTGCACGGGGTTGCAAACCCGGCTTAAAAGTTCATAAAATGAATGTTCATTGCCCACGACTAAGCTCTTGGCTCACGGAACTCCCTTCCGCGGTTGTGACAACTTCGGTCTTCAATTTCCAGACAGTGGTGTTGCTGACATGATCATAAACCATAGTGTAATCTTTTGACGTCCTCTTCATGTTCATCGAGCGTTCCTTGGGATTCCCATCATTGTTCTTCAAAGACAACCAACCCCATCCATCCGGGTTGTGGTCAGGTTCCGTATCTGCATCAGAAATCAAGAGATCTTCCTCTATTTTGCTCTCATTATGAGGCAGAGGCGTTAATTCTAAATTTAAGTTTGCAGAAACGTCATCAGTTAAAGAATAACAAGGGACAACAAACATGGGTGACCTTGGTGTGTTATTATTCTGCCTAAATATTAGGTCTTCGCCACCAACCTGAAAGGTCAATGTCTTTGTACCTACGTCAATCACTGCTTTCGCAGTGTGCAGAAAAGGTCGACCCAAAATGATCGGTGTGTAGGAATCCTCGGGTATATCAAGGACCACAAAGTCAACGGGTATAAATAACGCTCCTATCTGAACATGAATGTCCTCTAAGATGCCTAAGGGTCTTGACACGCTACGGTCAGCCATCTGGACCGTCATGTTTGTACACTTAAATGTAGAAAAACCCAACTTACTTGCTAATGACAGGGGTAACACACTAACACTGGCCCCTAGGTCACACAAGGCGTTATCAATAACATGGGTTCCTATCTGACACGGAATAGAGAAGCTACCTGGGTCGGCTAGCTTAGGTGGGCTCTTATTTTGGAGGAATGCATAACATTCCTCCGTCAAAGCAACAGTTTCCCTTACGTCGACGGTACGCTTGCGCATCAAAATATCACGCATAAACTTAGATAAGAAGGTACCTTAAGTTGCAACTCATGGAAAGGGACATGTACCTTCAACTCTCACAGTGTGTCCGCGAACTTAGCAAATTCTTTTTCCACCAGCTTAGACGGGTACGGGATATCTCTCATATCGACTCGACGTCCCGCACTCTACTTCTCATACTCCGCCTGTTCCAGCTCTCGTTTCTCCTTTATTTTTTCTGAATAACACTCGATCGAGTGTTTTCTGCAAACGGATCACTCGATCGGGTGATCCTCTCTTCTGCTCTGCTCGATCGAGCAAGTGGTACTGCTCGATCGAGGACTTCTCTGTCAACCTCACTCGATCGAGCTGTGACAACTCCTCGATCGAGTGATTCTTCCTGATTTTCAGTCGATCAAGCTCTGTAATCTGCTCGATCGACCCCAACTTCATTCCAAGCCTCTTCGACACTGCCTTTCTCGCCATTTTGATCAGAAACTCCCATCCTTGGCCCCTCATACTCACGCCCACTCCTCAATCTCACCATATTGATGGTCTCATTACATTGCTCGGTTTGGGAGGGTAGTTGCCCTTGGGGTCGCGACGATTGCTTGACCGCCAATTGAGCGATCTGCGACTCCAACAGCTTTATAGACGCATTCCCAGCTTGTAACACCCCCATTTATTTAACAGCCTGTACTAGGACTCCTCAGATAAATAAAGGTGTTACCATCTCGGTTTCCCGAGGCAGTAGATACAAAGGAAAGATAAACAGTACTTTAATTAAAATTAAACTCGTAGCATGTTTTTACAACTGTATCCGAAAGTCTTAACAAAATAAAGAAAGTACAACTCATGCTAAACTGACTAAGGTGATCTAGACTCTAGTCTGGTCCGGATCCAAGCTCTTTCTCCCACAGCTCCCCCTTAGTCTCAGCCACCTGTCAATCTGCTCCCCAATAAATTGGTTCATCACAGGTGATCACGAATACACAGGGTCAACCACGAGGTTGAGTAGAGGAAAAAGAAATAAATGCACCAACAATATAATACACTCCGCACCGATCCTACGCCAAATAAACTCCGCACCGATCCAACACCATATATACTCCGCACCGATCCAACACCATATAAACTCCGCACCGATCCAACGCCAAATATACTCCGCACCGATCCAACACCAAATACTCCGCACCGTATCACAAGACCCAATATTTTCACATCGTATTGTATCACAGAAATATACAAGACAATTAAACACAATATAATACCATTCATCCAATGAGATATATAAATAGTGAACATAATAATAACAGATCACTCGTCATCATGTATACAGTATTCCCCTACCTGAATTAGCAGGAACGCAGACAAATCCGAGGCCTGTTAAAAATGTTCCACGCGAAACTCGCTACCTAAACAGATATACGCAACGAATTAACAATCTTCCCGAACCCCTTAACGATCATACTTACTATAAATAGCAACCTTCCATAAGTGGAAAGTTTCCATAACTAGAAACTTTCCCAATATAGCAACTTTCCAAATATAGAAGCTCCCATGACTTAACTAATTCCCGACTCGCATATTTAAATAACACGACCCGAAACCGTAAGAAAATAATAAAACACTAATCACCCATAAAATAGTAATACTAATATTATATAACAATAATATTAAGATTAATAATAATAATAATAATAATAATAATAATAATAACAATCATACTAATAACAAAGGATCATAATAATGATAACAATCCTTGTATCTCAAACACTAAGGCACGTACTAACCCCACAAACCCCATGCATCACTTACGCATACGAAACCACCTCCACCGTGTGACACCAACCCCCGACCACCATCGACTTCTGACCCTACACCTCCAACCAGCAGCCCCGCTCATGACACCCCAGCACCAATGCGATGACCGTCGACAAGGTGAACCAGACCCAAACCCAGGTCTGGTTCCTTACCCAAAATACTCCAGTCGCTTCTAAAGAATCCCCCTGCCACCGCCGCTACGACTGCCAACACTACGCTAAAACCACTATCCTAACTCCTTCTAACCCAGGACGCATCACCACGGTGGTACCACCGTGTCGACCTCCCCCGAGTCAACGGTGGTACCACTCCCAATATACCCCCTGTACACGAAATAACAAAACAGAGACAACAAAGGAGACGAAAACGCCGGTAAAACGCATACCCAGAACCTACACCCGCCGTGACAACCTCCACCCGACTCTCCTGGCTACTCATGACAAAAGGTGCTAAAGTACACAGAAGACTACTACTCAGAATTCCCTTCGATTTGAACACAAAACACTAACAGAGACTCGATAACGAAGAACGACCGACAACAGAGGTGACCTTACCTTGTTCCTGCTCAGATCGAGAGGTGTTAGGGTGCTCTACTCGGCCGTGAAATCCTTCCCTTCCTTCTTTGTGGTAACGGCAGCGGGTTTAGGGTAAGGGTTGTGTTTAGAATAGGTTAAAATGTTGTTGATGGTGTCTCTTATATGACGGCAGTATGGGGGGAAGTGTGTTTACGTGTGTTACTTGAGGGTTTGACTTCATGGGCTGTGATACTTTGCACAACCTTCGAGGCCCAACGTTGCCCTCAAGGTCTCAAGCTCGAATCCCACGAGTGGCAAAAGAATACTCAAAGCGATATAATATTTTAACAAGCCATTAAACCTCCAACTAATCCCCACATGATCATAATAAAATAACATCGTTCAAATATTATAACCACAATGATCCGCAATTATAAATTATTTAAAAGTCGTAAAACAAACTATCTATACGAAATAACTTAATTAACGAGTCGAGATAAACGGGGTATTACAGTCTTCCCCCCTTAAATTGAACTTCGTCCCGAAGTTCGTCCTCCCTAGGTGTCCAAACAACTAACTCAAACGAACTTGGAACACAAAACATCACGAAAACTTTCACAAAAACTTTACTTAAATCACAGAACGTTACATTCCACCCCCCTTAAAGAAAAGTTACGTCCGCGTAACTTACCTCAATCGAATAGATGCGGATAACGCTCTCTCATGGACGCCTCAGGCTCCCATGTAGCCTCTTCCTGATTATGATTGGTCCACAAGACTTTCACCAAGGACGTCTCCCCATTGCGAGTCTTTCGTACCTTCCTGTCCAGAATCTCTTTCGGAGTCTCAACGTATGCTAACTGCTCATCTACCTCAATCACCTCGTGCTGAAGCACATGTGATGGGTCACTCACATATTTCCTCAACTGAGACACATGGACCACATTATGGACTTTGGATAGAGCTAGAGGTAAAGCTAATCGGTATGCCACCTCCCCAACTCTGTCCAAAATCTCAAACGGTCCAATAAACTTCTGACTCAATTTGCCACGCTTTCCAAACCTCATCACACCTCTCATTGGAGATACCTTCAGCAGTACCTTCTCACCTGCCTCGAAGGAATTATCACTCCTCTTCAGATCTGCATAGCTCTTCTGTCTATCCTGAGCGGCCCTCATCTTCTGTCGAATAATCCGAACCTGCTCCACCATCTCCTGGATCATATCTGGCCCTAGAGTCACAACATCAGCTCGATCATCCCAACACACAGGACTTCGACACTTCCTCCCGTACAAAGCCTCGAAAGGGGCCATCCCTATGCTGGCATGGTAGCTGTTATTATAAGAAAACTCGATCAACCCCAGTCGATCCTCCCAAGATCCTCCGAACTCAAGAACGCATGCTCTCAACATATCCTCAAGGGTCTGAATCGTTCTCTCAGTCTGACCATCAGTAGCGGGATGGAAAGCTGTACTCATTTTCAATTGGGTACCCAAAGCGGTCTGTAACTCCTGCCAAAATCTAGATATAAACCTCGAGTCTCGGTCTGAAACAATGTCCTTGGGTACGCCATGCAATTTAACCACGTTCTGAACATATGACTTAGCCAACTCGGCTTTACTCCAGGTATCTTTCATCGGAATAAAATGAGCAGACTTAGTCAAACGATCCACAATCACCCAAATCATGTTGTTGCCCCTCTGAGTCCGAGGCAACCCCACGATAAAGTCCATTGAAATGTTCTCCCACTTCCACTCTGGCACATCCAAAGGTTGAACTTTCCCCTGAGGTCTCTTATGCTCCCCTTTCACTCTCTGACATGTCAAGCACCTAGAAACAAACTCAGCGACTTCCTTCTTCATATTAGGCCACCAGAACGTCTTCTTAAGATCTTTATACAACTTATCACCCCCTGGGTGAACGGAATATGGAGTAGCATGAGCTGCAGTCAGGATTTTCTTCTTTAGCTCCTCAACCTCCGGAACGCACCATCGCCCACTGAACCTCAAACTACCGTCGGCATGAATACCGAACTTGGATGCAGCTTCTCCAACTTCATTCTCCACCATTCTGCGCCATTTCTGGATTCTCGCATCACTCTTTTGCAACTCCCGAATCTCACCATACAACTCAGGCTCCACTGTCAAGTCACTAAGAGCATCCCCTTTCCGGATCATGAAAATTCCCATCTCCCTTAGTTCGCCATGCAACCTCACTCTCGATCTGGCACAACCCAAAGCATGAACTGACTTCCTACTTAGGGCATCAGCTACCACATTCGCCTTGCCCTCGTGATAGACAATCTGCATATCATAGTCTCCGATCAACTCTATCCACCTCCTTTGTCTCATGTTCAACTCCTTCTGGGTGTAGATATACTTCAGGCTCTTATGATAAGAAAACACCTTAAAAGTGGCTCCATAAAGATAATGGCGCCACAATTTCAGTGCAAATACAGCTGCTCCCAGTTCCAAATCATGAGTCGGGTAATTTTCTTCGTAGGTCTTCAACTGGCGAGAAGCATACGCTATCACTCTCCCATTCTGTATTAGCACACAACCCAACCCATGCTTCGAAGCGTCAGTATAAACTTCGAAGTTATCACTCCCAACTGGCAAAACAAGGATAGGAGCTGTTGTCAGGCGTTCCTTAAGGGTTAGGAATGTCTTCTCACAACTCTCATCCCAGACGAAACGGTTCTCTTTCCTCATTAATGACGTCAACGGCTTCGCTATCTTTGAAAAATCTTTGACAAATCTCCGATAATATCCAGCCAGTCCCAGGAAGCTTCGAATCTTACTCACATTCTTCGGACTCTGCCACCTAGTCACAGCCTCGATCTTACTAGGGTCGACTGATACCCCCTCCTTGGAAATTACATGCCCCAGAAATGCCACTCTCTCCAACCAGAACTCACACTTACTCAACTTAGCATTGAGTTTATGTTCTTCCAGGGTCTGAAGTACTTTCCTCAAATGGTCTTCGTGCTCTTCTACATTCTTGGAGTACACCAGGATATCATCTATGAATACCACCACAAACTTGTCCAGATATAGGCTGAAGACTCGATTCATCAAGTCCATGAACACAGCTGGAGCATTAGTCAATCCAAATGGCATAACCACAAATTCATAGTGGCCATACCTTGTTCTGAAAGCGGTCTTTGGAATATCTTCATCCTTTATTCTCAACTGATGATACCCGGATCTTAAATCAATCTTGGAGAAAACCCCAGCTCCACTTAACTGATCGAACAAGTCGTCAATTCTCGGCAAAGGTTAACGGTTCTTGATGGTCACATTGTTCAGCTCTCGGTAGTCAACACAAAGTCTCAAACTACCATCCTTCTTCTTCACAAACAAAACGGGTGCTCCCCAGGGCGACACACTGGGTCGAATGAACCCTTTCTCAGCTAGTTCATCCAACTGCTTCTTCAACTCCTCCATCTCCTTCGGTCCCATACGGTATGGTGATTTAGATATTGGTCCCGCCCCTGGTTTTAGGTCAATGGAAAATTTCACTTCCCTCCTCGGCGGCAACCCTGGAACGTCGTCTCGGAATACTCCCTAAAACTCCCGTACCACAGGTATCTCACTAGTTTTGGGGGCCTTAGCCTCACAATCCCACACTTGGCATAAGATCAGACTATCTCCCTTCCTTAAGCCAGACTTAAGGGTATTGACTTAAATGAATTTGATTTTAGGTTTGACTCGATACCCCTTGTAAGACACTCTCATCCCCTTAGGTCCCCTCAAGGAAATTTTCTTTTGGTGACAGTCGATAAAAGCTCGATACTTCCCCAGCCAGTCCATCCCTAGGATCACCTCAAAACCTCCCAGTGAAAATTCTATGAGGTCACAATAGAAAATTGCTTCCCCGATTTTGATGGGCACACTACGATAAACTCTATTACAGATGATTGACTCTCCTGAAGGTATGATCACGGAATCCGCGACCAGATCAAACCTCTCAAGTCCCAAATCCCTAACATGCTTTCGAGATACAAAGGAATGGGTCGCACCGGAATCGAAAAGTACAAAAGTAGGTTTAGAGTTTACAAGAAAAGTACCGGTTACCACATGGGCATCATCCTTAGCGGCCTGCTTTCCCATGGCAAAGAGCTTGCCACTGGATTTGACCCCGCTCTGACTGGCACCAGATGTCCCAGCCTGCTGGTTCCCTTCTGCTCCCGTCTTCTGACTGCTTCCATTCCCTCGGTATTGATTCTGGTACGAGCGGTTCTGGTAGTTGTTGTAGCTCCTCTGGTAATTACTGCTCCCTCCAGACTTCGCACCCCCACCATAGTTGGGCATGGGTGTGCGATAGCCACTGTTGCCATAAGACTGGGTGCGAGCTCCCTGGTATCCGGATGTAGGCGTACGATAACCCCCGGACTGATTCCCTCCAGATGAAGGACACACTGCCTGCTTGTGTCCTCTCTTCCCACAGCCAAAACAAACTATTCCCGCTGAACCACCGCCAGAAACCCCACTCATGTGATTGCCCCCATTCTGATTTCTCGCACCCCCAGAAGTGTTGTTACTGAAGTAACCACTATACTTGTTGGTGCTAGGTTTCTTTGACCCAGAACTTTCCGTCACTGCCTCAGCCTTCCTCTTCTCTAATTTCGACTTCTTTTCTTCCTTAATCATATCTGGAAGCCTCTCCGCCGCCCCAGCCCGTAAATAGATGTCCCGGACTGTGGTAGGCGGAGCCGCAATCAGTCTCTTCTTGATAGCGATTGATAACCCTCTCTCGAACTTCATTGCCAGCATGGCATCATCAAACCCCATGTCCCCCACATAACTCACCAACTGGATAAATTTTCTGTAGTAGGCCTCCACCGTCATGTCCTCCGTCATCCGGAAAGTGTCAAACTCCTCCCTCAGCTTACTTTTCTGGAACTCCGGTAGGAACACCTCATATAAAATCCTCTTGAATGCGATCCAAGCAACATACTCAGTTCCATCCTCTCTAGCTGCTTCCCGGATCTCTCCCTTGTTCCCGGTCCACCAGTCTCCAGCCATACCCCTCAGATAGTGGGCTGCTTGCTCAACCCTCAATTCTTCAGGCAATCCACCAACTCGAATAGGTTACTGAATTCCCGACACCAAGCTCCCAGCAGATGAGGTTCCCCCTCCCCAGTGAATTGGGTAGGGTGATGCCTCGCGATGATTGTGCTCATTTTTGCGGAGTCCATGCGTTTGGCCTTTAGGGCCTCGTTCTCAGCTATTAAACGATCCAACTCCTCTTGCGTGATGTTAGCGACATTGTTTTTTCGCGGAGGCATACTATAATACAACAGAAAAGAAATGAGTCCCGACTCATATGGGTACCCATTTGGATTAGGGCTATGTTCCTTAAGCATTAAAGTCTATAAACACTTATCATATAGAGTAGTACTCTTCTATAACATGGCTCGGGGATCACATAACCGCAATCACATAACCGCATATCACTAGACATGATGAGAGAAGAATTACTAACATGTTTCAAATCACTTCACATATCCATATTAATATACACCTCTTTATTCAAACCATTAAAGATTCTTTCATGCTCATGCCCCTTCCGGCCTTTCCAAACAGTCACTTACACTCAGAGTTCTCATAAAAAACTTATCACAGTATACCATTACTTCCATCTTTTCTTAACCTACCCTTTTTCTCTCGTATATTCACTCTGGGTTCCCGGGTAAAACTGATAGGGCCAATGGTTCGGTGTGAGGGGGCCCCAGACTCATACTTCCCCTTTCGTGTGCTCCTAACAGCCCTATCCCGGGGTTCATTTTATTTAGACTCTCCTACATTCATTGGGTTCATTAGGTTAGGCCTGAGGATCGTTCGCTCTGATACCACTTTGTAACACCCCCATTTATTTAAGGGCCTGTACTAGGACTCCTCAGATAAATAAAGGTGTTACCATCTCAGTTTCCCGAGGCAGTAGATACAAAGGAAAGATAAACAATACTTTAATTAAAATTAAACTCGTAGCATGTTTTTACAACTGTATCCGAAAGTCTTAACAAAATAAAGAAAGTACAACTCATGCTAAACCGACTAAGGTGATCTAGACTCTAGTCTGGTCCGGATCCAAGCTCTTTTTCCCATAGCTCCCCCTTAGTCTCAGCCACCTGTCAATCTGCTCCCCAATAAATTGGTTCATCACAGGTGATCACGAATACACAGGGTCAACCACGAGGTTGAGTAGAGGAAAAAGAAATAAATGCACCAACAATATAATACACTCCGCACCGATCCAACGCCAAATAAACTCCGCACCGATCCAACACCATATATACTCCGCACCGATCCAACACCATATAAACTCCGCACCGATCCAACGCCAAATATACTCCGCACCGATCCAACACCAAATACTCCGCACCGTATCACATCGTATTGTATCACAGAAATATACAAGACAATTAAACACAATATAATACCATTCATCCAATGAGATATATAAATAGTGAACATAATAATAACAGATCACTCGTCATCATGTATACAGTATTCCCCTACCTGAATTAGCAGGAACGCAGACAAATCCGAGGCTTGTTAAAAATGTTCCACGCGAAACTCGCTACCTAAACAGATATACGCAACGAATTAACAATCTTCCCGAACCCCTTAACAATCATACTTACTATAAATAGCAACCTTCCATAAGTGGAAAGTTTCCATAACTAGAAACTTTCCCAATATAGCAACTTTCCAAATATAGAAGCTCCCATGACTTAACTAATTCCCGACTCGCATATTTAAATAACACGACCCGAAACCGTAAGAAAATAATAAAACACTAATCACCCATAAAATAGTAATACTAATATTAACAATAATATTAAGATTAATAATAATAATAATAATAATAATAATAATAATAATAATAATAATAATAATAATAATAATAATCATACTAATAACAAAGGATCATAATAATGATAACAATCCTTGTATCTCAAACACTAAGGCACGTACTAACCCCACAAACCCCACGCATCACTTACGCATACGAAACCACCTCCACCGTGTGACACCAACCCCCGACCACCATCGACTTCTGACCCTACACCTCCGACCAGCAGCCCCGCTCATGACACCCCAGCACCACTGCGATGACCGTCGACAAGGTGAACCAGACCCAAACCCAGGTCTGGTTCCTTACCCAAAATACTCCAGCCGCTTCTAAAGAATCCCCCTTCCACCGCCGCTACGACTGCCAACACTACGCTAAAACCACTATCCTAACTCCTTCTGACCCAGGACACATCACCACGGTGGTACCACCGTGTCGACCTCCCCCGAGTCAACGGTGGTACCACTCCCAATATACCCCCTGTACACGAAATAACAAAACAGAGACAACAAAGGAGACGAAAACGCCGGTAAAACGCATGCCCAGAACCTACACCCGCCGTGACAACCTCCACCCGACTCCCCTGACTACTCATGACAAAAGGTGCTAAAGTACACAGAAGACTACTACTCAGAATTCCCTTCGATTTGAACACAAAACACTAACAGAGACTCGATAACGAAGAACGACCGACAACAGAGGTGACCTTACCTTGTTCCTGCTCAGATCGAGAGGTGTTAGGGTGCTCTACTCGGCCGTGAAATCCTTCCCTTCCTTCTTTGTGGTAACGGCAGCGGGTTTAGGGTAAGGGTTGTGTTTAGAATAGGTTAAAATGTTGTTGATGGTGTCTCTTATATGACGGCAGTATGGGGGGAAGTGTGTTTACGTGTGTTACTTGAGGGTTTGACTTCATGGGCTGTGATACTTTGCACAACCTTCGCGGCCCAACGTTGCCCTCAAGGTCTCAAGCTCGAATCCCACGAGTGGCAAAAGAATACTCAAAGCGATATAATATTTTAACAAGCCATTAAACCTCCAACTAATCCCCACATGATCATAATAAAATAACATCGTTCAAATATTATAACCACAATGATCCGCAATTATAAATTATTTAAAAGTCGTAAAACAAACTATTTATACGAAATAACTTAATTAACGAGTCGAGATAAACGGGGTATTACACAGCTTGCATTTGGGATTCCAAGGACTGAACTAAGGTCTTCAACTCTCCAATTTCTGAATTTCCTCTAGATGAGGAAGCACCGGATTGTGACGGTTGGAACTGAGGTGGTTTTTGGAAATTATTTTGGTTGCGGTGAGGGGGGATATAGCTTTGTTGTGGTGGTGGGGTTGGGTTGAGCAGATTCTGACTAGTCCACCTTAGGTGAGGGTGAACTTGGTTCTGATTATAAAAATTTCCTCCCTGACGGAATTGTTTGAAGGAAAATACTTGCTCCTTTTCAGCTAGGCACTCAATAGCGGAATGCCCAGCTCCTCCACAACGCTCACATATCACAGGTTCACCCCTTTGGAATAGGTGAACCGTCTGTTGACCACCCTCCTGCTGTTTGTCCCAAAGGTCAAACCTCGCAGCCAATTTTACAAGCTTAGCCTCGACACCCTTAGTGTTTATCCCGGCTACCGTTCTCGTTTTAG
This sequence comes from Silene conica, assembly GCA_029255685.2. Classification (NCBI taxonomy): domain Eukaryota; kingdom Viridiplantae; phylum Streptophyta; class Magnoliopsida; order Caryophyllales; family Caryophyllaceae; genus Silene; species Silene conica. Next base: position 50,180,840 of record CM055316.2, read on the forward strand.
ACCTCGGGTTTCCATTCTCCGCACAATGATTAGCCATCTCTTCAATGATTCCCCAACCCTTATCATCATCGGTCTCCTTTTGGAACCGTCCCTTCGTAACAGCATCCAGGATGGCTCGATGGTCATCAAACAACCCATTGTAAAACTGGTTGATGATGAACCATGGATGGAAACCATGATGAGGACATGCCCTCACTATCTTCTTGAATCTGGTCCAAGCTTCATGTAGGTTCTCCGTCCCAAATTGTTTGAAATTTGTAATTTGGGAACGGAGGGCATTCGTCTTTTGGGGTGGGTAGTACTTTTTGTAGAACGCTAGAGCTAAGGACTTCCAATCGGTTATTTCAGCAGCCTCCTGATCCAGATCACGGTACCACTCCCTAGCCCTGTCGGATAGAGAAAAAGGAAAGAGGGCTTCCTTAATCTTATCCAGCGTGACCGCCGCGGATGTTGGGATGGTTGAGCAGTAATCGGTAAATATCTCCATATGCTTCCTCGGGTCCTCTCCAGCAGTGCCCCGATACATATTCCTTTCGACCAAGTTGATATAAGAGGGTCAAATATCAAATGTATTCCCAGCTTCATCAGCAAGAAGAGTGAACCCCTTCGGAATAGAGTCAGCTTTTGGTTCGGAATGGCTCGCGATGTTAGGCATTTTTATGATTTGGTTGACTGGTTCAGCAGTAACTTGTTCAGGAATACTCAAGACATCTTCCTGACTCGCCCTTCTTCTTTCTCTTCTGCGACGTAGGAAGGCTCTTTCCGGCTCCGGATTAGGCAACAACTAATTCGTACCTGGAAGAACTGGGCATACACAACACTGAGAAAAGAATAAGAACGGTCTTAAGGAATTAAACGAAATTCCTTAAGACAAAATAACAATAAACTAACACAAAAAACTTAAAACCTATTGCCTCCCCGACAACGGCGCCAAAATTTGATACCGTCATTTAGTATCAAAGATAACCTAGATCTACTAACTAGAAGCTAGTGGAAGTAGGGTCGAATTCCACAGGGAGACACAGTCAGTCTATAAGTTACGAATTGGGGGGGGGTTTGTTGTTGAGATTCTAACTAAAACAGATTAAAAAGAATTAAAACAAAGATAACAAAGATGAGTTTTAGTCAATAAAAAGGGGAATATGTCAGGATTCAGGTTGTCGCGGTAATATATGTCACATAACGATTAGGTCAGTCGAAAATATAAACGAAGTGGGAACGATTAATATCCTTTCGGTCTGAAATCACCCTGGACTCCCCTATCAATACTTCGATCTAGATAGGTTACATAAATCATCCTAAACAAGCCTACCCACCAATCTTTCGATCCAGGTAAGGTTTTACTAGGTAAACTAGTCTCCTGCGTGCACTCATTCGACAAGTTTCATAATTATATTGTTTATGGGTGAACTTCGTCGCAAAGACGACTAACATGCAAATCCTACGACATTTCTACTGTGCGTTCCTTCATCCTAACATATTATAGAGATTAGCTACGCATAATTAGGGGAACTACACTAACAATAACGATAATAACAATATTCAACATCATTAATAAAGATAAAATGCTAGGAATCATAAAATAACAAAAGTAATAATAAAAAAAACTAGAGAAAGGAATTACAATAACTGCGGAAAGGTTGAACGAGATCCAAATGCTTATACTTAGAACTAAATGTTTGTGAAATGTCAAAACTAAAAGCGAAATGTTTAGAACTGGAAAGATGAAAAAAGTGCAAAAGTAAAAAGTGTGTGTAAAAACTGAATACTGATTAGTGTGTTAACCTAAACCTTAAATAGGGATTAGGTTAACTCCTCAGTTATAAAACCTAAAACGAGAAATGCAAATCCGGTACAGATAAGTGAGTTGCTCGATCGAGTGACTAAATCACTCGATCGAGTAGTTGTTCTTCGGATTTTACTTGATCGAGTAACTTCGAGCTGGTACTTTCTCGATCGAGTAACCTTGAGATCCTCGAGGACTTGGTCCTTCCTGCAGACTCCTCTTGCATCCACTCGATCGAGCTCTGGTGTTTGCTCGATCGATTAACTGACAGTAAAACTTGCTTCTTTTTCGATTCTTCTGCTTTTGTCCTTCGTCCTTGCCTTGGTTACCGTTCCTTTAAGTCTGACACTGCACAATTGGGGTTTTAGGACTCCGTGCCTTGGTTACGTAAAGTGCGTGAAAATGCATAGAAATGCGTGCTAAATGATGCCAAAACGTATATAAAATAGGCACGTATCACCCGGCCGAAGCTTTTGACCGTTTCTTGAGGTCCCTAGCTAGCATGGATGAGGGTTCCATCTACAAGAATTAAAGCATGATCATGAAGGTTTGGTGGATTCACTAAATAACCACCGTTTGTAAGTATTTGCTTTTTGTTTTTCATATAGCTTGCATTTTAGTTTGCATTTGGAAATTTGGAAGTGAGATTGCTTGTTTAATTTTGAATTGTGAGATTGGTCATCTTGTGGCGGGTAGCATTGGTTAGGCATATTAGACGTAATTTCTTGTATATAAGGATCATGAGCCTGTAGGCCGGCCCCCGGTCCCCCACCGGCTTAGAACCCCATATGCACCTACTGTTTTTTACGATTTAACTTTGCAGATTTCAGAAATTAAGCCAAAAAGAGCTCTCAACCGGTACAGGACCGGCAGCCGGTCGAACGGCTGGAAGTCCCTATTACTTGGAGAAAAGAAGAAATGAAGAAAAAAAACAAAGAAGAAAAGGGTAACCAGCCGGTCGTCCGACAGCCAGTCCGCCGGCTGGGAAACCCCTATGTGTACACTGTTGGCGGAGAAAACAAGGAAAAATAGAGGATGAGGCTATGGGCCGGTCGGCCGGCCGCCGGTCCCTGACCGGCTAGGAGTCCCGCTGTAACGGATTATAAAAACATAATCCCTCTCATTTTTACCTCATTTCCTCCCATTTTTCAGATTTCCCTTTCCCTCTCTACCTTCCCTCTCTACAAAAACTCCTCAAAAACCCTCCCAAAACAAACCCATTCAAAACTTTCATCCAATTCCTCCAATTTCATCATGTCGGAAAGAAGTGAAAGGCGATCAAAGTCTAGGAACGATCCTACCGCGGGGAGCGAGAGAGGAGAAAACCCCGATGCTATCTTCGTTTCGGGTGACCCCGATTTTCCCGGGGTGAACTTCGAATCCGTGAACCAAAAAGGTAACTTTCTATCCTTTGCTAACCGTCCCCTTCACCCCACCCGGTTTATTGATAGGATTTCTATGAGAGATTTGGGTTTAGACGGTATCACAGTCGATTTGTTTAGGGGAGTGGGTTTGGGACAATTTTATGAAACCAAGGCGGTGATGACTTCCCCTAGATTAACATGGGAGTTTTTGAGCTCTCTTCGGGTAGCCAAGAAGAAGGATCACTTTCGTTCAATTCTGTCTCATGAATAAGGGCTACCATTTAACCCTTGCGGAATTTGCTCATATTTTCGGGTTAAATAGCTCGGCACCGTTACATGCCCCCGAGAGTGTTGATTTGGAGTCGGTGTGGACTTCTATTACTGGGTTAGTGAGTTCGAGGGAGGATAAGAAACCGGCCAATAGGGTGCATCTAGCTCCCATCAGGATATTGCAGAGATTTATGGGGTGGACCGTATTTTCCCGAGACGAGCCACACAACTTTACCATTGTGGAGCTTGAGATCTTAGCATCTGGCTTGATTACCCAACCTGCCAAATTCGAAATCAACATTGTGGGGAATTAAGCATGTATTCGCCCTAAACATGAAGGATTATAACGAATTTTACAGTTGTGAATTATGGTCATAAGATAATTAAAAGCATGAAAAGAATACAACCTTTATTTGTCCTTGTGCTAAAGGCCAAAGAACAGGAATTAAAGTAAATTCCCTCCTATAACTTGCACCCAAGACTTGATTGAGACGATGCCGCGTGTGCTAGAAATACTCTTCAATTGTCTTGCAATATGGGAAGAGCTTTTGTGAGTTTTGATGTGAGATCTGAGTTTTGGGAAAAGAATGTTCTCAAAACCCTAATTCTTGAGATTATGAATTCACCAGTCACCTGACAAAAGGAGAAGGACTCTCCTTATGTAGCGAGTGGGTCGGCCGAATGGGTTAGGGTAAGAGTGGGATTTTTCCACTCTTACCTTATTCCTTTGCGTGATTCGACCCGTTTGCTAATAATATAATTCGCGGGTTTTATTTATAAATCGCACACATGTTATCAGATATTAATGCAGTCGATGTATTAATAATGGTCTGATAAAATTACGATATTGTATAATTACCCAAATTAATATAACTGTTTACATTAATACGCGAATACAATATTTAATTAAATATAACCGTTTACATTTAATTTACGAATTAATCATGTAATCCGTATTAGCTAAAATTATTTAATCCGTATTAAATAATAATCTCAACATCTTATTGACTAATTTAATAGTCAATACCTCTGACTAACTGTTTAGTCGTATCCGGCATAAATGTGACTGTATTTTCATACCTTCACATCTCTCAAACGTGTCCTATAGGTGTGACGTATAGGGACCAGTTGATCACCGCCATCCGTATGACAATAACGTCAAACTTATCTAGCAAGCCAACCGTTATTGATAAACGTGGATCAACTGATAATAATACAGAAGTATGCCTTTGTGATCCTTTTAGAGATTTAGTAAGTCATTGTACTAACTGTCAAGGACACCAGCCCCAACAATCTCCCACTTGTCCGTACAAGGGTATGTGCAATGACGTTATCACACTACATGTGGAGGACACAAGCTCCAACAAACTCCCACTTGTCCTTACAAGTGTAGGTGCGATAACCGATTCTCATATCCTTTTAAAATTTCTCCCACTCAATGTAAGACAATTTGCAAATCCGCATTCGCAAAGGTCTTATCTCACAAGCGATCAATATCAAGAATGGTTTCCCCGACTAGAGAGTAACTTAACTGATAAAACGAATCTGTATTCGAGCATGGCCATGCATTTCAGTTACTACTCCTCGAGTGGCCCTGAGAAATGATAAAATCCTGATAAGGGTTTGGATATTTCCCTCAACTCGAATCCTGCCGATGTAAGCGCAACATGAAATAACCCAGAAAAAATCCTCTTGGCCCCTGTTACGGAAGACCGTGGGAAAGAAACCAAAGTTACCCAAAATCTGCCTTAATCTCAAGATACAGTTGAAAGTCAAAAGACTCGACTCTAAGGAACACTATGGAGATCCTATCCACGACCTGGCACCCAATGTTATAAAACATTTAGGACTCCATAACGTTGTCACGGGGTGTCCTACGAGATATCCGTATAACTCGCCTTTGTGATTGGTCAGTCAACCGTTTGACTTATGGCTCGTTGAACCCACCATCAACCAACGTCACAAAATGATTACATGAGTTATCAGCTCAAGTGGATAATCAAGGACTAAAACGATGTAATGTTAATCAGTTCACTTTGTGGTGTTCAAAATTGGCGTACAATTCCACATGAAAAACAAAACATTATATATCATAACAATGAGGTTGAATAAAAGAGTACTACAACTTAGGAACACATCTAATTCCCATGGAATGAATGTGCCCTTCATGCTTATCACGTGGTAATGCTTTTGTGAGAGGATCAGCTATGTTGTCATCCGTAGCGATCTTATCAATGAAAATCTCCTTTTGCTCCACGTAATCTCTAATTAGATGAGCTTTCCGTTGTACATGTCTAGCCTTGTTGCTAGACTTATGCTCCTTAGCTTGGAAGATGGCACCTTTATTGTCACAATAAACGGTGATTGGGTCATTCGAACTAGGCACTATTGAGAGTCCTTGTACGAATTGACGCATCCATATTGCTTCCTTAGCTGCTTCCGAGGCGGCATAGTACTCGGACTCATTAGTAGAATCTGCTGTAACACTTTGTTTAGAACTTTTCCAGCTGACAGCAGCGCCATTAAGAGTAAAAACGAATCCAGACTGAGATTTTGAGTCGTCTCGATCTGTTTGGAAGCTAGCATCTGCGTAACCCGTGGCGCAGAGCGTCGAGTCGCCTCCGTAAGTCAATCCCCAATCTTTAGTCCTCCGTAGGTACTTAAGAATGTTTTTCACGGCCATCCAGTGTTGTTCACCTGGATGAGTTTGAAATCGACTTGTCATAGTCAATGCATATGCAACGTCTGGACGTTTGCAAATCATGGCATACATGATCGATCCTATAGCCGAAGCATAAGGAATCTGACTCATGCGCTTTTTCTCTTCCAATGTCTTAGCTTCTTAAGTTTTGTTCAAGTGAAGCCCAGTAGCCATAGGAAGGAACCCTTTCTTGGAGTTCGTCATGCTGAATCTCTCTAGAATCTTATCTATGTAAGATTCCTGACTGAGAGACAACATCCGTCGTGATCTATCCCTGTAGATACGGATGCCCAAAATTCTTTGTGCCTCTCCCAGATCTTTCATCTGGAAATGGTTTTTCAACCATGCTTTAACCGAAGAAAGGAGAGGTATGTCATTCCCAATCAAGAGTATGTCATCGACATACAGTACTAGGAAGACAATCTTGCTCCCACTCGACTTGATATAGAGACATGGTTCCTCGACTGATCGAATGAAACCATTCTCTTTTATCACTTGGTCTTAGCGATGATTCCAACTCCGTGATGCTTGCTTAAGTCCATAGATGGAACGCTTAAGCTTGTAGACCTTCTTAGGATGTACTGGATCTTTAAAACCCTCGGGTTGTACCATGTACAACTCTTCCTCCAAATAACCGTTTAAGAAGGCGGTTTTAACGTCCATTTGCCAGATTTCATAGTCATGAAATGCGGCAATCGCTAAGATAATCCGAATGGAACGTAGCATGACTACGGGTGCAAAGATCTCATCGTAGTGCAAGCCTGGCACTTGGGTGAAACCTTTAGAAACTAGTCTTGCTTTGTGGATATCTTGTTGTCCTTCCACGACATGCTTTATCTTGTAAAGCCATTTCCATTGAAGGGGACGTACCTTTGCAGGTAGGTCCACAAGATCCCACACGTTGTTCTCATACATGGAGTCCATCTCGGATTGCATGGCTTCTAGCCATAGCTTTGAGTCAGAACTGGTCATGGCACCTTTATAGGTTGAGGGTTCATTACCCTCTAGGAGTAAGACGTCATCTATGTCATGTTCCTCGACCATACCAATGTATCTGTCCGGAGGAATAGAGACTCTTCCTGGCCTCCTAGGTTCCTCAGGAATATCTACCGCAGCCTCGGTTGAAGGAACTGTTTCCTCCAATGGTTGCTCGGTAGTTGGTTCTTGAATCTCCGATAAATTGAAGGTTCTATTTTTTGACTTGTTCTCTAGAAATTCTTTCTCTAAGAACGTCGCACTAGCCGCAACAAAAACACGTTGTTCGGTTGGCGAGTAGAAGTAATGACCAAAAGTTCCTTTTGGATAGCCTATAAAGTATGTCTTGACCGATCGCGGGCCGAGCTTATCCTCGTGTCTCCACTTGACATAAGCCTCGCAGCCCCAAACCCGAATAAAGGACAAGTTAGGGACCGTTCCCTTCCATAATTCATATGGAGTCTTGTCAACAGCTTTAGACGGACTTCGGTTAAGAATTAGAGCGGCTGACAAAAGAGCATAGCCCCATAATGAATCAGGCACAACGGTGTGACTCATCATGGATCGAACCATGTCGAGTAGAGTTCGATTTCTCCGTTCGGACACACCATTTAATTGTGGTGTTCCAGGTGGAGTTAACTGTAGCACGATGCCACAGTCTTTAAGGTGTTGATCAAACTCGTGTGAAAGATACTCACCACCACGATCAGAACGTAGTGCTTTAATCTTTCTACCCAGCTGGTTCTGTACCCGATTCTGGTATTCTTTGAACTTGTCAAAGGATTCACTTTTATGTTTCATCAAGTAGACATAGCCATATCTACTCAAATCATCCGTGAAAGTGATGAAATACCTATAGCCTTCTCGTGCGTTGATCGACATAGGGCCACATACGTCCGTATGTATGAGTCCTAATAGGTCGGCAGCGCGCATTCCAACACCTTTGAAGGAAATACGAGTCATCTTGCCGATGAGACATGATTCACACGTGCCATATGATTCGAAATCAAAGGGTGAGATAGCTCCGTTCTGTATGAGCTGTTTTACGCGTTTCTCATTTATGTGTCCCATACGACAATGCCATAAGTAAGTTTGATCTTTGTCACCTACCTTTAACCTTTTATTATTCACATGTAATATCTCGGTGGTTTGATCTAAAACATAAATTCCATTCATGGAAACTGCCTTGCCATAAATCATATTGTGTAAGGAGAAAATACAGCTATTATTCTCTATTACAAATGAAAAGCCGAGTTTGTCAAGCGCAGAAACTGAAATAATGTTTTCGGACAAACTAGGAACATAATAACAGTTATATAAAGATAACTCGAATCCACTTGGAAGCTGGATCACGTATGTTCCCCTCGAGACTGCAACAACACGTGCTCCATTCCCGACACGCAGGTCAACCTCACCCTTGATTAGGGGTTCTTGGTTTCGGAGGCCCTGCACATGATTACATAGATGAGAACCACAACCAGTATCTAGTACCCAAGTTCCGTAACTTGCATGGTTAATCTCAATCATGTGAATAAAAGAAGAAGAATAAGACATACCAACAGGAATAACGCGGCCTGCTTAAATGTCCTCCCGATACACGGGGCATGTGCGCCTCCAATGCCCATTCTTGTGGCAATGGTGGCATTCCATGCTTGTATCCTTGCTCTTTGTCTTGCCCTGTGAGTTGCTCGACTCACCTGGCCCACTCTTAGTAAATCCTGGTTTCTTGAACCTGGGCTTACCTACCGCTAGGTCGCCCTGAGTTTAGCTTTCCCCTTACCCTTACCCTTGCTGGAGATCATGAGAACATCCTGCTTCACGCTCCCACTTAATTTCAGGTCCTTCTCGGTCTGTACGAGAAGGGAGTGGAGCTCATGAGGAGTCTTCTTCATGTCGTTCATGTAATAGTTTGCCCTGAAGAGGGCGAATCCATCATGAAGCGAATGAAGCATTCGATCAACGATTATGTTCTCACTGATCTTGCAGTTTAGGGCCTCCAGTTTCTCGATATTCTTAATCATGTTGAGAATATGTGGGCTAACAGCTTGGCCATTCTGGAGTTTCGCCTCAAAGAAGCGACAGGTATGCTCATAAGAAACGATTCTCGGAGCTTTCGAGAATTCGTTAGTGAGCGTGGTGAAAATCTTGTTTGCACCATGGGTTATGAAGCGTCTTTTCAAATTTGATTCCATTGCATAGATGAGTACGTTCTTTATCGCACCCGCTTCCATGACAAAGTCGCTATGAGCGCGAACTTCGTTAGCTCTAGCTCCAGTTCCTGGGTGTGCCGGAATGGGCTCAGTTAAGTACTTGAGCTTTCCGTCAGCAATGGCAGCATTCCGTAACGCTGCCTCCCAGTCAGAGAAGTTTGACCCATCATTCCTCAGTCTAGTAGACTGATTCATGGAGTCCATGAAGGCTTTAAGCCAGGATTCACGTGCTAGCTTGGCACTTGGCATTGGGTGTTCACCAGCCATTAGTTATACAGCAGTTTAAATGAACGTGTTCTACACTGAAAAGAAGATAAAAACAAAACCATATAAGCAACTCATCGTTGTGATTTAAGTCTATTTTAAATTGTATTTAAACTCGTAGACTCATGCATTTATATAATTGATCTCCCTCAAGAATTATATAAACGATCCTAAGACTCAATTTCCGTATATTGATAAGCCCACAGCTTGGCTAATTCCACCGTTGGAACTCTTGGTCGATAGATTTCGGTAAATACTATCTATTAGTCCATCACAGTCGCTAGATAGTATCGAGTGACCACGATGTTGAGATAAAATAAATCATCTGTTCCCACTTACCCGACGTAGAAGGGGTCATATTATGCCTACCGACGAAGAAGGGATTCATGGGAGTCTGATTTATAAAGACTAGTCTCAATTTTTGGTTATACGAGGAAGACCCCATCAACTTATATTTATCCATTTTAAGTGAACTAATATCTAGCATATACGTGAATGAATGAAATAAAGTGATGGCTTTACATGTGACACGTGACATCTGTGTGTCAAAGAAAACTAACGCGTATACCTCTACATGAGTCAGTTTTCAGGCATGTTATAGGTGGTTTGGTTTTAGGCGGAATATGATGCAAGCTATTATCGATGAAAGCATAAAATAAATGCGATAAACGTAAATAAAAGTCCTAGTGTGGCCTATCCTACCAAAATAAACATAAAAACAACTTTGGAATCCACCGTTGGACCCTAGAAGCTTGTCTTGATGTTCCATCTTGGTCTTTGCGGCGGGAGTGAGCATCCGATCTCCGTCTTTGGTCTTCACAAAATTACTAATTTAAATTACAAATATAACCTATTTACATTCTAATTTAAATACAAAAGTAATTACATGGCAAAAAACCAAAACGGAGATTCAAGATCTCAAAATTACAAACAAGATTGTGTTCCATCATTACGGTAACACAATCTACTAAGGCCACACTATGTTACAACCGTTTGCAAAAATTAAATACGTTATAGAAAGCATTCAAAAGGCATTCAACCAGACGATAAATAAAATGCATCAACTAAAATAAAATTCATTCATGACATAATACTGTTATTATGATTAACAAATTTTACCAAACCACCTTTACGGGATTAAAATTATGTGACTACACCGTTTTAACCACTTTAATTTTAATAAGTTTATAATCCATTATCTTAAACCGTTTTAAAATAATATGTATCATGCGAGAGTGAACCGTTTCACAAAAATAATATACTATTTCCGTATACAGTATATCACTTAAGGCCATGGGAAAATAAAAACAAGTTATTTTCGGGAAAAATAAAACGACTGTTACAGGGAAGAGGTCGACCGACCTCAACACGGGGTCGACCGACCTCAACACGGGGTCGACCGACCTGCTGACTGTAAAAAAAAAAATTCCTGTAACAGTAGAATGGTCGACCGACGTATTAATCAGGTCGACCGACCACAAAACAAGAAACCGAGTTTCTGAAAACGCAAAATTGCTGCACTTGAAATCAAAACAAGTTTTTATCTTTGATTCAAAACGCGTAAATCAATTTAAACAGCAACAAGGGTTCACATATTGCCAAGAATATCGATTAATTAACAATATGTAAACAAGAATCGAAAACAAGATTGCCAAGAATATCGATTAATTAACAATATTGCCAGAAACCCTACGTGGGAGGCGGTCGACCGACCGCAAAAAGGGGTCGACCGACCCACACGCCGACAGAAAGCGATTTTCAAAATTTTTTAATTAAAACTTATGAAAAACACAAAAGCAAAATTTCGTGGCCTTGGCTCTGATATCAACATTGTGGGGAATTAAGCATGTATTCGCCCTAAACATGAAGGATTATAACGAATTTTACAGTTGTGAATTATGGTCATAAGATAATTAAAAGCATGAAAAGAATACAACCTTTTGTCCTTGTGCTAAAGGCCTAAGAACAGGAATTAAAGTAAATTCCCTCCTATAACTTGCACCCAAGACTTGATTGAGACGATGCCGCGTGTGCTAGAAATACTCTTCAATTGCCTTGCAATATGGGAAGAGCTTTTGTGAGTTTTGATGTGAGATCTGAGTTTTGGGAAAAGAATGTTCTCAAAACCCTAATTCTTGAGATTATGAATTCACCAGTCACCTAACAAAAGGAGAAGAACTCTCCTTATGTAGCGAGTGGTTCGGCCGAATGGGTTAGGGTAAGAGTGGGCTTTTTCCACTCTTACCTTATTCCTTTGCGTGATTCGACCCGTTTGCTAATAATATAATTTGCGGGTTTTATTTATAAATCGCACACATGTTATCAGATATTAATGCAGTCGATGTATTAATAATGGTCTGATAAAATTACGATATTGTATAATTACCCAAATTAATATAACTGTTTACATTAATACGCGAATACAATATTTAATTAAATATAACCGTTTACATTTAATTTACGAATTAATCATGTAATCCGTATTAGCTAAAATTATTTAATCCGTATTAAATAATAATCTCAACATCTTATTGACTAATTTAATAGTCAATACCTGTGACTAACTGTTTAGTCGTATCCGGCATAAATGTGACTGTATTTTCATACCTTCACATCTCTCAAACGTGTCCTATAGGTGTGACGTATAGGGACCAGTTGATCACCGCCATCCGTATGACAATAACGTCAAACTTATCTAGCAAGCCAACCGTTATTGATAAACGTGGATCAACTGATAATAATACAGAAGTATGCCCTTGTGATCCTTTTAGAGATTTAGTAAGTCATTGTTGTCAAGGACACCAGCCCCAACAAACATAGCCCATCACATGTTACTCTACCTTAGCCGACTCAGTCATCAGCCTCACCTGTCGACGCTCATTTGTGTTGGGACATGGTTACGTTAATAGCATCGGCGGTGTGCCAGAGAAACTTCTGGGTCGATTACATCGACAAGGAGAATGTGCTCTCCCGCCGCTAACTTACAAAGGGATTGGGGTGGATCAAGTGGAACCCCAGCGACAACAAGATGTATTGGCAGATCCGGGTGGAGCGAGTTGATAAGAACTTCATCCCCTTGCCAAACACTGAGCGAATGAGGGTGAAGTCTAACCAAGCCTCCTACCTCCTCCCTGTAGAGGCACCTCTCGAGGGCACTTCTTCCGACCCTCCTGCGAACCGAGTTTTCACCAGAGACCAGCGCATGCCCACCTCCAGTGACCTGTTATTCCATTAACCTTCCATCCCTATACCACCCTTCGGCGTCCCTAACTTTTTCCAGGGGTCTACTTCTAGCTCTGCTCCTCCTCCTCCTGGCCCTGTTCCTCAGTCGATCGTGGATTTCATGGCCCGTATGGACCTGAGGCATAAGGAGACCCATGAGCGGTGTGAGCTTGAGGACTTGCGCTACGCTGACACCTGCGCGAGATTGGATTACTTGTACCACGATCAGGCGTGTGGGAACTTCCCTACATATGATCGTGGCATTCAGCAGGGGTATCGTCACGGTTCTGGCCACCATCCCTCATATTACATGCCACCTGAAGCTGAATATGTGCCCTCCGTCGACCCTCTTTTCGCCGGAGAGCTACATGTTGCTCCGGACTACTATTCTAGGCCGATTTTTCCCCCGGTGCCTGAGGGAGAGAGATTTGGAGCCCGCCAGCGCCGTGACGCGCCTACAAAGTTCTTTGCGGCTGCTTCTGCTTCTTTGTTCTCCAACGAGTACACAGTGAACACGGATGATTACTTAAATGACGAGGGGCAGGAAGTTGGAGATGGCCATAGAGAGGCCGGAGATGATTGCGGTGGTGACTAGTGAGAGGTTGTTGGTGTCCTGCTCCCATTTCAAAATCCAAAAGACAAGTACTCCCTTAATCCAAATTTCTCATTTCTTTTGCACTTTTCATATTCGTATGCATTTAGTTTAATTAGTTAGCTTAGATAGTTAGTTTTAGTTTTCTTTACATCATTTCACATGCTTAGTATACTTGCATGTAGTTGCATCCATATATATGCATTAGATTTCATTTTTGTAACATGTTGTCACATATAGTTTGCATTCATGTAGTATAGAGCATTGTAGAATTGCATCTTAGCTTAGTTTTTGTTTTTGATTTGTTTTGATTTGTTTTGTTTCTTTTTGTTTTTATTTCTTTAAAAAAAATCAAAAATCCAAAAGATATTGAAAAACCAAATAAATTCAAAAACATGTTCTTTCTTTTTTCCGATTTTCCTCCACACATTATGCGCATAGGTAAGTGTGGGGAAGAACAACCGCTTATTTCAAAAATACAAAACAAGTTTTTCATTTCTTAAAAATTCCGAAAAACCCAAAAACATGTTTGTTTTCGTTCCTTTTCTTCATTTTCCCCTTGCACTTTGTTTCATTGAGGACAATGTAAATCTTAAGTGTGGGGAGGGAAAATATCCACCTTGTGAATATTTATTTGTTTTTGTAAATATGAAAAATTTCAAAAAATGCCTAAAAATTGAAAAATTTGAAAAATTTCAACAAAACATGTTCCTCCTTTTCTTTGTTTATAGTCCCTTAGTTGCATTGTATATATATGTTTGTTTGACTAACAAGTGGCAGAAGCAGCAATAGTCCGAGGCATTAGGATAATGAAGACGCTTGGTATACTCTTTCCTACTTCTTTCTCACCTTCCCTCTTTCTTTTTATGTTAATAGCATGAAGGAGAACGGGATTTTTGTGCCTTGGATTTTCCTTTGGGGAACTTGTGGTTGTTGCTGATGATGTGCTGCTAGGTTAGTCGATATGTTGTTGCATGCTTGTTAGTTTAGTTGTAATTTCACATGCTTTCCTTTTCATAGTTTTGTGAATATGTGTTAGTCGGTTTTTTCTCTTTTGCATTTGTTTGTAAATATGCTTAGGAGGTTGAAAAGTGGAGGATATATGCCGTCAATGATGATAACTGTCTTGCCTGTGTCTTACCCCTCATAATAGCTTGCACCTCTTGATGTCACCTTGTTAGGGTTCTTGCTTGCGGGAACCCGGAAGTGTAGGCTTAATGACCGAGTATCGATCGACCACCATGTGAGACCGTGTTAGACCTTAGACTTGACCTAGGACCGACATTAGCTACTCAAATGTGAGGATAGAGCCTTCTTTATGGTCGGCCCATCAAACGACCCAGATTAGGATTGTGAGTAGTCCTCCTTACGTGGTATGTTATGTCAAAACGCATAAGTATGGCGCTCTTTCCTCTAATCCGTGGATGTGTTCATGTGCATGTTGAAACAACTTTTGTTCAAAATAAAAGAAACTTCACATTAGCCAAATTAGCCTTGTTTTGACCCTTGCATCCTATCCCTTATTTTTGATTCACCACTTTGAGCCTTAGCCTTTTCATTTGGCCTAAACTACTAAATGAGCTACATCCCAAAAACATCCTTCCTTGATCAATAATGGATGTGTTTGTGGTACTTTGTTTGTGGTGAAGTCGGGATTTTGATGCCGGTTGGTGCACTCTTTCGTTGTGGTCTTGATGTTGCTTTTTGGTGAAATGAAGTTTTGTGAAAAAAGAAAAGAAAAGAAAAAATGAAAAAGAAAGAAAATAGAAAATCAAAGAAAAGAATGAAAAAGGTTTTGAAAAATCCAAAAAAAAAGAGAAGTTGTAAATATGTGTGTTGAAAAAGAAAAAGGCTAGCAACAACTCTCTTCCAACAAGGAGAGATAGAAAAAGCCGTTGCTAGAATAATATTGTCTTTTGATGTTTTTCCAATCGAGCCGGGTTTACACAATTTTTGCATTTGATTTGGTTTTCAAGTCTTTTGTTAGGGTGTAGACGTTGTTCGTTGAGTTTAAATAATGACCATTTCGTTAAGTTTGTGATGGTTTGATTTTTCCAAAGTAAGTTGGGGTTTATGCAATTTTTGCTTGGTTTTGTCAAAACCAAAGTTAGGGCATAAACGTTGTTTACTTGTTGCAATAGGGTGTTGAGTTGATCTTGGCAATCATTCTTGGTCCTTGAGCCTCAAATGTTATAACGGTGCTTGCATCAAACCATTTTCACCCAACCCAAGCCCCATTACATCCTTGTCGTTGTTCTCATCATGTGCATTTACATTTTCTCATGGATTTTTGGATGGAGTACCATTCTAGATTGCGGGCATGCTTCGCTAGGGGTGAAACCGAGCCGATCTGATACCGAGCTCAAGTAAGCTCGAAATCAGCTCGCATATAATAGACAGAGCTCGAGCTCAGCTCTGAACTCGTCGATCTCTGAATTTTGAAGCTCGAACTCAGATCAATTGAATTCTTAAGAGCTCGGAATCGAGCTCGGGCTCTGATTGATTTTTTTTATTTGTATGATAATAGAGGTTTGATATCAAATATTGTAAATGTTGCATCTACAACTTCAAAAAAAAATGTCATGAAACAATACTTTTATCAATACCAAATAAAATTAAGAAAGTTTTGTCACCAACAATTACAATAAAAAAAAATAGCAGATTAAAACAATCTGGAAAAAACCCCAATAAAACCAAACAGACCATGGTTAATTACTGCAAAACTTCTAACGCCTCAATGAACTTGGTTGATATTAATGAGTAAACTTCCGACTTACTCTAACAATAGTAGTGTCGGTAATAAGTTGGGACAATAACTGAAGCCGGTGAATTTGTCGAATAACTGGTTGCTGAGACAGATGACAAAACTGAGTACCAGATTAGTGCCGCAGATGATCTTTACAGAAGCTGTTGAGAAATTTGTGTTGTATTTGGAAACCAAAAACAAAGAGACATGGGAAATATTGAGACTTTGATTAAATGGGATTGTGGGAAATATGGGAATTGGGAAGAATTACACTTTGGTAAATGGTAATCTCAGAGGATGGAGTTATTGGAGTATGTGGGTAATTGTCAATTGGGTACTAATTAGGTTAATAATTAGTTAGGTGAACAGTAGAATAATTATTGTTGGAGGATTTTAGAAAAATAGGTCTATTTTTATGAACTGATCTGATTCCGAGTCGAGCCCTTTAGAACTCGGAATCGGATTCGGAATTTCAACATAGAGTTCGGAATCAGCTTGAAATCAGTTTTGACTGATTCCGAATCGAGTTTTGACCGAGCTGATTCCGAGGGCTCTACGAGCCGACTCTGATCATTTACAGCCCTACGCTTCGCAAGTTGAGGTAGGTTAGTGATTTTTGTTACTACTTGTCACAAAAATCACCCCCTTTCTTTCCTTGTATGTTGAGTGACACCCGTGAGAGTCGGTGCTCAGGATTTTTCTTATCGGTTAAAGGTCTAGCATGGAGTCGAATCATGTGTGCGTCGTGTCGGTCTCGGAAGTATAGCTTAGTGCTTCCCCTTACCCGCCTTGAATTAGTTTCTTGGTCTTTGGTGATATCATTGTTGGTTGCTTGAGCTTGATTTAGGGGTTTGATACCGTGGTTAGACCTTGAGTCGGCATCCTCCGCTATAGACCTCCTTTGTTTAGTTTTTCAAAACCCCGCTTAGATGAGGAAAGTGGTTGGCCTTTTTCTCGATGCATGTTGTTTGTTTATATGTGTTTTGTTTTTCACTTGTTTGCATCAAAAATTATGTAGCAAGACCAAACTTGCCTTGCAATAGGGCATTCTACTCATGAATGTCAAATTGTGAGTTGAAAGGGCTACGGGCGTAGCTAAACCCGATTCGGCTTTTAGTTAGCTCAGTTAGTTTAGTTCTTGTTTTCGAATAAGGGTTATAGTGTCTTGATTACTTACTCGAGGGCGAGTAAAGCTTAAGTGTGGGGAATTCTGATGAGCCCAAATTTGGTCATTATTTTCCTTTCTTTTCCTCTCATTCCGATTCCGTTCCCGCCCCCCCGTTTCACATGCTATTGCTTCTTTTTATGTCTGATATCTCTATTCTACGTATTTGGTTGCCATTTTGTAGGACTTGAGACGGGAATGAAGAAACGGGAACAAACGAGGCTAAATAATCAAAGCAAAAAGAGGAGAAAAGGCGAAGAAGTGGCGTAGTGGGGTCCTCAGCCGGTCCGCCGGCTGGGAGCCCCTACACCCTTTACATTGAAGTAGAAAATTCAGAAGCTTGCTTTGGGGTCCTCAGCCGGTGGCCAACCGGCAGCCGGTCGACCGGCTGGGACCCCCTCTCAACACTTAGCATATTTTTCACAAGTTCGGGAAAACAGTAGCAGCTATCAAGGCCCTCAGCCGGTGGCCGGTCCACCGGCTGGGGAGGACCTATGATTGAGTGCAAAGTTCAGTAGCAGCTAAAAGGGTCCTCAGCTAGTACCGGACCGGCAACCGGTCGACCGGTTGAGAGCCTTTTTTCAGAAAATCGCGCACTATATAAACCCGCCCTTAGTCTGTTTTCATTTATGCACTTTAGACGCACATTTTACGCAACATTTTATTTCTTTTCTAGGGTTTTTACTGTTTCATTGATAGAATCTTAGACTCAAAAACTCACATCAAAATCATAATCTTTCATTAGTTCTTCATTTAACCTTTTAGTTAATCATTGAGTAATCTTTCCTAATTCTTTTTAGCACTTGTTCTAGATGATTTTTGGTTGTAAGTTGGAGGGTTTGAGAAGTCTCTTCTTTTGTAATCAAAGTTCATTACTTTACTCAAGTTAATGGTATAATCTTTCTTCCCTTTGCTTAGTAATTTCATTTTTTTACATTTACTTTAAGTTTTCATTATCCAATTGTTTACCTTTGCTTATTTCAACATGTTTAGCACTTATTCTTCATTTGTTCACATGTTTTCCTTAGTTATGTGTGAGTAGACCTATACCTAGGGTTAGGGGGACTTGGGTGTGGTTAGATGATAAGATTATGCTAGTTTATAAATTACTTGTTCTTAAGGAGAGGTTTATTCACTCATTGCATGCTAGGTGTTTGATGATTTGCTTCAACGAAAGTTGGGCCTTGATTTTAGCATGACTTGCCCTTAGCGACGGTTGGGGGTTTGCTTTGGCATGTTTGAGAGCTGGTTGTGTCTATTTGTAGCGAAAGTTTGGGTATTCCGACCTAGGTTGAGTCGACTCGAGAGACGAGACTTACCGAGACCACTTGCTTACGACAATCTAATTGACTTTCTAGTATATTTCGTCTACCCACCTTAGTGACCCCCGACACCCTAGTTTACCTTCAATTGAATTCACATCTTAGCTTTATTTCTTGCTCATTAGTTGTTAATCACTTCACAAAACCTATTACCCCTGACTAGACTTTGACTAGAACGTAACTAGGCAATTATCCCCACCATCCTTGCGATCGACAACCCAATTTTACTACTTTATTCGGGTTTTTAAATATTGTTTGATAGTGAGAATTGACGACAAAAACTCGTTCATCATACTCTTTTAAAGTCGGCTGATCAACATTTATCGATAATGATTGGCTGTCTAGAGTTTGACATTATCGTCATATGATGGTGGTGATCAGTTGATCCCTTAAGGTCATGTCTTTAAGGAATTCTGTCTCAATAGAATATTTAATTGATCGTATATGGATACGGATTAATTAATACCTCGAAATTGGAAATGATTTTATGTGACATGTATTAGTATAATGGGATTATGATAATAATTGTCAAAGTAAAAAAATTGTTTTATTACTTGGTTTTATTTAATTGTTTAGGAAACGATTAAATCGGGAATGAATACGGTCGATCATTACAATTAGTTGTAATTAAAATTATGATTATACATTTTTATAAGATAATAATTAAGAATTACTAGTGGAATTATTTAAATGTTATGAATTTGTAAATTATGAATTTTAAGGAGTTAAAATTGCATAATTAACAAATTGTCTCATGTGTTATGTGACATGTGTGACATGTTACAATTTAACACAATTGACAAAAATAAAATGGAGTCCATTTTATTCACATGGACCGTGTGATTGTGTGTGTATGTGGTAATATTGTTTATCTTATTTTAATAAGAAATCATTGCTTTCACCAAAAAAAAAATAAGAAATCATGGCTTACACACAATCTTGATTCTAGTCTTACAAAAGCTAGATTATGTGTAAGGGGTTAAGCTTGCATGTTGAGTAACTAGGTGGGCATGCATTGGTGCCTTGCCCTTGTCATGGCCGGCCATTGCATGTAGTAAGGAGATCATTTTGCTCCTTATATACTCCACTAAACATACATGCAATGTAGTGATACTTGTTCATTCATTCACTAATCTTATTCACATATCTCGTTCATTCATCCTTCACATTACTTATCTCTAGAAAATAGTTTTTTAGAGAAATAAAATCATTTCTCAAAACTAATAATATTATTGTAATATTATTAATTATTTCTCGGATTACTAAATTCAATTTTCTAGTAACAAAATTGATTTTGGTTTGAGATCGGGTCCTTGATACGTTCTTTTAGGAGACGGTTTTATTTTAGGTCGTTGGTAAGAGTGTTTCGGTTTAGTCCAAGACTCAATTAATAGGTGATTAATTGAGGATAAACCCTCTAAAAGTAATGTAAGGACATTTCTTTCATCTTATGTAACCATTATGCATGAATAAGATCTAGTTAAGTTTTATGACTAAACTTAAGTTTATAAACTTATATGTGATATGAGTTAATAATCTGAGATTTGATTTCTAACATGTATTTTTGATATATTGTGACGATGTTATTGTTGTGTTGTAAGACTGATATCACCCGTGGTTACGAGATGAGATTTGAGAACATATGTGTGGGACCGTTGCGGGAAAGCCTACGACCGCTCTTCGTGGGATCCGCCACGGAGGGGATGTGCACATTAATGATCTAGGCACCCCTTGTCGCGAGCAAGTGGGGGTTGATTATGGGACTACAGGTCGCCACTGTGAGGTGAGTGGTTATTGGTGATATCAGCATGTGGTGCTTTGAGATTGTTATACTGATCTTGAATTTGGTGGTGACGATATTGCGTATACAGTAGCTGACGGTTGTGGTTTGTACACTGTGATAATCCATTGGTATGGTGAGCATATTCTTAACAGGTACCTCGATGTTGGTTGATGATTCTGTGGGGAATAAAGCATGTATTCACCCTAAACTTGCAGGATTATAATGAAAAATACAGTTGTGTTTATAGTCATAAGATTAAAAAGGATAAGAAAAGAAGTACAACCTTTAGTCCTTGTGCGAAAGGCCTAAGAACAGGAATTAACACAAATTCCCTCCTATAACTTGCACCCAAGACTTGATTGAGATGATGCCGCGTGTGCTAGAAAATACTCTCCAATTGCCTTGCAATATGGGGAGAGCTTTTTTGAGGTTTTAGATGTGAGATCTGAGTTTTGGGAAAAAGATGTTCTCAAAACCCTAATTATGAGAATTATGAATTACCAGTCAGTGACAAAAGGAGAAAGACTCTCCTTTTGTATTACTTAGGTCGGCCGAATGGGTCTTGGGTAAGGGTGGGCTTTTTCCACTCTTACCTTATACCTTTGCGTGATTCGACCCGTTTAGCTTTAAGTTGTTCGCGGGTTTTATTTATAAATCGTAACATGTTATCAGATATTAATACAGTCGATATATTAATAATGGTCTGACAAAATACGATATTGTATAATTACCCAAATTAATATAACTGTTTATATTAATACGCGAATACTATATTTAATTAAATATAACCGTTTATATTTAATTTACGAATTAATCTTGTAATCCGTATTAGCTAAAATTATTTAATCCGTATTAAATAATAATCTCAACATCTTATTGACTAATTTAATAGTCAATACCTCTGACTAACTGTTTAGTCATATCCGGCATAAATGTGATTGTATTTTCATACCTTCACATCTCTCAAACGTGTCCTATAGGTGTGACGTATAGGGACCAGTTGATCACCGCCATCCGTATGACAATAACGTCAAACTTATCTAGCAAGCCAACCGTTATTGATAAACGTGGATCATCTGGTAATAATACAAAAGTATGCCCTTGTGATCCTTAAAGAGATTTAATAAGTCATTGTACTTAATTGTCAAGGACACCAGGCCTAACAATCTCCCACTTGTCCGTACAAGCGTATGTGCAATGACGTTATCACACTACATGTGGATGACACAAGCTCCAACAAACTCCCACTTGTCCGTACAAGTGTAGGTGCGATAACCGAATCTCATATCCTTTTAAAATTTCTCCCACTCAATGTAAGACAATTTGCAAATCCGCATTCGCAAAGGTCGTATCTCACAAGCGATCTGTATCAAGAGTGGTTTCCCCGACTAGAGAGTAACTTAACTGATAAAACGAATCTGTATTCGAGCATGGCCATGCATTTCAGTTACTACTCCTCGAGTGGCCCTGAGAAATGATAAAATCCTGATAAGGGTTTGGATATTTCCATCAACTCGAATCCTGCCGATATCGCCCAGCATGAAATAACCCAGAAAAAATCCTCTTGGCCCCTGTTACGGTGACCGTGGGAAAGAAACCAAAGTTACCCAAAATCTGTCTTAATCTCAAGAAACAGTTGAAAGTCAAAAGACTCGACTCTAAGGAACACTATGGAGGTCCTATCCACGACCTGGCACCCAATGTTATAAAACATTTAGGACTCCATAACGTTGTCACGGGGTGTCCTACGAGATATCCGTATAACTCGCCTTTGTGATTGGTCAGTCATCCACGTGACTTATGGCTCGTTGAACCCACCATCAACCAACGTCACAAAATGATTACCTGAGTTATCAGCTCAAGTGGGTAATCAAGGACCAAAACGATGTAATGTTAATCAGTTCACTTTGTGGTGTTCAAAATTGGCGTACAATTCCACATGAGAAACAAAACATTTTATATCATAACAATAAGGTTGAATAGAGTACACGAGAAAATGAATTATTACATGAATTCATAAAAGAGTACTACAACTTAGGAACACATCCAATTCCCATGGAATGAATGTGCCCTTCATGCTTATCACGTGGTAATGCTTTTGTGAGAGGATCGTCTATGTTGTCATCCGTAGCGATCTTTTCAATAAAAATCTCCTTTTGCTCCACGTAATCTCTGATTAGATGAGCTTTCCGTTGTACATGCCTAGCCTTGCTGCTAGACTAATGCTCCTTAGCTTGGAAGATGGCACCGCTATTGTCACAATAGACGGTGATTGGGTCATTCGAACTAGGCACTACTGATAGTCCTTGTAAGAATTGACGCATCCATATTGCTTCCTTAGCTGCTTCCGAGGCGGCATAGTACTCGGACTCAGTCGTAGAATCTGCTGTAACACTCTTTTTAGAACTTTTCCAGCTGACAGCAGCGCCATTAAGAGTAAAAACGAATCCAGACTGAGATTTCGAGTCATCTCGATCCGTTTGGAAGCTAGCATCTGCGTAACCCGTGGCGCAGAGCGTCGAGTCGCCTCCAAAAGTCAATCCCCAATCTTTAGTCCTCCGTAGGTACTTAAGAATGTTTTTCACGGCCATCCAGTGTTGTTCACCTGGATGAGCTTGGAATCGACTTGTCATACTCAATGCATATGCAACGTCAGGACGTGTGCATATCATGGCATACATGATCGATCCTATTGCCGAAGCATAAGGAATCCGACTCATGCGCTCTATCTCTTCCACTGACTTAGCTTCTTGAGTCTTGCTCAAGTGAAGCCCAGGAGTCATAGGAAGGAACCCCTTCTTGGAGTTCGTCATGCTGAATCTCTCCAGAATCTTCTCTATATAAGATTCCTGACTGAGAGACAACATCCGTCGTGATCTATCCCTGTAGATACGGATGCCCAAAATTCTTTGTGCCTCTCCCAGATCTTTCATCTGGAAATGGTTTTCCAACCATGCTTTAACCGAAGATAAGAGAGGTATGTCATTCCCAATCAAGAGTATGTCATCGACATACAGTACTAGGAATACAATCTTACTCCCACTCGACTTGATATAGAGACATGGTTCCTCGACTGATCGAATGAACCCATTCTCTTTTATCACTTGGTCGAAGCGATGATTCCAACTCCGTGATGCTTGCTTAAGTCCATAGATGGAACGCTTAAGCTTGCAAACTTTCTTAGGATGTGCTGGATCGATAAAACCCTCGGGTTGTATCATGTACAACTCTTCCTCCAAATAACCGTTTAAGAAGGCGGTTTTAACGTCCATTTGCCATATTTCATAGTCATGAAATGCGGCGATCGCTAAGATAATCCGAATGGAACGTAGCATGACTACGGGTGCAAAGATCTCATCATAGTGTAAGCCTGGCACTTGAGTGAAACCTTTAGCAACTAGTCTAGCCTTGTGGATATCTTGTTGTCCTTCCACGGCATGCTTTATCTTGTAAAGCCATTTGCATTGAAGGGGACGTACCTTTGCAGGTAGGTCCACAAGATCCCACACGTTGTTCTCATACATGGAGTCCATCTCGGATTGCATGGCTTCTAGCCATAGCTTTGAGTCAGAACTGGTCATGGCACCTTTATAGGTTGTGGGTTCATTACCCTCTAGGAGTAAGACGTCATCTGTATCGTGTTCCTCGACCATACCAATGTATCTGTCCGGTGGAATAGAGACTCTTCCCGACCTCCTAGGTTCCTCAGGGATATCTACCGCAGCCTCGGGTGAAGGAACTGTTTCCTCCAATGGTTGCTGGATAGTTGGTTCTTGAACCTCCGATAACTCGAAGGTTCTATTACTCGACTTGTTCTCGAGAAATTCTTTCTCTAAGAACGTCGCACTAGCCGCAACAAAAACACGTTGTTCGGTAGGCGAGTAGAAGTAATGACCAAACGTTCCCTTTGGGTAGCCTATAAAGTATGTCTTGACCGATCGCGGGCCGAGCTTATCCTCGTGTCTCCACTTGACATAAGCCTCGCAGCCCCAAACCCGAATAAAGGACAAGTTGGGGACCGTTCCCTTCCATAATTCGTATGGAGTCTTGTCAACAGCTTTAGACGGACTTCGGTTAAGTATTAGAGCGGCCGACAAAAGAGCATAGCCCCACAATGAATCAGGCACGACGGTGTGACTCATCATGGATCGAACCATGTCGAGTAGAGTTCGATTTCTCCGTTCGGACACACCATTTAATTGTGGTGTTCCAGGTGGAGTTAACTGTAGCACGATGCCACAGTCTTTAAGGTGTTGATCAAACTCGTGTGAAAGATACTCACCACCACGATCAGAACGTAGTGCTTTAATCTTTCTACCCAGCTGGTTCTGTACCCGATTCTGGTATTCTTTGAACTTGTCAAAGGATTCACTTTTATGTTTCATCAAGTAGACATAGCCATATCTACTCAAATCATCCGTGAAAGTGATGAAATACCTATAGCCTTCTCGTGCGTTGATCGACATAGGGCCACATACGTCCGTATGTATGAGTCCTAATAGGTCGGCAGCGCGCATTCCAACACCTTTGAAGGAAATACGAGTCATCTTGCCGATGAGACATGATTCACACGTGCCATATGATTCGAAATCAAAGGGTGAGATAGCTTCGTTCTGTATGAGCTGTTTTACGCGTTTCTCATTTATGTGTCCCATACGACAATGCCATAAGTAAGTTTGATCTTTGTCACCTACCTTTAACCTTTTATTATTCACATGTAATATCTCGGTGGTTTGATCTAAAACATAAATTCCATTCATGGAAACTGCCTTGCCATAAATCATATTGTGTAAGGAGAAAATACAGCTATTATTCTCTATTACAAATGAAAAGCCGAGTTTGTCAAGCGCAGAAACTGAAATAATGTTTTTGGACAAACTAGGAACATAATAACAGTTATATAAAAATAACTCGAATCCACTTGGAAGCTGGATCACGTATGTTCCCTTCGAGACTGCAGCAACACGTGCTCCATTCCCGACACGCAGGTCCACCTCACCCTTGATTAGGGGTTCTTGGTTTCGGAGGCCCTGCACATGATTACATAGATGAGAACCACAACCAGTATCAAGTACCCAAGTTCCGCAACTTGCATGGTTAATCTCAATCATGTGAATAAAAGAAGAAGAAGACATACCAACAGGAGTAACGCGGCCTGCCTTAATGTCCTCGCGATACACGGGGCATGAGCGCCTCCAATGCCCAGTCTTGTGGCAATGGTGACATTCCATGCTAGTATCCTTGCTCTTAGTCTTGCCCTGTGAGTTGCTCGACTCACCTGGCCCACTCTTAGTAAATCCTGGTTTCTTGAACCTGGGCTTACCTACTGCTAGGTCGCCCTGAGCTTTAGCCTTCCCTTTACCCTTTCCCTTACTGGAGATCATGAGAACATCCTGCTTCATGCTCCCACTTAATTTCAGATCCTTCTCAGTCTGTACGAGAAGGGAGTGGAGCTCATGAGGAGTCTTCTTCATGTCATTCATGTAATAGTTGGCCCTAAAGAGGGCGAACCCATCATGAAGTGAATGAAGCATTCGATCAACGATTATGTTCTCACTGATCTTGCAGTTTAGGGTCTCCAGTTTCTCGATATTCTCAATCATGTTGAGAAAATGTGGGCTAACAGCTTGGCCCTTCTGGAGTTTCGCCTCAAAGAAGCGACAGGTATGCTCATAAGAAACGATTCTCGGAGCCTTGGAGAATTTGTTAGTGAGCGTGGTGAAAATCTTGTTTGCACCATGGGTTATGAAGCGTCTTTGCAAATTGGATTCCATTGCATAGATGAGTACGTTCTTTATCGCACCCGCTTCCATAACGAAATCGCTATGAGCGCGAATTTCGTTGGCTCTAGCTCCAGTTCCTGGGTGTGGCGGAATGGGCTCAGTTAAGAACTTGAGCTTTCCGTCAGCAATGGCAGCATTCCGTAGTGCTGCCTCCCAGTCAGAGAAGTTTGACCCATCATTCCTCAGTCTTGTGGACTGATTCATGGAGTCCATGAAGGCTTTTAGCCAGGATTCACGTGCTAGCTTGGCACTTGGCATTGGGTCTTCACCAGCCATTTAGTTATACAGCAGTTTAATTGAACGTGTTCTAGACTGAAAAGAAGATAAAACAAAACCATATAAGCAACTCATTGTTGTGATTTAAGTCTATATTAAATTGCATTTAAACTCGTAGACTCATGCATTTATATAATTGATCTCCCTCAAGAATTATATAAACGATCCCAAGACTCAATTTCCGTATATTGATAAGCCCACAGTTTGGCTAATTCCAATCGTTGGAACTCTTGGTCGATAGATTTCCGTATATCTATCTATTAGTCCATCTCAGTCACTGGAATATTATCGAGTGACCATGATGTTGAGATAAAATAAATCATCTGTTCCCACTTACCCGACGTAGAAGGGGTCATATTATGCCTACCGACGAAGAAGGGATTCATGGGAGGCTGATTTATAAAGACTAATCTCAATTTTTGGTTATACGAGGAAGACCCCATCAACTTTTATTTATCCATATTTAAGTGAACTAAAAACTAGCATTTGCGTGAATGAATTAAATAAAGTGATGGCTTTTAAATGACATGTGACATCTGTATTGTCACAGAAAACTAACGCGAGACCTCTACATGAGTCAGTTTCCAGGCATGATATAGGTGGTTTGGTTTTTAGGCGGAATATGATGCAAGCTATTATCGAAGAAAGCATAAAGGTAAATGCAATAAACGTAAATAAAAGTCCTAGTGTGGCCTATCCTACCAAAATAAACATAAAACAACTTGGAATCCACTGTTGGACCCTAGAAGCTTGTCTTGATGTTCCATCTTGGTCCTTGCAGCGGGAGTGAGCATCCGGCCTCCGTCTTGTCTTTGGTCTTCACAAAATTACTAATTTAAATTACAAAAGTAGTCCTAGATACATTCTAATTTAAATACAAAAGTAATTACATGGCAAAAACCCAAAACGGAGATTCAAGATCTCAAAATTACAAGCAAGATCGTGTCCCTTCATTACGGTGACACAATCTTCTAAGGCCACACTAAGTTACAACCGTTTGCAAAAATTAAATACGTTATTGAAAGCATTCAAGGCATTCACAAGACGATAAATAAAATGCATCAACTAAAAACAATTTATACATGACATAATACTGTTATTATGATTAATAAATTTATACCAAACCACCTTTTAAGATTAAAATTAAGTGACTATACCGTTTTAATCACCAATTTTAACAAACATATAATCCATTATTTTAAACTGTTTTAAAACAATATGTATCAAACGAGGGTGAACCGTTTCACTAAATAATACACTATTTCCGTATATAGTACATTATTTTAAGCCATGTGAAAATAAAACATGTTATTTTCGAAAAAAAAAAAAAAAAAACGAGTCTGTTACAGGGGGGGAGGTCGACCGACCTAAACTTGTGGTCGACCGACCTCCTGCCGAAAAACGGAAAAAAAACTGCAACAGTAAAATCGGTCGACCGACCAACAAGTAGTAAAAACGAATTTCAGAAAACGCAAAACGCTGCACTTTTTGAAATTAAAACAAGTTTTTACCTTTTAAACTTTGATTAAAACAAGTAAATCAAAATTAACATCAACAAGGGTTCACATATTGTTAAGAATATCGATTAATTAACAATATGTAAACAGGAATCGAAAAACAAGATCGAAAACTCATAAAGGAAACTGTTTTAAAAAAAAAACAGAAAACTCACACAGGGGCGGTCGACCGACCGCTAATACTGGTCGACCGACCGACGCAGCGGCAGAAACGAGATTTTTCAAAATCTTTAAAAAAAAAACTTATGAAAAACACAAAAGTAAAATTTTCATGGCCTAAGGCTCTGATACCACTTGTGGGGAATAAAGCATGTATTCACCCTAAACTTGCAGGATTATAATGAAAAATACAGTTGTGTTTATAGTCATAAGATTAAAAAGGATAAGAAAAGAAGTACAACCTTTAGTCCTTGTGCGAAAGGCCTAAGAACAGGAATTAACACAAATTCCCTCCTATAACTTGCACCCAAGACTTGATTGAGATGATGCCGCGTGTGCTAGAAAATACTCTCCAATTGCCTTGCAATATGGGGAGAGCTTTTTTGAGGTTTTAGATGTGAGATCTGAGTTTTGGGAAAAAGATGTTCTCAAAACCCTAATTATGAGAATTATGAATTACCAGTCAGTGACAAAAGGAGAAAGACTCTCCTTTTGTATTACTTAGGTCGGCCGAATGGGTCTTGGGTAAGGGTGGGCTTTTTCCACTCTTACCTTATACCTTTGCGTGATTCGACCCGTTTAGCTTTAAGTTGTTCGCGGGTTTTATTTATAAATCGTAACATGTTATCAGATATTAATACAGTCGATATATTAATAATGGTCTGACAAAATACGATATTGTATAATTACCCAAATTAATATAACTGTTTATATTAATACGCGAATACTATATTTAATTAAATATAACCGTTTATATTTAATTTACGAATTAATCTTGTAATCCGTATTAGCCAAAATTATTTAATCCGTATTAAATAATAATCTCAACATCTTATTGACTAATTTAATAGTCAATACCTCTGACTAACTGTTTAGTCATATCCGGCATAAATGTGATTGTATTTTCATACCTTCACATCTCTCAAACGTGTCCTATAGGTGTGACGTATAGGGACCAGTTGATCACCGCCATCCGTATGACAATAACGTCAAACTTATCTAGCAAGCCAACCGTTATTGATAAACGTGGATCATCTGGTAATAATACAAAAGTATGCCCTTGTGATCCTTAAAGAGATTTAATAAGTCATTGTACTTAATTGTCAAGGACACCAGGCCTAACAATCTCCCACTTGTCCGTACAAGGGTATGTGCAATGACGTTATCACACTACATGTGGAGGACACAAGCTCCAACAGATTCTTGACTGGGGAGGATGTGTCGTCACGAAGTTTGTAGCGTCATAGTTTCTTTTGTTAGCTTTCACTGTTACTTTAAGTTGTTATATCATGTGAGACATTGTAATCACTTTATTCATTCATAATAATAATAAGTTGCTTGTCGTTTTACTTTGATATTATACCTCAAGAAACTGAGATGGTAGCACTTTCATAGTCTGATGATCCTTTCTAAAGGCCTTGGATTATGAGGGTGTTATACCTACTAATTTTGTTCTTGAGCTATCAAAGATGGGATGATCCTCCAACGTTAGTTTTCAATCTAGAAAACTCATTTCAATTGCACGCAGGGGCGGACCCAGACTTTTGTATTTGGTGTAGCAAAATTTCTAATATAATATTACAAGATACCAAATTATGCGATTAAAAAAAATGGTATGGCGTCATGAGGTGGTTTCAAATTTTGATACGACTTATATGACGGTTTAGCATACGGCCATGCGAGACGGAGGTTTCAAAATTGAATGTCAGGTGATGGCACTCTATCAATATTCAAAATAATTGCTTTAAAAATATGAAAAACTGAGCCGTTACATACTCCATCAATATTGTGCATATAACTTTGATTTTTTTATGAAATAAAGAGTATATAATATTGTGTAAACATGCTCTTTCTATAAAAGGAAACAAATTTTAAGGTTTCTGATTGATTCCTTAATTTGAGGTAGATCGGCCCACCATCAATTTCTTTCCTTTAATTATTTTTTCCTCCAAATTCATTTGCGTTCCATTTTTCAAATTTTCGATTCCAAAATATTCGTATTCGTATATTAAGTTTATGTTAAAAAGTTTATTTACAGAAAAAATTATGCATTCAAAAAAATAAAAATAAAAATAAAAAACGAAAATTGTACAGAATGCAATGTTCAAAGACTACGAATTAATAAATTAAAAAATAACAACCCTAATGAATAATAATAAATAAAATATTGACAAGCAAATTCATATAATTATACACCAAACCTAACACATAGAGCCGGATTATAATATCTCGATAAAAAGAACAAAAAATGATCAACTAAAATTAACTATCGGAGATAAAAAAAAATTATGAATAATTATTTTGCATGTGGAAAAAATGAACTCCATATATGGTGATAATTTTTTTGGGTAGTTAGAGGGTCGGAGTTTATATTTTATGAAAGGTGTTTTATTGTAGTTAGAGGGCCGACCAATAATAATTTGGGTTAATTATGATATTTAAGAACTTAGGTTTAAACCGTAAATATAATATTTAGATGTTTACATATTTTTATTAACTATTATCTATTTTAAGTTTAAAACGGGTAAATATCTATTTTTTGGGCATATAGGACAAATAGTTTACTTTTCATATGCATAATGTTATTATTTTGTTTTGTTCATCATACACATATATATATTTAAACCGTCTTAATAAGAATGTGTTTATTTTCTACAACGTTGAGTTACTGCGTTGTTTTTACATACATTTAAGTTAAGTGTATAGATGATTTATACATTTTACATCGGCATAACTGTAATATTAAAATCATACTTTTTAAAAATATATCCACCTTCTTATTTATCTTTTTAATTTAATAAAATTAAGCCCGTACATTTTTGCACGGAAGTAAAACTAATTTCTTTGCGAAGGAATGTTTTCCATTTCCTAAAAAAATAGAGAATAAAATACGTTTCTCTCTCACGAGTTATTGAGTTAATAAAATACTCCATGCTATATTCCTCCTTTCATTGGCTTCTCCTTTTATTTTTCGTTATAAAACATGGACCGCTAGATTTCTGTTAGATGAAATCCTAACCCCTCCACTTCTTTTAGGAAATGTAAAGAACATTAATAAGATTTTTTATATACACACTTAATAATGCAAATCATAAATTTTCCCACATTTAAAATTAACCAACAAATGAAGTAGCGTAAAGAAAAATAATAAAGCGGAGTTTCGATTATTTGAGAAATTTGAGAAGGAACGGATAGTTTAGCATCAGTATTTCTCTTGTCCGACGTTTTCGTACCGAGTTTTTTTATAAAATGTGACCATTCTTTTGGTAAAAGTGACCACTTTTTTATAAATAGTAATCACTTTAAAAAAAATAGGTTATTTTTTTTACTAAAAAAGTAGTTACTATTTAATTAAAAGTGTTAACTATTTATTAAAAGGTGGTCATTTTTCTATTGGTCACACGTGTGACCGTCGTAGAGTAGAATTTGTGGTTTAGCATTGATTGAAAATTTAATTTAATAAGGAAATAAAAGAGTCTTTATTTTGGATAATAATAACTGAATGATTATCTTTTTTATTGGGAATAAAAGAGAAATATTAGTTAATAAAGGAAGCAATTAATTATATTTATGGTGTAGCAAAAACCAAAACAGTAATTATCCTGTACAACCGTCTCACATATGAATATTTTGAGACGGGTCCTTTTAACCCATTTTATATATTGAATATGTTAAATGGGTTGGGGGAATTAATGTTACAGTGAAAATTGTGTACAATAATTATAGGGTTTCAGAAAATTCCAAAGCAGTTTTAGGAAATCGTAAATTGTTTTTCCCATAACTTTCCTCCTTCCCCATATTTTTTCTCTTTCCCTCATCATTACACTGCTTCCTCATACAGTTTCCCTACATTCCCCATACGTCTAATTGAAAATTACTCTCTATCTTCTTCCATAACCCAATTAATTCAAATTAGTTCATTTTCAACCACTTTTTTGTTTCTATTTGCAATTTATTGAAGAAGAAATGGGGAAAAACACTGTAGCAAGAAAAAGAAAAACCATTGAAGGTATGTTTCTCGATTTTAATCCGTCTTTTACAAGATTTTTTCATTTTAATTTTTTTTCAATCGATTATAATCGTGTTTGCTTAATTCCGGGTTTTAATTGAGTTTTTTTGGGTGTTATTGTTAGTGGAGGAGGAAGAAGAAGAAGTTGTTGAGGAGGAGAATGATAACGAAGTTGAGGATGATGGTAACAATGATGCGGAAATGACGACGAGGAACCCATTGATGAAGAACCTATTGAGGTTGAATTCCCTAAAAACAGCAAGTTTGCAAATTTATATGATCAAATTAAGTTGTTACTTTAATGAACATAGTTAAAATGAAATGTTTATCGGTGATCATTGTAGTGGCTAATATACTTTTGTGAACAATGTTATTTTCAGTTTGTACTTTGAGGTATAAAGTGTCAATCTTGTCTGTATTTTAGACCATTGTTACAGATGTATTTTAGACCATTTTGTGTCAATTTTTGTGTAAATTATGCTATTACTGGTGTATTTCAAATCTACTAATCAATTAGATGATTAGTAACCATGTTATGAAGTATTAAGACCATTTTGTAT
Source organism: Silene conica (assembly GCA_029255685.2). Classification (NCBI taxonomy): domain Eukaryota; kingdom Viridiplantae; phylum Streptophyta; class Magnoliopsida; order Caryophyllales; family Caryophyllaceae; genus Silene; species Silene conica. Next base: position 50,213,544 of record CM055316.2, read on the forward strand.
TAAATATTTAATATGGTAACGAGTATTTAGTGATCTGATATAGAGGCGTCATTACATCTGTTCAGAATCTTATCTGATAAAGTAACCATGAATTATTTGTTGTTTTAGTGACCATTTTGTAGTTACAGATGACCATGCTGTAAAACTCATTGTGAATAAAAAAACATCTCCTAATACGGGTGTCACGTCTGTCATGATGACCATTTTATAGTTATTGGAGACCATGTTCGCTTAGTCAGAGACCACTAAACGTTTGCCATGGTGACCATTCTGTGACCATCAAATAAATTATTTGTTAAAGTTGTTTTTGTGTTTTTAACTGTCATACAAAGTAGCGTGGATGTTGACCAAGCGTGACATGGAGATGGTGGGAAGATTTAATGCGGCGAGGTTGGAAGAGCTTAGGGGGATTGAAGTTGCCACCGATGATGAGCCTAGCGTGTTGTCTCAAGTGTTGACACAAGGGCAAGACTTTTCATGGACTCAAGAGTGGAAGAACCCAGCTTTTCTCGCTGCATATGAAAAACTTGCCCAACAAATTGATCAGGCAACAAGTATGGTTATGGAGATGCCATCTGTAATAACCCGTATTATTATTTACCTTTATAAAATTATGGGTCGACGACGTGTTTTGTACGTGACTAATTGGGTGTATATGGGGATCGAAATGGAGTTCTAGCCATCAAGAGTAGTAATAATTTTTATGTTCTAATTATGCTTTTGGTGGGGCTTGAACTTGTGACCTTTGAGGATACTTGGATGGGCCTCGATTGGTGTGAAAAACAAGAGAGCCCATACTTAGAAAATAAGAAACACGCTGAAACCTACTACTGCCGTCATAAATAGACTGGTTTTGCTAACACCAAACCCTACCCTAATACAAATCTGATCACATCAAACCCTAGCCGCCTTGTCAGAGAAGGAAATGAATCTTATCACGGTGGTTGTAACCTAGTCTAAGGTGGTTCGTTTTGGCCAAGAGTCGGGTATGTTCATCACAGCGTTTTTCTTGGTTGTCTGTGTTCGTTTTTGTGTCTCTCTTACAATTACTTTTATTTTATGAACAAGTCTTGTAATTGCATAATACCAGTATGTGACGTACGGTGGTCAGTGATGAACCATAGTTTGTCGTCTCTGACCACCCTAACACCGTCGTATATGCGTCTGAAGGTGGCTGTGTCAGCATGGTTGTCGGGTATATGTGTTCGTGTTTGTCTTTTGTTGTCTCTGTTTATGATAAAAGAAGGGGTCGTGGGTTGTTGTACATGTCAAGGGAGAGTCAGGGAGTAGACTAGTGGTTGTCGTGGTGGCCAGGAGGGTGTCGTATGGTGGTCAGGGGGGTTTTTCACGGTGGTTCTGGAAAGAGAGCAGGGAACGGGGATGTTAGTTTTCTTTTTGTCGTTTTGGTCAGATTGGTTTGGGGGTGGTACCACCGATGACTAGGGGGAGGTCGGTGCGGTGGTACCACCACAGTCTGATGGTTCAAGGGCAGGGGTGTCATTGGTGGTGGTCTCGGGTGGCATGGCAGGTGAGGGTGGTGGCCGTGGTAGGCCTGTTCAGGTATGTCACGGGTTAAGGGTGAGGAATCAGGGATGTTTGAGTCCCTAGTCCACCTCGCCGGAGGGAGTCGGCCGTCCTGGTGGTGGTCCGTGTTGTAGTAGCCATAGTGGGGGTGGTCGCTGGTGGTTGTCAGCTAGGGTTAAGGGTTGTACGCGGCTGTAGTGGGGGTGCTAAACCGTGGTGTTGCTTAGGGTAGGTTTAGTTGTGTTATTTTAGTATGTTATTATTATTATTATTATTATTATTATTATTATTATTATTATTATTATTATTATTATTATTATTATTATTAACTTATTGTTAGTAATTGGTATTGTTAATTTTATTGCGGGTTAGAAGTCTTGTGTTACGGAAAGACATTTTTAGAAAGTTACTATTTTGGAAAGTTACTATATTTAGAAAGTCCTATTTTGGGTAACATTGTTTTGATGGGGGAACTTTCTAAATATAGAAAGTTTCTATAAATAGAACATGAACGTATGTTATGAGATTTAGAGAGTTTTATTAATTATATAATATATGTTTAGGTGGAGGTTTCCGCGTGGAACATTTTTAGTGGCAGTCGCGCACTTGTTGTTTTTTCTTCCGCAGTTTCGAGGTAGGGGAATATTTGTCTCTGTATTTATGAATTGACATGAGGATACTCATCGTATGATTGATATATTAAGCTGTGAATATATATTTTGACTGATTATTATTATTATTATTGATTGATGTGGAGGACGGAGATTGTGAATTGGGTCTTGTGATAAGGGTCTTGTGATAAGGGACTTGTGATATGGCCATGGGAGGTGTGATGTGTTGGGGGTATTGTGGAGGACTGAATTGGAGGAGATGGAGGAATTGTATATTGTGATATTTCATGTCTTAATCATATTACCTACTCAACCTCGTGTTGACCCTGTTTGTTGTTTGTTGTTGTGTCTGTGTTGATCCAATTAATTGGGGAGCAGAATGACAGGTTTAGACTTATGGATGCTGGAAGGGTGGAGAGGACTTGGACCAGACCTGTCTAGTGATAGCTCAGTCATTTTAGTTTTCACCGTACTTGAACTTTCAGTTTTGGTTTTTGGACAGTTGTAATTTCTTTGAGACTTTGTTTAACATTTATTTACTTAATAAAGTACTGAATTTCTTCCTTTGTTATCTACTACCTCGGGTAACCGAGATGGTAACACCCTTGGTTATTTGGGGAGTCCTAGTACAGGTCCCTAAATAAATGGGGGTGTTACAAAGTGGTATCAGAGCGAACGATCCTCGGGCCTAACCTAATTAACCCAATGAATGTAGGAAGAGTCTAAATAAAATGAACCCCGGGATAGAACTGTTAGGAGCACACTAAAGGAGAAGTATGAGTCTGGGGCCCCCTCACACTAAACCATAGGCCCTCTCAGTTTTACCCGGGAACCCTGAGTGCATACGAGCGAAATGGGTAGAATAGGGAAGAACGAAGGATGGTAGTAAAGCATGTTAAAATGGTTGGAAAGAACCCTCATGGTATATGATCTCGTTAGCATGAAAGAAAGAATATGGGCATGAAAGAATACGTGATAGTGAATACATAATTATAATAATATGAATGCATGAGATGAACGGTATTATATGTATACTTATTTCATGTCTAGTGATATGCGGTTATGTGATCCCTGAGCCATGTTATAGATAAATATTGTTAAGGCATGTTAGATTGCATGCGAGTCATGATGCTTAGGGAGTATAACCCTAACCTGAGTGAGTACCGCGAGTAAACTAGGACTCACTCCTTTTCTTCTATGTCTTAGAATGCCTCCAAGAAGGAATAATGTAGCTAACATCACCCAAGAGGAGTTAGACCGACTGATAGCTTAGAATGAGGCCCTAAAGGCCAGACGCATGGACTCACCAAAGATGAGCACCATCATCGCAAGGCACAATCCTACACAATTCACCGGGGAGGGAGAGCCTCACTTACTCGGTGAATGGTGTCGAGAGTTCAGCAACTTGTTCGAACTGATAGACTGCCTCGAAGAGTTGAGGGTAGACCAAGCTGCTCACTACTTTAGGGGGATGGCTGGTGACTGGTGGACTGGTAATAAGGGAGAAATTCGGGAAGCGGCTGTCGAGGATGGGATCAATCACGTAGAATGGGTCGCATTCAAGAGGATCTTGTTAGAAGTTTTCCTACCTGAGTTTCAAAAGAGCAAGCTAAGAGAAGAATTCGGACTTTTTCGTATGACTGATGAGATGACTGTGGAGGTTTACTACAGGAAGTTCCTTCAGCTGCTCAGCCATGTGGGAGAAATGGGGATGGATGAGGCAATGCTTGCCATGAAGTTCGAAAGGGGGCTAACCATTGTTGTCAAGAAGAGGCTCATTGCTGCCCCACCAACTACTGTTCGTGATATCTATTTGAGGGCTGGGGCAGCTGAGAGGCTCGCTGATATGATAAAAGAGGAGAAGAAGACTAGAAGTGATAAGAGGAAGATGGAGGCCTTGGGTGAAAATTCAGGGTCGAAAAAGCAGAATTCCAACAGGTACAGTGGTTACTTCAACCACAATACCTCAGCAAGTGCAAAGAACCAGAGTGGTGGTAACTACAAGAGTGGGGGTTCGGGAACCAGTTCCATGGGGATAGTGTGCTATGGGTGTGGAAAGACGGGACATAAGCAAGCTGTGTGTCGATCTACGGGAGGATATCAATCTGGAGGTTACCGTACTCCAACTTCGGGGTACAGTGGATCCCGCATGAATACTTCAGGGAATGGAGGCTACCGTACTCCTATGTCAGGCTATGGGGGAAATTCGAGATCTGGTACTAACAGCAACTACCAGAGGAGCTATAACAATTATCAAAACCGTTCCCACCATAACCAGTGAAATGGGAGTGGTAATAACCAGAAGACCGCAGCTGAAGGCAATCAGCAGCCAGGAGCAGCCACTACTAACCAGAGTGGAGTGAAGACCAGTGGCAAACTCTTTGCCATGGAGAAGCAGGCTGCCAAGGATGATGCTCATGTCGTGACTGGTACCTTTCTTGTGAATCTTAAGCCTACTTTTGTACTCTTTGACTCTAGAGTTACTCATTCTTTTGTGTCTAGAGAACATGCTAGGGTGTTAGAGCTTGATATCTATGATTGGGTGGAGGATTCTGTAACAATACCATCTGGGGAGTCGGTGTCATGTAATAGGGTCTTTCGGAGTGTGCCTATCAAAATTGGGGAAGTGGTTTTCCATTGCCACCTTATCGAGTTTCCATTGGGGGACTTTGAAGTAATCTTGGGTATGGATTGGCTTGGAAAATATCGAGCTTTCATTGACCGTTACCAGAAAAAGATATCTCTGCGAGGACCTAAGGGAGTGAGAGTGACCTATAGGGGATTCGTGGTTAAACCTAAGGTCAAATTCATATCCGTTAATACCCTTAAGTCGAGTCTGCGGAAAGGGGATAGTTTAATCTTGTGCCAAATGTGGAATTGTGAAACGGGAACTCCGGGTGTTAGTGAGATACCGGTAGTGAGGGATTTTGAGGGAGTGTTCCGGGATGATGTGTCAGGCTTGCCACCTAGGAGAGAGGTCGACTTTTCTATCGATCTCAAACCAGGTGCAGGACCAATATCGAAATCACCTTACCGTATGGGACCGAAAGAAATGGAAGAATTGAAGAAGCAACTGGATGAATTGGCTGAGAAGGGATTCATCTGGTCTAGTGTGTCACCCTGGGGAGCACCAGTACTTTTTGTGAAGAAGAAGGACGGGAGTCTGAGACTTTGCGTTGACTACCGAGAGTTGAACAATGTGACTATTAAGAACCGCTACCCCTTGCCTAGAATTGATGATCTATTCGACCAGTTGAGTGGAGCCGGGGTCTTTTCGAAAATTGATCTGAGGTCGGGTTACCACCAATTGAGAATTAAGGATGAGGATATTCCCAAGACCGCATTCAGAACAAGGTATGGCCACTACGAATTTGTGGTTATGCCGTTCGGGTTGACGAATGCACCAGCAGTGTTCATGGATTTGATAAATCGGGTATTCAGTCCATACCTAGATAAGTTCGTGGTTGTGTTCATCGACGACATCTTAGTATATTCCAAGAATCAGGAGGAGCATGAAGAACATCTGAGAACCGTGTTGAAGACTCTGGAGGAGAATGGATTGTATGCAAAGCTGAGTAAGTGCTAGTTCTGGTTGGAGAAGGTTGCTTTCTTGGGTCATGTAATTTCCAAGGAGGGGGTGTCGGTGGGCCCTAGTAAGATGGAGGCAGTAACCAGATGGCAAAGCCCGAAGAATGTGGGAGAGATTCGAAGTTTCTTGGGATTGGCTGGGTATTATAGGAGGTTTGTGAAAGATTTCTCAAAGTTAGCCAAGCCTTTGACATCATTAATGAGAAAGGAGAATCGCTTCGTTTGGGATGAGAGTTGTGAGAAGACGTTCTTAACTCTGAAAGAACGTCTGACAACAGCTCATATCCTTGCCTTGCCAGATGGAAGTGATAACTTTGAAGTGTATACGGACGCTTCGAAGCATGGGTTAGGATGTGTGCTAATGCAGAATGGGAGAGTGATAGCTTATGCTTCCCGACAGTTGAAGACCTATGAAGAGAATTATCCTACCCATGACCTGGAGTTGGGGGCTGTGGTTTTTGCAATAAAACTGTGGCGTCATTATCTGTACGGGGCCACATTTAAGGTGTTCTCCGACGACAAAAGCTTGAAGTACATCTACACCCAGCGGGAGTTGAATATGAGGCAAAGGAGGTGGATAGAACTGATTGGTGACTACGATATGCAGATTGTCTATCATGAGAGCAAGGCTAACGTGGTTGCTGATGCCTTGAGTAGGAAATATGTTCATGCATTGATTAGTGCCAGATCGAGGGTAAGACTGCACGGTGAGTTGGGAGAAATGGGAATTTACATGATACGGAAAGGGGATACTCTGAGTGATCTGACCGTAGAGCCCGAATTGTATGGAGAAATCAGGGAATTACAGAAAGAGGACTTGAGGATCCAGAAATGGCGAAGAATGATCGAAGGAAGTGACAGTGGGACCGAATCCAAATTCAGTGTCCACGCTAATGGTAGCCTGAGATTCAGTGAGAGATGGTGTATTCCTGATAATGAAGAGTTGAAAAAGAAAATCTTAACTGAAGCTCATGCTACGCCATACTCCGTTCACCCAAGGGGTGATAAATTGTACAAAGACCTCAATAAGACTTTTTGGTGGCCCAATATGAAAAAGGAAGTGGCCGAGTTTGTGTCGCGGTGTTTGACGTGCCAAAGGGTAAAAGGTGAGCACAAGAGACCTCAAGGAAAGATCCAGCCATTGGAGGTACCTGAATGGAAATGGGAGAATATCTCTATGGACTTCATCGTGGGGTTGCCTCGAACTCAGAGGGGCAACAACATGATCTGGGTAATCGTGGATAGACTGACCAAGTCCGCTCACTTTATTCCAATGAAAGATACCTGGAGTAAGGCTGAGTTGGCAAAGTCATATGTACAAAATGTAGTCAAGTTGCATGGCATTCCCAAGGATATTGTTTCCAATCGTGACTCGAGATTTATTTCTAGATTTTGGCAAGAGCTGCAAACCGCGTTGGGCACGCAATTAAAGATGAGTACCGCTTTTCATCCAGCCACAGATGGTCAAACGGAACGGACTATCCAGACTTTGGAAGATATGTTGAGAGCATGTGTGCTGGAGTTCGGAGGATCACGGGAAGAACGGTTAGGGCTGATAGAGTTTTTGTATAATAATAGCTACCATGCTAGCATTGGCATGGCTCCTTTTGAGGCATTGTACGGGAGGAGGTGTCGGAGTCCTGTATGTTGGGATGATCGCGCTGATGCTGTGGTTCTAAGTCCAGAAATGATACAGGAAATGGTTGAGCAAGTCCAGATAATCAGACAGAAAATGAGGACTGCCCAGGAAAGAAAGAAAAGTTACGCGGATCTCAAGAGGAGTGACATTTCATTTGAGGCCGGGGAGAAGGTACTACTGAAAGTATCTCCAATGAAGGGAGTGATGAGGTTCGGAAAGCGTGGCAAGCTAAGTCAGAAGTTTATTGGACCATTTGAGATTTTGGACAGAATTGGAGAGGTGGCATATCGATTAGCTTTGCCCCCAGCCCTATCCAAGGTCCATAATGTGTTCCATGTTTCGCAGCTAAGGAAGTATGTGAGTAACCCCACGCATGTGTTGGACCATGAAGTAATCGAGGTGGATGAGCAACTTGCTTATGCTGAGGTCCCAAAGAAAATTTTGGATCGGAAGATTCGAAAGACTCGGAATGGAGAGACAGTTTTAGTGAAAGTCTTGTGGACAAATCACAACGTGGAGGAGGCTACGTGGGAGTCTGAGGCGTCCATGAAGGAGCGTTATCCGCATCTATTCAATTAAGGTAAGTTACGAGGACGTAACTCTTTTTTTTCGTGGGGTAGAATGTAACATTCTGTGATTTTAACACGATTAAGTCGTGTTGTTTGTATAGTTGCTGGCAATATGAGTGGGCGAACTTCAGGACGAAGTTCATTTTAAGGGGGGAAGACTGTAATAACCCGTATTATTATTTACCTTTATAAAATTATGGGTCGACGACGTGTTTTGTACGTGACTAATTGGGTGTATATGGGGATCGAAATGGAGTTCTAGCCATCAAGAGTAGTAATAATTTTTATGTTCTAATTATGCTTTTGGTGGGGCTTGAACTTGTGAACTTTGAGGATACTTGGATGGGCCTCGATTGGTGTGAAAAACAAGAGAGCCCATACTTAGAAAATAAGAAACACGCTGAAACCTACTACTGCCGTCATATATAGACTGGTTTTGCTAACACCAAACCCTACCCTAATACAAATCTGATCACATCAAACCCTAGCCGCCTTGTCAGAGAAGGAAATAAATCTTATCACGGTGGTTGTAACCTAGTCTAAGGTGGTTCGTTTTGGCCAAGAGTCGGGTATGTTATCACAGCGTTTTTCTTGGTTGTCTGCGTTCGTTTTTGTGTCTCTGTTACAATTACTTTTATTTTATGAACAAGTCTCGTAATTGCATAATACCAGTATGTGACGTACGGTGGTCAGTGATGAACCATAGTTTGTCGTCTCTGACCACCCTAACACCGTCGTATATGCGTCTGAAGGTAGCTGTGTCAGCATGGTTGTCGGGTATATGTGTTCGTGTTTGTCTTTTGTTGTCTCTGTTTATGATAAAAGAAGGGGTCGTGGGTTGTTGTACATGTCAAGGGAGAGTCAGGGAGTAGACTAGTGGTTGTCGTGGTGGCCAGGAGGGTGTCGTATGGTGGTCAGGGGGGTTTTTCACGGTGGTTCTGGAAAGAGAGCAGGGAACGGGGATGTTAGTTTTCTTTTTGTCGTTTTGGTCAGATTGGTTTGGGAGTGGTACCACCGATGACTAGGGGGAGGTCGGTGCGGTGGTACCACCACAGTCTGATGGTTCAAGGGTAGGGGTGTCATTGGTGGTGGTCTCGGGTGGCATGGCAGGTGAGGGTGGTGGCCGTGGCAGGCCTGTTCAGGTATGTCACAGGTTAAGGGTGAGGAATCAGGGATGTTTGAGTCCCTAGTCCACCTCGCCGGAGGGAGTCGGCCATCCTGGTGGTGGTCCGTGTTGTAGTAGCCATAGTGGGGGTGGTCGCTGGTGGTTGTCAGCTAGGGTTAAGGGTTGTACGCGGCTGTAGTGGGGGTGCTAAACCGTGGTGTTGCTTAGGGTAGGTTTAGTTGTGTTATTTTAGTATGTTATTATTATTATTATTATTATTATTATTATTATTATTATTATTAACTTATTGTTAGTAATTGGTATTGTTAATTTTATTGCGGGTTAGAAGTCTTGTGTTACGGAAAGACATTTTTAGAATGTTACTATTTTGGAAAGTTACTATATTTAGAAAGTCCTATTTTGGGTAACATTGTTTTGTTAGGGGAACTTTCTAAATATAGAAAGTTTCTATAAATAGAACATGAACGTATGTTATGAGATTTAGAGAGTTTTATTAATTATATAATATATGTCTAGGTGGAGGTTTCCGCGTGGAACATTTTTAGTGGCAGTCGCGCACTTGTTGTTTTTTCTTCCGCAGTTTCGAGGTAGGGGAATATTTGTCTCTGTATTTATGAATTGACATGAGGATACTCATCGTATGATTGATATATTAAGCTGTGAATATATATTTTGACTGATTATTATTATTATTGATTGATGTGGAGGACGGAGATTGTGAATTGGGTCTTGTGATAAGGGTCTTGTGATAAGGGACTTGTGATATGGCCATGGGAGGTGTGATGTGTTGGGGGTATTGTGGAGGACTGAATTGGAGGAGATGGAGGAATTGTATATTGTGATATTTCATGTCTTAATCATATTACCTACTCAACCTCGTGTTGACCCTGTTTGTTGTTTGTTGTTGTGTCTGTGTTGATCCAATTAATTGGGGAGCAGAATGATAGGTTTAGACTTATGGATGTTGGAAGGGTGGAGAGGACTTGGACCAGACCTGTCTAGTGATAGCTCAGTCATTTTAGTTTTCACCGTACTTGAACTTTCAGTTTTGGTTTTTGGACAGTTGTAATTTCTTTGAGACTTTGTTTAACATTTATTTACTTAATAAAGTACTGAATTTCTTCCTTTGTTATCTACTACCTCGGGTAACCGAGATGGTAACACCCTTGGTTATTTGGGGAGTCCTAGTACAGGTCCCTAAATAAATAGGGGTGTTACACCATCTTTTGAACTTAATCCTAAAAATCCAGTCCGCCACCACCTGTAATTATTGTTAAAAGATATACGAGACATTATGCTAAGGACAAGAAGACAGATCCGAAGAAAAAGAGCAAGTAGTGTTGAAGTAGTGTTTTGGTATTTTATTGGAAAAAACTTGTTTTGTCGTACTTGAAGTAGAAATTCTATCTGGTTTGTGTTTTTATTTTGTCGTAGCAAATTAGCAGCAAAAATGTTATTTGGTTTGGGGATATTTTGGCTAGAAATGCTTATTTAGTGACCAATTTATGATAATCATCCCCCGTTTTGCAGTATTTATTAGCTATTTTATATGCTAAAGAAGTTTTGCAAATGGTTAATTTGAATAATAAGGTGGTCAATGTGTATGATATAAGTGGTCACTCTGTATGATAGAAGTGGTCACTCTGTAAAGTTAGTTGTTGAAAATAAAAAAGGGTCACTATGTTTGATAGAAGTGGTCGCAAACAAAAGAAAAATGGTCACTCTGTATTCAATATTACTCACCATAACCGTTTTATAAAAGTTAAAAGTACGAATATAATGGTCACAAATCATAGTATATGTGGTCACATATAATTGTTAAAAATGACAAAAGCGAATAAATGTTATAAGTGGTCATTCTGTATCATAGTATGATATAGAGTGGTCACAAATAACAGAAAATTGGTCCCTCTGTAATGAATATTACTCACTCACCATGACCGTTTTATAAAAGTTAAAATTAGGAATATAATGGTCACATATTATTCTATATGTGGTCAAATATCATAGTGTAATGGTAAAAAATGCTTAATTGTTAAAAATTACACAAATGCGCAAAAATGTTTTATAAGTGGTCACTCTGTAACACAAAAGTGGTCACAAACGGACACTAGTTCAATGTCATGAAAGGAAAAAAACTACAAACAGTAGTTTAATGTGATGTCACAAAAAAAACTTAAACTCCTAATAATAAGCTATTACAATGGAGATTAAATTAACTTAAAAGAGACGAGGGATCAATATTGTCTTCTCTGGGGGCCATAACTTTTTGGCTAGAAGTGGTTACACCTTGAGATGAACAAACAAAATATCTCTCGTACGCGGGAGCTCCGGGACTTTTTAAGCGACAAGTCCCCAACCTTATTCAAAAACCCATTGCGCTAGCATGAGATTCATATATCGAGTATAATGTCTCCCATTTAAGACTCGTCTCCCAGCCAATGAACGAAGTAACTCTGCACCTGAATAATATACATACAAAAAATGCTCAGTTCAACAGACAGTTCATAATAATATAATATGGTCACCATTTAATATAATATGGTCATCTGTAACTACAAGATGGTCACCAAAACGAAAACCAGACATTTCTAAACATCTACATCAGACAGTTCATAATAATATAACATGCCCACAAGTAACTATATCATGGTCAACTGTAACAAAAACATGGTCACCAAAGTTTATAACGTATCTCATTTCCACATAAGAAAATAAACTCCATTGATATGAAAAAATTAAAAAAGAAACTTATCAAACTAACAAAAGAACTTATTAAACACACATATTCAAATTTGAATATGACTTTCTGAAAAAAAAAAAAAAAAAAAAAAAAAAAAAAAAAACTTATGAAAGTAACAAATGAGTTGTGTAATGGTGAACTCAACCTCAACACTTACTGATAAACTTATAACAAAATTACGTGGTCGTTATCATTTATAACATGACTTCTAAAAATATAAACATGGTCAATACTTGCAGACAAACATAAGGAATTTGCTAACCGTCAGTATTGCAGTCATTCTCCTGGGCTTGGTTTTCTGCCATAACTGTAACATCATTGGGATTGGAAGTTTCTTCATGGTTTACATCAGATCGTTGCACTAAAGATGATTCATTGTCTATCATCATTGGGGTGAGAATAATATCACTATCCATGAACATTGTATTTTTTTTGTTTGTTCTTATTTTTTAGTTATGAAGAAGATAGTGAATTATTGTTGCAGGAATGATTATTGTTTAATTGTTGAAGAAACGGATGAAGCAAGATGCATGAATGAATGTTGCAAATGCCAAGAAACATTTAATCATTTCCTTCCATGGGAAAATAGGGATGTATAGGAAAACTAATTGTATTGGAAGAATAATAGAATGTTTGAAAAATAAAATAGGTATTAAAACTTATTAGTCAGTTGGATATCCATTAAATACAACCGGTAAAATAGACCCGTTGCATGGTATCCATTTGTGCAACGGTCTTATAGTAGTTTTTGTGAAAACAAAAATCCTCTAACTTTTTCTTTTGTTTGGTGTTGCACGTGCTACACCACCCTTGAGTGTGGGTCCGCCCGTGATTGCGCACCCAAACCTATCCCTTAATACTACTAGAATAATTACTAGATTATTGAAGTAGTATCTTAAATAATTTATAATATCATATTAATATACTGGTAAAATCAAGAATATTAGAAAGAATTAATTATGTGATTCTAAAACTATCTTTAGAGAAAAAGATGAGAGGGATAAAATTATGCAACAACTTTGCTTGAGATAAGAATGAGAAAGCTCTTGTTTTTTTTACAAGAGTCGCAAACTAGAGTAGAGAAGAAAGGGTCAATGTATGCCCTTAGTCTTACCAATAATATTAGGCTTCCATGGCTAGGTTGTAGGGTAATGTCTGTAATGATGATGTTTATTTTACATTAAAATAAACCATCAAATAACTAATTAGTCCGTCTATTTTCTCTAGTGGATAAAATTGATTTCATTTTAAGTTTATCATCTTGTCAAATGTAAAAGGTAGGTCATGTGTCACACACTATGCCCATATGTATTTCAATGCATATGTAACTTCTTAAATATCATTTTATAATACTCAAATTTCCTATGACAATTTAACTAGTAATTCATGATTACAAGTATTTAAAATGGATCATAAAAATATAATTCACAACACTTGTAATTATATTATTCATTCTTATTTTATTTGTTTCATTAAACAAAATTTTAGTAATAAAACACTTTAATTACTAAAACGTATTATATTTAATCGAATTACAATAATAAACGTGTTATCTCTCATGACTAATTAATTTATCCATTAGGGGAATTGTCCATTAGGTGTGACCTTAAGGGATCAACCGATCATTACTGCTATACGATAGTAACGTCAAACTCTAGCTAATCAATCGTTACCGATTAATGTTGATCAATTGACTATGTAAATGAAGCATCCCTTGCATATTCTTATTATGAGATTTAAACATGTGATCGCACTATTGTTGAGGACACTCACTCCAACAATTATAGCAGCATGTAATCCAACAACATACACAACTATTCATGTAACAACAATGCCAAATCATGATACCTATACCTATTTTATCAATATCAACATGCAATTCTCTTATACTGCCGCATTCCATATTATACTCTTTCACCACAACATGCCACATTCATACATCAATATAGCATAGAACAAACGCACATATTCCTATTTCTATCCATAGTGACCGAATTGAATTTGTGTGAGCAAGTTAGCGGTTTCGGGACGTCTCCCAAATCTTTGTAGTAGCCTCTCACAACTCTCATCCGGGTTTATTTTATCTAGACACCTACATTCATTTGGTTCACTGGTTTTAGGTTCTAAGATCGTTTCTCTAATACCACTTTGTAACAGCCCCATAAACCAAGGCCTTCAAAGACCCTCAACCTGTGAAGATATTACCGTCTCGGTTAACCTAGGTAGAATATCAAATAAAAGCCATGAATATTAAATAATACTTTATAAGAGTGTCATACAACTGAATCCAAAAACCAAACTAATTGAACATCTGAAATCAAAAGACAACGAAAGCTAAACTAATTATTCTAAGTGGTGACTCATCCTCCATCCCCAGCCTCACGCACATCATTAGTTAAGGGATTATACCTGCTGAGAATTTGCTCACCATTACCAATAGTTCATCATAGTACACAAAACACTACTGCAAAAATAGGCTTAAAGAACTGTTGAAATTAGCTTTAGAGAACACCTTAGAGGCATTCTCCAACTCAGTGTTCTCTAAAGCTTAGAGAACTGTTATAAGAGGCGTTTTGTATTCACAATCATAGAGAACGCTGAAATAAGGTTTAAAGAACACCTGATAAGCATTTTCTTTTCCTAGGAAAAGAGAACGGTTGGGTAAGCCAACAGTTCTCTATTCTTCTTAATTTTTCAAAAAAAAAAATCTTATACGTATTTTACAAATTGAGAAATACTGAAAGTTTTAAAAAAAAAGACAGAAAATAGAAGAAAGTAGTCACTTTTATTACTTCAAAAGTGTCATACACCGTACCATTAATAACCATCCAAAACACCATATATTCGGAAATACGCCCTATACAAACTTCTAATTTACAAATGACAAATTACACAAACTAAGATACATCTATGATTAATAGTTGCACAACCTATTGGGATGGACAAAGTACTGAATAATAGTTGCAAGTAGTAAACATAAAGCACCAGCTGGTGAAGTCGAACCAGTAGTTAGATGACTCGGATCCATCCATTGGCTTGGCTTCTGCTATTGCATTATCATTTGTGACATATTCTTGAGGTATTCTCTCATTTTTGGGCACAATGATTCCCGCAACACCTGATTGGACCGCTAATCGTGCAGCAGATAAGCAAATATGGATGTAGGAAATGTTATATATACAGGATTACAGGCCACTTCATTAGTTAAAATTATAGGCCACTTAATTAAATCGGGTTTCGGTTGAAGGGTTTATGACCCGTTTATATGTGACACACACCCAACACCACCCCATGTTTGCCAGGTCTAGTTTCAGCAATAACAAGTATTGCAAAGCAGACCCTAGAAACTAAAATTAAAATTCAACATACCAACATGTCCAAATATTCTTTTTAAAAAGTTTGCATAGGCAGAGGATGAGAAAGGGTAAATAAAAAGAAATTGCTGTAATGCTCGGTCCTCACCCTTATCCTATAACTCCTGGATTTTTGACGGTGCATTGGTGGTCGAATACAAGACCTCCTGATTTATGCAGTTTTACCACATCGACTTTAGGCTTACTCTTCAGCATGTCTCTAAGCTTACTACAAAGGTTTTTCTACACAGTTGAGGAACAAATTAACACCCCACAAGAAGAGACAATTCACATGAGTCTTACACAATCTGAAACCCAGACATAAAACTACAAAAGTAAACAAACAGCTGCAGCATGATTGCTGCCAGTGCAAAGATAGCTGCAATTACTAAACATATACCTATAAAAGGACCCTATAATAAAGGATAATTAGTAGACAACTTGTTAACGTCTCAGCCATTTCCAATAGCAGAAACGTCTCAGCCAACTCCTCGCACTTTTTCTATTTTGCTCATCGTTGTCCTACGATTTCCTGCACATTGAAATGTCAAAAATGATCTAATTAGTCAGCTTGATTATTTTTACATAATGCGGTCACAAATTGCATAAAACATATTCAAACACTTAACATACAGACCAATGTATACCAACCTATAAAATACATAAGATATAAAGAGCCTTAAATAGTAAGAGATATATGCATAACCAAGTAGAATACATAAGATATAAGATCATTAAACAGTAAGAACGTCATAAGTTCTTTGGTCCTTGGCAAATTTGGTGGTAGACTCCTGATGCCCATAATCAACACAGAAATACAAGGCCACTGCAAAATATAAGAATGATGGCTTAAATAACTGCTTAACAACCAACAACTAATAGACAAGTAAATCTCCTTACAACTAATACACAAGTAAATCTCCTGAAAATGACCATTTTTACTTCTAAATAAAGTAATCTTGCAATAAATCATTATAAGGAAGTCTCATATGAGAATCTTATCAAATTCCGAGTCCAGTACAAGAAAAAATGAAGGTAAACTAACCTGTGGCCAAGGAATATCCAGGAGCTCTAAACTTTGGTGGCTCGAGCATAAGTTCCAAATTCACAACACCATTGTAGCCATGACGGATAGACGTACCATTGAGTCGAGTACAGCGAGTCCCGACATATTTTTACTCGATCATTGAGTGAGTAAAGCGAGTCACTCTTGTCTTCACCCTCTTGTTGGTTTGTGATTCTACTACTTTTTTTCATCAATTCACTGCCCTTTCGATCAAAATTTGTTGAGTACGAACGACCACGACATAATATTTTAGATTATTCTAACAAAATAGTAATTTCAACAAGATGGGCAATTATATCAACATACCAATTGAAAACTAACACAGCAGATGAACACAAATTGGGAAATTGGGAATTACGGTTTACTTTAAATTGAAAACGAAAAATTAAACAAGAATAACAAACTTACCAATTGAAGAGGAAAAAGGACATGACGAGTGAAGCGAACTTGAAAAGGATGCGGCGAAGAAATTGAAGAGGATTATCGGAGCAGCCGAAGCGGCGCGCGAAAAAATTTGAGGAACATGTATAGGAAGGAAGACGCTAGGTTGAATTGTATGATTCTAATTGCCTTTAGTTTAAAGGTTGAAATGATGAATTGAAACGGTGTACGAGAATTATTAATGTAACAATATAATTAACAATTTAAGAATTAATATTTAATAAATAGTAATTAACATAATAATAGGAACAAGAATATGCGCCTTTTTGTACACACATAGATAATGCTTATTATGTTAGGTGTTTTTTATTATAGTTTTAAATAACAGTTGTGTGTTTAGAGCGTTCTCTATTAATCTAGAAGACGCTTATCCAATTAAGGCGTGTTCTTTATCTAGTGTTACTTATTCCATTAATTGTAGTAGTGAAATACACATGCGTCAGTTACTGTAAATTATAACTCATCAGAAAGAATGTATAAATAACTAATATAAACATAAACAATAACCATCCCGTATCCGACTACACATCGTAACATGTAGTACCGGTGGAGACCGTAGCTATGCCACCCTAACCCCGCTTATCCGCGATAAGCAATACCCAGATCTTTAACGTGCACATCCCCTCCGTGGCCGGAACAACGTAGGGCGGCCGTGGGATTGCGATCCATATCCCGACAATGGTCCCAAACATTCAACAATAATACCTCAATAGTAATCATAATTGCAATTCAACAATAATACCTCGATATCACATAAACATACATCGTCGTATATAACAGGTAAGTGAGTAGGAAACCCTACCTCAAGGTAATCTAGCAAGACTAGAAACACAAGCGTTCTTCTACGAATCCTCCTCATATATCAACATAGAAGTCTTATTAATAATCGTGAAAGTGACAGTATAACACACATTTCGAGGCGGTGAGGTGCATGTGGTCCATCAAAGTGATGAGCTGACAGTGCTAACGTAGAATGTAATTTGACATACTACACTGAAAGTGATGACGTAACACACACTTCGATGTGATGATGTGGCATGCGGTACGAGGTGATGAGTTGACAGTGCTAACATGGAATGTAATTTGATGACGTGGCACGCGGTACGAGGTCCATCAAAATGATGAGGTGACAGTGCTAACGTGGAATGTAATTTGACGTACTACATTGAAAGTGACGACGTGACACACACTTCAATGTGATGACGTGGCATGCGGTACGAGGTGATGAGTTGGCAGTGCTGATGTGGAATGCAATTCGACTTACTACGGTGAAAGTGACGGTATGATACACACTTTGAGGTGATGACGTGACATGTTGTTTGAGGTGATGACGTAATATACCGCATATAGATACATATTTCTTCTCAAAAATTTATAAGTCATCAATACCTATATGACATTGTAAATCAACTCGCTGTGGATGGGGTTTTGACCCGCAATTTACGGGTCAAAATGGGTTCGGGTATCTTTTGGGTTCGTGTTGAAAAAATCAGATTATTTACGAGTTACTTACAGGTCGGATTACGGCCAATTTTTGGATCGGGTCGGGTCAGGTTTTAACATGTCTAATATTATATGATTTTCAATTCAATGAAAAAATATAATAAAAAATAAATTTCAACAATGGTGACTACTTGATACATAAAATCATGCAGACGTAGTTAGCCCACAATATGATTTGGTCTTTGGACTTGGTTTTTCAATATTTAGTGTGTTGAGAACAAAAAAGAATGATGATGCTAGAAGTGTAGATGCATAATAAAAATGTAGGAAAAGATATAAAGTATGGAGTGGATGAATTAATGAAGAGTTTAGTGGTAATTGGAAATTAGATGATGCGTAAAATATTTGAGGTGAAGTTGTTATGATTTATGAAGGATGATTAAGATGAGATAATAAAGGCCGACATTTTAGAAATAGAATTAACCTGAAGAACGGAGTCTCAAGTTGATCCGAATCCATCTACATCTAATCACGACAAACACCAGAAACCCAAGAATATTAGTTCAACAAAGATCTGTAGCTTAATTAATCCACTTTTCATATTTCAGATTTCAGATTTCATATTTCAGATTTCAGATTTCAGATTTCAGATTTGTCTCTCCATCATCTCCCCAACCAAATCAACCCTCCTTTTTTCTCAGACTCAAATCAAGCATTCAAACCATTTTCATCTTTTTCTACCCTAACTCAAATCCCCAATTCAATTCCCCAATTATAAATGATTAGATAGATAGATGATCATTAGACAAGAAAAACAACAAGAAGAAGAAGAATTGAAGAAATGCCAAGCGTAGCAGTCAAGTTATACAGCGTCTTCTTCAAATTCCTCTTGAAGCACCGTCTTCAAAACATTACCCAGATTCACAATAACAACATCGACGGTGCTGCTGCTGATTTCGGTGTCACATCGCGCCCCGAGGAATCGGTAGCGGCCGCAAACCCGGCATTCACTGACGGCGTCGCTACTAAAGATATCCACATTGATCCATCAACCTCCTTATCCATCCGTATCTTCCTTCCTGACTCCGCCGTCCTCCCAGACGGCCCCGCGCATCTCCGTCGCAACAGCCTCCCAGTCACCCCCGTCTCCTCCTCCGCCGACCACCAATCTCAAGCGCGCCGTAACAGCTGTGCCAATACTAATAATACTAATGGTGGGTCCGCCCCCGGCCCCGGCCCCGGCCCCGGGACTGGGGGTGCCGCTGTTTATAGAGGGTACTTGCCAAAAGGAAACACAAATGTGAATCGTACAAGGAAGATGGCGGTGATGTTGCAGTTACACGGGGGTGGGTTTGTCAGTGGGAGTAATGATTCCGTCGCTAATGATGCGTTTTGTAGGAGAATTGCCAAGTTGTGTGATGTAATTGTGGTCGCCATTGGGTATAGATTGGCGCCGGAGAATAAGTATCCGGCTGCGTTCGAGGACGGGTGGAAGGTGTTGTGTTGGTTGGCTAAGCAGGCTCATTTAGCTGAATGTAATAAGTCTTTAGTCTATAATGGTGGGAGTAATGCTCATGAGAGTAAGAAGTTGGATGGTATAGCTCGACATACCGTTGCTGATACTTTTGGGGCCTCTATGGTTGAGCCTTGGTTGGCTGCTCACGCTGATCCTTCCAGGTTCCTTTCTTTTTCTTTTCTTCCTTTTCGGTATATGCTTCAATGCAATGTCAGGTAGCAATAATTCTATTTTTTGTTTCTTAAGGCATGAATAACAAGGTTTTCAATCACCCCCCTCGCCCGGCAATTTACATGAGCCCTTGACGTGCTGGATAATGTTGTTATTGTTGTTGCTTAGCCGGTTTTGCCTTGAGATTGGCGTATGAATGTTTATCTGATGTTTTTGTGGCTTGGTTAACTTGTTTGCTGAGCCTTGCTTCCTAGGAGATGTGTCTCTGTACTTGCTTTTGTACCAAGAATTTATATCAGTTGCGCGTCATTTTTTTTTTGACAAAGCTATGTTATTTTTTAATCTTGATATTACCTTGCGTCGCCATTTGCCCACACATGTGATAGTTGGACACTTCCTTTAAACCAACAATATAAGGATTTTCCCCTAGACAGTTGTTCTGGCATATTCTTACGCACTCGTGTTGGACACTTTGACGAGTTTGAGTAACATAGCGCGCATGTCAACTAGCCTATATATTTAGTCCATTTCGAGGCGGAAGAGGAGAGGGGAAATGGTTCTGACTCTCATGCTAATGCTATTGAACAAGTTTAGAATGTTAATTGAGTTTTCCGTACGTAACTGTGATGAAACATGTCTTGTGGTGTTTAAGATGACAATTATACAAGGTGGGTTTAGAATTCTTATCTGTGTAGTTATGTCCTTTTGGATTTGATTTTTGCTATGAACATTGTTGGCGGTGGGGGACTGGAGGTGCCCATTACATCACCAACAAAGAAGCCTTAACCCCGCCAACATGTTTTCTCCCGGCTTGGCAAAATGAATGGTCTTGAGGCTAGATAATAATTAGTAAAATTTTGGAAAATGCAAAGACATGATTAAAAAAATCAGGGAAGGTAGTTGAAAATTAAATGAATAACTAACTTGTGTATAGAGTAAACAGAACTAATGTAAAAAGGTGATAAACCTTTTGAAAGAGAGTTAAGCAAAGGCTTAAATAGTATAGGAGACTTGGGCACTTTAGATCATTTACCCATATCCTTCTATATACACTTGAAGGGTTATGTATCCCTTGTGCTCCCATTCGTTAGTGTGATTTGTCTGGTTAATAAGAATACGATCGCTAACCTCGTGTATGGTCTGGTGGTCTTGATCCTATTATTTAATTGCTTCAGCGAAGAGATTTGTGTGTAGGTTGTATTTTGTTGGGGCTTTTATCCTTCTTTCAAGCATCACACAGATGTCAATTTTGACTGATTTTTTTTTCTGCATTAAACGCATTTTCAAGTTATCCCCAAGGACATCAATGGTTGCATTTTCCCCCTTCTTTCATCACTCCAAGGAATTTATTTTCATTATTGAATATTAGCCTAGTCAGTGTCTTTATGATAAAAGAAAAGAATCAGAGATTCCTGCTTTAGCATCACTGAATAAATCATCTTGCAGATCTATCTCCTTGTGGAAGCGGAGATCATGACAACTAATGTTTTTTGTTTCCAATGCTTTTACTATATTGCACTTTTTTTGACTTTATTCTTCGTTAACCAAACATTTGGTGTTAAATGATATGCTAGGAATTTTGGAAAGTATTAGAGTGTGCTCCCCTCACGTTGTTGGCCCATATTCTCCTACGATGTAGTTCAATTTTGGTCCATGAAAAGTTCACATAATGGAGTACTAATTTGGCATTGTTTTTCAATGTAGCATAGTTAAGTTAAGGTCTGTTTAGTTGATTACAATGATTTGAAAGTACATGCTACTCCTCTTAGTATTTGTTTGCATAATCTCATACTCCTGGATTTCTGGAGGATTTTTTTAACCTAGAGACATTTTGCAAACCATTAGTCTTATAAAGGGATTCCAATCAAGAGATGTACCTTTGTTTTTACATGCTTAACTATACAGCAACTTACAAGGCATCTTCTGTGAGAGCTCCCTAATAGCAACAGAGGAACCAACCACTCTATTATTTCTGATGGGATTGAGTGGTTTGCAAAGACCTGAATGATATACCCTTCCTTTACACTGGACTAATTTACATCTTGTTGTTACAATTTCCTTTACTGCTTTTTGAGCAAGACACGATATTAAATGTGTGTTTGGGTAGGCAACTCTTCCTTTGTTGGTTCACAATGTTGCGTGTTTATACGTAGTCTATAATCTTCTTGTTTTTTCAATTTTTTTGAAGTTTAAGTTTTGTCTAAATTTTGAAATAGACATGTTCATGAAATAATTGACATCATGGAGTATACAGCGTGGAGTCTTGGCAGAATCTAGATTAAATTATCAATATCTTGTCCAAATTTCTTATTGCTAGCTAAAAGTTGTTCTTTTAACCATTTAGAGAGCCAGTGTTGGCATGGTTAAAACTATATTTTGGTTGCCTTCCTCTATAGCCATGTAAGGAGCTCTCTCTTGTTGCATGTGATTGTATTCTCTTCTTCTTTGGTTTGTGTTTTTTGGGGTCTTGGGAGGTTATAATTGTGAATTATTTTTAACCGGTAGTGTTTGACCAAGTTACAATGCCAATATTTTGCCAAAAGCCTCAAATTTTCTGCATAACCGGTAGTGTTTGACCAAGTTATGTAAACATTGGGCTTATTTTTAACAAGGGAATAATGTATTTGATAGATCATGTGAACAATGTGAAATACTAGAAAATATATGTTCCTTGATCTACCCCCCAGATATTGTGAGATATTGTGACCATCTGGTTTGGTAATGTGTTTGCCTGAATTTCGATTTAAATTTAAGAAACTATATTTAAACCGAAATTTCTACTATACTAGAAAATCTTCAAGTTCAATATCATTAATTTCATCACTCTTCTTCAAATCATCTCCAAATGTATTTATGAATTTTGAGGGTCTAAGGCCCTGTTCTTTTGGACTTCAAGTCACTTAATTTAAGTTCACTTCAGATCCTATAAGTTCAGTTCAGTTCAGTTCAGTTCCTATAAGTTCAGTTCAGTTCCTATAAGTTCAGTTCAGTTCAGATCCTATAAGTTCAGTTCAGTTCAGTTCCTATAAGTTCAGTTCAGTTCCTATAAGTTCAGTTCAGTTCAGTTCAGTTCCTATAAGTTCAGTTCAGTTCAGTTCAGTTCCTATAAGTTCAGTTCAGTTCAGTTCCTATAAGTTTAGTTCATATAAACTCAATTAAGAGAAGTTATATACGGAATATTATTTTTAACAACCGATATAAACATTTCTTTTAATTATTCGATACACGTTCTCTATAAAAAAAACAACTCATTAATAATTTACCCGTCTTTTACTCTCTAATTAATGCCAAACTATCATCCTCATTAATGCCAAAAAACAACAACTCATCATATGACGCCCTCACCCTCACCAATTGTCACTCTCCCATTAATCAGTTTCTTCATCACCATTGTTAGAGAGAAAATAAATGGTTAGAGAAAATTGTAATAGTGAATTATTTTTTATCGTAATGTAATTGTAGTATAATGTATGAACTATGAACAAACCATTATATATAAAGCTGAAAATATTTTAAACTACCTTGTATTTTAGACTAATTTTTTATCAATGTCATCTATTGGATAATAATAATAATAATAATAATAATAATAATAATAATAATAACAATAACAACAACAACAACAATAATAATAATAATAATAACAATAATAGTTAACTTAAATTAAAATAAAGTTAATTAAGTTCGGATTTTATAAGTTCAGTTCAGTTTTTATAAGTTAAGTTCAGTTCAGTTCCTATAAGTTCAGTTTACTTCAGTTCAGTTCCTATAAGTTCAGTTCAGTTCCTATAAGTTCAGTTCAGTTCAGTTCAGTTCCTATAAGTTCAGTTCAGTTCCTATAAGTTCAGTTCAGTTCAGTTCCTATAAGTTCAGTTAAGTTCAGTTCCTATAAGTTCAGTTCAGTTCCTATAAGTTCAGTTCAGTTCAGTTCAGATCCTATAAGTTCAGTTCAGTTCAGTTAAGTTTCAGTCCAAAAGAACAGGGCCTAATTTCTTCAATTTAGGGTTTAGATGACCATTTGGGTTTACTTTATTTTATTTCAAAGAACAAACCCAAAAATTCCTTTTATTAACCCTAATACCCAAAAATATTAAATTAAGGAGTAAAGAAGAAGATGAGGTTGAAGAAGGGGAAGATAAAGAACAAGAAGAAGAAGAGGAAGGTGGAAATTAATAATGATAAGAGAAACTAAGAAAAAGGATATTTTGGTCATTAACAAACACATTTTGGGAGGAAATTTTAAAAATGCCGGTGTATTCCACTTTTTTACTTGGTTGGATTTTGAAATCAAATTTTAAAGTTTTGATATTTAAAGGTAGTAAATTTTAAAAAAAAATTATAAAAGGGAGTAATTTTGTGAAAAAGTGATATATAAAAGGGAGTAATTGATAATTTACTCTAAATTTTATCGTATGTATTTAGTTTTGATGGTAATTTTATGTTTAAACAATGTGTAGGTTAATTGTAGTTTTAAGTGTAAACATTAAAATGTATGTCAATTTGGTCTTATTTACACCATTATTAAAGCCACTTCATTATCGGTTCATCCATCGGGTTGAGTCAATATTGGGTCACTGGTCAATTTCGGTTCACCCAGTTTTTGGTTCTATTGGGTCGAGTTTCGGGCATGTCGGGTCAGGTCAGCTTTTGTTAGCTCTACTACAAGAAGGTGAAGTGGCAATAGGTGGTGGTTTTTCATACTTGTATGTTTGTTGCAAACTGTTTCCTTCATAACCAGAAAAAAAGCTACCAGTGCTCCTTGCCTACTTTTCTAAAGCCATCTTATCTTACCAAGTCATTGGAGCTGCTTTCAAAATTCTAGCCACTTGAAAGAACTTAGTATGGAAGACAATGATTCATGCAGGAGGGTGTTTCAGTTGTACACCTCTAATATGGAAGACAAATGATTCATTCATGTACTTGCTTCATTCATTTGGATTTGTACTACGTTTTCCATTTTAAGATTCACTTATACAATTTCATTCTAGAGTAAATTTTGAATTCAGAAAGATACAAATACCATCAACTATGTGAATTTCAGTATCCATCCTCTTGTACTCTCCATTGACATATATACCCTTCCCACTTACCCATTTCCTAAAACCTGCATCATATATAAATGCAGTGAATCCAAATGAACAAAGAGATCGGAAATTTTCTTTCTTCTCCACATTCTGGATGTTTTATTGTAAGTAAATAATGGGAGATCAACCAGACAAAGAGTATTATCCATTCATGCATCTCGAGTGAGGCTTCTTTATTCTTTGTTCTTAGTCTATATCCATGAGTTTGTGGTGCTTGATTATATTCAATAATTCAAACTAGTTGGAAACTGTTATGACATATCATTGTTACGACATTGCTCATTTATCTCCCTGAGTTCATCTTTAAATGTGGCTGTGAACGGTTTGGTTAGTCTTTCAGTGTAGTCTTTTAACGTCGCCATATCAACTTCTTCCTGAAACAAGATATAACAGATTGTTGGACAGGTGCATCATTTATGAGTGAACGCGCTTATTATAGACAAAATACTTGATGGTTTGACACACATTATTGTAGAGACGCTTCTTACTTAACCGAAATACATTTATAATAAGCCTTAGCTACTGTCATAATTTATTGCACGAGTGTAGTTGTCGTTGATGGGTTGTTTTCTAGGAGTAGTATCTTAGTGTAAAAAACAATTTACAAAAAGATTTACTGTCTTCAGATAGGTTTTCTACGATCTCTTCGGTCAACTTGCCATTGTCAATCAATTTCTGTATGCTATTCTGTGCTGTGTTAGTTTTAAAAATACTTTTGCTATGCATTCTGATTATGCTTATAATTTAGTAACATTAAAAATACTGTGGAAGCAGATGTGTTCTTCTTGGAGTTAGCTGTGGTGCAAATATTGCAGATTACATGGCTAGGAGAGCCGTCGAGTCGGGGAAGCTTCTAGATCCTGTTAAAGTGGTGGCACAAGTGTTGATGTATCCATTTTTCATAGGTAGCGTCCCCACCCATTCGGAGATAAAACTAGCAAATTCATACTTCTACGATAAGCCAATGTGTGTTCTTGCATGGAAGCTCTTCCTTCCAGAAGAGGAGTTCAACCTCGACCACCCAGCAGCCAATCCCTTGGTCCCTAACCGGGGGCCACCATTGAAACTTATGCCTCCGACATTGACAGTGGTGGCAGAACATGATTGGATGAGAGATCGGGCCATTGCCTACTCGGAAGAGCTGCGGAAGGTCAATGTTGACGCTCCTGTTCTCGAGTACAAAGATGCAGTCCACGAATTTGCTACGCTCGACATGCTTTTGAAAACCCCACAAGCTTTGGCTTGTGCTGAAGACATTTCCATCTGGGTTAAAAAGTACATTTCGATGCGTGGTCACGAGTTTTCCTACTGAGTTTTCTTCTTTTTCTCCTTTCGGCCGTCCTTGTTCGTTGCTGTTGTGATATCTTAGCTGTGTTTATCTACGTGTAAGTGCCATGTTTATTGGTTAGCTGATGCTTACCAGCGGATGACCTTATTAAGAAAATTTTCCCTTGTGTATCTAAATTGTATTTGCCTTGATGATCATTATGACCGCGAAGATGTTGAATCTTATGACTTGAAGAGTTGCAGATTATCTTTCACAGCTTCGCAATGTTAGGAGAGCGACAGAGCGTACTTGCCTTCCTTGTAACAAATACCGTTTCATTTAGAGGAATCGTCTACATGAGACATTTCGGACTAACGATATCAGTCGTATTAACTAAACTGAAATAGTTTCCTTGTTCACTCTTTTCTCTATTAATTGACAGACGCTCGATTACTAGATAAACTATGAGCTTGCTTATTACTATTATTACTCTGAATAAAAATCGAAGACAACCAGCAGCGAAGCATTTTAAAGCAAAAGGGATAGCTCTACATTCTAGAATGATTATGGCTTTGAATCTACTGATAACTTTGGTTTAAAATCGGCCACCATCAAAATCATCTTTTTGGATTTCCTACGGGAAATGAAAAATCTACCGCGTACCGTAGAACCTAGCATCAACTGCAGCCGCGAAATAGGGGTCTAGTAACAGCGGTCGCCCAATACCAAGGAATAAGTTGAAAGATTTATTAATTAAATCTAGTAAACAAATTGAGTTACGTCGATTTGGTGCTTGTGTCATATATCAATGAGTTACAACACCTCAATCCAAACCTGACTTAATTAATAGTAAGTCTCATGTATGCTTATGTTGACTACACTTACATAAATGGGTCATCAAGTCTCAACCTAATTTCATTAACTTCGTCGGTTTCATGTCGTATTTTCGTGTCATAAACCTAATCCCATTAACTTCGTGTCGGTTTCTATCGTATTTTCGTGTCATATCAGTATTTCGAAAATGTACATATGTATTTGTGATAAAATTTAGGATTAATTTGGTTATTAAGTCATTCTTGTCGAGTTCGTGTTTAGAGTGCTCATTCTAGACCTGACCAAATTAAATCTTGTATCGTATTCGTGTCAACCCACTTACACGTTAAATCTCGCATCTGTCTTACAAGTTAGAAACAGGGCATATAGACCCGTTTTGAACAAAAAATGAACCGTCTTCATCCTTCGTCAAGGATCTCCTTTCTAATAAAAATGGGTATATTTCAATCAGTTTCACGCATACTCGTCTCCACTCGTGGCCAACAACATGTAGTCTAACCAAAAACTCATCTGTATGATATCAAATTCCAACGATGGAGAACTGTAAACAAACGTCTTCACCAAAAGAAACCCAAATGCCTAAATGAGTAACAAAAAACTCAGATAACTCGTAAAACCAGTTTCTAATGACAGTCACAGAAGTCTTTAATAAGCCTTAAAAACATAACCAGTTTAGTTTCCATAAATAAACAAAAGTAAAGAAACAGGGGAAGGCGAGGTGCGTAGTAAACTAAACATCTTCCTACCGACATAGCTGCTCGACAGCAGTGACGATCTGGGCAGGTTGAACCACAGTCCATTCCTCCAATGTGCCTGCATAAGGAGTCGGCACATCCTGAGACGATAAACATACAATTGGCGCATCCAAATAATCATGGAAGTTCTCGTTTATAGCCGCTGTCAAACTGGCCCCAATGCCACCTGTGCGCATACATTCTTCCACAATCACCACTTTGTGAGTCTTCTTAACCGAATTCCCGATTGTGTGTAGATCAAAGGGTTTCAACGATCGGATATCAATCACCTCGGGATCATACCCCTTGTTGACCAATGTCTTTGCGGCTTGCATCACATGATATCTCATTCGAGAATATGTCAATATGGTAACATGCTCTCCGGGCCTTACCATCTCAGCTTCTTCAAGCGAGAGCACATACTCTTCATCCGGAATCCTCTCCTTAAGGTTGTAGAGCAAAACATGCTCGAAAAGAATAACGGGATTCTCACTTCTTATGGCAGCTTTCATGAGTCCTTTTGCATTGTAAGGGGTGGAGCATGCCACCATTTGGATACCAGGGATTGATTGGAAGTAAGATTCAAGACGTTGTGAGTGTTCGGCCCCAAGCTGACGCCCAACCCCTCCAGGTCCACGGATAACCACTGGAATAGTGAATTGGCCACCAGAAGTGTAATGTAGCATACCACAGTTGTTTGAAATTTGATTGAAAGCCAAAAGAAGAAATCCCATATTCATTCCTTCAATAACTGGCCTAAGCCCAGTCATGGCAGCTCCGATACCCATTCCCGTGAAGGAATTTTCTGCGATTGGTGTGTCGAGAACTCTAAAATCCCCGTACTTTGTTGCCAATCCTTTCGTCACTTTATATGAGCCACCATAGTGGCCCACATCTTCACCCATGACACATACACGTGAATCTCTTTGCATTTCCTCATCCAGACCTTCACGGAGTGCTTCAAAGAGTAATACTTCATGTCTGAAATGAAATAAAATAAAAAATAAAAAAATAAAAAATATGCAATTAAACAGAAAGAGCAGCAGTACTATTCCAAGTTTATCAAACTTGAAGTAAGGTTAAAATATCAGTATATACATTGCAGCTATTGACAAAGCATCACACAAATAATTAAAAGGACTTTTGCCATTAAGCTGAAGGAACTATAAGATGATTGGCATAAATTTTCTATATATTCAATGTGCAAATACACGAGTAGACTTGATACCGAAACAAGTGATAACCACTATGAAATCTAATGAACAAACTTTCACAATATCAATTATACTTGGACAAGGAAGCTGGTGCATAGCAGCCTTTATCAAGTCTATAAACAGAAATTCGTGTTCCCACCAGCAATAGAAAGTTCATATACCGTCTAGATTGTCATCTACTTATCTTCATATTTAGTCAAGAAAAGGTTTCTGGCGAGAGAAATATAGAGGACTTGGTATTTTCTAGCCACAACCAGAATAAACCCAAGTAACTTCAACTATATGCTTACAATTACCCTAACCAAAACTGACTTATTTTAAACAGCTACTTAATGGCATTGTACCAATAGATTACAAGACTTTGGACTATCACCAAGGCTGAAAGCTGAGTGGTGGTTACATTATTTTGTCATTTTACCCGGGCTTTAACATAAAGCTTGACAATAATTCTTCTCAATCTTCAATTATCCCAAAAGAAATCTCGAATGAAAACCTACAGAAAACAGTTGTCGTTTTGGCTTTTAGTTTTAACAACCAAAGTTAGTACATAACAGCGGCCAACAAATTCTATGGAGTATAACACTCTTTTAATATAAAAACTCCTGTACTCACTTTCCTAATTAAAGAGAATAAATAATGAGAAAATGAGATTCCTATTAAGTTCATCTTATGTCTTCCTCCACTTTATCTAGATAATTATAAAATAGTGGCTAAATTCTCCTTAGGTCTTACAAATAAAACAAACAACCTATATATTTATCCAAAAAATGCAGTTGCTGTTTGATCCTACTCATCCATGCTTCTCTCTCTAAATAGAAGTTCAACTCCATTGAAATAAATAAATAGCATGACTCGATAAGTATTTCATGTTTAGCTTAGCCCCCCAAGGCTCCAACTCATGTTAACACAGCCGCTAGCAACGCTAGCACTTCTAACTCTCATCATGCAACACCAATTGTGTAACCCCTTAGACCATTTAATTCATCTTGTTGCTAATCCGAGGCAGATGCCATTTTCTAATGTGTATTTCTGGTAAAGAACTATGTTGACTGCCTTGCCTGCAAAGAACAAAGTTGGTTTCACTGATTGAAATGTGAGTCTGTGACTGAACCAACACTCGGTGTCTTAGGTTGAAGAGTATGTGATACATGGTGGTTTGTTTATGGTAAATTCAACACTCAGCTTGGCGTTTTTATTTTAAATTTTTCTTACATGTTTTTTCTTCTTTGCAGAAGCGTCATGCAAAATGACAGCACTAAATCTTTCCACATAAGCAAAATTTGATCTACATGGACAACAAATAATTTTGATCAACTTAATGTTCTAAACTTCTTTTACAGAACTGAAGTATTCTGCATATGAGACGGTGAATGACAGATTGACAAAAATTACACTAAAGTTCATACAGTCTAATACTCTAATGTAGCACAACAATTCAAAGTTAATAAGGTTATGTGGCAGTTTCAAGTTGTAAGTTGTTACAACAGAACGAAGAAGAGTTGGGATGATATGGGAAGTTCTTGGTCAATGCAATGATGCACCTCAAAATCTGAGGTTAACAAAAGGTGGTGCAAGTATGATGTCCTCCCCAAATTAAAGCTTGATAAGGAGAACACGCCAAAGCGATAATTCCAACTAAACTCCTCAAAGTATAAAATTTAATGGAATGACTGCACAATGAGTCTAACTAAATCTACCAACTTCGTTCTTCAAATATGATCAAACCACAAAAACTTTAACAGCACGAGTCATATGCTTCACACTCATACTGATCAAAATAGGATAGAACAGAACTAAAGTGGAGTGAACAGAAATTAAGCAAAAAAGAACAGGATCTAAGCTTGAACAAGAGTGTAAAACACACCCAACATACGCATATAGGCGAATCTGGAGCTACACAACTGCGATTTTATCTCATGATCACAATAGAAAACCTTAGAACACAAAGCCAACAAGAAGTACAATTCTAATGCATTAAAATGGCCCCTAAAGAACATACCCAGTCTTAGATGATGTCACAGGAGTTGCAGGAGTCTGCACAAACAAGATACAAATTATGTCAAACTGAATTCTAAAATTGTAATCACAAAATCATAGCTCGCTCCAATGTAGATTATAATATATCAGAGAGAAGAAGTGTAAAACTTGCAGAAAACGAGAATACTGCTATGAAGATAACTCACAGCAACAGCATTAGCAACAAGATTTACAGCCTTATTCCGGTTCGACAACGAACCATGATTTGCACGAAGGTCAGATCTTACAACAAAGAAGCCAACTTTTCTGCCTGGCAATCAAACAAGACATAAATGAAATTTAATAACCCTAAACAATGTGATGATTTAATCTGTATAAATAAATGATAGAAAGATTGAAATCAGAAATTGTTGAAAACCCAGAAACAGTTTTAAAGAGAGGGACAAAACCCATTAATGGTATAAACGGATCTCTAATAACGCAGTTGATAATTTGGAAAGAAGCAAACCATGATATTTGTTGGAAGGAAGAGAGTTGGTTGTAGAGAAAGAAGGAGCTCCAACGGACTGAATTGTGGCAGCCATTGGAGAGGTAACTAAAAAATGCAATACAAAATGCCGAAGCTTGTATGATATTGATTTGTTCTTATTATACCAAAGTACGAATATAAGACCTCAAATTGTGGACGGACGGAGAATTTGAGGGACCAAATATTTCAGTAAACAATTTTCTTTTCTTTTTTCAAAAACTAGTTGGAAAGCCGCTTACCAACACTTTAATTTACCCATCCTCAAATCTCATTTGATTCCATTTTTTATAGCCCAAATTCTCATTTGCGACGGTATATCCGTCGCAAACTTGCAACGGGTACTATTTTATCTCACAAAATATCCACTTTTTCTCTCTCTCATGTGGTCCCCTTTCTCCACTAACTCATTTTATATCCATTTTATCTCACAACATATCCGTCATAAATGGTGACCCGTCGCAAGCAAGACTTACTATTTTTATACGGTGAACAAACTAAAACCTTCACTTGTGGCCCCTGGACCCAAACCTAAAAAACTCGACCTAATCCGTGGATTAAATATTAAAAAAAGTATTTTTATAAGGAACGATTTTTTGAAATAATGCTGTAAATTAAAGAAATTGTCGTTTTGGGTTGGTTCTGAAAGTATTTGTCAAAATGGTGTCCACGTAGGTTCGGGAAAACGAGCCTAAACACGCCATTGGTAACGACGGGTTATATACAAGAGACACGCCATCCCTAGTGGCGTGTCTAAGCAGAGAAATTAAATGGGCAAAGTTACAGAAGGTTGGGGTTGGGGTTACAAGAAAGACACGCCTTATGTGGTGGCGTGTATATTTCAAATAACACGCCATAAGTAGTGGCGTGTTTGATGTAGGTAGAAAAATAAAAATGTTCCAGGAGGTTTTGAAAATCTTAGGCTCAAACACGCCATGTGGCGGGTTTAATGAAGAAGACACGCCATGGGTGGTGGCGTGTTTATTCGGTGGTTTTTTTATAACGTTTGAAAATATTACAGGGGGTATTGAGAGTGAAAGGCTGAAATACGCCATTTGTGATAGCGGGTTTATGGGAATAGACACGCCATTCATTGTGGCGTGTTTGTTCAGTGAAGTTTTTTTTAAAAAATTTGTTGTGATGTTACTCGGAAAGTGATAAAACGAATAAGCAAAATAAACAAAATTTAAAAATGCACACAGAAAATTAAAATGTCAATTGAAAGCAAATCTAAAACACATCTAATTGTTTCGCACAAGGAGTATAAAAAATCTAACAATAGTTCACTAATGTAGCTATTACATAGATTGTAGCATTTCACTTCTTATTTCCTCTTAAATGAGACCAAAACCGTTTTCCCTTTGATGGCTCATGAGTACCTTGTTCAGTGATGGGATCCATGGAAGATCTAGAGCGTCGACCGTGCCTAGAATAGTTTACTAATGGCACATCGTCCTCCAATATCACTGAGTCGAGGGACTCATTCCCCGTTGTTGCTTGGGTTTCTTCTTGGGTGGGTTCTTGGTTTGGTGCTTCGGTTGGTTGCTCGTATGGTTGGAGAAGATGTGAAAAGTCTACTTGTTGAAGTGTTTGAGAGGAGTAGTCACGGATGTCGTCAGAAACCATGGAACGGAAATGAGGGGGTACTTCGAGAGGCATTTGTTGAAGCTCCCTATTGCATGTCGTATGGACATCCGCAAAACCATGAGCCTACAACAAAAAAGAGTGAGTATTAGAATTGATAATTTATAATAAATCAGTTAAGTATCAATAGACAAGTTTATATAGTATACTTACAAGATATTGGGTGACGCCAAATGGTGCTTGATAAGTCGGTTGTAGCGAGGTAGGGCTAATGAATCGAAGAGTGCGATCACGGTACCAAATCTTTTAAGGGTCATTGTAGTGCATTTCATGATAATCCTCAATACCATGGAACCTAAATAGCCCTCTCCTAGCCCACATTGCTATGTATGGAGCATGTTTATCCATCCAATTTCGGGTATGGGCACCTCTTTTATCTACTTTGTGTAGATTAGGCTCCGTGTCACATGGTTGTGGAATATCTTGTTTCCACCCAAATTGGCGAGCTACCCGATTAGGGAAATGCCACTCAACAATATCAAAGCAAATCATGGGAGCTATGACAACCCAATCTTCCGAGTCATCATGACAAAAGTCGGGTAGAAAAGATAAAACTTGGGTGTAAGGTTGCCATATAAATTGATCATGACGCATAGTATCGAAAGCATCCCTATACCCAAGTAGTGATATGCTTTGTGCTTTCTTCCGGTTCACACTTAGTCACCTTCGACCCAATGAGTCAATCCGTAATAAATGTTGAGTGCCTAACGGGTTTGGTCCTTGATGAGTGGGTGTCTCTTTTGGACCTATGACTATAGGTCGACCAAATGGAATCCGCTCCCATGCCCACAATTGCAAAAGAATTAGGGGACC
The DNA here is from genome assembly GCA_029255685.2 of Silene conica. NCBI lineage: Eukaryota > Viridiplantae > Streptophyta > Magnoliopsida > Caryophyllales > Caryophyllaceae > Silene > Silene conica. Next base: position 50,247,427 of record CM055316.2, read on the forward strand.
TCCAATGTCTCTAGCCTTGATGCCACTCGATCTACATAAATTACGATATAATGTAGCTAGAACGGCACTACCCCAAGAGTAAGTGTCTAGCATGGTCAAATCCCTCAACAATGGCAAATAAACAAGTTGGATATCATTACCACTCTTGTCGGGAAACATGATAGTCGCCATCAAGATAAGCAAATAGGCTCTAACATATTGATGTAGAACCTCTTAATTAGCATCTACCGAGAGACCGCTAAAATTAGCTAACAACCAACCAATCCTTAGTGAAGCACCCTTGAGATCATTAGCACCCGGTGTTTTACCTAGAAGTTCAATTACCATTCCTCCCCAATTATATGTCGTCGGTCCACTAACAACATTTCCTCTAATCCATAACCCTAACAAGACTTGGACGTCTTGTAAGGTAATAATAGCCTCCCCCACGGTCAAGTGAAAAGTATGTGTCTCCGTCTCCACCTCTCAACCAAAGCGGATATTAAATCCACATCAAACTTCAAACCAACAATCCTATGAATGAAAAAAAATGTGACTCCCTAATAAAATCAACTACTTGAGGGCTTAGTTGAAACCCCTTGTGCGAAACGATGTGCGACCTACATCGGAGGGTACCCATGTCCTCCCCTTCCAAGATTGCCTTGCTCCTATGGAGATCTTGTGGGGAATAAAACGTGTATTCGCCCTTTAATTGCAGGATTATAATGAAAATTACAGTCGTGAATATCGTCATAAGATAAAAAGGATAAGAAAAGAAGTACAACCTTTAGTCCTTGCGCAAAAGGCCTAAGAACAGGAATTAACACAAATTCCCTCCTATAACTTGCACCCAAGACTTAGAATGAGACGTGGCTGCGTGTGCTAGAAATCCTCTCCAACTGCCTTGCAATATTGGGAGAGCTATTTAGGTTTTAGATGTGAGATCTGAGGTTTTGGGAGAAGAAAGCTCTCAAAACCCTAATTTTACCTTGAGATTATATTAATCAGTGCAACAAGAGTGTTTACATAAGGAGAAGTCTCCTCCTTATATACTACACTTTGCCGAAATATTTGAATAGGGTATGGGTGGGCTTTCCACTCTTACCTTATTCTAATTCATGATTCGACCCATTTAGCTATAAGTTATTCGCGGGATTTTAATTATAAATCGTAACATGTTATCAGATATTAATACAGTCGATATATTAATAATGGTCTGACAAAATACGATATTGTATAATTACCCAAATTAATATAACTGTTTATATTAATACGCAAATACAATATTTTAATTAAATATAACCGTTTATATTTAATTTACGAATTAATCTTGTAATCCGTATTAGCTAAAATTATTTAATCCGTATTAAATAATAATCTCAACATCTTATTGACTAATTTATTAGTCAATACCTCTGACTAACTGTTTAGTCATATCCGGCATAAATGTGACTGTATTTTCATACCTTCACATCTCTCAAACGTGTTCTATAGGTGTGACGTATAGGGACCAGTTGATCACCGCCATCCGTATGACAATAACGTCAAACTTATCTAGCAAGCCAACCGTTATTGATAAACGTGGATCAACTGGTAATAATACAAAAGTATGCCCTTGTGATCCTTAAAGAGATTTAATAAGTCATTGTACTTAATTGTCAAGGACACCAGCCCCAACAATCTCCCACTTGTCCGTACAAGGGTATGTGCAATGACGTTATCACACTACATGTGGAGGACACAAGCTCCAACAAACTCCCACTTGTCCGTACAAGTGTAGGTGCGATAACCGAATCTCATATCCTTTTAAAATTTCTCCCACTCAATGTAAGACAATTTGCAAATCCGCATTCGCAAAGGTCGTATCTCACAAGCGATCTGTATCAAGAGTGGTTTCCCCGACTAGAGAGTAACTTAACTGATAAAACGAATCTATATTCGATCATGGCCATGCATTTCAGTTACTACTCCTCGAGTGGCCCTGAGAAATGATAAAATCCTGATAAGGGTTTGGATATTTCCCTCAACTCGAATCCTGCCGATATCGCCCAGCATGAAATAACCCAGAAAAAATCCTCTTGGCCCCTGTTACGGTGACCGTGGGAAAGAAACCAAAGTTACCCAAAATCTGTCTTAATCTCAAGAGACAGTTGAAGGTCAAAAGACTCGACTCTAAGGAACACTATGGAGGTCCTATCCACGACCAGGCACCCAATGTTATAAAACATTTAGGACTCCATAACGTTGTCACGGGGTGTCCTACGAGATATCCGTATAACTCGCCTTTGTGATTGGTCAGTCATCCATGTGACTTATGGCTCGTTGAACCCACCATTAACCAACGTCACAAAATGATTACCTGAGTTATCAGCTCAAGTGGGTAATCAAGGACCAAAACGATGTAATGTTAATCAGTTCACTTTGTGGTGTTCAAAATTGGCGTACAATTCCACATGAAAAACAAAACATTTTATATCATAACAATAAGGTTGAATAGAGTACACGAGAAAATGAATTATTACATGAATTCATAAAAGAGTACTACAACTTAGAAACACATCCAATTCCCATGGAATGAATGTGCCCTTCATGCTTATCACGTGGTAATGCTTTTGTGAGAGGATCAGCTATGTTGTCATCCGTAGCGATCTTATCAATGAAAATCTCCTTTTGCTCCACGTAATCTCTGATTAGATGAGCTTTCCGTTGTACATGCCTAGCCTTGTTGCTAGACTTATGCTCCTTAGCTTGGAAGATGGCACCTTTATTATCACAATGAACGGTGATTGGGTCATTCGAACTAGGCACTACTGATAGTCCTTGTAAGAATTGACGCATCCATATTGCTTCCTTAGCTGCTTCCGAGGCGGCATAGTACTCGGACTCAGTCGTAGAATCTGCTGTAACACTCTGTTTAGAACTTTTCCAGCTGACAGCAGCGCCATTAAGAGTAAAAACGAATCCAGACTGAGATTTCGAGTCCTCTCGATCCGTTTGGAAGCTAGCATCTGCGTAACCCGTGGCGCAGAGCGTCGAGTCGCCTCCGTAAGTCAATCCCCAATCTTTAGTCCTCCGTAGGTACTTAGGAATGTTTTTCACGGCCATCCAGTGTTGTTCACCTGGATGAGCTTGGAATCGACTTGTCATACTCAATGCATATGCAACGTCAGGACGTGTGCATATCATGGCATACATGATTGATCCTATTGCCGAAGCATAAGGAATCCGACTCATGCGCTCTTTCTCTTCCAGTGACTTAGCTTCTTGAGTCTTGCTCAAGTGAAGCCCAGGAGTCATAGGAAGGAACCCTTTCTTGGAGTTCGTCATACTGAATCTCTCTAGAATCTTATCTATATAAGACTCCTGACTGAGAGACAACATCCGTCGTGATCTATCCCTGTAGATACGGATGCCCAAAATTCTTTGTGCCTCTCCCAGATCTTTCATCTGGAAATGGTTTTTCAACCATGCTTTAACCGAAGATAAGAGAGGTATGTCATTCCCAATCAAGAGTATGTCGTCGACATACAGTACTAGGAATACAATCTTGCTCCCACTCGACTTGATATAGAGACATGGTTCCTCGACTGATCGAATGAATCCATTTTCTTTTATCACTTGGTCGAAGCGATGATTCCAACTCCGCGATGCTTGCTTAAGTCCATAGATGGAACGCTTAAGCTTGCAAACTTTCTTAGGATGTGCTGGATTGATAAAACCCTCAGGTTGTACCATGTACAACTCTTCCTCCAAATAACCGTTTAAGAAGGCGGTTTTAACGTCCATTTGCCATATTTCATAGTCATGAAATGCGGCGATCGCTAAGATAATCCGAATGGAACGTAGCATGACTACGGGTGCAAAGATCTCATCGTAGTGCAAGCCTGGCACTTGGGTGAAACCTTTAGCAACTAGTCTAGCCTTGTGGATATCTTGTTGTCCTTCCACGGCATGCTTTATCTTGTAAAGCCATTTGCATTGAAGGGGACGTACCTTTGCAGGTAGGTCCACAAGATCCCACACGTTGTTCTCATACATGGAGTCCATCTCGGATTGCATGGCTTCTAGCCATAGCTTTGAGTCAGAACTAGTCATGGCACCTTTATAGTTTGTGGGTTCATTACCCTCTAGGAGTAAGACGTCATCTATATCACGTTCCTCGACCATACCAATGTATCTGTCCGGAGGAATAGAGACTCTTCCCGACCTCCTAGGTTCCTCAGGAATATCTACCGCAGCCTCGGTTGAAGGAACTGTTTCCTCCAATGGTTGCTCGGCAGTTGGTTCTTGAACCTCCGATAACTCGAAGGTTCTATTACTCGACTTGTTCTCGAGAAATTCTTTCTCTAAGAACGTCGCACTAGCCGCAACAAAAACACGTTGTTCGGTTGGCGAGTAGAAGTAATGACCAAAAGTTCCCTTTGGATAACCTATAAAGTATGTCTTGACCGATCGCGGGCCGAGCTTATCCTCGTGTCTCCACTTGACATAAGCCTCGCAGCCCCAAACCCGTATAAAGGACAAGTTAGGGACCGTTCCCTTCCATAATTCGTATGGAGTCTTGTCAACAGCTTTAGACGGACTTTGGTTAAGTATTAGAGCGGCCGACAAAAGAGCATAGCCCCATAATGAATCAGGCACAACGGTGTGACTCATCATTGATCGAACCATATCAAGTAAAGTTCGATTTCTCCGTTCGGACACACCATTCAATTGTGGTGTTCCAGGTGGAGTCAACTGTAGCACGATCCCACAATCTTTAAGGTGTTGATCAAACTCGTGTGAAAGATACTCACCACCACGATCCGAACGTAGTGCTTTAATCTTTCTACCCAGCTGGTTCTGTACCCGATTTTGGTATTCTTTGAATTTGTCAAAGGATTCACTTTTATGTTTCATCAAGTAGACATAGCCATATCTACTCAAATCATCCGTGAAAGTGATGAAATACCTATAGCCTTCTCGTGCGTTGATCGACATAGGGCCACATACGTCCGTATGTATGAGTCCTAATAGGTCGGCAGCGCGCATTCCAACACCTTTGAAGGAAATACGAGTCATTTTGCCGATGAGACATGATTCACACGTGCCATATGATTCGAAATCAAAGGGCGATATAGCTCCATTCTGTATGAGCTGTTTTACGCGTTTCTCATTTATGTGTCCCATACGACAATGCCATAGGTAAGTTTGATCTTTGTCACCTACCTTTAATCTCTTGTTATTCACATGTAATATCTCGGTAGTTTGATCTAAAACATAAATTCCATTCATGGAAACTGCCTTGCCATAAATCATATTGTGTAAGGAGAAAATACAGCTATTATTCTCTATTACAAATGAAAAGCCGAGTTTGTCAAGTGCAGAAACTGAAATAATGTTTTTGGACAAACTAGGAACATCATAACAGTTATATAAAAATAACTCGAATCCACTTGGAAGCTGGATCACGTATGTTCCCTTCGAGACTGCAGCAACGCGTGCTCCATTCCCGACTCGCAGGTCCACCTCACCCTTGGTTAGGGGTTCTTGGTTTCGGAGGCCCTGCACATGATTACATAGATGAGAACCACAACCAGTATCAAGTACCCAAGTTCCGCAACTTGCGTGGTTAATCTCAATCATGTGAATAAAAGAAGAAGAAGACATACCAACAGGAGTAACACGGCCTGCCTTAATGTCCTCGCGATACACGGGGCATGAGCGCCTCCAATGCCAGTCTTGTGGCAATGGTGACATTCCATGCTTGTATCCTTGCTCTTTGTCTTGCCCTGTGAGTTGCTCGACTCACCTGGCCCACTCTTAGCAAATCCTGGTTTCTTGAACCTGGGCTTACCTACTGCTAGGTCGCCCTGAGCTTTAGCCTTCCCTTTACCCTTTCCCTTACTGGCGATCATGAGAACATCCTGCTTCATGCTCCCACTTAACTTTAGATCCTTCTCAGTCTGTACGAGAAGGGAGTGGAGCTCATGAGGAGTCTTCTTCATGTCGTTCATGTAATAGTTGGCCCTAAAGAGGGCGAACCCATCATGAAGCGAATGAAGCATACGATCAACGATTATGTTCTCACTGATCTTGCAGTTCAGGGTCTCCAGTTTCTCGATATTCTCAATCATGTTGAGAATATGTGGGCTAACAGCTTGGCCCTTCTGGAGTTTCGCCTCAAAGAAGCGACAGGTATGCTCATAAGAAACGATTCTCGGAGCCTTGGAGAATTCGTTAGAGAGCGTGGTGAAAATCTTGTTTGCACCATGGGATATGAAGTGTCTTTGCAAATTTGATTCCATTGCATAGATGAGTACGTTCTTTATCGCACCCGCTTCCATAACAAAATCGCTATGAGCGCGAATTTCGTTGGCTCTAGCTCCAGTTCCTGGGTGTGCCGGAATGGGCTCAGTTAAATACTTAAGCTTTCCGTCAGCAATGGCACCATTCCGTAGTGCTGCCTCCCAGTCAGAGAAGTTTGACCCATCATTCCTCAGTCTAGTTGACTGATTCATGGAGTCCATGAAGGCCTTTAGCCAGGATTCTCGTGCTAGCTTGGCACTTGGCATTGGGTCTTCACCAGCCATTTTAGTTATACAGCAGTTTTAATGAACGTGTTCTACACTGAAAAAGAAGATAAAACAAAACCATATAAGCAACTTATTGTTGTGATTTAAGTCTATATTAAATTAAATTTAAACTCGTAGACTCATGCATTTATATAATTGATCTCCCTCAAGAATTATATAAACGATCCCAAGACTCAATTTCCGTATATTGATAAGCCCACAGTTTGGCTAATTCCATTCGTTGGAACTCTTGGTCGATAGATTTCTGTATATCATATCTATTAGTCCATCTCAGTCACTAGATATTATCGAGTGACCATAATGTTGAGATAAAATAAATCATCTGTTCCCACTTACCCGACGTAGAAGGGGTCATATTATGCCTACCGACGAAGAAGGGATTCATGGGAGGCTGATTTATAAAGACTAGTCTCAATTTTTGGTTAAACGAGGAAGACCCCATCAACTTTTATTTATCCATATTTAAGTGAACTAAAAACTAGCATTTGCGTGAATGAATTAAATAAAGTGATGGCTTTGCAATTGACATGTGACATCTGTATTGTCACAGAAAACTAACGCGTAACCTCTACATGAGTCAGTTTTCAGGCATGATATAGGTGGTTTGGTTTTAGGCGGAATATGATGCAAGCTATTATCGATGAAAGCATAAAGATAAAAGCAATAAACGTAAATAAAAGTCCTAGTGTGGCCTATCCTACCAAAATAAACATAAAACAACTTGGAATCCACCGTTGGACCGTAGAAGCTTGTCTTGATGTTCCATCTTGGTCCTTGCAGCGGGAGTGAGCATCCGGTCTCCGTCTTGTCTTTGGTCTTCACAAAATTAGTAATTTAAATTACAAAAGTAATCCTAGATACATTCTAATTTAAATACAAAAGTAATTACATGGCAAAAACCCAAAACGGAGATTCAAGATCTCAAAATTACAAGCAAGACTGTGTCCCATCATTACGGTGACACAATCTTCTAAGGCCACACTAAGTTACAACTGTTTGCAAAAATTAAATACGTTATTGAAAGCATTCAAGGCATTCACAAGACGATAAATAAAATGCATCAACTAAATAAAATTTATACATGACATAATACTGTTATTATGATTAATAAATTTATACCAAACCACCTTTTAAGATTAAAATTATGTGACTATACCGCTTTAATCACCAATTTTAATAAACATATAATCCTATTATTTTAAACCGTTTTAAAATAATATGTATCAAACGAGGGTGAACCGTTTCACTAAACAATATACTATTTCCGTATACAGTATATTATTTTAAGCCATGTGAAAATAAGAAACAAGTTATTTTCGAAAACAAACTGCCCAAAACGAGAGCACTCGATCGAGCAACAGGGGCACTCGATCGAGTGTCAGAGTCACTCGATCGAGTGCAGCAGGGCTCGATCGAGTGGCTCGTAAAAACTGCAAATCGCTGCACTTTTAAATCAAACCGAGTTTTTATCTTGATATAAAACTTGTAAATCAAAAATAAAAACAACAAAAGATCCACATATTGCTAAAAATATCGATTAATTAACAATATGCAAATAAGAATCGAAAACAAGATCGATTGCAACCCTAAAATCACACGCACGAGGCCTGGTACAAGGGCACTTGATCGAGTGCAACAGAAACTCGATCGAGTGCCAAGGCAGAATGCACGGTTTTTCCAAAATTTTAAATCTTATGAAAGACACAATTGTAAAATTTCATGGCCTAAGGCTCTGATACCACTTGTGGGGAATAAAACGTGTATTCGCCCTTTAATTGCAGGATTATAATTAAAATTACAGTCGTGAATATCGTCATAAGATAAAAAGGATAAGAAAAGAAGTACAACCTATAGTCCTTGCGCAAAAGGCCTAAGAACAGGAATTAACACAAATTCCCTCCTATAACTTGCACCCAAGACTTAGAATGAGACGTGGCCGCGTGTGCTAGAAATCATCTCCAACTGCCTTGCAATATTGGGAGAGCTATTTAGGTTTTAGATGTGAGATCTGAGGTTTTGGGAGAAGAAAGCTCTCAAAACCCTAATTTTACCTTGAGATTATATTAATCAGTGCAACAAGAGCGTTTACATAAGGAGAAGTCTCCTCCTTATATACTACACTTGGCCGAAATATTTGAATAGGGTATGGGTGGGCTTTCCACTCTTACCTTATTCTAATTCATGATTCGACCCATTTAGCTATAAGTTATTCGCGGGATTTTAATTATAAATCGTAACATGTTATCAGATATTAATACAGTCGATATATTAATAATGGTCTGACAAAATACGATATTGTATAATTACCCAAATTAATATAACTGTTTATATTAATACGCAAATACAATATTTTAATTAAATATAACCGTTTATATTTAATTTACGAATTAATCTTGTAATCCGTATTAGCTAAAATTATTTAATCCGTATTAAATAATAATCTCAACATCTTATTGACTAATTTATTAGTCAATACCTCTGACTAACTGTTTAGTCATATCCGGCATAAATGTGACTGTATTTTCATACCTTCACATCTCTCAAACGTGTCCTATAGGTGTGACGTATAGGGACCAGTTGATCACCGCCATCCGTATGACAATAACGTCAAACTTATCTAGCAAGCCAACCGTTATTGATAAACGTGGATCAACTGGTAATAATACAAAAGTATGCCCTTGTGATCCTTAAAGAGATTTAATAAGTCATTGTACTTAATTGTCAAGGACACCAGCCCCAACAATCTCCCACTTGTCCGTACAAGGGTATGTGCAATGACGTTATCACACTACATGTGGAGGACACAAGCTCCAACAGTTCTTGCCGTGTGAGAAGTTTCGGGTTCACCGGAGCCGCTAGTAGACGGTGTTGACGTTGATCCATGATTCCTGCATAAATGAGACAATGAACAAATTAGCAATAAGAAAAAATTGAAAAAAAAGAAGACACAAAATTCCACAAAAAGCAACTATAAACAATGAATACCTCACTCTCAATGTGCAAGTTTTTTTTATTGTGGCCTACACCACGACACAAGCTACATGAAACCGTGTTCTTAGATTTTTCATCCATTTCATTGGGAAATCGCTTACTCTTCTGTCTCCCTTTTCCACGTCTTTTGAGCTCCTCGCACACTATTGTAGGCCCATTGTAAGGACCCCAATAAGCCTCATCTTTCAAAGGTTGAAATTTAGAGGCGTATGAAGCCAAGTGTTCGCCCTTAGAGTAGTTGATGTCCACATATTGACTAACATTTAAGTCCTTTTTTTTACAAACGGCATACACATGAGAACACGGATATTTGTAGATTTGGAACTTGTTACAAGTACAAGTTCTCTTTGATAAATCAACAGTGTGTAAATGGTTCCCATATGGCCCGTTTCGTGAACCTCTACGAGTTGTCACTTGGTATACCCCTCCAACATGATCAAAAGCAACCACCTTATGACATGCTCCCTTTTTGCAATTTTCCTCCAACAATGTAGTCATTTTTTTTACTATAATGAAGGCCCTTCAACAATCTTTTCCTTGTCATCTCACCTAGGCGATTAAAACTGTTGGGAAATGTGTCCTCAACAATAGTGCGATCACGTAATTAAATCTCATGACGAGAATGCGCAAGGGATGATACGATTTATAATTAGTCAACTGACCAACATTAATCGGTAATGATTGGCTAGCTAGAGTTTGACATTACTGTCGTATGACGGTGGTGGTCAGTTGATCCCTTTGGGTCACACCTATAGGACAATTCCCTTAATTGATAAAGTGATCAAATGTATATTGATACGATTTGGTCATATTCCTTAAACTCGTATACCGAGAAATCAGAGGTTAAATCTTATTGTAAGATTTATGTTTAAAATTGAAACGTGTCAATTGTTAAACAATGAACGATATTTTACAATATCGTAATTAGAATGAATCGGGTTTTGTATTAATACAAAGGTTGTAAATCGTATTGACGATTATTGTAAATAATCATTTTATATTAGTAATTACGAATTACTTATCAATTGATAAATATGATTTACTTAATTTATAAACAATATTTATTTGATAAATGTATTTGTTTTAGATTAAGATAATTGTGTTTTATTAACTTGTGACATATAACATGTCACATGATGCACAATTATACAATTGACAAAATGTAAAATGGATGTCCATTTTATCTTAAAATGGGACGGCTAGTGGAGGTGGTTGTGTGGATGATTAGTGTGTTAATTACACTTTAATCATTATGCTTAAAGTAAAGCCTTGAGAATCCACACCTAGAGCCACCCTAAGTGCATTGAGAAGTGAAGATGTTCCCTCTTGTTCTTCCCCATACCCGGCCACACCACAACCCAAGCACCACTTCCTATTTATGTGACATGCTCACGTTATTCATTCTAATGCTTGATAATTTTCTAAGGGTGAGAAAAATATTAACACCAAATCCTCTAATATTATTGTGAGAATAATAAAATACTAATAATAATAAGTTATATATTAGTTTCAATTCTAAATAAAGATTAGAATTTGTTTAAGGAAAACCGATTTTTGGTACTAGCATACTCAAGTTTTCGGTTCAATCAAAGGGTGTCTTGGTGCATCACTAAGGAGGTGTTCTAGTTGAATACTTGGAGGATCATCCTAGCATTTCGTTTGGACCGTGTGTAAGGGTTCGAATCTCCTCATTTCCGCATATAACATTAGCATGCATAAGATCTAAAATATGTTAATTAAGATGTTAATTAAATTTTGTTTAGTATGACTAAAATAATTAGTTTATGAGATAACTAAACCTAACAAAAACCAATGTCAAACTTCTTATTCTGATATTGCATTGCCGTTGACCCAAACATTTCCTTCACTTGCTTATTTCTAAATCTTGTATTAACATTTGAAGCCAAATGCCGAATGCATATTCTATGATAAGCATAAGGCTCCTCCCAACCACTACCAACTTCACTCATTGCTTTCATTATCCCGGCATGCCTATCTGATATGACACACAATCCACTTCTTTTGGTCACAAAGGCTCTTATGCAAGCCATAAACCAAGGCCAACTATCAGTATTTTCAGATTCAACGATAGCAAAAGCAACAGGAAAAATTTGGTTATTTGCGTCAATTGACATGGCTGTCAAAATCGTGCCTTTGAACTTTCCATATAAGTGTGTCCCATCAATGGTTAACACTGGCCGACAATGTACGAAGCCTTCTATGCATGGTCTAAATGCCCAAAAAACTCGCTTGAATATTTCCACATTTGGGTTTGTTGTTGGTGTAGATGAAAATTGGACAATTGTACCAGGATTAGATTCTTTTAAGCCTTGCATGAAACAAGGTAACATCTCATATGATTTATCCCAATCTCCAAATATTTCCTCAATTGCTCGTTGTTTTGCATTCCAAGCTTTGGTATAAGAAATTGTGTAACCAAATTTATCTAAAATGTGAGTCACAACAGAGTGCACCTTATATCCCCAATCTCCCTCAACAAGATTACGAATCTCATGACTAATGAAACCACGTTTCAAATTTAAATGATCACGAGGAACCATGTCACAAACACACGACTCTTCATGAGGACCTTTTGTGGGGAATAAAACATGTATTCGCCCTTAAATTACAGGATTATAACGAAAAATTACAAACGCGATTATTGTCATAAGATAAGAAAACAACATGAAAAAGAGTACAACCTTAGGTCCTTGTGCGATTGGCCTAAGAACAGGAATTAAAGTAAATTCCCTCCTATAACTTGCACCCAAGACTTTGTTTGAGACGATGCCGCGTGTGCTAGAAATACTCTCCAATTGCCTTGTAATATGGGGAGAGTTTTGTGAGGTTTTACAGATGTGAGATCTAAGTTTTGGGAGAAGGATGCTCTCAAAACCCTAGTTTTCTTAAGATATAATTGTGAGTCAGTAGAATGAGTAACCTGACAAAAGGAGAAGTCCTCTCCTTTTGTACTACTCGGCCAAATTGATTAGGGTAAGGGTGGGCTTTCCACTCTTACCTTATTCTCTTGCGTGATTTGACCATAATGCTAAAATATAGTTCGCGGGATTTAATTATAAATCGCATACATGTTATCAGATATTAATGTAGTCGATATATTAATAATGGTCTGATAAAAATACGATATTGTATAATTAGCTAAATTAATATAATTGTTTATATTAATACGCGAATTCAATATTTAATTAAACATAACCGTTTATATTTAATTTACGAATTAATCATGTAATCCGCATTAGCTAAAATTATTTAATCCGTATTAAATAATAATCTCAACATCTTATTGACTAATTTAATAGTCAATACCTCTGACTAACTGTTTAGTCATATCCGGCATAAATGTGACTGTATTTTCATACCTTCACATTTCTCAAATGTGTCCTATAGGTGTGACGTATAGGGACCAGTTGATCACCGCCATCCGTATGACAATAACGTCAAACTTATCTAGCAAGCCAACCGTGATCAACTGATAATAATACTAAAGTATGCCCTTGTGATCCTTAAAGAGATTTAATAAGTCATTGTACTAACTGTCAAGGACACCAGCCCCAACAATCTCCCACTTGTCCGTACAAGTGAATGTCCAATGACATTATCGCACTACATGTGGAGGACACAAGCTCCAACAAACTCCCACTTGTTCGTACAAGTGTAGGTGCGATAACCGATTCTCATATCCTTTTAAAATTTCTCCCACTCAATGTAAGACAATTTGCAAATCCGTATTCACAAAGGTCGTATCTCACAATCGATCTGTATCAAGAATGGTTTTCCCGACTAGAGAGCAACTTAACTGATAAAACGAATGTAACATTTCGTGTTTTGAAGTCTATATAAGCACTACTTGTGTTTGTTTCATGCTTGTTATATGTTTCTTTACCGTTATGGGGTGGCGAACTTCGTGACGAAGTTCATTTTAAGGAGGGAAGACTGTAATACCCCGTATTTTAGCCTCGGTCAACGGTAGTCAAACCATGTTTGACTGCTGTATTCCAAACGGAATGTTAATAAAGTATTTTATTTTATGTAAACCATTATTATTTTATAAATCGTATTTCTGCGATTAATTCGTATTTCATAATCATTTTATATTTGATGATTACTTCGTAAAATAACATTTTATTCGTATTCTCTTTATTTTGTTAATATATTGTAATTTGATATATTTCATATTTTGTATTTATTTCTCATTTATACTTGTTTTATTATTTACGTCATGATTATATTTAAATCCTACATTTTATATATATTTTTATGATTAGTCCTAATAAAATTATATTCTTATAGTTAATTTAATTAATATTTATTAATACTAAATTACTTAATTATTTGGTATAAATAATTTATACGTACTTGTTTATTTTAAGTTACGAGTTGGGAACATGTTTGAATGTCTCGAGAAGCGTGATGGGCTGTTAAACTCGGGTTATGTGTGACACGTAGTGGGCTTGGGCTGTTTAGACCGTGTTAACCCAAGAGAGAAAAATGAAGAGACGAAGCCCTAGCTTTTCTACACAATCCATCGACACTCAACAAAAAAATAAAATAATAAACCCTAATCACCATCCCCCATATTCTGCCTCCATCGACATCACAATCTGCCACCCTCAACACTCACCAAAAACCCTACTCATGCTGCTACCTCTCGTCTACCTCTCCTATACCAAAGGATGCCTTAGACTGCTGTGTGATTTGAGAAGAAGGAAAGAGAATATAGCGAGACAAGAACAGCCCAACGTCATCACCCTCGAGCTGTAGTGTTCGTAAGTAATTGTTCGTTTTTTTATTGCTTCGAATCTGTTTTGTATGGTCGTGAATGATCTTGCTAGTATATACAACATGTACCTCATGTTTAAACCACCATTAAACCACGAAAGCTAGGATAACCGAGGCCCTAGATGTCGACAGTAAACACGAATTATACTCTGTTTTCCTGCGTGTGTTTTCCTTCTCGTTTTGTTGTTTTTCGTTTGTGTTTTGGGTTTAATTTTGAGTACAGATGTATGGGTAATAGTAGTAGAATGTTAGTAGGTTGTGTGGTGGTAGTTATGGTGGTGAGTGGCGGCTGAACCACTGTGTATTTAATCTGAAATAGGCGTCTGACATAGCGGTTTCAGGAAACACTCTTTTGGAGCAGGGAGTTTGGTGGAACTTGTGTGGTTAGTATAAAGGAAACGAGATAGGGAACTGTCAACCCCTGGAACCACCATGTGTTAGTGGTGGCTGTGGTGGTGGCCATAGGTGGTGTAGGGCTAGGTGGTGAGAGAAAAGTCGTGAGAAAAGGGGGTGCGTGCGAGTACTGAAAAAGGGAAAAACAGAGTGTCGTGATGTGCAGGCTCTTTAGAAGTGACGTGGTGGTTGTTGTGGTGGTCCCTAGTGGTGTTAAGTGCGTGAAAGTTGTAGTTGGTGGTACATAGTAGAGGTCGGGTCTAGTAATAGCCGCTACCGGGGTCCGGGCTCGTGGTAGTAGTGTTGGGAAAAGGGTCTGCGACAGACCACGGTTCTGGGTTCGGTTTGTTACTGTTGTTGCTGCGGCTTTTGTAGGTGCTATCGAGGGTCAGTGTAGTCGAGTCAGGGTGAATGATTGGTGTCAGGTGGTTCACCGTGGTGCACTGGTGGCAACCACGGTGGGGTAGTGGCGGTCCAGGGGCTGAAAGGTGACTCGTTGGGGGCTGTTTGTGGGGCTGTTAGTGTCGGGGATTGTTCGTATTTTGCCTTCAGTGAGTCGCTGGTTGTTTTTCTTTGGATGCTCATGTTATTATTATTAGCATGCTCATGTTTATTATTATTATTATTATTATTATTATTATTATTATTATTATTATTATTAATATATATTATGTTTGCCATTATAAGTTATTATTCGTAATTATAATAATTATGTGATGGTTATTTATATTATTTGATTAGTTTATGTTTGATGTTGTTAGTAGTTTAAATTGTTTACTTCATGTTTATTTAGTTGAGATCAATTAGTTTAATTAGTTGAACTGGTTTAGTTAATTTGTTTAAATAGTGTTGTGACGGTAACTTGAATTAATCACCTATTTAGTTGATCGACTAGTTATGCTTAGTATCAGCTCGTTATGCTTAATATATTAATTGGTTAATTATGTTAGTTGCGTAATTGGGTTGACTAATTAATTAACTTAATTAATTAAATTGAATTAAGTGGACAGATAAGAATTGTTTACGTAATTATATTAGTGAGTAATTATGTATATTATATTGTTAGGTGACGGTTTTGAAGTGGCAAAATTATGTTTACTTGCTGGCTTGCTATGGGACTATATTGCTTTCCAGGTAGAATACACTGACCTTACACTCTTTGATGTGTTATGAATGGATGTGGTATTGTGTGTTATGGATGCTAGTATGTTTGATATGAGAATAATATTGGTTGGATTGATTGTGGATTATTGGTAATGGCATGAGCATTACATTATTTGATAGCATGATTTAATAATTATATTGTTGCATTCATGAGCATGGCATATGCATTGGATACGGATTTGAGGTGATGAGATATTATTGGGCCCAGGCTAGTTCTGCAGGGCTAGACCTGGTGACCTCAGCTGTTATGCTGGTATTCGGCGACGGCCGATTATAGTCTGCCGGGAGGTTCGGTATGGCTTGGTGTTTCGGGTTTGAGATTGGTGTTTCGGGTTTGAGATTGAGATTGTGATTGAGCTCGAGCATGTCATGGCATTGCATATCATATTTTTTGCATTATTTATTATTGTGTTACCTTACTCAACCGCGAGGTTGACAGTGTATTCGTGTACACCTACGATGATCCGGAATGGGGAGTAGATTCTACAGGTCAGAGACAGGTGGACTAGGAGCTTGGGCAAGGAGAGAGAGACATGGCTTGGACCTACTTAGAATTAGATCACATAGTTAGATGTTATCAGTGTACTTTATTCTTTGTGTAATCGATGTAATATCGAAAGTTTAAATTTAATCAGTTTTTAATACAAAGTACTTTGGTTTGTTTTACTTTGTTATTCACTACCTCGGACATTCCGAGATGGTAACAACTCTATTTATTGAGAATGTCTTGCTAAAGGCTCTTAAATAAATGGGGGTGTTACAACGAATCTGTATTCGAGCATGGCCATGCATTTCAGTTACTACTCCTCGAGTGGCCCTGAGAAATGATAAAATCCTGATAAGGGTTTGGATATTTCCCTCAACTCGAATCCTGCAGATGTAAGCGCAGCATGAAATAACCCAGAAAAAATCCTCTTGGCCCCTGTTACGGAAGACCGTGGGAAAGAAACCAAAGTTACCCAAAATCTGCCTTAATCTCAAGAGACAGTTGAAAGTCAAAAGACTCGACTCTAAGGAACACTATGGAGGTCTTATCCACGACCTGGCACCCAATGTTATAAAACATTTAGGACTCCATAACGTTGTCATGAGGTGTCCTACGAGATATCCGTATAACTCGCCTTTGTGATTAGTCAGTCATCCGTTTGACTTATGGCTCGTTGAACCCACCATCAACCAACGTCACAAAATGATTACCTGAGTAATCAGCTCAAGTGGGTAATCAAGGACTAAAACGATGTAATGTTATTCAGTTCACTTTGTGGTGTTCAAAATTGGCGTACAATTCCACATGAAAAACAAAACATTATATATCATAACAATGAGGTTGAATAGAGTACACGAGAAAATGAATTATTACATAAATTCATAAAAGAGTACTACAACTTAGGAACACATCTAATTCTCATGGAATGAATGTGCCCTTCATGCTTATCACGTGGTAATGCTTTTGTGAGAGGATCAGCTATGTTGTCATCCGTAGCGATATTATCAATAAATATCTCCTTTTACGCGGACTCAGATGTAGAATTTGCTATAACAATTTGTTTAGAACTTTTCCAGCTGACAGCAGCGCCATTAAGAGTAAAAACGAATCCAGACTGAGATTGCGAGACATCTCGATCCGTTTGGAAGCTAGCATCTGCGTAACCCGTGGCGCAGAGCGTCGAGTCGCCTCCATAAGTCAATCCCCAATCTTTATTCCTCCGTAGGTACTTAAGAATGTTTTTCACGGCCATCCAGTGTTGTTCACCCGGATGAGCTTAGAATCGACTTGTCATACTCAATGCATATGCAACGTCTGGACGTGTGCATAGCATGGCATACATGATCGATCCTATAGCCGAAGCATAAGGAATCCGACTCATGCGGTCTTTCTCTTCCAATGTCTTAGCTTCTTGAGACTTGCTCAAGTGAAGCCCAGTAGCCATAGGAAGGAACCCTTTCTTGGAGTTCGTCATGCTGAATCTCTCTAGAATCTTATCTATGTAAGACTTCTGACTGAGAGACAACATCCGTCCTGATCTTTCCCTGTAGATACGGATGCCCAAAATTCTTTGTGCCTCTCCCAGATCTTTCATCTTGAAATGGTTTTTCAACCATGCTTTAACCGAAGATAGGAGAGGTATGTCATTCCCAATCAGGAGTATGTCATCAACATACAATACTAGGAAAAAAATCTTGCTCCCACTCGACTTGATATAGAGACATGGTTCCTCGACTGATAGAATGAACCCATTCTCTTTTATCACTTGGTCGAAGCGTTGATTCCAACTCCGTGATGCTTGCTTAAGTCCATAGATGGAACGCTTAAGCTTGCAAACCTTCTTAGGATGTTCTGGATCAATAAAACCCTCGGGTTGTACCATGTACAACTCTTCCTCCAAATAACCGTTTAAGAAGGCGATTTTAACGTCCATTTGCCAGATTTCATAGTCGTGAAATGCAGCAATCGCTAAGATAATCTGAATGGAACGCAGCATGACTACGGGTGCAAAGATCTCATCGTAGTGCAAGCCTGGCACTTGGGTGAAACCTTTAGCAACTAGTCTCGCCTTGTGGATATCTTGTTGTCCTTCCACGGCATGCTTTATCTTATAAAGCCATTTGCATTGAAAGGGGCGTACCTTTGCAGGTAGGTCCACAAGATCTGTAATACCCCGCATTTTATCGGTAATTAATTTATATGGTTATTAAGGTGTTGATAATATTTGATTATTTAATTCGATAATTAAGTTATCGAGTGCGTGTTTTATATTTTATATATTATATTATATATTATTGGTGTAATACTTCATTATAATATTTATTGTTATATTGATGTATTGATCGTATTGGAATATTAATATTCGATAATTAATTTATCGAATATGTTATATACTTTTTTTTTTTTAGACTCGGGTTGTGATATTATAAGTTAACTCGAGGTAATATTATAAGTTCTATTACGTGTTATATTATATTTATTCATCGCGTTGAGGTTGGTTCATAGTAATTAAGACGGAGCTTGTACGGGAAGTCGAGTACGTAAAGTTAATAGTAATGTTGGGCCTTTTACGTGACCCAACTCTTTATACAAAATCCTACGCTTAAACTACCAAAACCATTTACGCCTACACCACTCAAAAACCCTAATATCTCTTGCTCAACCTACCCTCACACGATTGGCAACGGCAGCACGCTTAACGATAAGAGAGTGAGAGGGAGGCGGTGTTAGCGGTTTCAGGGGCGTTACAAGCCATCTCAGGCGAGTAAGGTAAGCGTTCGACTTTCGTTTCGGTTTTACGTTGTTGCTGTCGTTGTAGTGTTGTCGCTAGGCGTAAACGTTGTGGTGGCTAGGGTTGGTCATAGAGGTGAGGACGAGTGCAGGGGTTGCGGTTTGGGGTGTCGCTGGTGGTTGTGGTGGTCTGAGGGAAGCGTAAAATAATCAAACAAACCCAATGGGTCTTTTGTCTGTCACGGCTAGTGGTTTCCGATGGTACCTTGGTGTCTATGGGTCCGATGGCGGGGTGATGACCATGGTGGTTCCGGGTGATGCTTGGGTTGCGTGGGGTAGTACCAGTGTAAGGATCAGCCATGGCTGCGACGACGAGTGACGAACTAGGTCGGAATGGGGCCGTTGTTGGACACGCCAGCTAGAGGCGACCCACCTCGGGGTTTCGGTGGTGGGCGACAGGCCGGGGTAAGTGTCATGGGTGGTGGTTGCCGGCAGGAATGGTCGGAAACGTGAGTTGGACGAGGGTGTTCGCGGGTCGTGAGTGTTTCGTGAGGTTGAGCGTGTTTGGTTATTATGGGTTTGTTGTTATTATTATTATTAATATTTTATTATTATATTTATTATATTATTATTATTATTATTATTTTATTGTTAATTAGTGTCTTATTATTTCCATACGGTTTTGGGTCGTGTTAATTAAAGATGCGAGTCGGGAAATATTTAAGTTGGGGGAGTTCTATGTTTATATTTGGAAAGTTTCTATAATTGGAAAGTTTCTATTTTTGGAAAATTTCCACTTAAGGGAGGTTTCTATTTATAGAAAGTGTAGGTTGTTAATTCGTTACATATACGTGTTTAGGTAGCGAGTTTCGTGTGGAACACTTCTAACGAGCTTGGACTTATCGACAATTCTGCTATTCGAGGTAGGGGATTAACTGTGCACTCGTTTATGATGTGAAACATGATTACTTACTGTTGTGAATTATATATATATATATATATATATATATATATATATATATATATATATATATATATATATATATATATATATATATATATATATATATATATATATATATATATATATATATATATATATCTTGTTGAATGAATAATGTCGTGATATTATTTATTGACTATATATTCTTATGATGCGGAAATTGATATAATGGGTCTTGTGTTTGATAGGTGCGGAGTTATTTGGCGTTGGATCGGTGCGGAGTTTATTTGGCGTTGGATCGGTGCGGAGTTTATTTGGCGTTGGATCGGTGCGGAGTTTATTTGGCGTTGGATCGGTGCGGAGTTTATTTGGCGTTGGATCGGTGCGGAGTTTATTTGGCGTTGGATCGGTGCGGAGTTTATTTGGTGTTGGAACGGTGCGGAGTTAAGGGATGATTGATCCCAATATATGTATGTTATAAGTTTGTTTAATTATTTCCTCTACTCAACCTCGTGGTTGACCCTGTGTATTCGTGATCACCTGTGATGAACCAAATTATTGGGGAGCAGATTGACAGGTGGCTAAGACTAAGGGGAGCTTTGGGAAGAAAGAGCTTGGATCCGGACCAGACCAGAGTCTAGATCACCTTAGTCAGTTTAGCATGAGTTGTATTTTCATTTTATAAGACAGTTTGGTTTCAGTTGTTAAGAACATGTTATGAGTTTAACTTTTAATTAAAGTACTGTTTATCTTCCCTTTGTATCTACTACCTCGGGAAACCGAGATGGTAACACCCTTACTTAGCTGAGGAGTCCTAGTACAGGCCCTTAAATAAATGGGGGTGTTACAAAGTGGTATCAGAGCGAACGATCCTCAGGCCTAAACCAAATGAATAATAATGAATATAGGAAGAGTCTAATAAAATGAACCCCGAGATGAAATTGATAGGAGCCCCAAAAAGGAACGGGATGAGTTAGGGGCCCCCTCACACCAAACCTGGGCCCTTTCTGTTCTGTCTCGGGAACCCAATGAGAGTAATTGAAAAGTGGGGTAGATTATATAGTAACCTAGTTATCTTGTACTAACGTTCTTGCAGGAGAAGGAATGAGGTAAGTTATGATGTGAAATATGGTTGGTAATATATATACTGCGAATCATGAGATTGGTGTTGAATGCTGATTGAGATATACTATTTCCGGTATTAAGAACAAGAGTTTTGAATATGAGCTTAACTTGTATATATATGGTGATATGCATGCGGCTATATGATCCCTGAACCGTTAGGTAGAGATACAGTATAATGAGATGTGTAATAAGTTGATGAGCTATAGCTACCTAAAA
Source organism: Silene conica (assembly GCA_029255685.2). Lineage (NCBI taxonomy): Eukaryota > Viridiplantae > Streptophyta > Magnoliopsida > Caryophyllales > Caryophyllaceae > Silene > Silene conica. The sequence continues at coordinate 50,268,830 of CM055316.2, forward strand.
GGATAAATGTAGGAGAGATATGATCATGATTGACTGGAATGGTTAGTAGAGCCAACGATGCTATGTCGTTATAGGATGTGGAACCAAGTTAAGTCTTATGTGTAAAGCTAGTAGACCGAACCTGATGCCGTGCCCGTTGATAATTGTCTGTTACTATTCTATGTGTGTATACACTTCTTATTTGCACGCCTCATACTTTGCAAGAGTTTACTGATGGGCTTACTAGGCATATGTGATCGGAATTTGAAATTTATAATTGTTATTATTTTACTAAATGCTTTAGCAATCCATGTCTAGTGAAATGCGGAATGTGTTACCCCAAGCCATGAGTACTCTAGAGTTATGTGTTGCATAGATCGTACTTAAAGTATATATGGCAATTTCTTTTGACACCCAATTAGTTTAGTTAGAGAGTCATGTTTCTATAAATGGCACTTTGGTGGTTTCTGGTATACATATTTACATACTATTATGTTGTGATTGTACGATGGTAAGAACTAATGCATTGTTCATACATGTATAACTATTGAATCATTTCGTGATGCTACTTCTCAATTTCGCAATATTACCGTATTATAGATGACAATTTCAGTTTGAAATAATGATGTTAATTTGGTACAATGTGATCCCAACGCTTCGAATGACATGTCAACATGTTTTGGAAAAATACTGGTCATAATTGAATGTAATAGTGTGAAGTGATTTTAAGTGACGCAAAATTTTTGATAAATTTTCAGAATGTTACCTTGCTTGCGAGAGCTGCCATTTAAAATGTGTCCTATATATGTGTATGACACTTTTATGTATGATAACCTTTTGAGTTAGCTTTCCAATGTCTTTGGCTTCATGTTAATAGGAGTTATATTTTGAGAGAAAGAAATACTTTAGTTGAGAGTGGTCGGATTGTTACTGCATAGTTCCGTTTTGACCCATCTTTTGTAAAGGAAATCATGTAAAGACCTAGTGATTGTTTATGCATAAATCCAACTCTACTGTTCAGAATATGTGTTTGCGTTTTCAAAATGATACGCCATGTAAAATCGTAGCGAGCCACTATTTAAGTTGTTGCATAACGTTTAATTGGTAAAAATATCGATTAATCAACAATATGTAAATTAGAATCGAAAACAAGATCGATTACTCACAAAAAACACACGGCGGAAGCTGGGTACGATGTCACTCGATCGAGTGTAGCAGGGACTCGATCGAGTGACATGGCAAAAGTCTCGATTTTGATTTTAAAACCTTATGAAAAACACAAATGTAAAAAATTTTGTGGCCTTGGCTCTGATACCACTTGTGGGGAATAAAACATGTATTCGCCCTTATATTATAGGATTATAACGAAAAATTACAAACGCGATTATTGTCATAAGATAAGAAAACAACATGAAAAAGAGTACAACCTTAGGTCCTTGCGCGATTGGCCTAAGAACAGGAATTAAAATAAATTCCCTCCTATAACTTGCACCCAAGACTTTATTTGAGACGATGTGGCGTGTGCTAGAAATACTCTCCAATTGCCTTGCAATATGGGGAGAGTTTTGTGAGGTTTTACAGATGTGAGATCTAAGTTTTGGGAGAAGGATGCTCTCAAAACCCTAGTTTTCTTAAGATGTAATTGTGAGTCAGTAGAATGAGTAACCTGACAAAAGGAGAAGTCCTCTCCTTTTGTACTACTCGGCCGAACTGATTAGGGTAAGGGTGGGCTTTCCACTCTTACCTTATTCTCTTGCGTGATTCGACCCTAATGCTAAAATATAGTTCGCGGGATTTAATTATAAATCGCATACATGTTATCAGATATTAATGTAGTCGATATATTAATAATGGTATGATAAAAATACGATATTGTATAATTAGCTAAATTAATATAACTGTTTATATTAATACGCGAATTCAATTTTTAATTAAACATAACCGTTTATATTTAATTTACAAATTAATCATGTAATCCGCATTAGCTAAAATTATTTAATCCGTATTAAATTATAATCTCAACATCTTATTGACTAATTTAATAGTCAATACCTCTGATTAACTGTTTAGTCATATCCGGCATAAATGTGACTGTATTTTCATACTTTCACATCTCTCAAACGTGTCCTATAGGTGTGACGTATAGGGACTAGTTGATCACCGCCATCCGTATGACAATAACGTCAAACTTATCTAGCAAGCCAACCGTTATTGATAAACGTGGATCAACTGATAATAATACTAAAGTATGCCCTTGTGATCCTTAAAGAGATTTAATAAGTCATTGTACTAACTGTCAAGGACACAAGCCCCAACACCTTTGTATGTGACAATGGTAAAAGCTTTAGAATGAAAGTCCTTTTGTGTTGCCCTTAAGCGCCAATTGCAAGGGTTAGGTGTCCGGCCACACTTAAAGGTTATAGTATTAGGTTTTGATTCTGCAACTTTGAAAAATTGGTTTGCTTTGACGCTATATAAGGTCACCTCATCGCTTATTGAAGACTTATTTGGAAACACTTGTCCTACCGCAAACTCTTTCCCTTGTTCATGTCGAACCATATTCTCCCAAGTTTTTCAACTATTCAACTCTTTCTCATCTAATGAATGGAGTTTATTAAACTCAACAATGGGGGCACTAGCGAAAACAAGGTCATCATCACCATCTTCTTCGTTTTCCATCAAATTTTCCTCAAGTCTTACTAACTCCTCATCAATCTCATCACCTTCTAAAGTACCATCATATTCCCCATCATTTATGTCATTAGCTTCAATAGAAACAAATTGACCAACATCATCTAGCCTAATAGGCATACTTGAGGTAGGATTGACAATTTGAGAAGTAGAAATCTCAACAAATAAGTCCATTGAAGGAGCATTTGAATGACGAACACTTGCCCATAATGCTTTTAAGGCCCCGTCATTGTTAAGAGGTACAACCTTGAAACAACCGGAACTTGGAAATTTCATCTTCACCCTTAATTGACTACTAAAACTATGAATTCATTCCTTTGTATATCTCTTCAACTAATTCAAGATATGTCATCTTTGTACTAGCTAAAACAAAGCATTGATTCCCTCCTCTATAGCTAACACAACCATTTTGCTCCAATATTTCTCCATCCAATAACAAATAAGTGGAAAATCAAAAATATCCATTCTATACAAAAAAAAAAACTTACTTAGTATAAATCAACAATTTATAAACAAACTACGACATAATAATCACCAAAACAATGAACTAGACACAATTTAATAACTTTTACATCAAATTCAATAACCTAGGGTTTCAAATTTGGGGGTTTTCATATACATAACAAATTAACTAGAAATTAACAATATAAAAAGCTAAATCAAGCACAAAAACACCTTAATTAACCAAATTAAAAACATAAAAACTGAAATCTAACATAAAAATTACAAATTAAACAAAAAATATGAAAGAAAAATACCTTGAAAAGGTAACTTTGCCGGAGTTTTCGCCGGAGTTTTCACCGGAAAAGAGTTGAGGGAGTGAGGGTGAATTGAGATGTGCTTGTGAAGGATTGATATGAAGTCTAACTTTCGTGCTTGTGAGGGTTGAGGGAGTGAGTGTTGAAAGAGTGAAGGATGAAGAGAATGAAGGAACTCGTACAAACTTATTAAAAAAAAGTGTTCTGCTTAAACACGCCATACGCTATGGCGGGTCTTCAAAGAGTAACACGCCATACGCTATGGCGGGTCTTCAGTCTCTAAGTTCCTGCAAAGTTCCTGCCTCTTATTAAAAATCCTACTAGGTTTAAACCCGCCATACCCTATGGCGTGTCTTAGGGAAAAACACGCCATCCCCTATGGCGTGTTTAAGCCGAGCAGGTTCCGAAAAACCGAGCCTACGTGGACACCATTTCGACAAATACTTTCTATTCCAACCCAAAACGACAATTATTTTATTTTTCAGCATTATTTTGAAAACGGATTCTTTTATAAGCTAATTCTCGGCTTTTTTTATTCATATAAGGTAACCATCTCATCTATATAATTACAGAAACATTTCAGAAGCCCTGGTTGAGCCACGTCATCAATGCAGGTTTTGATATTTTTTTTAATTCTCTCAGGTGGGTCCCGCAATGTGTTTGATGAATTTCCTGACACATAACCACCAGATATTCTAAATAAATGTATGATATATTAGTTTCAGAAATATTACGTAACATTTTTATATAAATCATGAATTTTTACGAAAAACGGTCAATTTGTATAACATAAAATTAAATATTATATAATTGAATATATGTGTCCCGTCTAAAACGATTAGACAACAATTTAAATAATTAGAATAAACATTATAATTATTAACAATTTACAGCAATAAAAAACTGACCATACAAAATTTAAAAAAAGATTAAGATGACGTAATATAAATATACAACCAGGAACAGTGTACAAATTCAATGATTTTACGAAAATCAAATTATAAACAAAACCGTTATAACTAAACCTTAAAATAAAATATATTCGATATTATAAACTCCTCCACAATTTCATGCCCTTATCGAGGATTTAAAACCGAATCATTAAATATCAGAGGACCGTAATTCATATAACTCAAAATTAAACCCTTAGACAACAAATCAATTAATAAAAACAATATAAATTAATTTTAAAAAGCATGACTATATGTTTACTGATTATATATTTTACAAAAAACAATATAGTGATGTTGTATATTCTATATGTATATTATATATGTACAAGCAATTGTTATTAAATATAATTAAATAGTTTTAGTAAAAACAAAAGTTAAAAACAATAATTAAAAAAATACAAGGATTACAAAAAATAAAATATATTCGATATTATAAACTCCTTCACAATTTCCTGTTCTTATCGGAGGATTCAAAACCGAACCATTCAATATCAGAGGACCGTAATTCAGATAACTCAAAATTAAACCCTTAGACAACAAATCAATTAATAAAAAAAATATAAATTAGTTTTAAAAAATTAAATATAAATTAATTTGAAAAAGTAAGACTATATGTTCACTGGTTATATATTTTACAAAAAAACAATATAGTCATGCTGTATATTTTATATGCATATTATATATGTACAACCCAATTGTTAATAAATATAATTAAATAGTTTTTGTAAAAACAAAAGTTAAAAACAATAATTAAAGAATACAAGGATTACAAAAAATAAATTGTTCTTTTTTTTCCCAAATATTTAAATTGTAAAAACTCTCTCAGATCTGGGAAGATAGCCAATCATCACCGAGAATTAATTTGGAGCAAAATGTTTCAACAACTAACTACCAGCCGCCATTCCATTTTCGGGAAGGTGACAATGATAGGCTACCAGGAACACTCCTCTACGACAAATCCGTTACAATGGCAACATTATTCGTCATTTCAATCGATTGTCAATTCTACAAATGGTCACTATTTCGAAATAAAATCAATGATTAATAATTTGTAATAAAACAAGAACAAATAAAGCTCTCTCAACGATCGACGTCATCTACTACCTATTTTCCAATTTGCAACTTCTTTCACAACATGTTCAACGCATACAAGAGTAGTTAACATGTGAATAAAATAAATAATTAAGAAATGTCATCTTTTTTTCTATTCTTAGAGTCTTAAAAATTTGTTTTTATAAATTATTGAAAAAATTGGCAAAATAATAAAAAATTTCATGTTTACATTTAACAGACAGTAACAATTTCTAATAAAAACATGAGATTTTCAGTAATTTAATATTATGTACAACAGTCACAATAACAAAATGAACAATTACGATTCAATAAGTTTTTCTTAAAAAAGTAGTATTCTTCTCAAGTTTGAGACATGTTAAATATAGTTGTGAACTTGTGACGTCTTAAATGAGATTTTGTGTATAATTATTTGAATGTATTGTTAATAATTAATACTCCATATTAGTATCATTTACGATAATAAACTTTTATACAATAATAAATATCTATATCATTTTAAATTTGCAAGCGTTGTTAATAATTAAGACTCCGTATGGTTTAAGGGGATACTTTTTAAGTTAAGTTTCCTTACATTTTTACTTTGTATAATAATTAAACATATTAATAATATATTGACCTATTGTGTATATTGTATTTTATTTACTATAGAGTATATACGTAGTAACATTTTTTGGTGTATTGTGTACACCTTCCAATTTAGTTCATATCGAAACCAAGTAATATAAGATTGTAGGGTGTTATAACTTAATATAAGCATTGCTATAAAAAATTTTAAAATCAAAGTACAAAATTAAGTTGACTCGACAATTTGCATGGTTTTTTTACCACAATTAGCGTAGGTATTCTTCCGCTTATCAATCGTTTTATCGTTTTTTATGATAGGAAATTGCACTTTTGCACCAATATCATCTTATTCAATTATTCGTAAAATATTTAAGCATGAGTTTAAGCATAAAATATTTAAGCATAAAATATTTAAGCATGAGTTTATGTCATGAAAATGTTATTTTTATTATTACCATACATCATCTTATTCAATTATTCGTCACAGATCTCATCATCAAAATATAATTCGAATTATTAACAGAATTATTTAAAATAACAATATTATTAAAACAACCCCGTGCATTTTTGCACGGGGTTAAAACTAGTGTGTATATATATATATATATATATATATATATATATATATATATATATATATATATATATATATATATATATATATATATGATTATTATCTCAGCTTGATAGTTTCATGGATCAAGTCAAGCTAACGTTGGCTCGGCTCGAGAATCTTACAAACTGCTCAAATTTGTGAAATCAGATAAGGTACTGCTTGGGTTTTACAAAAATATTTTATCCATGATTCTATATTTGTATAGGCATATCAAATTTTCCCCTTGATTTGCCAAATATTTTCATAAACAATATTGAGCTTTGTTATTGGAAATGTCGAAGAAAAAAAACGAAAGTTTAACAATTATATATAGGCTCTAAAACTCGTAAACTTTATAATGAGCACAATTTTTTCAAGTTCGGGTAAGCTGGATATCTACTCGAGCTAGAGTATTGCTTAACAAGCACAAGTTGAGTACTACAAATGTCTCACTAATTATATTATTGAACACACTACAACATTCATGTGACAGTCAGAAAAGGGCTAAACAATAGCGGTTATACGGCATTACCCGTCTATTATCAAGGCGAGCTTAGCGAACAACACTTTCACCGATGTTTCTACGTATGTATACTGCATAACCTCTGAAATTATTAGTTGTCTCGTTTGTAGTCATATTTACAACGACCTAACATGTGTTTACTTCATGCAAGAGCAATCATCTTTTACTTTTTTAAATAATTTGAGACATATGTAATATGCCACTACCATCATATAGATCATCAGTCTATGCCATCCAATCACCCTTGGCAAGAGTATTTAGTTATTGAGGACGAAAGTAGACTAACTTTACAACTTCTGAAAGTTATTTAATTTGTTTGTATCCTCTTAGACTTAGTAATTTGTCTAACTAGTGCCCGTAATGTTGTACTAACCTGTATTTTTATAACTTGGTCAACAATTAGTCAAATGACATTTTTATAAATGACTTTTAAAATGAAGTTGTTTTTATAAAGTTATCTTATAAACTATAAATGTAACACCCGAGAATTTTACGTCTTGTTTATTTTAGAAATGCTTTGACTTTTATTCTAAAATGTTATATTTCAAATATTTTCGTAAAATATTAGCTAGAATATATTAAATAACCCCGTCTTAAGTTATAGTAGGCTTAAGATGCATTTTGGGGTCATTCCTGACTCCCTTGACCATTTTGAGTCGAACCCGGCTCAAAGACAATTTTTTAGACAAAACCTAGTCATTTTGTGATAGCTAGTCATTCACCTTTCACCTTCTTACTCCAACTTTTCAATTTTCTCTCTATAAACAAAACACACCATTGTTATACAATACCTAGAAAACAAAATCCTCCATAACTTCTTCATTTCTCCATCAATTTTCAAGTTCTTTATCTCAATCTCTTCCTCTCGTTGAACTCCTTTTTTATACGTAATAAAGTACCCGACTTTCCTTCGTTTTCAGAAATTACGTCTTAAGCTTATTAGAGTTCATAATCTAACTTTATTATTTTCGATGTTTAGGCATCAACTTGGATGGCCTAGCGGCAGATTCTTACATTATTGATGACACTATTGAAGATTGAAGAGCAAGAGGTAACGATGATAGGTTTTTCGACTTAAATGTCAATACTTTAGTTTATGTTTGAAGTTTGTATGTTTAATCTATCATGAATGATGTTATTAGATAATTTTCATGTATTAAGAGTGTAATTCACATGCTTTAAGATGTTTTATACATATTGGTTGTTGTTGAATCGAATGGTGGATGAATGTTAGTATGTTGGATGAATTTTCCAATAAAATATCTTAATTGCTCTTAATATTGATTTATTATAAAAATGATGGTTAAACATGTTGCCGATGCCTCATATGAATAGAATTGTAATTTTTTCATTGATTAAAAAGGAAATTCAAGGGTAAGGGAATAATATGACTTGATTTCTCATGCAACATATGAACATATGAATTGTCATTTTTTTTTATATGTGGGACGTTGAAAACCAACGTCCATAATGGACATAGACGACGAAACTCAACGTCCATAATGGACATAGACAATGAAATCCAACGTCTTGATAAGCATATACGAGGAATGTGCACGTCTCTTGAGCATAGAGTAAAAAATCGGAACCACAAACGGACGTTGAAACCCATCGTCCTAGCCCAAACCCAACATGAATATTCACCGCCCCTTCCCCACCAGACGTGAACAATCAACATCTCCCTCCACCACTGACGTTGTTATTCAACGTCTCGCACCCTCCATGACAATGGGTTTCCACGTGTCCCTTCGACTACCAACAACAAACCCAAATACGACCTGACAACAACAACAAGAAATGCATCGACAACAACAATAAAATCGAATTCAACAACATTATTAACTAATATTATCCAATTGATTAATTTAATGTATAAAAATAATTATTCCTAACTAATAAACAAAAGAAATGGATGTGTATTACTGATGTTGTGGTGGTCGGTATCGATGCTACGGTGGAGGTCCACTGGCGGTGGTGTGTGGTGCTTATGATGCCCGACGGTGATGATGTGTGGTGGTGGTGGTGATTGTCGAATAAAAAGGAAAGTGAGATAGAGATAGCGTGAATAGAGTGATAGAAAGAGAGGGCAAGAAGGATTAAGATGCGTTGGGTGGCGAGGGTGCGGCGGGCTGGTATGGTGGTGGTGGTCGGAGGTGGGAGTGCGTGTGGGTGTCGGAATTTTGGTGGTGTTTGGTTGAAGGGGGAGAGTGAAATAGAGGTTACAGGGAAAGAGAGAGTTCAAGGGTAAGGGAGGTCTTTTTTTTTTAAAAATCGTCGACGATTTGTTATAAAACGTCGACGACGTTTCGCAACGGGGTAAAAAATCCATAAATCTAAATTTATGACCTAAAATACTTTTAGGACCAGAATGTATTACATGCAAAATAATTCCATGGCTTTATCGTATAAATCACCAATTTTTTAGTTTTATTTTTAGTTCAAAACTCGTAAAAACTATTAAAACGATTTTGCATGCACAACTAACTCTTAATGCCAATCAATCTATATAATAATATAAAAAGACATGTTGAGCCTCTTTTTAAGTGACACGTGTCACACTATATGCTCTTGCCACCTAACATACATATTTATATAATTACTCAATGAATATCTATATCTATATAATAATATAAAAAGGCATGTTGAGCCTCTTTTGAAGTGACACGTGTCACATTATATGCTCTTGCCACCTAACATACCTATTTATATAATTACTCAATGAATATTAATAAAAAAAATGTACAAAAAAATAATAATAATAAATTTGCACTTAATTATACGGAATGAATGCACATAAATTTATATAAATCAATAGTTATTTACCTGCTCTTCAAACTCCCAAAAAAAATCAATGATTCATAAAACACTCTTTCATAATTTTAATGACCTTCATAACTACACCCTCTACAATATAATGTCATCTTTTTATCTTTTGTGTTTCTAAAACATAATAATAAATTTTAAGCATAAACAAAAATAACTCAAAATACATTTTATTCTCATTCTTATCATAAAAACTAGGTAGGGGGTGAATTTGTTCTATATAATAATAACATAAAAAGTTGAGCCTCTTTTCTATTTATACAATTACTCAACCAATATTAATAAAAATTTTGTACAATAATAACAATAATAAATTTTCACTTAATAATACAGAATGAATGCACATAATTCTAAATAAATGGATAGTTATTTACATGCTCTTCAAACTTCCCAAAAAAACAAAGAGCCATACAACACTCTTTTACAATTTTAATGACCTTCATAACTACCACCATTACAAATATAATGTCATCTTTCTATCTTTTGTATTTCTAAAACATAATAATAAATTTCAAGCATAAACAAGAATAACTCAAAGTACATTTTATTTTCATTCTTATCGTAAAACCAAGGTAGGTGTGAATTTTGTTTTCCAATGTTATTGTTATTAAATTGATTTGTTTTACATGTGTTTTGATAATATTGTTTCCAATTGGCAGTTTTAATCATGTAATGCTTTAAATCCTTTTTAAAAGGAGATATTCATCAACTTGATTATTTTGATCATTTAAAAATTGGACTTATTTAAACATATACTTTTTTCTGATTTTCAATTAACCGAGTGTCAAAATATGTTTATATACGTTTATAAATGAATAAGATTTGAATGGCAAGGAAAATTAAAGAAAAAAGAAGAACTCGTCCAAAGTTGAAAAAACAGTAGAATAAGAAACAAAAAATATAATTGATTAAGTCAAAACTTTCCCTACTATTTTAAGATAAGAACAATACTTTCTTTTTGAGTTTTGAATCAATTGGTACAGTAATTTTCTGTAATGAGACGATTTGGTAAATCTGGTATGTATGTTTTTGAATCAATTTGTATGATAATGACATTTGAATCAATTGATATGTATGTATGTATAAAGTTGTCAATGGTTACGACATAATTATTGTGATATTGAGTTTTATTAATATTTTATTAGGAATAATTCATAGGGTCTAAGGTGAAAAATTGTGATAATAAGCGTATTTGGAAAATAATTTACATGTTCCTAAATTTCTAACTAATTTCTTTGTTAATATTGGTTATATTGCTTTGACCTCTCATATTTTGATTGTTCTATTAATTTGCCGATCATACTTTTGTCATTTATGTACATAAGATGCTTTCTTTTACATTTTGTTTCTTTTATTAAAGTCGGGTATGATATTTGCATCATGTACTTCCATTTATGAGCCACCTTGAGTTGAAGATATAAAACGTACATATCTATCATTTGATAAATTCATGATTAAATTTTTTATAAAAAACCATGTAAAAGAATCATAATAGTAAAAATATAAACATAAATGAGATCTTAAAAATCCCGTGATTTTCACGGGATATAAAACTAGTTGTTAGGTTCATAAACCTCCATTAGTCATTACTAATGATAAAATTAAACTCTTTAAATCATAGGATCTAGTACATGATGCAAAACTAGAATAAAACTAAAACTTCCTTATATTGAGAAATTGGAAATTAGGGTACAAAATCAATCACCTATTGATTTTTTTCTTGAACTTAAATCACAAGGATGATCTTCCTAGATTCCAAACTACCAATCCTCCAATAGTGATTTACCCAAGACTCTCCCAAACTTGAACTATAATTTTAGACTAGAAATTATAATTAGAAACCTTAATATATTATTTAATATTATAATTCACTACCTTAGTAAATATTTGAAGTAATATCATAATATTTAAAAAACCAACATAACAATTTATGTCAGATAAGAGATAAAATGAATTACAAACATTAGAATAAAATTTGAAAACGAAAGTCCTCAAATAGGAGGGTGGTGGCCGGTTTGAAGAGAGATTGAGGAAGCATGATTGTGACATCTCAATATCTCATACATACTTTTTATCTTATCAATAATAGGAAAATAAAATATGCATTTTTCATTTTCCATGTGATTTGATTTATCATATAAATAAAATCATTTTCTCATCTTCTTTACTTAAAGTGGCCGGCCCCCATATTAGGATAAAATGGATTTTCATTTTATTTTTTGTCATTTGTCAATAGTATATGTGAAATGAGACATGCAACATGTTACTAGGGTATATATGCATATTTAACAAATTAAATACCATAATACATAAATAATAAAAATTGACGACTTATACATGTAATTCATAATTACATATAAGTAAAAGTCGATTTTATTATAATTTACCACATTTGTATTTATAATTAATTGTTTATTTTAATCTCGCATGTTTTCTAAACATCGATTAATAATTAGTAATATAACATTTTATTTACTAATTTCAAATCTCATTTAATCATATTAAAATAAGATTTCATTTTCTCATTTCGTTCAAAATAAGGATTTAATTAATCCAAATCAATATACGATTAATTAACTTTTCTGTTTTGGGATCCGTCCTATAAGTGTGACCTAAAGGGATCAACTGAACATCACCGTCAGAAGACAGTAACGTCAAGCTCTAGCTAGTCAATCGTTACCGATTAATGTTGATCAATTGACTATATATATGAATCATCCCTTGTGTATTCTTTTATGAGATTTATAAATGATATTTAAATCATGTGATCACACTATTATTGAGAAGACTTACTCTAACAAAATGACACACAAACATTAACTCTGCACCGTCACAAAATAAAAGGGACGTGCTAAATCCCGCACATCATTTTACTCAAACTCACACATTTTTCACATTTATTCCGAATATACCCTCTTAATTTTTATCATCCCCACCAAAAAATAAAAGAGAGAAACAAAACCCCAAAAAATCCCCAAAAATCACCTCCCAAAAATCAACCCACTCTGGGTTCTGAATTTACTTCAATTGGGTTCCCGATTTCAACAATTGTTCAAAAATCTGGTTTTAAAGCTATTAAAATATGTAAATATTCTAAAATTCCTCCCAATTGGTTTCTATTTTACTGCAATTGGAATTCATTTCTGTTCAAACCCTAATTGTTAAAAAACCCTCTTTTTAGAAAAAAAACATCAACTAAATTGAATAAGAGACAGAACTTAATACAAAATTACGACGAAACGACGAACTTACATTTGATATATGCTAATTACAATCCACAATAGTTGAAGGGATAAGAGATTGATTAGGTTTAAAGAGAGAGAAGTGTTTTAATTATTCTTTTTAATTCTTTTTTTTACTAAGGGCAATTATGGAAATTTAGGGTAAAAAAGTGCTGAATTAAGCAAATTAGCGTGCGGGATTTAGCAAGTACGAAATAAAAAATAAAAAATGGCATTCAAAGCAATCGAAATTAAAAGCAAACCTCATTATCAGTTTTCGCACGAACATCTAACTCAAAAACAAAAAAATGAAAACATCAAAACAAGGTCCTAACAGTACTGCAACAATCTCTAACACAAACTTCATCTTCAACCCCAAACACAGCGAAATTTAAAACTCTTCATTATTGTTATATGATCCTCATAAAACCACATTACAAATTGGTTACAATCTAAACAATTGAAATATGGCTTTCTAGGAATGTTAATCGAACCCAAAATCTTAATGATTGCATTTTCCCCAAAATTGAACAGCTTTGATTCTTAAATTTAAAGGCCTCCAACGGTGATTTTATGAAACAAGATGAAGAAGAGCACATTACACAATCAAAGGTAAGGAAAGAAAAGACAAATGCAAGTGAAAGTTGCATAAACCGCAAAGAGACACAAAAAATGAAAATTAGAGACAATTACTTTTAACCAAGTGAGAAAGGAATTCATGAAAAAATGGCGAGAAATTAGACCAATTTAGGAGGGAAATTTACAAAACTACTATTAAAAAAAGAGAAGGAATTTCACGGATCAACCCTTAAAAAAGGTTACAATCCATTTAAATCTGTCTCTTTAACAGGTTTTCAAACATATTTTAAGGCCGCTTGGAGGTTACTCTATACAGATTACCGTTTTAGCCAAAATGACAATTACTATAAAGTTTATACAACAAGGTACAAACTCCCAACGTATACATTATTTCAAAAAGGTTATTATAACGGTAAATCGTTTATATTCAGACAGATAAGAATCAATATAATGTAACACAATAGTATGGTGCGGCCAACCTGTTGGGGCTGGTGTCCTTGACAATTAAGTACAATGACTTATTAAATCTCTTTAAGGATCACAAGGGCATACTTCTGTATTATTACCAGTTGATCCACGTTTATCAATAACGGTTGGCTTGCTAGATAAGTTTGATGTTATTGTCATACGGATGGCGGTGATCAACTGGTCCCTATACGTCACACCTATAGGACACGTTTGAGAGATGTGAAGGTATGAAAATACAGTCACATTTTGCCGGATATGACTAAACGGTTAGTCAGAGGTGTTGACTAATTAATTAGTCAATAAGATGTTGAGATTATTATCTAATACGGATTAAATAATTTTAGCTAATACGGATTACATGATTAATTCGTAAATTAAATATAAACGGTTATATTTAATTAAATATTGTATTCGCGTATTAATATAAACAGTTATATTAATTTGGGTAATTATACAATATCGTATTTTGTCAGACCATTATTAATATATCGACTGTATTAATATCTGATAACATGTTACGATTTATAAATAAAACCCGCGAACAACTTAAAGCTAAATGGGTCGAATCACGAATTAGAATAAGGTAAGAGTGGAAAGCCCACTCCTACCCTATCTCCAATTCGGCCGAAACCTAGAGACTACATAAGGAGAGTTTTTCTCCTTATGTCAGTTACTCTTGGTGCACTGCAAAATAATCTCAGGGTAAAATTAGGGTTTGAGAGCATTCTTCTCCCAAAACCTCAGATCTCACATCTAAAACCTTAATAGCTCTCCCTATATTGCAAGGCAGTTGGAGAGGATTTCTAGCACACGCGGCCACGTCTCATTCTAAGTCTTGGGTGCAAGTTATAGGAGGGAATTTGTGTTAATTCCTGTTCTTAGGCCTTTCGCACAAGGACTAAAGGTTGTATTTCTTTTCATGCTTTTTATTAACTTATGACTATAATCACAATTGTATGTTTCATTATAATCCTGCAAGTTTGGGGCGAATACATGCTTTATTCCCCACAAGTGGTATCAGAGCCAGGCCATGAAAATTTTACTTTTGTGTTTTTCATAAGTTTATTTAAAAGTTTTTGAAAAATCTCGTTTCTGCCGCCGTGTCGGTCGGTCGACCAGTTATAGCGGTCGGTCGACCGCCCCTGTGTGAGTTTTCTGTTTTTTTTTCAAAACAGTTTCCTTTGTGAGAAATCGTGTTCAGAAACTCGGTTTCGTTTTTTTTGTGGTCGGTCGACCTGTTTTTTGGGTCGGTCGACCATTCTGCTTAAAAAAAAAAAAAAAAAAAAAAATTCTCGTCAGGTGGTCGGTAGACCTGTTTTTCCGGTCGGTAGACCACCCCTGTAACAGAATCGTTTTTTTTATTTTACGAAAATAACATGTTTTATTTTCACATGGCCTTTAGTAATATACTATGTACGGAAATAGTATATTATTAATTTTGTGAAACGGTTCACCCTCGTTTGATACATATTGTTTTAAAACAGTTTAAAATAATGGATTATATGTTTGTTAAAATTGGTGATTAAAACGGTATAGTCACTTAATTTTAATCTTAAAAGGTGGTTTGGTATAAATTTATTAATCATAATAACAGTATTATGTCATGTATAAATTGTTTTTAGTTGATGCATTTTATTTATCGTCTTGTGAATGCCTTGAATGCTTTCAATAACGTATTTAATTTTTGCAAACGGTTGTAACTTAGTGTGGCCTTAGAAGATTGTGTCACCGTAATGAAGGGACACGATCTTGCTTGTAATTTTGAGATCTTGAATATCCGTTTTGGGTTTTTGCCATGTAATTACTTTTGTATTTAAATTAGAATGTATCTAGGACTACTGTTGTAATTTAAATTAGTAATTTTGTGAAGACCAAAGACAAGACGGAGGCCGGATGCTCACTCCCGCTGCAAGGACCAAGATGGAACATCAAGACAAGCTTCTAGGGTCCAACAGTGGATTCCAAGTTGTTTTATGTTTATTTTGGTAGGATAGGCCACACTAGGACTTTTATTTACGTTTATTGCATTTATCTTTACGCTTTCATCGATAATAGCTTGCATCATATTCCGCCTAAAAACCAAACCACCTATATCATGCCTGAAAACTGACTCATGTAGAGGTTACGCGTTAGTTTTCTGTGACAATACAGATGTCACATGTCAATTTAAAAGCCATCACTTTATTTAATTCATTCACGCAAATGCTAGTTTTTAGTTCACTTAAATATGGATAAATAAGAGTTGATGGGGTCTTCCTCGTATAACCAAAAATTGAGATTAGTCTTTATAAATCAGCCTCCCATGAATCCCTTCTTCGTCGGTAGGCATAATATGACCCCTTCTACGTCGGGTAAGTGGGAACAGATGATTTATTTTATCTCAACATCATGGTCACTCGATAATATTCCAGTGACTGAGATGGACTAATAGATAGATATACGGAAATCTATCGACCAAGAGTTCCAACGATTGGAATTAGCCAAACTGTGGGCTTATCAATATACGGAAATTGAGTCTTGGGATCGTTTATATAATTCTTGAGGGAGATCAATTATATAAATGCATGAGTCTACGAGTTTAAATTCAATTTAATATAGACTTAAATCACAACAATAAGTTGCTTATATGGTTTTGTTTTATCTTCTTTTCAGTGTAGAACACGTTCATTAAAACTGCTGTAAAACTAAAATGGCTGGTGAAGACCCAATGCCAAGTGCCAAGCTAGCACGTGAATCCTGGCTAAAAGCCTTCATGGACTCCATGAATCAGTCAACTAGACTGAGGAATGATGGGTCAAACTTCTCTGACTGGGAGGCAGCACTACGGAATGCTGCCATTGCTGACGGAAAGCTCAAGTTCTTAACTGAGCCCATTCCGCCACACCCAGGAACTGGAGCTAGAGCCAACGAAATTCGCGCTCATAGCGATTTCGTTATGGAAGCGGGTGCGATAAAGAACGTACTCATCTATGCAATGGAATCAAATTTGCAAAGACGCTTCATAACCCATGGTGCAAACAAGATTTTCACCACGCTCACTAACGAATTCTCCAAGGCTCCGAGAATCGTTTCTTATGAGCATACCTGTCGCTTCTTTGAGGCGAAACTCCCGAAGGGCCAAGCTGTTAGCCCACATATTCTCAACATGATTGAGAATATCGAGAAACTGGAGTCCCTAAACTGCAAGATCAGTGAGAACATCATCGTTGATCGCATGCTTCATTCGCTTCATGATGGGTTCGCCCTCTTTAGGGCCAACTACTACATGAACGACATGAAGAAGACTCCTCATGAGCTCCACTCCCTTCTCGTACAGACTGAGAAAGATCTAAAGTTGAGTGGGAGTCTGAAGCAGGATGTTCTCATGATCTTCAGTAAGGGAAAAGGTAAAGGGAAGGCTAAAGCTCAGGGCGACCTAGCAGTAGGTAAGCCCAGGTTCAAGAAACCAGGATTTGCTAAGAGTGGGCCAGGTGAGTCGAGTAACTCACAAGGCAAGACAAAGAGCAAGGATACAAGCATGGAATGTCACCATTGCCACAAGACTGGGCATTGGAGGCGCTCATGCCCCGTGTATCGCGAGGACATTAAGGCAGGTCGTGTTACTCCTGTTGGTATGTCTTCTTCTTTTATTCACATGATTGAGATTAACCATGCAAGTTGCGGAACTTGGGTACTTGATACTGGTTGTGGTTCTCATCTATGTAATCATGTGCAGGGCCTCCGAAACCAAGAACCCCTAACCAAGGGTGAGGTGGACCTGCGTGTCGGGAATGGAGCACGTGTGGCTGCAGTCTCGAAGGGAACATACGTAATCCAGCTTCCAAGTGGATTCGAGTTATTTTTATATAACTGTTATTATGTTCCTAGTTTGTCCAAAAACATTATTTCAGTTTCTGCACTTGACAAACTCGGCTTTTCATTTGTAATAGAGAATAATAGCTGTATTTTCTCCTTACACAATATGATTTATGGCAAGGCAGTTTCCATGAATGGAATTTATGTTTTAGATCAAACTACCGAGATATTACATGTGAATAATAAAAGAATAAAGGTAGGTGACAAAGATCAAACTTACCTATGGCATTGTCGTATGGGACACATAAATGAGAAACGCGTTAAACAGCTCATACAGAATGGAGCTATTTCGCCCTTTGATTTCGAATCATATGGCACGTGTGAATCATGTCTCATTGGCAAAATGACTCGTATTTCCTTCAAAGGTGTTGGAATGCGCGCTGCCGACCTATTAGGACTCATACATACGGACGTATGTGGCCCTATGTCGATCAACGCACGAGATGGCTATAGGTATTTCATCACTTTCACGGATGATTTGAGTAGATATGGCTATGTCTACTTAATGAAGCACAAAAGTGAATCCTTTGACAAGTTCAAAGAATACCAGAATCGGGTACAGAACCAGCTGGGTAGAAAGATTAAAGCACTACGCTCGGATCGTGGTGGTGAGTATCTTTCACGCGAGTTTGATCAACACCTTAAAGACTGTGGGATCGTGCTACAGTTGACTCCACCTGGAACACCACAATTAAATGGTGTGTCCGAACGGAGAAATCGAACTTTACTTGATATGGTTCGATCCATGATGAGTCACACCGTTGTGCCTGATTCATTGTGGGGCTATGCTCTTTTGTCGGCTGCTCTAATACTTAACCGAAGTCCGTCTAAAGCTGTTGACAAGACTCCATTCGAGTTATGGAAGGGAACGGTCCCTAACTTGTCCTTTATTCGGGTTTGGGGCTGCGAGGCTTGTGTCAAGTGGAGACACGAGGATAAGCTCGGCCCGCGATCGGTCAAGACATACTTTATAGGCTATCCAAAGGGAACGTTTGGTCATTACTTCTACTCGCCTACCGAACAACGTGTTTTTGTTGCGGCTAGTGCGACGTTCTTAGAGAAAGAATTTCTCGAGAACAAGTCGAGTAATAGAACCTTCGAGTTATCGGAGGTTCAAGAACCAACTATCGAGCAACCATTGGAGGAAACAGTTCCTTCACCCGAGGCTGCGGTAGATATCCCTGAGGAACCTAGGAGGTCGGGAAGAGTCTCTATTCCTCCGGACAGATACATTGGTATGGTCGAGGAACATGATACAGATGACGTCTTACTCCTAGAGGGTAACGAACCCACAACTTATAAAGGTGCCATGACCAGTTCTGACTCAAAGCTATGGCTAGAAGCCATGCAATCCGAGATGGACTCCATGTATGAGAACAACGTGTGGGATCTTGTGGACCTACCTGCAAAGGTACGTCCCCTTCAATGCAAATGGCTTTACAAGATAAAGCATGCCGTGGAAGGACAACAAGATATCCACAAGGCTAGACTAGTTGCTAAAGGTTTCACTCAAGTGCCAGGCTTGCACTATGATGAGATCTTTGCACCCGTAGTCATGCTACGTTCCATTCGGATTATCTTAGCGATCGCCACATTTCATGACTATGAAATATGGCAAATGGACGTTAAATCCGCCTTCTTAAACGGTTATTTGGAGGAAGAGTTGTACATGATACAACCCGAGGGTTTTATCGATCCAGCACATCCTAAGAAAGTTTGCAAGCTTAAGCGTTCCATCTATGGACTTAAGCAAGCATCGCGGAGTTGGAATCATCGCTTCGACCAAGTGATAAAAGGGAATGGGTTCATTCGATCAGTCGAGGAACCATGTCTCTATATCAAGTCGAGTGGGAGCAAGATTGTATTCCTAGTACTGTATGTCGATGACATACTCTTGATTGGGAATGACATACCTCTCTTATCTTCGGTTAAAGCATGGTTGAAAAACCATTTCCAGATGAAAGATCTGGGAGAGGCACAAAGAATTTTGGGCATCCGTATCTACAGGGATAGATCACGACGGATGTTGTCTCTCAGTCAGGAATCTTATATAGAGAAGATTCTGGAGAGATTCAGCATGACGAACTCCAAGAAGGGGTTCCTTCCTATGACTCCTGGGCTTCACTTGAGCAAGACTCAAGAAGCTAAGTCAGTGGAAGAGAAAGAGCGCATGAGTCGGATTCCTTATGCTTCGGCAATAGGATCGATCATGTATGCCATGATATGCACACGTCCAGACGTTGCATATGCATTGAGTATGACCAGTCGATTCCAAGCTCATCCAGGTGAACCACACTGGATGGCCGTGAAAAACATTCTTAAGTACCTACGGAGGACTAAAGATTGGGGATTGACTTATGGAGGCGACTCAACGCTCTGCGCCACGGGTTACGCAGATGCTAGCTTCCAAACAGATCGAGATGACTCGAAATCTCAGTCTGGATTTGTCTTTACTCTTAATGGCGCTGCTGTCAGCTGGAAAAGTTCTAAACAGAGTGTTACAGCAGATTCTACGACTGAGTCCGAGTACTATGCCGCCTCAGAAGCAGCTAAGGAAGCAATATGGATGCGTCAATTCTTACAAGGACTATCAGTAGTGCCTAGTTCGAATGACCCAATCACCGTCTATTGTGACAATAGCGGTGCCATCTTCCAAGCTAAGGAGCATAAGTCTAGCAGCAAGGCTAGGCATGTACAACGGAAAGCTCATCTAATCAGAGATTACGTGGAGTAAAAGGAGATTTTTATTGAAAAGATCGCTACGGATGACAACATAGCTGATCCTTTCACAAAAGCATTACCACGTGATAAGCATGAAGGGCACATTCATTCCATGGGAATTGGATGTGTTCCTAAGTTGTAGTACTCTTTTATGAATTCATGTAATAATTCATTTTCTCGTGTACTCTATTCAACCTTATTGTTATGATATAAAATGTTTTGTTTCTCATGTGGAATTGTACGCCAATTTTGAACACCACAAAGTGAACTGATTAACATTACATCGTTTTGGTCCTTGATTACCCACTTGAGCTGATAACTCAGGTAATCATTTTGTGACGTTGGTTGATGGTGGGTTCAACGAGCCATAAGTCACGTGGATGACTGACCAATCACAAAGGCGAGTTATACGGATATCTCGTAGGACACCCCGTGACATCGTTATGGAGTCCTAAATGTTTTATAACATTGGGTGCCAGGTCGTGGATAGGACCTCCATAGTGTTCCTTAGAGTCGAGTCTTTTGACTTTCAACTGTTTCTTGAGATTAAGACAGATTTTGGGTAACTTTGGTTTCTTTCCCACGGTCACCGTAACAGGGGCTAAGAGGATTTTTTCTGGGTTATTTCATGCTGGGCGATATCGGCAGGATTCGAGTTGAGGGAAATATCCAAACCCTTATCAGGATTTTATCATTTCTCAGGGCCACTCGAGGAGTAGTAACTGAAATGCATGGCCATGCTCGAATACAGATTCGTTTTATCAGTTAAGTTACTCTCTAGTCGGGGAAACCACTCTTGATACAGATCGCTTGTGAGATACGACCTTTGCGAATGCGGATTTGCAAATTGTCTTACATTGAGTGGGAGAAATTTTAAAAGGATATGAGATTCGGTTATCGCACCTACACTTGTACGGACAAGTGGGAGTTTGTTGGAGATTGTGTCCTCCACATGTAGTGTGATAACGTCATTGCACATACCCTTGTACGGACAAGTGGGAGATTGTTGGGGCTGGTGTCCTTGACAATTAAGTACAATGACTTATTAAATCTCTTTAAGGATCACAAGGGCATACTTCTGTATTATTACCAGTTGATCCACGTTTATCAATAACGGTTGGCTTGCTAGATAAGTTTGACGTTATTGTCATACGGATGGCGGTGATCAACTGGTCCCTATACGTCACACCTATAGGACACGTTTGAGAGATGTGAAGGTATGAAAATACAGTCACATTTTGCCGGATATGACTAAACGGTTAGTCAGAGGTGTTGACTAATTAATTAGTCAATAAGATGTTGAGATTATTATTTAATACGGATTAAATAATTTTAGCTAATACGGATTACATGATTAATTCGTAAATTAAATATAAACGGTTATATTTAATTAAATATTGTATTCGCGTATTAATATAAACAGTTATATTAATTTGGGTAATTATACAATATCGTATTTTGTCAGACCATTATTAATATATCGACTGTATTAATATCTGATAACATGTTACGATTTATAAATAAAACCCGCGAACAACTTAAAGCTAAATGGGTCGAATCACGAATTAGAATAAGGTAAGAGTGGAAAGCCCACTCCTACCCTATCTCCAATTCGGCCGAAACCTAGAGACTACATAAGGAGAGTTTTTCTCCTTATGTCAGTTACTCTTGGTGTACTGCAAAATAATCTCAGGGTAAAATTAGGGTTTGAGAGCATTCTTCTCCCAAAACCTCAGATCTCACATCTAAAACCTTAATAGCTCCCCCTATATTGCAAGGCAGTTGGAGAGGATTTCTAGCACACGCGGCCACGTCTCATTCTAAGTCTTGGGTGCAAGTTATAGGAGGGAATTTGTGTTAATTCCTGTTCTTAGGCCTTTCGCACAAGGACTAAAGGTTGTATTTCTTTTCATGCTTTTTATTAACTTATGACTATAATCACAATTGTATGTTTCATTATAATCCTGCAAGTTTGGGGCGAATACATGCTTTATTCCCCACACAACCAACTAGTAATCTAGGTAGCACCAAAACGGACACGGACACGACATGGACACGGGCCACGACCTCCCGTGAAATTTAGGACACGGGGACACGTCATTAAATATAATAAAATATATATTTTATGGTTATAAATAGCGTATAATTTTATTTTTATCATGTATTTAAAGCTAAATCCAAATAAGTTAAGGTACAATTCGACCTTTATTATAACTAATTCTCATTTTCCATCCAAATTTCTCTTCTAATCGATCTTTTTTAAAATTTATTCTTCGTCTAAACTATAATATATTTAGCCATGTGTCCAACGAGTATTAGGTGTTCAAGTGTCGGATACGATACAGCTAATTAAGAGAAGTGTCCGTGCTATTTAACTAATAATGTTAAAAACAAGTGATACCATTTGTGTGGATTAGAGGGAGAAAGTATTAAAAGCCGTTGTAAATTGTGTGATGTGGATGCGACGCTTGAGAAATGACATGTGTAAGGGGAAGCTTATAGTAGGGAGAAAAGGAAGGCGGCAAAACCCCCGTTTCTGTTTTAATTTGCAACAACTGCTACTTTTGAAACAAAAATAACAGAGAAAAAAGAAAGAAGAGAAAGAGAGAAAGAAATGGGAATATGGACAAGCAAGGAAGCCCCACCACCAATGGTGTTAGTTCCTCCGCTTTTCGACTTTCCTCCTCTCGGTGCTCGTACTAGGTTAGCTTCACCACCCTTATCGCTTTTCTTATTATTCTTTTCCACATTTGTTCATTTCTTCATTTGTTAAACATGCCCTAATTTTGTTGTAGGATGTTGGATTCCTCATATAATTTACTATTTGGAAAGCTTGCTTTGAAGTGTCTTTTTGAGGATTATTTCGACCAAGCTAGGCAATTCAGCACACGAATCTTGCTCAAGCCGTTAGACGACCCTCATGTCGATTTGATTGCTACTGTATCCTCAATTATCTTCTCATCTTTATATGTTTCTCGTCTTCTTACTATCAGTCTAAATAGCTTTCAAAATCAACTATGGAGTATGTTTTTTTCTTAACCCTCTCTAGGTTTCCGGTCCACTTGACCATAAGTCTGATGGACTAGTTGTTGGGAATGCCCAGTTCCGCTGGCAAAGGTCCCCCCTTTTTTTATCTTCATTTCTCCAAATGTTTTACCTTCTTACTCTTATTACTATCATTATAATCAATTTCCCTGATTCCACTTCCCTTTTTTTCCCCTGCCAAACAGTGATTTTGATGATCCTCATACATTTATTGACTTCTTTGTCGCCAACACTGATCCGTAAGCCTTCCCTTCCTTGATATGTTCTGTATTTGTAATTTTGTATAAGTCTCTTCCCTCCCATAGCGCTTGCTGCATATTTCATACCTGCTTTCTTAAATGATTTTAGTTGGATCTAAAATTGACACGTTTGATGGGATGTGTATGCTCTTTTACCAACGCCAACTCCCTTTTTTCACTTATGTTACTATGTGTAGGGTTTTAAGGATGCGGTCATGTGCATTTTACCCTAAATATGGACTTGGAGCTTTCGGAATAATTCCATTAATATCAAAGAAAAGGTATATTCTGAAATGGAAGGATAGCTGAATCCGGTGCAAGTACATTCTTACACATATAGACTTGCCTGTGCCGCAGGATATCTCCTGAAGATTACGGTGTCATGGGATTGAGATATGGCTCTGGAAACCTTTCATGTGGAGTGACTGTGACACCTTTCCCTCGTACGTGACTAACATTGCTTCTAGTGTCATCATGTCTTTCTATGTTTGTAGTGACATGTTACCTTTTTTCCTAGACTGCAATCTTTAAAAATTTTCTTCCAGCACTTATAATGTTGGTGTATTGTCTAGAGCATTAGGCCAAATTGTATTGTCATGGACTTGTTTCTTTTTAACCATTATTATCGTCGTATAATGAAGCTATCTTGTTCTGCAGAGTCTGATGAGTTCCCCAAAAGTGCCTGGTTAGTCAGTAAGATGGGAAGACTAACAGCTGGGGTGCAGTATGAACCATTATGTAAGTAATCTGTATGTCTTATCATTTTGTGTGCAAGTGACTACTGTTACATATACTAACTGATAAGCTTCCTATCCCCGATAAGTAGTTTGTTTTCATGTGATTCAACAGCCTATGATTTAGAACACACTTTCCATGTAGTAGTCATTCGATGCATTTTTCTATGCAATTTTCATCCGGGGTAAATTGGAACCTCTTCATGTTGCTAACTCAAGGGTAAGGTTGCATCCATCCGGCCTCTTTACCTCGCAATTTGCCGGAGCCCTTAAGGCACTAAGGTAATCTGGAAATGACAATTGGAGTTCTTCTATACGTGTAATGTGTTGCCCTATTGGGCCTGGTATTAGGGCATGGATAATTCTTCGTACGCTTATATGCAAATATGATCGTAGGGCAAGAATGGATCTTTAAGTATATTGCTTTACTAAAATCCCATAAGACTAAGAATGATCAGTTATAGTAAGGCAAAGATGGTTAATCATTTATGTAATAGTAAGCAACGTTTTCTGGGATAAAAAATAAGGGAAAGAAAAGGAAAAGACAAAAGAATGAAAGCCTTTGAGTGAAAGAAAAGGAAAAGACAAAAGAATGAAAGCCTAGGATTAGATATTTCCAACCTAAGACCAAACCAATGTCACCCGCCCATCATCATTTCCAAACCTACCTATAACCCATCACCCCACTTCTTTCAACTCACTATTTACTCCCCTTCAGCCATCTAGCAGCCACACGTCCCCCACATCTCACCTCCGACCAACCCCCTCCATCACGACCACCATTACTCGCCGCTGCCTCGGACTCCACCTTCTGCCACCACACAACTACCACCATTCATCGTGAACCAGATGCCGACACTCCCACAACTGCCGGCTCAACGCACGCCCACCTCTACTCACACCATGACAACTTCCACCGCCAAGTCACCCTATTAACACTCCTCATCGTTGACAACCACCATTACGCACACCATACAACCAGCATCACCCACAACCACCCACCTCTTAGATGACGACAACACAATCAGATCAGACACCGTTGCTCGCTTTCGTCGCCGAGGTTGATCACATTCAGGCTAGTACATGGACGATGCCTCCTCTCCCGTGCAACAGTTTTTGTTCACTGTTCTTGTTCTTCGTTTTCGCGAATTTGATGTTGGATCTAAATTAGTAGCTTTAGTGGGGGACGAGAGTGAAGTACAACGTTGTGGGAGTAAAGTATGAGATCTGAAAGTAAGAGTGCGTTAACTTCAGGGATTCGCCAGCCGTCAGGACGAAAATGGGATGGGAGTCGTGGGGGTGGATGTTGATGGTATTTTCAACGGCGGGAGGTCGTGTGAGGATAAAACTCCGGTCGTTGTAGCGGGTGAGGGAACGTTGGGGGTTGGGGGCTTGGGGGTTGGGGGTGGCATTGTGGTGGTACTTGGTAGTAATGATGTGGACTGAGAATTAACATGGTGTGAAAATGATGATGGGTGGGTGACATCGGTTTGGTCTTAGGTTGGAAATATCCAATCCTAGGTGGACACCATTTCCATAATTGTTTTCCATCCCAAACCAAAATAACAATTATTTTATTTTTTGGACATTACTTTAATAAAAGATTCAAATAAATTTAGGTAGGGGAAAAAGTGTGAAGGAAAATCCAGCAGAATAATTAATGCAAAAAATTAAGAAAGAGCATTTTCAGAATAAAAATTAAGAACATTCAAGCGAAAAGGAAAACAAAAAATAGTACAATGTACATAATAAAAATTAATAAATTGCTACTTGCATTGACAAATGATTTCAGAAAGGAATGATACAGCCTCATGGGTAGTCTAAAATTGGTTCTTGAACATTCTCAGTGCTCAAAAGTCAGATGTGGGATAGGCTGGTGAGGCCGGTCTAAGTATATACAACTTTAATAACGTTACTATAGTGCCTCATGGCCTCCCGCAAACATTGGGGGCGGGGAGGCGGTCGGATATACGCACCATACCCTGTGTTGCTAACATTTTTATTTCACAGTTGCGTCGAGAGTTGTATCCATCGAGTTTTTACTCACAAAAAAAACTGCTGCCAATTTACTAAGCCGTTTTGCTTTATTTCATCATAATCGAGTACTAAAAATAGTACGTCCTTGGCTTTCATTACGAATGGATTTTTTTCACATTTCAATCCTATATATTGTTTCATTCTCCATCTTTTAAACAAATTATTGATATTTGTGAGGCATTGGCAATTTGGCTAGTAGTGAATCTAAGTTGAAATTCTATACTAGGTCTAAAATTGCAGCAAAAATATGGCTATTTAAATACTACCTCCATTCAAATTTTATCTTCCCACTTCAATAAAATACTCCTCACATATATTGGAGAAATGGGAAGATAATAGTTGAATGGAGGGAGCATATGACAAAACTCAGGCTAGTTGATACTCATGTACGAAGCTGTCGGCCAATCAACGTGTTTCTCATGTCTAGAAAACATGGTTGATACCCTTTGTCATTCTCCATGAAGACTGCTTGCTGTAATACTGCTCTCGGGGTTTCTGGTTATGTTTCTGGTTACCACTTGTTTGTTAGGCAGTAAATTGGCAGGAGAGAATAGAATTCAAAGTAAAAAAAGTCTATTTCTTGAGTTTGCATTACAATTATTTATAGGATTTTTGGAGCAATTTATTGATGGGAAAATGGGTTTTAAGAAGTTTCAACCTTTTCTTCTCACACATCCCCACATTGAGGAATTTGAAATTTTGAACAGTGGCCTAGCAACAAGTTCAGACTTCAGAGATTATGAGCTGGAATTATTATTCTATTGTGATTGGTAATGAAATTCAGACTACATTCACTTGCTGACGTTATCAACTGACAATTTTTGCACTATGAATTCTCACGAAGACAATTGAACCTCCAGAAGAAGCCTTTTAACTCTATATGCACTTGGAGATATCTGCTTAGTGACTAACAATTATCATGAAGGATATTTTTTTGGGTGTCAAATGAGGTGCAAGGCCAGTACAAATTTAAGGGGGAGAGGGATTCGAACCCGCGACCTATTGTCACAATACCTCAATCTTAACCACTAGGCTAAGACCTCTTCGGTATCTATGAAGGACTTCGATGTGCTTGTTTCATTTCATATCTTATGTTGGATGTACTGTAGATTAATTCATTATGTCCATTTTGCTCCCTTATCAGGATATTTTTCATTTTATTAACGACTTATTATTCAGGGATTTTATTTTCCAAATACCGGAGAATTCCGCAGTTCTAGTCTAGTGTATTTAATTCACTAGAATGTCTAGGTTGTTTATTTATTTGAATATTTAGCAATTTACATTGATATTACTGATTTAATCTTTGACCACAACTTGTGCAGAAAACTGGTATGGTGTGTTGAAGAATCAGTATTACCAATTTCTTGCTTGAGTTTCCTTTAAAAGCATTTACTTGTAAACCATCTGGCAAATAGCTGGTTTGCTGATGGGTATGATGCATAAACTGTTACCAGGTGGTGTCAAAGATGACTTGAAACTGAAAAATTTGAAGAACTGGAGTTGTGCTGTTGGTTATGGGCTGGGGTCAGGCAGCCCTTTAAGCCCTTCTTTCAACTTTAGTCTTGAACTTGCCAATAGTAATCAGGTTCTGAAAACAGAAAAATGTGTCTTGCTCTACTATTCTGACTTACTTTTATTTATCGGAAATTGGTTCGTTTAATATCACTAAAGTAATAATTGAAAGTCATTTTTAATTACTGATAGGGATTACCCTTAAATTTATTCTGTTTACTTGTAAACGCTAATGAAATACCTGAGTTAGTTTCGGGGTAAGGGAGGCAGAAAAATGCAGGAGCTGTTTTATCACTTTTATCTTCTTTTCTGCTAAACATATTTCCGAAGATAAGTTTTTGGGTATCATTCTCTCATTTCCATTGTCAGTAACGACTGCATCCAAAATCCATATGCGTTTGTACTCTACTTAATCCTGGAGTAAGAGTGGTCCATACTAAGAGGTTAATCTGTTTCACATTCAATATAGTATCACTCCTCTCATTTCGTAAGAGTAACACTCATTTGGGCTTATTAACCCTATTGTACTGTAACTCAATGGCAAAATATGCTTTGAAAATGAAGTTGTTGAATTTCCCTGTGACTTTTATAGCCAAACCTTGTTTCATCTTTGACCACTCATGAATGCTTTTGCCTCACCAAAGCAATGATTTTAGGAACTATAAATTTAAAAATTTTAAGACTTAATGCGAACTTTTGAAATTAAAATTTTTGAAAATTCGTCAATATGGGAAAAACGGTTATAGAGGTTTCACCTGTTAGTTCATTGATAATGAATGAATGAATTGTCAGCTGATTTCTTATTTGACTAATTAGATTATTAGAGCTGTAGTTGTTCATTATTTACCGATTTAAATGCGTTTTATAGAATACATTTTTCTTAAAAACGAAGGACTTCTGAAATGAGGTCTACTTCATCATTTGAATTTACCTGCCTTTGATAAATGTCTGTGAATTTGATTTTTATGTTAAAAAAGGTACGGGAATTGGGTAAAGTAACCTTGTACCCTGTATTTTATGTGTTTCTGTTATAGCCAGTGTACTCCAACGGAAGAATTGCTTTTTTTTGGAAGAATTACTTCTTGATCCCGCGGAAACATGTCAAAGTTGTTCTACCTGCACTAAACATGAATTCTGTGCTGATTTTGACCTTAGTTCATGGGTTCAAGTGAATTTTGTTCCGGGTTCTTATTATTACCCTTGACAGACTGTTATCTTGCTTGCAGTTTATTGCCTCGTTTTATCAACATGTTGTTGTCCAAAGAAGGGTATGATCTTTTTCTTTTCAGTGAATTATACGTCCATTAGTTTCTTTTATACGTCCATTATTTTCTTTTGAGGGCTACTTTCCCAACTAGCGTTACTAATTCTATTGTGCAGGTGCAAAATCCTTTCGAAGAAAATGGAATTGTCGGGATAACAAATTACCTTGACTTTGGCTTTGAGTTGAAAACGAGGTAATCCAACTCAGTTATCCAGATCTCTTTTTATTCACATAATCTCTAAGTTCTTTCATTACTCATTTACAGATTGGAGGATACAAACACGTCAAATGCATCTCAGGATTCTACATTTGCATCTCAGGATTCTACATTTCAGGTTGCAGCGTCATGGCAGGCAAACAAAAATTTCATGTTGAAGGTATGTGATTGAATAACTCCTTTGATGATTGCCGCCAAATTTTTTTCGGCAGCAATATTGCTATACCTATATATGCAGGGAAAGACAGGGCCTTCAAGTTCCACGGTGTCACTGGCATTCAAGTCTTGGTGGAAACCTTCTTTCACTTTTAGCATTTCAGGTACTTGTCGATACGATTTTGGGTTACACGTCTCAACAATTTTTCTCCCAATCCTATTGATACTTATGGTTTGGTGTTTAGTTTGTTTTTCTTTTTTAATCTCTGGATACACTTCTTATTTGGTAAAAATAGGGTTTACCTACCTTGTGGAAAATCCCAAAATGCAATTAGCCATGTGCCCATGTCACCTACTTAACGGACTACATTGATGGAACAAAAAGTAAGGGTCAAGCTAATAAGTATTAATGTGTTTTTTTAAAAAGTAGGATTATCATATAGAAAACCCTTTTTTTTTAGCTTGGTTCAGAATTAATATTTTTCTATAGTATTTACATAGAGTGATACTGACGTCATTCATATCTCTCATATTCGAAGCGGTAGGTAATAAAGAATTTTGGTATTAAGGGTGGTGTAGTAGTGGGTATATACCTCATTACATCATAACAGATCATCTGTAAATGAATAGAGAATCAATGGTTTTATGTTCAACTCTAGTTCTCCAATGCGAGTTATAATTAGGGGTTGTGGGAGCATTTTATGGATACATTTTGCTGTTAGTTAGATGCTGATTTTCTTCCTCGTTTGATACTAGATAATACTTCCATGCTATTTTTTGGAAGATGCATTATCTGCTGTGCGAGTGTGACATTTATGTTTATCAGCAATGTTTTATCTTTTATATTGCCATTGTGCTTTTGCAGCTACGAGAGATCATAGAGCTGGAAATACATCTTTGGGATTCGGTATTCGAGCAGAAAATCTTAGAGAAGCCAGGTATATTGTCTGGATAACAGCATTATCAACAGTGATGGTTAATTTTTCATTAGCTGGGACATCCTTCACTAACGTTTCATCTACAGTTATGAAAGGGCTGATCCAAACTTTGTAATGCTGACTCCGAGTAAGGAGCACATAGCAGACAGCATTCTGTGGAAAGACCGGAAGAGGCCATTTTATCAGTCAGATGTAAGTGCTGGAAATTATGATGGCTTGCCACGGGAGTTGAGACCCCTTGGGAAATTTTTGTGAACTTTCTCAACTTTCCTTTTCTCCCCACGATTATTTTAGGCACCTAGGGAGATGTTATGTTTTCACAAGGAAGATGTTCCCTTGCGTTTATCTATTTTATTTTATTTTATTTTTATGTAATGCAAAAGGGGTATCTTTAACGTGAAAGAGGAAATCCAAATTATTGTGGAATCTAGCACAATTGAATTCTATAATCATCATCATCATCCGCACATTCAACCCCATGCACCCTCAACAAATCCAATCTGACTTTGGATTCACCTTCCGTAAGCGGATAAGCCATAACCAAAAAGATGCCCAAAAGGACTACTATATGCAAGGCGGATATGAGAAGTACCATCTATTCTGAGTACATCCCAGACTCGTAGGTTCTACAGGGATTGCACTCCAAGTCCTTGTCTCCCCCAAATCTGAACTTGGTGTACGTTTGAACTTGACTTCCTGAATTAGCCTTAGACCTTGATCCGACCCTATTGCACGAAATATCCACCTGATTTGATAGTAGTGTATATTTCACCATCTTCGTATATCATCTTCTTTGCGCTTCTCAAGAACCCTCTTATCAGCTCTACTTGTTTGCTCTTCAAAAAGCAAATTGAAAATAATGCGATCAAATTTTAAAAAGCCAAGTACAAGATCCTTAACCATTGTCTTTGCATTCATGCCATGGATGATCACGCCACCTCTCTTCTCCCGCACCCTTTCTTTTGTTTTTGTGTTGTTGTGGGTCGGTGATTATGATCCGTTTATGATATCGCTTTAGCAATAGCATATGTTGACCTATTAATATGCCTAGGACAATGACTTAAAGAAAAACAATGACATAATGAAATACAGTTTAAAAGATTCTTCAGTGTCGATGCAATGTCTTTGTCGATATCGCTACACCCATTTGCTTGTAGAACCAAGTTTATACAGTCACTTGTAGCATCAAGGTGATAAAACTGTTGTTGAATTGCATCCTCACAATCCCATAATAATGACAAAGCTTAAGCATGAATAGGTGAAAAGCTTAGAATGATCTTGAATTCCAATGAATTAAAGTTCTTTGAGAATCCCGTAGAATCCATCCTGCAGTTGCTTTAAGATTGTTCTTCCACGAAGCGTCACATTTGATTCTTATATGTTGTTGACATGCTAAAGGGCCTATGATGAATGTTGGGAAGTGATGGCGGAGCAATGAAGAAGTATCCATATCATCCTTTTCAACCAAATTTGTAGTCTCTCCTTTTGTATTCATGCCAGAGAATTTGGTAATGTTATTGTCAACTTCTAAGTTGATTTTTCTGAATATATCCTCAGAACGAAAAGATTGTCCTTTAAACATGGTATCATTTTGAGCACACCAGATTCCCCAAAGAGTAGACATGAAGGTTGAAATCAGGTACATGTTATCAGCTTTTTGGAGAAGATATGTTACGCGGTTTATAATCCATGATTGAATCGGTTGATGATCCCCAGAGACACATCTAATTCCTAAAGGCGAGCTTAGCCAAATATGAGCAGCCACTAGACAATCTCGAAATAAATGTTTCAAGTGTTTCCGAACAAGTATTTGGCTGACAATGTAAACATGAACATTCCATGATGCAATTCCTTTTTAGAAGTTCAGACAGACAAGGTAAAGAATTCGTGATGATTTTCCAGAGGAATATCTTCTATTTGTTTGAAACTCTTAATGTCCATAAAATTTTTCGACAGAAAATCATACGTGAATCATTAATTCGCTTCTTATCTTTATGGGTAGCCTTTTTATTCAATAGAGATTGTAAGGCTATTGCATATCCACTTTTTGTAGTGTAATTCCCATTTGTTATAGCACTCCAAATTAACTGATCACAATCGTCTTGATACGGAGTTGGTGTTGCTAGAATCCATGTTGCAGTTTCATGAACACATAAACTCCTAATATGATCTTCATCCCATTGCCCAGTTGATTTTATCACATCTGAAACCTTTTTATATGGAAGGGACGAAGCATCGATATTCAGTAAAGAACAAAGATTTGAATTTTTTACCCAGTTATCTCCCCAGAAATCCAACTTTGAATTGAAACCAATTTTCCATGATAACTTAGTTTTTAGTAGTTGTAAGCCCCATAAAATACTCAGTCCTCCCCATGACATCTGTCTCAATTTCCAAATATCTGTCTCCCAGTTGATTTGGTTTTGATACTTATACTTGTTTTCCACAACTCGACTTATTAGTGCATTAGGTTGCGTCATAATTTTCCATCCAGTCTTTGCAAGTAGGATTTGGTTAATACACTCAGTGCGTCTAAATCCTAATCCACCTTCAGTTTTTCTTTGATTAAGGAAAAGCTTACGACTACACCAATGAATGCCTTTCGTAGTACTATTATTACCCCACCAGAATTGTGACAACATTGAATCTAGTTTCGTAGTCACACTTACCGGCATATGAAATGCCGATAAAGAATAAAAAGATAGTGAAGAAAGAATAGAGCTAATCAAGGTTAATTTACCAGCAGTAGTTAAGAAATTGTTATGCCATGTGAAAATTTGGTGACGTACCTTTTCAACAACTTTTGCAAAAGTATATTTCTTAGATCTCCCAAAATCCAGTGGCAATCCCAAGTATAATCCCATCTCTTTAGGTTTTGTTATATGTAGAGCATATATGCATTTCTTTGTACTAGTAGTGTGACTCATCTATTATAATTAGTATCGCTTTATGCATGTTGTATTGTTGTTTGTTGTACCGTCAAAGTTGGTTATTATCTTCGTTGTTTTAATGACGTATAGATGTTGGGGCTGGTGTCCTTGACAATTAAGTACAATGACTTATTAAATCTCTTTAAGGATCACAAGGGCATACTTCAGTATTATTATCAGTTGATCCACGTTTATCAATAATGGTTGGCTTGCTAGATAAGTTTGACGTTATTGTCATACGGATGACGGTGATCAACTGCTCCCTATACGTCACACCTATAGGACACGTTTGAGAGATGTGAAGGTATGAAAATACAGTCACATTTATGCCGAATACGACTAAACAGTTAGTCAGAGGTATTGACTATTAAATTAGTCAATAAGATGTTGAGATTATTATTTAATACGGATTAAATAATTTTAGCTAATACGGATTACATGATTAATTTGTAAATTAAATATAAACGGTTATATTTAATTAAATATTGTATTCGCGTATTAATATAAACAGTTATATTACTTGGGCCAATTATACAATATCGTATTTTATCAGACCATTATTAATACATCGACTGTATTAATATCTGATAACAAGTATACGATTTATAATAAATACCCGCGAATTATATTTTAGCAAAATGGGTCGAATCACGCATTGGAATAAGGTAAGAGTGGAAAGCCCACTCCTACCCAATACCCAATTCGGCCGACCAGGGCTACATAAGGAGAGTCCTTCTCCTTTTGTCAGATGATTGATTCAACTGGTTAATTCATAATCTTAAGAATTAGGGTTTTGAGAACATTCTTTTCCCAAAACTCAGATCTCACATCTAAAACCTCACAAAAGCTCTCCCCATATTGCAAGGCAATTGAAGAGTATTTCTAGCACACGCGGCATCATCTCATTCAAGTCTTGTGTGCAAGTTATAGGAGGGAATTTACTTTAATTCCTGTTCTTAGGCCTATTCAAGCAAGGACCCAAGGTTGTATTCTTTTTCATGTTTTTAATTATCTTATGACAATAATCACAATTGTATGTTTCGTTATAATCCTTCAAGTTTAGGGCGAATACATGCTTTATTCCCCACAAGTGGTATCAGAGCCAAGGCCACGAAATTTTACTTTTGTGTTTTTCATAAGTTTTAATTTAAAATATTTGAAAATCGTTTCTGTCTGCCGTGTGGGTCGGTTGACCCATTATTGCGGTCGGTCGACCACCTCCCGCGTAGGGTTTCTGTTTTTCGGCAGTTTCTCTTTTGCGTTTTCGGAAACTCGGTTTCTTGTTTTGTGGTCGGTCGACCTGGTTAATAGGTCGGTCGACCATTCTGCTGTTAAAAAAAAAAAAAAAAATTTTCGTCAGTAGGTCGGTCGACCCCATGTTGAGGTCGGTAGACCGCTTCCCTGTAACAGTCGTTTTATTTTTCTCGAAAATAACTTGTTTTTATTTTTCCATGGCCTTAAGTAATATACTGTATACGGAAATAGTATATTATTTTTGTGAAACGGTTCACTCTCGCATGATACATATTATTTTAAAACGGTTTAAGATAATGGATTATAAACTTATTAAAATTAAAGTGGTTAAAACGGTATAATCACATAATTTTAATCCCGTAAAGGTGGTTTGGTAAAATTTGTTAAATCATAATAACAGTATTATGTCATGAATGAATTTTAATTTTAGTTGATGCATTTTATTTATCGTCTTGTTGAATGCTTTTTGAATGCTTTCTATAACGTATTTAATTTTTGCAAACGGTTGTAACTTAGTGTGGCCTTAGAAGATTGTGTCACCGTAATGATGGGACACAGTCTTGTTTGTAATTTTGAGATCTTGAATCTCCGTTTTGGGTTTTTTGCCATGTAATTACTTTTGTATTTAAATTAGAATGTAAATAGGGTTATATTTGTAATTTAAATTAGTAATTTTGTGAAGACCAAAGACGGAGACCGGATGCTCACTCCCGCTGCAAAGACCAAGATGGAACATCAAGACAAGCTACTAGGGTCCAACGGTGGATTCCAAGTTGTTTTATGTTTATTGTGGTAGGATAGGCCACACTAGGACTTTTTATTTACGTTTATTGCATTTATTTTTATGCTTTCATCGATAATAGCTTGCATCATATTCCGCCTAAAACCAAACCACCTATAACATGCCTGAAAATTGACTCATGTAGAGGTTACGCGTTAGTTTTCTGTGACAATACAGGTGTCACATGTCAATTGCAAAGCCATCACTTTATTTCATTCATTCACGCATATGCTAGATATTAGTTCACTTAAAATGGATAAATAAAAGTTGATGGGGTCTTCCTCGTATAACCAAAAATTGAGAATAGTCTTTATAAATCACACTCCCATGAATCCCTTCTTCGTCGGTAGGCATAATATGACCCCTTCTACGTCGGGTAAGTGGGAACAGAGGATTTATTTTATCTCAACATCGTGGTCACTCGATACTATCTAGCGACTAAGATGGACTAATAGATAGGATTTACGGAAATCTATCGACCAAGAGTTCCAACGGTGGAATTAGCCAAGCTGTGGGCTTATCAATATACGTAAATTGAGTCTTGGGATCGTTTATATAATTCTTGAGGGAGATCAATTATATAAATGCATGAGTCTACGAGTTTAAATACATTTTAATATAGACTTAAATCACAACAATGAGTTGCTTATATGGTTCTGTTTTATCTTCTTTTCAGTGTAGAACACGTTCAAATTAAACTGCTGTATAACTAATGGCTGGTGAAGACCCAACGCCAAGTGCCAAGCTAGCACATGAATCCTGGCTAAAAGCCTTCATGGACTCCATGAATCAGTCTACTAGACTGAGGAATGATGGGTCAAACTTCTCTGACTGGGAGGCAGCACTACGGAATGCTGCCATTGCTGACGGAAAGCTTAAGTACTTAACTGAGCCCATTCCGGCACACCCAGGAACTGGAGCTAGAGCTAACGAAGTTCGCGCTCATAGCGACTTCGTCATGGAAGCGGGTGCGATAAAGAACGTACTCATCTATGCAATGGAATCCAATTTGCAAAGACGCTTCATAACCCATGGTGCAAACAAGATTTTCACCACGCTCACTAACGAATTCTCAAAAGCTCTGAGAATCGTTTCTTATGAGCATACCTGTCGCTTCTTTGAGGCGAAACTCCAGAAGGGCCAAGCGGTTAGCCCACATATTTTCAACATGATTGAGAATATCGAGAAACTGGAGGCCCTAAACTGCAAGATCAGTGAGAACATAATCGTTGATCGAATGCTTCATTCGCTTCATGATGGGTTCGCCCTCTTTAGGGCCAACTATTACATGAACGACATGAAGAAGACTCCTCATGAGCTCCACTCCCTTCTCGTACAGACCGAGAAGAATCTGAAATTAAGTGGGAGCGTGAAGCAGGATGTTCTCATGATTTCTAGTAAGGGTAAGGGTAAGGGAAAAGCTAAAGCTCAGGGCGACCTAACAGTAGGCAAGCCCAAGTTTAAGAAGTCAGGATTTACTAAGAGTGGGCCAGGTGAGTCGAGCAACTCACAGGGCAAGACAAAGAGCAAGGATACTAGCATGGAATGTCACCATTTCCACAAGACTGGGCATTGGAGGCGCTCATGCCCCGTGTATCGTGCGGACATTAAAGCAGGTCGTGTTACTCTTGTTGGTATGTCTTATTCTTCTTCTTCTTCTTTTATTCACATGATTGAGATTAACCATGCAAGTTACGGAACTTGGGTACTAGATACTGGTTGTGGTTCTCATCTATGTAATCATGTGCAGGGCCTCCGAAACCAAGAACCCCTCATCAAGGGTGAGGTTGACCTGCGTGTCGGGAATGGAGCACGTGTTGCTGCAGTCTCGAGGGGAACATACGTGATCCAACTTCCAAGTGGATTCGAGTTATCTTTATATAACTGTTATTATGTTCCTTGTTTATCCAAAAACATTATTTCAGTTTCTGCACTTGACAAACTTGGTTTTTCACTTGTAATAGAAAATAACAGTTGTATTTTCTCATTACACAATATGATTTATGGCAAGGCAGTTTCCATGAATGGAATTTATGTTTTAGATCAAACCACTGAAATATTACATGTGAATAATAAGAGATTAAAGGTAGGTGACAAAGATCAAACTTATCTATGACATTGTCGTATGAGACAGATAAATGAGAAACGCGTAAAACAGCTCATACAGAATGGAGCTATCTCGGCCTTTGATTTCGAATCATATGGCACGTGTGAATCATGTCTCATCGGCAAGATGACTCGTATTTCCTTCAAAGGTGTTGGAATGCGCGCTGCAGACCTATTAGGACTCATACATACAGATGTATGTGGCCCTATGTCGATCAACGCACGAGAAGGCTATAGGTATTTCATCACTTTCACGGATGATTTGAGTAGATATGGTTATGTCTACTTAATGAAACATAAAAGTGAATCCTTTGACAAGTTCAAAGAATACCAGAATCGGGTACAGAACTAGCTGGGTAGAAAGATTAAAGCACTACGTTCTGATAGTGGTGGTGAGTATCTTTCACACGAGTTTGATCAACACGTTAAAGACTGTGGTATCGTTCTACAGTTGACCCCACCTGGAACACCATAATTAAATGGTGTGTCCGAACGGAGAAATCGAACTTTACTTGATATGGTTCGATCCATGATGAGTCACACCGTTGTGCCTGATTCATTGTGGGGCTATGCTCTTTTGTCGGCCGCTCTAATACTTAACCGAAGTCCGTCTAAAGCCGTTGGCAAGACTCCATACGAATTATGGAAGGGAACGGTCCCTAACTTGTCCTTTATTCGGGTTTGGGGCTGCGAGGCTTATGTCAAGTGGAGACACGAGGATATGCTCGGCCCGCGATCGGTCAAGACATACTTTATAGGCTATCCAAAGGGAACTTTTGGTCATTACTTCTACTCGCCAACCGAACAACGTGTTTTTGTTGCGGCTTGTGCGACGTTCTTAGAGAAAGAATTTCTCGAGAACAAATCGAGTAATAGAACCTTCGATTTATCGGAGGTTCAAGAACCAACTACCGAGCAACCATTGGAGGAAACAGTTCCTTCAACCGAGGCTGCGGTAGATATTCCTGAGGAACCTAGGAGGTCGGGAAGAGTCTCCATTCCTCCGGACAGATACATTGGTATGGTCGAGGAACATGATATGGATGACGTCTTACTCCTAGAGGGTAATGAACCCACAACCTATAAAGGTGCCATGACCAGTTCTGACTCAAAGCTATGGCTAGAAGCCATGCAATCCGAGATGGACTCCATGTATGAGAACAACGTGTGGGATCTTGTGGACCTACCTGCAAAGGTACGTCCCCTTCATTGCAAATGGCTTTACAAAATAAAGCATGCCGTGGAAGGTAAACAAGATATCCATAAGGCAAGACTAGTTGCTAAAGGTTTCACCCAAGTGCCAGGCTTGCACTACGATGAGATCTTTGCACCCGTAGTCATGCTACGTTCCATTCGGATTATCTTAGCGATCGCCGCATTTCATGACTATGAAATATGGCAGATGGACGTTAAAACCGCCTTCTTAAACGGTTATTTGGAGGAAGAGTTGTACATGGTACAACCCGAGGGTTTCATTGATCCATAAAATCCTAAGAAGGTCTGCAAGCTTAAGCGTTCCATCTATGGACTTAAGCAAGAATCACGGAGTTGGAATCATCGATTCGACCAGGTGATAAAAGAGAATGGGTTCATTCGATCAGTCGAGGAACCATGTCTCTTTATCAAGTCGAGTGAGAGCAAAATTGTCTTCCTAGTACTGTATGTCGATGACATACTCTTGATTGGGAACAACATATCTATCTTATCTTTGGTTAAAGCATGGTTGAAAAACCATTTCCAGATGAAAGATCTGGGAGAGGCACAAAGAATTTTGGGCATCCGTATCTACAGGGATAGATCACGACGGATGTTGTCTCTCAGTCAGGAGTCTTACATAGATAAGATTCTAGAGAGATTCAGCATGACGAACTCCAAGAAAGGGTTCCTTCCTATGACACCTGGGCTTCACTTGAGCAAGACTCAAGAAGCTAAGACATTGGAAGAGAAAGAGCGCATGAGTCGGATTCCTTATGCTTCGGCTATAGGATCGATCATGTATGCCATGATATGCACACGTCCAGACGTTGCATATGCACAGAGTATGACAAGTGGATTTCAAGCTCATCCAGGTGAACAACACTGGATGGCCGTGAAAAACATTCTTAAGTACCTACGGAGGACTAAAGATTGGGGATTGACTTATGGAGGCGACTCGACGCTCTGCGCCACAGGTTACGCAGATGCTAGCTTCCAAACGGATCGAGACGACTCGAAATCTCAGTTTGGATTCATTTTTACTCTTAATGGCGCGGCTGTCAGCTGGAAAAGTTCTAAACCAAGTGTTATAGCAGATTCTACCACTGAGTCCGTGTAAAAGGAGATATTTATTGATAAGATAGCTACGGATGACAACATAGCTGATCCTCTCACAAAAGCATTACCACGTGATAAGCATGAAGGGCACATTCATTCCATGGGAATTAGATGTGTTCCTAAGTTGTAGTACTCTTTTATGAATTCATGTAATAATTCATTTTCTCGTGTACTCTATTCAACCTCATTGTTATGATATATAATGTTTTGTTTTTCATGTGGAATTGTACGCCAATTTTGAACACCACAAAGTGAACTGAATAACATCACATCGTTTTTAGTCCTTGATTACCAAATTGAGCTGATAACTCAGGTAATCATTTTGTGACGTTGGTTGATGGTGGGTTCAACGAGCCATAAGTCACACGACTGACTGACCAATCACAAAGGCGAGTTATACGGATATCTCGTAGGACACCCCGTGACAACGTTATGGAGTCCTAAATGTTTTATAACATTGGGTGCCAGGTCGTGGATAAGACCTCCATAGTGTTCCTTAGAGTCGAGTCTTTTGACCTTCAACTGTCTCTTGAGATTAAGGCAGATTTTGGGTAACTTTGGTTTCTTTCCCACGGTCATCGTAACAGGGGCCAAGAGGATTTTTTCTGGGTTATTTCATGCTGCGCGATATCGGCAGGATTCGAGTTGAGGGAAATATCCAAACCCTTATCAGGATTTTATCATTTCTAAGGGCCACTCGAGGAGTAGTAACTGAAATGCATGGCCATGCTCGAATACAGATTCGTTTTATCAGTAAAGTTACTCTCTAGGCGGGGAAACCACGCACTCTTGATACAGATCGCTTGTGAGATACGACCTTTGCGAATGCGGATTTGCAAATTGTCTTACATTGAGTGAGAGAAATTTTAAAAGGATATGAGAATCGGTTATCGCACCTACACTTGTACGGACAAGTGGGAGTTTGTTGGAGCTTGTGTCCTCCACATGTAGTGTGATAACGTCATTGCACATACCCTTGTACGTACAAGTGGGAGATTGTTGGGGCTGGTGTCCTTGACAATTAAGTACAATGACTTATTAAATCTCTTTAAGGATCACAAGGACATACTTCAGTATTATTATCAGTTGATCCACGTTTATCAATAATGGTTGGCTTGCTAGATAAGTTTGACGTTATTGTCATACGGATGGCGGTGATCAACTGGTCCCTATACGTCACACCTATAGGACACGTTTGAGAGATGTGAAGGTATGAAAATACAGTCACATTTATGCCGAATACGACTAAACAGTTAGTCAGAGGTATTGACTATTAAATTAGTCAATAAGATGTTGAGATTATTATTTAATACGGATTAAATAATTTTAGCTAATACGGATTACATGATTAATTCGTAAATTAAATATAAACGGTTATATTTAATTAAATATTGTATTCGCGTATTAAAATAAACAGTTATATTAATTGGGCCAATTATACAATATCGTATTTTATCAGACCATTATTAATACATCGACTGTATTAATATCTGATAACAAGTATACGATTTATAATAAATACCCGCGAATTATATTTTAGCAAAATGGGCCGAATCACGCATTGGAATAAGGTAAGAATGGAAAGCCCACTCCTACCCAATACCCAATTCGGCCGACCAGGGCTACATAAGGAGAGTCCTTCTCCTTTTGTCAGATGATTGATTCAACTGGTTAATTCATAATCTTAAGAATTAGGGTTTTGAGAACATTCTTTTCCCAAAACTCAGATCTCACATCTAAAACCTCACAAAAGCTCTCCCCATATTGCAAGGCAATTGGAGAGTATTTCTAGCACACGCGGCATCATCTCATTCAAGTCTTGGGTGCAAGTTATAGGAGGGAATTTACTTTAATTCCTGTTCTTAGGCCTATTCAAGCAAGGACCCAAGGTTGTATTCTTTTTCATGTTTTTAATTATCTTATGACAATAATCACAATTGTATGTTTCGTTATAATCCTTCAAGTTTAGGGCGAATACATGCTTTATTCCCCACAATAGCGACGTTCGTAATCATTATTGTTCCATAGAAAGTTTCGTTCTATAACCACATTACACAATTTTCATCTTTCATTATCGACTTTGAATTTAGTTATCTATCTTTGAAGGTCAAATGAGTTCTTTTTCTAGCTCCTCCCTTTCCTTAGCGCCTTCTCCTTGGAGTCGGATTCTCCTCTTACCCCGTCTTATACGTCCCTTCCTTCCCCTGCTTCCATTTTCCTTTCCTTTTAGCCTCACTTTCTTCTTATCTTTCATTTCCCTTCCTTTTCAACTTAGCTTCCTTCGCAAAATTTCATGTCGAAGAAAAGAGTAATTATGCATATATAATCTAGACTTTTACCGAGTCGAAACCACCCTCGTATTTCTCCTTCTCATTCCCGTCACCCTCCAAAATTTCAATAGGTCAGAAAGCAATAAGATTGTGTAATCAACCTTTTTATTTATTTTTTAGAAAAAAATACGTAAATCTTACAAAACTTTCCAGAAAGTTATGAATAACTTACTTTCGAATTATGTTGAAATGAATGGGTTTCTGAACTATCATCGTACTTCAATTAATTTTTCTCTTAATTAGTTCATTGTTCTCTCTCCCGTCATCCATCTCCGTATCTCCTAACATTTCCTATACAATCTCCTCCTCTTTCCATTTTCTTTTGCCTCAACCTCACCCTATCCTTCTCCGTTCTATCCAACACCCTTCGCCACCCTCAATCTGAACCAAACTACGAACACACGATTTCATTTCCTTTATCCCACCAATAGGCTTATGTCTAAAATAAAGCATATGCGATCTCTCATCCCCGTCTCCCCGTCATTTTGAACAAAACCTAACAAACCATATCGATTTCTCCCTTCATTGTCTCTCATTTCTTCGCTAATTTACTTTCAATTGAGCCTCTTCCCCCGGCTTCTAGTTCTCTTCTTTTCCTCTTTTCTCTTTCCCATTTCATTCATTTCCTCCTTACTTAGAATCATGCGGAAATCAACGGGAGTTTCTTTGTCCTTTTCTTGCCCTTGCAACTCCTCATTCGACCCAACCATTTTCACCCTAGACAAGTTTATCGCACACCCACAACATTATATGTCATCCATTGCTCCTTAAACCTTCCAAGGCCAGCCCGGGAATCAGCTGTCTAATTTATGGACATTTTTGCTGTAACACCCCCATTTATTTAAGAGCCTTTAGCAAGACATTCTCAAATAAATAGAGCTGTTACCATCTCGGAATGACCGAGGTAGTGAATAACAAGTAAACAAACCAAAGTACTTTATATATAAAACAGATTAAATTTAAACTTTTGATATTACATCGATTACGCAAAGAATAAAAGTACATCTGATAACTATGTGATCTAATTCTAAGTAGGTCCAAGCCATGTCTCTCTCTCCTTGCCCAAGCTCCTAGTCCATCTGTCTCTGACCTGTAGAATCTACTCCCCATTCCGGATCATCGTAGGTGTACACGAATACACTGTCAACCTCGCGGTTGAGTAGGAATACACAATAATAAACAATGCAACAAATATGATATGCGAATGCCATGATATGCTCGAGCTCAATCCCAATCTCAATTCATTTTTCGTTCTCAAAACCCGTGACTCCCAGCCATACCGAACCTCCCGGCAGACTATACTCGGCCGTCGCCGAACACCAGCATAACAGCTGAGGTCACCAGGTCTAGCCCTGAAGAGCTAGCCTGGGCCCAATAATATCTCATCATCATCTCAATCTGTAACCGTACTCATGCCATGCTTATGAATGCAATAATAAAGAACAAACACTGTATATGCATCTCATAAATAATCATACTTGCATCCATAGCATCCAATTCACATACAAGCATAACACAACACAAAAGTAGTTCCAGTGTAACCTACCTGGATAGCAATATAGTCCAAAAACAAGCCAGCGAGTAAACAAAACAATGCCACTTCCAAAATCGTCACCTAACAATATAATATACACAATCACTAACTAACACAATTATGCAAACTAAATTAATATATATAGTATTCAAATCAATTATTTAAATAATTTATTACGCATAACGAGACC
Source organism: Silene conica (assembly GCA_029255685.2). Taxonomy (NCBI): domain Eukaryota; kingdom Viridiplantae; phylum Streptophyta; class Magnoliopsida; order Caryophyllales; family Caryophyllaceae; genus Silene; species Silene conica. The sequence goes on from CM055316.2 coordinate 50,313,217, forward strand.
GTACCCATCATGACTACATCAATTAACTTAATCAACCCGTCCTTATTACTTTTATAACTAACTTCAATTAAATAAACAAACATAGCAACTATATTCAATCTATTGATAACCGTCACATTCTTGTATAGAAATTTACTTAACAATTCTAATAATTAATAATATGAATAATATTACTAATAATAATAATCACACTAATAATATCATTAACAATAACAAAGATGATAAAATAACATCAATAAAAATAATAGTAGTCATAAGAATAATAATAATAGTATTATTAATAACCATACAATAATAATAACAATAAACTACAATAATAATAATGACATAGCATGATAACATGATAAAGATAATAATACAAATAATAATACAAATAATAATAATAATGATAGTAATATAACAAACACAACAGCAACCCACGACATACGAAACCACTGCTCATACAACCACAAAACAGACCCGTGACACCGTACTTCACACCCCTACCGCCGCTAGCCTGGTCACCCACGACCGCCACCATTGGACCCAACCTTAACTACGTATTACATACTACAACCTCCACCCATACGTCACCACCAAATACCACCACAGCAACCACCACGACAGCCCGAAACAGCCTGTACACTCACCGAACCCCTCTACTTCCAGCAACTATCTCCGACTCTCTCTTTTCTCACGCTCATCACTCCCTCCACCGTGCCCAACGACTCCCTTGGCTACCACCGTGGTAACCACTGACCCACAGTGGTCCCATAGGAGGTAAAGGTGTGTCCTCGATTCCCCCATAAATCCCATCATAACCGCCCCAAACACCTAACAGTCGTCCCGTATATACTGCTCTGTTTTCACCCCCTCTGAACAGCCTCTATTTCACACCGCGTGGTGGTGTTTCTCGCCACCAACAACCACCACCCAAGACGCCTATTGAATTCTCTTAATCCCATAAACCACCAGTTATCAACCATACGCAAAATTACTCATAAACATGTTTAAAAACGAGACACAAATAACAGCCCCCTTGACCGCAGTTCTCTTTTGCCTCTTGTCGTCCCTATTTTATCAGCACCTAGGGTGGTGCTCCGGCCACCACGAGCCACCCTACAACCACCAAGATAAACTAGAGACTTCCTACTATGACTACCTAAAGACCCATACCAAAATTGGACAAACAACAGTTCGAAATAATATCAAAACAATGAACACCGAGTATAAAAAAAAACAAACGAAACAGGGTATAACTGTTGGAAATCGAGGTAGTCATACTAGCTAATTTCGTGTTATTAGACATGCTAATATACTTATTAATCTCATATTAATTTAGTTTAGACAATCTTAATCTTATGCATGCAAAATAAAAGCGGAAATAATGAGAATCGTATTCTTACAACCGGTCCGAAATATGCTAAGGACGATCCTCCACGGAGCAACCAATATAGCTTGCCTCCTTTACGATGCACCAAGACCTACCCTTAAACACCGAGACACGAACCCGAGCTAGGAGACGTAATCGGTCAACTTCAAACCGTAAACTAATACTATTATTAGTATACTAAAATATTATGTAAATAATATTAAGAGAGTTTTATTTTCTTATGCTTAGAAAATAAACATAGAGGATTTTGAGTTTTCTTACTCTAGAAAACTCATTTTTTTTCTTTAATATGTGATGGCTCACATATATTTATAGACCAAGTAGGTTATGTTGGTATTGAGAGTGTGTCGTGTAAGTGTAGTATGTAGGAAGAAATTGTTGCTTGTTTTCTTACCCATGCACATAGGCATGCATACCTACATATTAGGTATCATACATATGCAATCATTGTGTTTTATTTGCTCCACTAATTTAAACAAATTAGTCTTGCTTACACCTACAATCACACGCCACATTCAAGTGTAAAATGGACTTCCATTTTACAATTTGTAATTTGTACAATTGTATGTGACATCCCATGTAACATAAAATAATTGTATTAATTTAAAATATAAATTTATCACATAAATAATATTTCTAAATTAATTAAATCACATTTAACAAATTATTACGTAATTCGAAATTACTATCCCAACATATGGTTATCGTAATAATCGTCGATACGATATATTAACAACGTTTGTCATAACCATGAACCATTCATTATACTAATTTCGGTATTTCATAAATATCGATTAACATTTGACAATTGACACATTTCAATTTCAAATATAAATCTTACCTTAAGATTCAACCTCTAATTTCTCAATATACGGTTTTAAGAATATCAATCAATCTGTATCCTATACAATTAATCAATATACGTTTAAGGGGTCAGTCCTAAAGGTGTGACCTAAAGGGATCAACTGACCACCACCGTCATACGATAGTAATGTTAAACTCTAGTCAGCCAATCATTACCGATTAATGTTGGTCAGTTGACTAAATCAATATTGGATCGTCCCTTGCATATTCATTTCATAAGATTTATGACAATGATTTTAATCACTGTCGTGATCGCACTATTGTTGAGGACACATTTCCCAACAATCTCCCACTTGTCCTCGACAAGTGTGCGTCACCAATTCTCTTGTCCTATTACGTCATCTCCCACTCAATGCAAGGTGTCTTCCAGGTCGTACTTGCATTTGATCATATCTTGAGCGGTTTTCTCGATCTGGAGATTTAACTGCTTTGACCGGAATTATCTACCATAGATACCTTCCGAGCGTGGCCACGCATTTCCAGTTAAACTTCTCCTCGAGTGGCCCTGAGATTTAAGACAACCCTGACAAGGGGTTGGACAATTCCTATCCTACCGTTCCCTTCGACTAACACAGTCCATCATGACCCAAAAGAAGCCCATTTGACCCCCTTTAACGGTTGATCGTAGAGCTAAAATCAAAGCCAATCTGAACTGTGCCACCTTGGGCGAACAGTCTCAAGTCTAAGAATCGACTTATGTGAATAATATAGTAGCTCTCGCCACGACCGGGCTAATTATAAAATTTTCAGAACTCTATAAGCGGTCACTAAATGCCCAACAGAGTGTTATACAGTCTGCCGATGTGATCGACTAGTCATCCCATATGACTCTATGACATTTGAACTTGCCATCAATCGCCTCACATTGTAGTCGCTTCGAGACGTCACCTCATACAAGCGACTATGGGCTATACTAAGTTAATCCAGTTCACTTATGGGGTTCAAATTGTCTCTTACAACCCATTTGGATTTCACAAAGTATAAATTGTGAGTTAATATTAATAATAATAACTCAAACGATAAGAGTGATTGTTATGTGCGAACAAACAATACAATATTGTTGCTCCACATAAACAATCTTTGATGATCTTACATCAATTTGTATTAATGGTTTATTATGTGAATATACCCTATCTTCACATCTTTTGAACCTACAAATTTCGGTTTCCTTTTGACTCATATTATCTTGTATAATATGATCTAATTCAAGTACACTTCAAGTCTCTTATACTCGACTCGAGTCTCCTTACCTTAAGGAAGCTCCCACTGTTTTCTTAAAACTCATGACATGTCATCCATATGTACATAGTCATATTGTACTAGAATCTATATTGTAGTTAACCTAGATTCGATCCATTAGTTCTCCTCGAGAACTTATATCGAAATAGGGCTTTATTTCAACTTATGGCATTTTGATCAAGGTTATATGAATTAATATTTTCATATCTCGGATTCAAATCCAAACCTTGTAAACTGATCGGTGACGTTTCATTATCATATAATAAACTCACTTATGATTCATGTTCTTAACATATATTCATCTAGAATTGAAAACCTTATATTCTTTAACCTTTAAAGAATCACCATCCTCTCTAAATGGTAGGTTTCGTTTCTTTAATAACTTTTCTCCCACTGAATTTTGTATTACTATCATATAGTTAATAACTCCCACTGATTTCATAGTGATTAGGCAACATCTTCAAACATTCTCAACTCATAATGAACATTTCATTTTGATTAACTTCAAACATTTTCTCAACTCGTTATGAACATTTCATTTTTATTTTCTTTCCCACGGTAAGAACCTTCTATTTTCACAAGAACGGGAGATATCTTTATAAAACAGAAACATTTACATCATGGAAACGATTTCCTTCCGTTAACACTCGCGGTTCCCATTGTCCTCTCTAGGAACTTTTGACAATATATGGAACATTTTCCTTTTGTGTCCTCGCGTAGTTTCTTCTGTGTCCTCTCGTAGTTTCTTCTATCCAATTTCTTAGAGTTCTTCTCAAGGACTCCTCATAGAACTCTTCTCTAAGATCCTATGTTTATTTCATTGGTTTACGGGCGTAGAATTTCTCCCACTCTATCCTCTAAAATAACCTGTATTTTAGGAAGGATAGCATTTTCGCCCGTCAACAATGTAATGGATAAAGAATTATGTGAGTATTGAGATATTAACATTTTCTTTCATTTAAGGTGAAAATCTTATAATGAACTGATGTTCTTATGTTTGAATTTGAAGTATTTCACGGGATGCAATTCTCGTTTTTAAGTAAGTCGTATTACTTTTATAATGATCCTATCATTTCTTTCGTACGATGAATCATTCAAGGTACTTTATTACGATCTATGAAAATCGTATCAACTCATGTTATGTATCATAAAAGCATTTTAAAATCAACATGTTTGATGAAGAACAAAAGGATGACTTGGGTTGAAAACCAAGTCACCACTATTACAACCATTGTTTCAAAAAAACGAATTCTTGTCACACAAGAAATACAATGTTCTTAAAATGCAAAATGAAAGAAGACATCAAATGAAAATTAGAGCCATGCTCTTCATGTCTTCAATCTCGGATGCTACCTTAGCCATCCATGGAAGGAACTTCAAGTTTCCTTCTCTTTCTCCTTGCCCTTATCTTTGGTAGGAGCCCCTTTAAAACAATTTATAAACGGGTGAGAATCAATAACTTGTATCACTATACAAAAATTGATTAAATAACATGAATTAGACGAGAATTTATACCTACAGCAAGAACCTTTCCGGCTTTGAGGTCATGGAGATACTTCGGGCAATTCCGCTTCCAATGCCCCATCTTAGTGCAATAATAGCACTTGTCTTCAACCTTTGATGACGATGAAGAAGAAGCACCTTTCGTAAAAGTCTTCTCCTTAGGAGATGCGGGTTTGAAGGCTTTAACATTTTTACCCTTTTTAGCCTTGCGCTTAAACTTCCCTTTGCTTTTCGTATCGATATTAAGCACATCCTTTGTGGAACTCTCATTAAGTCCCATATCCCTCTCTGCTTGGACCAACATCTTATGTAACTCGTCCAAGGAGGTTTCTTGATTGCGCATGTTATAGTTTACCCGAAACTGAACATACGATTTCACTTTGTTGAGGGAGTGAAGGATTTTGTCTATAATAAGCGAGTCGGGAACATTCACCCCTTGCAACTTCAAGGTTTCGGCTAGCTCAACTAGTTTGAGCACATGAGGACTAATCCTTTGACCTTCCTTTAAGGTCAAATCAAAGAAGGCGGAGGCCGCCTCATATTGGATCACCCTAGGAGCTTGCGAAAACATGGTCGCAACTCTAGTGTATATCTCATTAGCCGTGGCTAGCTTAATCATTCTTCTTTGGAGATCCGGCTCCATCGAAAATATAAGCACGTTCTTCAAAGCATGCGACTCCTTCATGTAGGCCTCATAGGCTTCACGAGTCGCTTCCGATGAACGAGCACCGGGAGTGGGAGGAGCGGCAATGGTAAGATAACGAGTCTTATCGTCGGCTTCCGCGGCTAACACCAATTGGGCGTCCCAATCTTTAAAATTGGCGCCATGCTTCTCAAGCTTGCAACGATCCATAAAAGACCGAAGCCATGAAACGTGTTGTGGGAGTGGTGGAGCGTTATTTGCCATTGATTGAAAGTCGAAAAAAAGGAACTACAAATGAAAATTTAAGGAATTAAAACACAATTATCGTTTTTAATAATTAAACTTGTAAATTTTAAACAAGTTAAGCATCTACTTAATGATCTCTTACCCAATTAAGTAAATGATCCCGAGACCCAAATACACACTAACTTGGGCACGGTTTAGCCGATACATCCCTCATTAATGTGACTCGGTAGATTAACCCCTTAATCGATTCTACTTTTAGAACTCTCGGTCGATAAAATTACACTAATTCTTATCTTAGCCCGAACTTATTACCACTACGGTGGCTCGAATACCTTCGTCGAGATCAACCAAATTTCAAGAATAAGTAATCATATTACCCCACTTCACCAACGTAATAAGGTTTGCACCCCGGTTTAGCCGAGCCTACTCCCTTATGAAGAAGATCCTTCGCGGGTCCTTTACTTTTTGGTCAGGCTATGTCTCGATTTTTAAATAACGTAAGAGATCTTGTCAATTTATTATCTATCTCCTTTAAGTGAACTAAGTCGGTGAATTATCGATAAATTTAATTGACACGGTCGATAAAATCGATGAAATGCATGATGTTTGGATGACGATTTGGCTATGCATGCAAACGTAATAAGCATAAAAACTTAAAAGCATAAATAAAATCCTAGTATGGCCTTTCCTAAAATAGAAAATTAAAGTAAATTACAAATTCGGAAACCAACTCCTTTGGTTCCTTGAACTTCACACGCGGCACGCATCCCAAGGCAGACTCCGTCTTGGTCGGAACTCCTTTCCGAAATGGCACCGTCTTCAAGGATCTCCGGAATTATAAATAATTACAAATTTTCTATCTATTTTATACATTATAAAATAAAATAAAATAAAATAAAATAAAGTGATACGAGATCACATTAAATTACAACCGAATCGATAAACCCTTACATTACGGGAATTATCGACTAAAATCTAAGGCCATACTAAGTAAATTACATAATTCAAAATTACGTAAATTAAATTATGACATTCATAAACAATAATTAAATATGCAATGCTTATGTAAGATGCAAAACCTAAGCCAAATCGTCCAATTTAAACACGTTTTAAATATCGTTATTCGTAATAACACGGTTTTATGGAATAACGTGATTTAAACAATTTAAAAATCACTAATCACTTTATGAATCATTATTCATGATTTAGTTAAGTTTCCTAACACATTTTAGGATTCAAAATTTAGTCTTACTCAAATTTTGAAATTAACTTAACTTATTTTAACATTGTTCGGTTTTAATCGGTTTTACGGGAAATAGCATTAAAATAATCAAACGAGTCATAAAAATTTCGAAAATTCAAAATTCAAAATTTTGAACATACTGAAAATTTTCTAAAATTTCAGATCCTTAAAATTCAAATATTTTCGAAATACACTTATTTATTTCGTAAAATAGACCGTGTGCATGCAAAATAAGTCGAAAAATGCAAAACTATTCCAAAAATTATGAAATAAAATACTAATATAATTTTTACATCTTCCTAGACACTCAAAGTATCTGAAAATGCAGAAAAAAAAGGCTGAAAAGCACTGTTTAAGGTCTGAAAATAAAGTAATGATTATGACTCCTTAAACACTCAATATCAATTTTAACCTTTAAAATTAAAACTTAAACTTTCAGAAACTTTTGGCACTAAATAAAAATATGTTGATGATCATACATAATATGACTAATATGGGTGAATTTTTCGGACCATTTAAGCAACATTTACTATTTTTAATAATTCGTGTCATATATTACGCGATTTTACCGATTAAAATCATTTCTCATGCAATATTCGAGATTAAAAGCTCAAAATTCACATGCATGCTAGAAATAATATATGTGACACTATATTAAATTTTTATGGTCAAATTCGAACTTAAACTATTTAAGCTAAAAAATGTCACTAATATTACGATTTTTACGATAAAAATCAATATTCATGCAATATTAACGAAAAATTTCTGGAAAATTCATCATATATTTTAAATATTGCATGTGACATCTACCAAAATTTTTATAGTTAAATTCATAATATAACTATTTATCCCATATTTAACTCATTTTCTGACTATTTAACCATTAAAAATCATAAACCATGCATAAAACCTTCAATAATTTCGAAAATTATTTATATTCATAATATGTTAAATGCATGTGAGAACATATTTAAAATTCATGGCCAGAAATATTATTTAGCTATTTTTCCCAAATAAAAACATTTTAACCGATTTTTGGCACTAATTAAACATTTTAATTACAATGATGAACAATATTATTCCATAAATCATCAAAATGACTTAAAACTATTTTAAGACCAGAAAGTATACATGCATTAACATTTTCGTGCATATCCTATATGTACTACTCATTTTCGTTTTTAATTAAAATCGTATTTTCTCGCAAAAACGTATAAAATCGAGTTGCATGCAAACAACCTTATGGCTCTGATACCAATTGTTGGAAATCGAGGTAGTCATACTAGCTAATTTCGTGTTATTAGACATGCTAATATACTTATTAATCTCATATTAATTTAGTTTAGACAATCTTAATCTTATGCATGCAAAATAAAAGCGGAAATAATGAGAATCGTATTCTTACAACCGGTCCGAAATATGCTAAGGACGATCCTCCACGGAGCAACCAATATAGCTTGCCTCCTTTACGATGCACCAAGACCTACCCTTAAACACCGAGACACGAACCCGAGCTAGGAGACGTAATCGGTCAACTTCAAACCGTAAACTAATACTATTATTAGTATACTAAAATATTATGTAAATAATATTAAGAGAGTTTTATTTTCTTATGCTTAGAAAATAAACATAGAGGATTTTGAGTTTTCTTACTCTAGAAAACTCATTTTTTTTCTTTAATATGTGATGGCTCACATATATTTATAGACCAAGTAGGTTATGTTGGTATTGAGAGTGTGTCGTGTAAGTGTAGTATGTAGGAAGAAATTGTTGCTTGTTTTCTTACCCATGCACATAGGCATGCATACCTACATATTAGGTATCATACATATGCAATCATTGTGTTTTATTTGCTCCACTAATTTAAACAAATTAGTCTTGCTTACACCTACAATCACACGCCACATTCAAGTGTAAAATGGACTTCCATTTTACAATTTGTAATTTGTACAATTGTATGTGACATCCCATGTAACATAAAATAATTGTATTAATTTAAAATATAAATTTATCACATAAATAATATTTCTAAATTAATTAAATCACATTTAACAAATTATTACGTAATTCGAAATTACTATCCCAACATATGGTTATCGTAATAATCGTCGATACGATATATTAACAACGTTTGTCATAACCATGAACCATTCATTATACTAATTTCGGTATTTCATAAATATCGATTAACATTTGACAATTGACACATTTCAATTTCAAATATAAATCTTACCTTAAGATTCAACCTCTAATTTCTCAATATACGGTTTTAAGAATATCAATCAATTTGTATCCTATACAATTAATCAATATACGTTTAAGGGGTCAGTCCTAAAGGTGTGACCTAAAGGGATCAACTGACCACCACCGTCATACGACAGTAATGTTAAACTCTAGTCAGCCAATCATTACCGATTAATGTTGGTCAGTTGACTAAATCAATATTGGATCGTCCCTTGCATATTCATTTCATAAGATTTATGACAATGATTTTAATCACTGTCGTGATCGCACTATTGTTGAGGACACATTTCCCAACAATAACAACGTTGTTAACTGTCGATATTCGTGGCTGTTTTACTGCCACCCACGGTGGTCCTATGACGGTCTAAAGATGACAAACATGTTATTCACATTATAGGGATCACGTATAACAATAAAGCTTAGATATAACGATATGAAAAGGTATTATAAATTACTTACGAACTTGACGCGGTGCAAGTAAGATCACACATTTGTGTGTTGTTATTGCTGCGTTTTTCTCCTTCAACTCATAGTGTCATGGTCGACTTTAGGTAGGGTTGTGGCGGTAGAGGAGGTTGGTGGTGGATAAGGTCTATACGAGATGTGGAGGCAGACTAGAAGGTGGAGTTAATTAGGGTTTTTGTTGGAGTACAAGTCGATGTATAGGTTTGAGGTAAAATTTTGGTAATATGTTGAAGTATTTAGGGTATGCATACTTAATTGAATCACATAGCCTTGTCGGGCCCAAGCCCAACACGCTCCTCAAAGACTTATACTTCGCTTCCGACTCGAAATCATAAAATTAACGAGACATCTAAATAATTATATTAATTAAACTATGTAAATAATAATTAAATATAATTATAAGAATATATAATTATTAGTATGTACATAAGAATATATAAAAATTAAGTTTAAGTATAATTACGGTTTAAACAATAAAACAAGTATAAGTGAGAAATTAATATAAACTAGGGACTATATATATTTAATTATAAATATATTATCCAAATTATAGAAATACGAATGAAGTGTCATTTTAAGAAATGATCGTCAAATATAAAATGATTATGAACTACGAAATAATCGTACGAATACGATATAAAATAATAACAGTTTATGTAAAATACTTTATGAACATTCCATTTGAAATACTTGTATAAAACACGGTTTGACTGTCGTTGACCGAGTCTAAAATACGGGGTATTACAGTCTTCCCTCCTTAAAATGAACTTCGTCCCGAAGTTCGCCAACCCGTAACGGTAACGAAAAGCATAACAAGCATGGAACGGTCACAAGTAGCAGTTATATAGGTTGCAAAACGCGAAGTGTTACATTCTACCCTCGTTAAGAAAACTTTGTCCCCAAAGTTTTAACGCATAACCAAATTAAAGGATACTTCACAAATCACAATATAATGCTTAAAAGAAGTAAACGGAATTATCAAATATATTCAAACAGTCACGACATACCAATTTTACATGCTATAACAACTAGTCATAACATAAACCTTTAAGATTTTACAATCCTATCCTCCTTAAAGCATGGTTATGTCCCCATAACCCCATTATAAAGTTTCACATTCAATTGTTCAAGAAGATCGCCAAACAACAGTCACAAATCATATGATAAGGTAATTACAACTAACATCCGACTTTTGAAGCAATCAAAACACAGTTGGAAATCTCACGTTACGCACTAAAACAAAATCATGATAACTAACACTTATATACCCTTAAAATCTCTTTTAACACAAACTTCAACTATTTACACCAATGTAAACAATCAGCTAATTCATAGTGTATAATTGACAAATTAAAACATTTCATGCTCATAATCATATTATAGAAGTAAAACCATATTTTAGAAAAGATATAAGGCAAAATTTAACTAATGTAATTAACATGGAGCATCGACATATTTCTCGAGGTATACACCAATCTTAGACTAGCAAAACAGCGTAGCATCTCTACATATAAGAATTTAAACCGATTACTTAATTTCATATATATTGTGATCAGATTTTGAAGGTAGCGATATGCAATTCACTTCATGGCATAACAATATACATGAAGAAATTATAAAGATTATCGCAGGGAACTAGACAAAGATAACCATTAATATATGAAGGAACAACAACAAGGTTCACATTGTTCAAAATACTCACAATTACTTATGACAGTGAGATCGTTATATCAGGGTAATAAGTTTACTAGTTAAATTCATTCTACCACGTGTCCAGATTCTTCTCTGATAAACATGATTTTAACATTATATATATGAACACCACATAATTATTTTGAGGTCATATTAATAGAAAGCAATAGTGTCTTTATAATTGAAACTATTTTGTAAAAACTCAATGAAATAACAAGGTTACATTATCATTTAATAGCGTTCATATTCATATCATATGCCTACTGTTCATGTTACTAATGATATAACAGAGTATTACATGGTTACATCACAAAATTCATATTAGATTCAACTTTTAATATAAAACTTTCTCTTTTTAACAATCATATATCACGCAGCAACTTCCAAAAATCATAAATAAATAAATAACAAACCACGAGTCAAAACAGAACTGTGCAGTAACAATCTGACCACTGTTAACCAAAATATTTATTTCCTTCAAAATAAAAGTCGTTTTAACAAATCAAAATCATTAGAAAGCTAACTCAGATCATAAGGTCATCATACATAAAATTTTTCACATTCATATAGAGAACACATTTTAAACGGCAGTCCGTACAAATAGGTAACATTCTGGAAACTTATTACAACGTTGGTTACTTTCATATTTCACATTATTACTTTACATCGTCATATTAAAACACAACTATTCTCAAAAACATGTTGACGCATATATTGAAGCATAGAAATGACATTGCACCATATTAATATTTATTCATTATTTTAATTTGTACTTGCCATCAAGAAAGCGGTAAAGATTGCGAAACTGAAAGATAGGATCAACTAAATAAACCAACATTTATACATGTATATACAAATGTAACACATAGCTATATGGCATTCATGGCTTGGGGCAACACATTCCGCATATTACTAGACATGGATTACTATAACATTTAATCTGATTATTCATATTTAAATTCAAGATGATATATTACATAGTTACGATAGTCATTTGATAACCAAATATCATATGAAAATTCCTAAACACTAAAATCATATGATCATATCACTCCAATTATTGTTCAATAAATATACAACCATTCTCTGAAAATTTCAGTTCAATCGTTCAGATCAATCAGCATTTTAAGATCAGTCGCATTCGTCTAATGCACATCATCATACAAGTCAAGCTTATATTTCAAAAATCACATTCCAATTTTCAGGTTCTCAATACTTAAAATCAAACATCTCAATCAACACTCAATATAATCTCATACAACACAGATTCCAACCATATATCACATCAGACTTACCTCATTCCTCAACTGCGGAAACGTTAGTACAATATATATATTGGGTCATGTCCTTTATTCTATACTACCCACGCTCTATATCTCTCAAGGGTAACCAGGTTAGACTGAAAGGGCCAGTGGCTTGATTTGAGGGGGCCCCTAACTCATCCCAATCCTGGGGCTCCTAGCAGTTACTAACCTGGGGTTCATTTTATTAGACTCTTCCTACGTTCATTATTATTCATTTGGTTTAGGCCTGAGGATCGTTTGCTCTGATACCACTTTGTAACACCCCCATTTATTTAAGAGCCTTTAGCAAGACATTCTCAAATAAATAGAGCTGTTACCATCTCGGAATGACCGAGGTAGTGAATAACAAGTAAACAAACCAAAGTACTTTATATATAAAACAGATTAAATTTAAACTTTTGATATTACATCGATTACGCAAAGAATAAAAGTACATCTGATAACTATGTGATCTAATTCTAAGTAGGTCCAAGCCATGTCTCTCTCTCCTTGCCCAAGCTCCTAGTCCATCTGTCTCTGACCTGTAGAATCTACTCCCCATTCCGGATCATCGTAGGTGTACACGAATACACTGTCAACCTCGCGGTTGAGTAGGAATACACAATAATAAACAATGCAACAAATATGATATGCAAATGCCATGATATGCTCGAGCTCAATCCCAATCTCAATCTCATATTTCGTTCTCAAAACCCGTGACTCCCAGCCATACCGAACCTCCCGACAGACTATACTCGGCCGTCGCCGAACACCAGCATAACAGCTGAGGTCACCAGGTCTAGCCCTGCAGAGCTAGCCTGGGCCCAATAATATCTCATCATCATCTCAATCTGTAACCGTACTCATGCCATGCTTATGAATGCAATAATAAAGAACAAACACTGTATATGCATCTCATAAATAATCATACTTGCATCCATAGCATCCAATTCACATACAAGCATAACACAACACAAAAGTAGTTCCAGTGTAACCTACCTGGATAGCAATATAGTCCAAAAACAAGCCAGCGAGTAAACAGAACAATGCCACTTCCAAAATCGTCACCTAACAATATAATATACACAATCACTAACTAACACAATTATGCAAACTAAATTAATATATATAGTATTCAAATCAATTATTTAAGTAATTTATTACGCATAACGAGACCGTACCCATCATGACTACATCAATTAACTTAATCAACCCGTCCTTATTACTTTTATAACTAACTTCAATTAAATAAACAAACATAGCAACTATATTCAATCTATTGATAACCGTCACATTCTTGTATAAAAATTTACTTAACAATTCTAATAATTAATAATATGAATAATATTACTAATAATAATAATCACACTAATAATATCATTAAAAATAACAAAGATGATAAAATAACATCAATAAAAATAATAGTAGTCATAAGAATAATAATAATAGTATTATTAATAACCATACAATAATAATAACAATAAACTACAATAATAATAATGACATAGCATGATAACATGATAAAGATAATAATACAAATAATAATACAAATAATAATAATAATGATAGTAATATAACAAACACAACCGCAACCCACGACATACGAAACCACTGCTCATACGACCACAAAACAGACCCGTGACACCGTACTTCACACCCCTACCGCCGCTAGCCTGGTCACCCACGACCGCCACCATTGGACCCAACCTTAACTACGTACTACATACTACAACCTCCACCCATACGTCACCACCAAAGACCACCACAGCAACCACCACGATAGCCCGAAACAGCCTGTACACTCACCGAACCCCTCTACTTCCAGCAACTATCTCCGACTCTCTCTTTTCTCACGCTCATCACTCCCTCCACCGTGCCCAACGACTCCATTGGCTACCACCGTGGTAACCACTGAGCCACAGTGGTCCCATAGGAGGTAAAGGTATGTCCTCGATTCCCCCATAAATCCCATCAAAACCGCCCCAAACACTTAACAGTCGTCCCGTATATACTGCTCTGTTTTCACCCCCTCTGAACAGCCTCTATTTCACACCGCGTGGTGGTGTTTCTCGCCACCAACAACCACCACCCAAGACGCCTATTGAATTCCCTTAATCCCATAAACCACCAGTTATCAACCATACGCAAAATTACTCATAAACATGTTCAAAAACGAGACACAAATAACAGCCCCCTTGACCGCAGTTCTCTTTTGCCTCTTGTCGTCCCTATTTTATCAACACCTAGGGTGGTGCTCCAGCCACCACGAGCCACCCTACAACCACCAAGATAAACTAGAGACTTCCTACTATGACTACCCAAAGACCCATACCAAAATTGGACCAACAACAGTTCGAAATAATATCAAAACAATGAACACCGAGTATAAAAAAAAACAAACGAAACAGGGTATAACGACGTTGTTAACTGTCGACATTCGTGGCTGTTTTACTGCCACCCACGGTGGTCCTATGACGGTCTAAAGATGACAAACATGTTATTCACATTATAGGGATCACGTATAACAATAAAGCTTAGATATAACGATATGAAAAGGTATTATAAATTACTTACGAACTTGACGCGGTGCAAGTAAGATCACGCATTTGTGTGTTGTTATTGCTGCGTTTTTCTCCTTCAACTCACAATGTCATGGTCAACTTTAGGTAGGGTTGTGGCGGTAGAGGAGGTTGGTGGTGGATAAGGTCTATACGAGATGTGGAGGCAGACTAGAAGGTGGAGTTAATTAAGCTTTTTGTTGGAGTACAAGTCGATGTATAGGTTTGAGGTAAAATTTTGGTAATATGTTGAAGTATTTAGGGTATGCATACTTAATTGAATCACATAGCCTTGTCGGGCCCAAGCCCAACACGCTCCTCAAAGACTTATACTTCGCTTCCGACTCGAAAACATAAAATTAACGAGACATCTAAATAATTATATTAATTAAACTATGTAAATAATAATTAAATATAATTATAAGAATATATAATTATTAGTATGTACATAAGAATATATAAAAATTAAGTTTAAGTATAATTACGGTTTAAACAATAAAACAAGTATAAGTGAGAAATTAATATAAACTAGGGACTATATATATTTAATTATAAATATATTATCAAAATTATAGAAATACGAATGAAGTGTCATTTTAAGAAATGATCGTCAAATATAAAATGATTATGAACTACGAAATAATCGTACGAATACGATATAAAATAATAACAGTTTATGTAAAATACTTTATGAACATTCCATTTGAAATACTTGTATAAAACACGGTTTGACTGTCGTTGACCGAGTCTAAAATACGGGGTATTACATTTGCTCCTGGGACCCTAAATCCCGAAAACCGTGTATTATACGTTTTATCCTAGCCTACATCACTATCCCCGTTTCTTTGTAAACTTGCACCACGTGAAGCCCTGGATCAGGATTTTGGGGAGTAATTATTTGATGATTCCTATCAAATCATTATGATATTTTCGTTCTTTTTGAATGGATGATTGCTTTAGAATTATCATATTATCTTATGATTTTGGGTATGATGGATGATTGTCACTTTGAGTTTCCCTCTTTAAATGACACAAATGTAAGTTTCGTTCTCTCTTTGTAAATCCCTATGTAAACCCCTCGTCGCAGCGGAAAGATAAAACATACAAACATGCCAAAATTTACGCGGAATTTAAACTTTAACATGCAAGATAAAACGAGGTGAATTAAAACAACTGTACAAACTGAAGTGATCAAAACGTAGATAAGTATTTAGGTCTAGTACGAAAAACCATAAGTACAAAAACAGCCTGGGATGACACATCCCTACAAACGCTCAAATGTATATCCAAAAACTAGGTCTAGCCAAACGATAAACGGGTAAGTCATCGATGATACGATCATCGCTCGCTAGCCTCTTGTAACCCTCCAACAACCTGCCATGTACCTACATACATGAAAACATGTATGCCACAATCAGTGGGGAGTGACTAGAGTTCTCTTACCCACCTATTGTTAGCAACATGTAACACATAAGGCATCCAACATACTCCAACATTTATAACATGCGAAGTACATATATATATATATCAACTCTTATATCAACATGCACCGCTTATGCAAAGGCTCTCAACTAACTTCGGAAACTATTTGAAATGAGAGTCGGTCTCCCTTACGGTTGCCCGGCCGGGGGGTCTTTCGCTCCAAACCATATACGAAACCAAACTAAGAGTCGTGCAATGCCTTGGACGAATAATACTAAGATAAACAGTACCCTATATAAGCACACAATCATTCAGCAACATATGACATTGTACCCCAACTCAGGCAAGCAGATGCAATCGGTAGTATCTACAACTAACCCCAACTCAGGCCAGAACTAAACACAATCAGCAGTGTCCAAGTCACACCCCAACTCAGGTAAACTTGGTACACAAATCAGCAAGCATACATCCGTAGCCGCAACTCAGGCACGAATGGATTCTAATCAACTAATAATAGTTCATAACGCAACTCAGTCAGAACCATTACCCTTCATAGTGAATCAGAATCCAACTCAGACCCAATTCACCACGGTCAAACAAACTCACGGAAGGACAGAGGTCCCAACTCAGACATCTCCTACCGCATCATCCATACACGTGACGGTCCAGAGGTCCCAACTCAGATATGTCCCCCACGCCACAAACACTCACATGTCAAACTAGAGGTCCCAACTCAGACATACCTTGACATGCATCAAACATCAGTACATATCGTACTCTAGCGGTCCCAACTCAGACATATTCTGATACGTACTACAACCAGGTCCTTAGTCCTAACTTTACTGACCTCTAAAAAACACTTAATTGACCCCAGGAACTAAGTTAAGGGAGAGCCGGTTTCCCTTTCGGTTGCCCGACCGGGGGGGGGGGTCTCTATCCTCACTCCATTCCCGAACCCAATATAGTGTCGCCCGAACCTCGGGGACCTCAAACACACATACAAGGCACACAGAACGAGTCTCAAGCAAATCGGACGAGCCGATCAAAAGTTAAATACGATTTAAAGTGCAATGGGACTCTCAGCCGGTCAGAGGCAGGCTGCCGGCGAGCCTTCTGACAGCCCCATGCATCCACACACAGCCTTAGAATTTACAAGACATTGAGGAGGGGGTCCCCAGCCGGTCGACCGGCCGCCGGCCACCCGGCTGGGAGACCTTTCTCCCTAGCTTCCTCTACTTTACGCGAAATACACCCAAAAGGTGTATCGGCCGGTGGATAGGCGGCCGACCACCCGGCTGAGCACCCCTTAAACTTAAATTTTGAACAAACGTGAAATACTATGGTGACCTCTGAGCCGGTCGACCGGCTACCGGCCGGCCTACCGGCTCAGTGTCCCTAATACGTATATTCGCAAATTCGACAATGAGCAATTGAATCCCAAATCCTTAGCAATCGATACAAGACTTATAAATTGCAACAACAAAGATCTGCCGAGCATATTAACACGCATATGAAACATATTCAAGCACTTAATCATCAAAAGAAACCATGCTAGTATCAATTTATCATATCCGTCACAATTCATCCAAAACATGAAAATAAGCATGTGAGGCATATGGAACTTCATGAACACCAATTAAATCATATAGTGAACACATAAAAAAGATTCCTAACATGTTCCTATATTCATACTTCAACCGATCTTCATAATTTCGGAAAAACACCACAAGAACCCACAAAAACATGCTAATTTAACAATAAGGCCGAGTTACTCATAATAGTCACCTCAAAGCGGTTTATGCTCCAAAATATTCCTCCACCACGTGCAAGGCAACCTCGGGATCGACTAAGTCAACTCCTAGAAACACAAAAGACGGAAATTAGGGGCTTAAGACGGATTAGGGCAAAACAGCCCCAAAACGGAAGTTCGAGAAACGAAAATTAAAAGTGATAGAAAGATCACAAATTTCGCGAGAATTCCGAATATATAATTTTTACCTTGATTCGAGTTGAGGAAGGGTTCGAGATGATCCTTTGAAGCTTTCTTAAAGAAGAGAAAAAATGGGTTTTTGTTTAACAGTGGAATGAGTTTGAGTAGAAATGAAATGTCGATGGGTGAAATAGGTTAAGTGTCCTTTATATACTTGAGTCGGATTTTCTTTAATTAGGTGGAACGGAAACTCAAGTGGGGAAATGCCAAGCGAAATGATATCTTAAGTTTAAAATAACCTTAAGACGGAACTTAACGGAAATCTTAAAATAAAACTTACGATCGATTATTAAAATAATATTAAACTTTCGAAATTACTTTTATAATACTAAAATATTATTTAACGAAAATACGGGATGTTACACCTCTATTATAAGAGATCTATAGTAATTGTTTTCACTTTTCTTTTTTCCACTCAATAAAAGTTTAGGAATTTTCGGAGTAATAGTATAATTTTCGGGGCAATAGTATTTAATTTTCTTGTCTTCATTTAATTTGGTACAAATAATTCTAATTTTATTGGTGGCTAAGTTGGAATATGAAATTGGATAATTTATATTATAATATTTGTCGATTCCTCGCTAAGAAGATCATTATTAATTTCATTGCTCAATTCTAACACAAACTGTAGTTTTCATCATCATAAGAGTAATTTACAAGATTGACACCATGAAATATCGGTGCTAAAGGAATTGAATATCTATCAGATTACCTTAATCTCCTTGGTCCTAATCGCCAATTACACACTATTTCAAATTTAGGTCTTTGGTTATTGTTCGTAACTTCCAAATATGTCGGGTGGGCGTATATGCTTGTATTTCCTCTGAGATGAACCATCGTGCGCATTCTGCAAACCCTTATGATGGGATCAACTTCAATATATCAACTCCTTCTGTCAAAGCCTAATCAATCTAACCCCTGTAAACCAAATAAATAATAAAAGGATAAAGGATTAGATAAAACAGAATTTTGAAAATAACATGATGAAAGTCCAAAATAGAACAAACCCAAGTGAAAAATAGATCTCAATTTCTACAATATTATTATTATTATTAATATTACTAAAACACCAAAATGACTCAAACTTTTTCATCAAATAAGATGATTAACCGAAAATAGAACAAACCTAAATGAAAAATAGAAACATCGTATCAAAAGAAGCAATACCCAAATGCCCTTACTTAGCAAATAGCCCTAAAATCCATATAATGACAACGTGTACTTTAGTTTCGACTGACAAGTTAATATACAAATTCCTGTGGAAAATGAAGATGAAATTGTGGGTTTTCAAGGGGAAAAGAGTGATGAAATTTAAAGGCCAAATTCAAATGTAACTACAAGAAATCAAATGAATACTTAACTGTGATTCTCTCCTTCAATCATGTACACAATTTCGTAACCACTTAAACAATAACAAATGAACACGGGAACAATACAAATATAATTAATATGTCGATCAGTGTCTCCCATCAATAAAAAAAGTAAAAATAATAATTGTGTGAATAATTGAGGGGAGATGTAGTTGTGGAAGAGATAGAGGAGTACTGTGAATATGATATATGAGGGAACAAGACAAATGTGATAATGTAGTTGTGGAAGACAAAGAGCAGTACTGTTAGAGTGTTTATTAGTGACACCAAAGGCAATCCAAATAAAAGTAAAAAAAGCTTAAAGAAACACGACCCATGAAAGATGAGTGGAATAAAAGTAAGAGAAAACTCAAAATAAAAACAGTCCATGAAATACGACCAATGAAAGTAGAGTAGAAAAGTTATTATTCATTATGAGTAGTAACTTGTCTTACCCATATTTTAGTAAGAGGAATAGTTTTTGTCGTATAATATAATAAGGATTAAATGACTATTAAACGAGTATTGTCGTAAATTGAGCGTAGAATATATTTTCCTTTTGTCATACTCGTACGTATAATATAATAAAGTTTAAATGATTATTAAACGAGTATTGTCTTATATTGAGCGTAAAATAATTTTTTTTTGTCGTACATATAATATAATAAAGTTTAAATTACTATTAAACGAGTATTGTCTTAAAATAAGTGTTAGAAATAGGACGTCGATTAATAATAAATGTAGTGGGTGTGAATGCATCAAATGACCCAAATTTATATTATTGTATTGAGATTAATAGATGGGTATTCATATATACCACATGATGTGTTGAACCTCAAGCTTCTGGTTTCGGAACCGAATACGGGTTTTCTCAACCTCTCAAGGATGCTAAGTTGTATGTTGGAAACCTGTCTTTTGATATTGAAATTGTTTGATCATACGGCCCAAAAAAAGTGAATGCATTTTTTATCACAAGGTCCAAATACAATAAAAGATAAAAATAAGTTGTTATTCATAATGAATAGTAAGGGTTTCGTAACCGAAGACGGGTTTTTCTCAACCTCCTGAGGATGCTAAGTTGTATGTCGGAAACTTGCGAAATTATTTGATCCTAAGGGCCAAAAAGTGAATGCATTAAGTTTGATCATCCGGCCCAAAACAAGTTTGATCATCCGGCCCAATACATATGTAATAGAAGACAAAACACAAGTTACTATTCATAATGAATAGTAACTTGTGTTGCTCACTTTTAGTAAGGTAGAAGATTTATAAGTGTACAATTTGGGCTAAATGTGATTGATGTTTTGTCACGATTAAGCTTCTGGCCAGCCAAATCACAATAGGTTTGCAAGATATTTGCAAGACCATGACATTGCTTTCCATAGCATGAGAAAAAAAATCAGATCATCCGCAAACAGAAGATATGAGACTCTGGTAGCACCCCTTGCCACTCGAATTCCTTTGATGGTGGAACATAGTTGTGCATTGATAAGCATTTGTGATAAAACATAATTAGGATTGAGGTAGAAGATGAAGAGACACGCATTGACAATAGTAGTAGTTTACTTCATTGCAAAGTCTTATTTGTATATATGTCTGTTGTAGTTAAAACCGTCGCAAAATTTATACGGTGGCGGTTTTTGATAAAAAAGGTATTGTTATTTATCACTATCTTTAAGTGTCGTTATTAATGTCGGTAATATGAATAACGATCATAAATGATTTATAGTGGTTGTTCTGACTTACAACTGACACAAATAATTTATTTTATTGTGAGGGCTCTTTATTAAAAACTTCACGATACACTTCATATAGCCTACAAAAATGACTCCCGACAATTTTTTTTCCTTTTATGTCATTTTTTATTAGAACTGAAGGAAATCGCATTTCCGGAAATATAACTCATATCATATATGAGAGAATTTATTTTAGTCATAAAAATAAATATTGATCTTATTCATGCAAGTATAAGAAAATCGAAACCTTACATTGAGGATTCGGAAATTAGCGCACGGTTTGGTCTCCTACCAAAACCGATCTTGAGCTTAAAATAGAAAGGATGATTTCCAAACTTCAAGTGTAGAAGTCCTCCTCTAGTTGCACCCAAGATGCACCCAAATCAACTCACCAAATAATCTTATTATTTTAATGGACTATCTTAATATCAATATTGCAAGGATACTACACTAGTATATATTTTATGTAATATTATGAGATAAGAGAGTTAGTAAAATTCTAGAGAGAATTTTACATATAAGTGGATGAGAGAAAATTAAAACGACCAAGTCTTGTGTTGACGAAGTGTGTACAACACATTTTAAAGAGAAAAAACCTTTCACTTTCTTCTATGGTGGTCGGCCTCCTTACATGGGGAAGAGAGAGCCTTTTCTTTTTGGTCTTACCAAAACATAACCTTGTAAGAGCTAGATCTAGTTAGGTCTAGTGAAAATATTATGTCTAATTAGACAATATAAAATAAGACCCATAACATCTTACAATACCACGATAACGACGACAACCATAAAAGATGGTGGGGATTAATTTTGTATAGTTACGTTCTAGTTCTAGTTTAGTTGGGTAATAAGAGAGTTGATTGATTAATAAACTAAAATGCACGAAAAACAAAGAAGTAAAGTCGATATAAGGGAAACTAGAGTATCAGGGGTCACTAAGGGTGGCCGATGAAAGGAGCGCTAGAGGGTCGACTAAGTTGCTCTAAGTAGCGGTCTCGGTTGGTCTCGTCTCTCGAGTCGACTCAAACCTAGGTCAAGGTTATCCTACCTTTCGCTACAAACAAGCACAACCAACACACAAACATGCAAATACAAACCCCAAGGTGTCGCTAAAGACAAGTAAAGCTAGAATCTAAGCCCAACATTCGTTATGACAAATCATCAAATACCTAGCATACATTAAGTGAATAACCTATAACTTAGAACAACTAACTTAAATTCTAGCACAAATTTATCATCAATCCACACCAAAGGTTCCTCCTAACCCTAGGTATAAGTCTACTCAACCATGCTTAAAGAAAAATTGTAAACTATTGAAGAAAAATAGGTTAACATGGTGAACATGGGAAATGTAAACAATTCAACACAAAATCTAAAGTAAATGTAAACAATCGAAGGAACAAAGTAAAGAGAGGAAAGATTATACCAATACTTGTATAAAAGGATAGAACTTGGATACAAAATGAAGAGTTCTCTCAAAGTCTTCAAAAATACCCCCAAAATCCAAATAGTAAACTATTGAACTAGCTGATAAAGGATTAACACTCACTAACTATGATTAACTACAAGTTCAGGAAAATTAAAGAGGGATTATGTGAGGAAAGTAAGTTTTGTAGCCTAAAACACTAGAAGTAATAAAACAGTAAAATTGCCTAGAATTGCGTGATAAAAATCTAGTCTAAGTGTGGCCTTATATAGTATCTCGAAAAATGCGGAAATTTGAGAAGGGGCTCTCAGCCGGTCAACCGGCTGTCGGTCAAGGACCGGCTGAGAACCATGAGCCTTGCTTCTGAACTTGAACATCACTTGGCTTGCCTCTCAGCCGGCCTACCGGCTGCCGGTAAGGGACCGGCAGAGGACCTTGTTCTTGAGTACTGTTTTTGTATTGAATTCCAAAGTGCACAAGGGGCTCCCAACTGGCCTACCGGCTGCCGGTAGGGGACCGGCTGAGGACCCTTTCTTCACAATCTGCTCAGCTTCTGATTTTTGCAACTCGTGAGAATTTGGCTAAGTGTTGGGATGGGGATCCCAGCCGGGTGGACCGGCTGCCGGCCAACTGACTGAGGATAGTTTCTTATGTTTTCTTCTCCTTCTTGGTTGAGTCAATGGTCAAGGGGCTCCCATGCAACAGATTCTTTATGTTAGGCCTCATAGGCCCTCCTTACAGTGGCGGTGGATGAAGCGGTAGAAGCGGCGGGTGAAGGTTTGGTAAGTTAACGAATCTTATCGTCACCTTGGGCGTCCAAATTCAATTGAGCGTCCCAATCGTCAAAGTTTGACCCATTCTTTTCTGTTGGAGCTAGTGTCCTCCACGATTAGTGCGACAATGTAAAACCCCTCGTCGCAGCGGAAAAGTAAAACATACAAACATGCCAAAATTTATGCGGAATTTAAACTTTAACATATAAGATAAGAATGAGGTGAATTAAACAAACTATACATACTGAAATGATCAAAACATAGATAAATATATTTGTCTAAGTACAAAAAGCATAAGTACAAAACCAGCCTGGGATAGCATATCCCCACAGGCACTCAATAACAAAAACTAGGTCTAGCTAAAACGATAAACGGGTATGTCATCGATGATAGGATCATCGCTCGCTAGCCTCTGTAACCCTCCATAGCCATCATGTACCTACATACATGAAAAAATGTACGCCACAATCAGTGGGGAGTGACTAGAGTTCTCCTAGCCACCTATTGTTAGCAGCATGTAACACATAAGAACATCCAACATACTCC
Organism: Silene conica; assembly: GCA_029255685.2. Taxonomy (NCBI): domain Eukaryota; kingdom Viridiplantae; phylum Streptophyta; class Magnoliopsida; order Caryophyllales; family Caryophyllaceae; genus Silene; species Silene conica. Next base: position 50,337,808 of record CM055316.2, read on the forward strand.
AACATTTTAACATGCGAAGTACATAATATCAACCTTCATATCAACATGCATCAATATGCAAAAGCTCTCAACTAACTTCGGAAACTATTTGAAGCGAGAGCCGGTCTTCCTTTCGGTTGCCCGACCGGGGGTCTTTCTCCTCAAACCATTTAAGAACTCAGAATAAGAGTCGCCCTATGCCTTGGACGAACAATAACTAATAACCAATACTCTTAAACAAACAATCATTCAGCAACATCTGACACTGTACCCCAACTCAGGCAAGCAGAAGCAAACAACAGTGTCTAGAACTAACCCCAACTTAGGAAAGAACTAAACACAATCAGCAATGCCCAAGTCACACCCCAACTCAGGTAAACTTGGTACACAAGGTCAGCAAGCATACATCCGTGAACCCCAACTCATGCACGAATGGATACCAATCAGCTAATAATGGTTCATTGACCCAACTCAGCCATAACCATTACCCTTCGTAGTGAATCAAATCCCAACTCAGATTCAATTCACCACGGTCATTGATACGTGCAATTTATATAGACTTTTTAGGTCCATTTTGCACGTATTTGTCCTTTTAAATCTTAGCTTTTAGCACCCTTTTTCCTCCGAATTGTCTACTTTGTTGCCTTTGTGTTCATTGCAGATAAATAACGAAGAAGAAGAAGAAATGCGCTCAAATCTTAGCAAAATCGGCATTTTCAAGACATCAAGAAAAGAACAAGAATCTCAGAAGAATAAACTCTCGCCAAATCCTGTAATCCACTCGATCGACCTTCGATTCTACTCGATCGAGTGGTTTTTGGTATAAAGGAGCTCGATCAAAGACTACCTGTGATGACATCGATGACCACCTGAAGGGCACTCGATCGAGTACTGGCAATTACTCGATCGATCGAGAAGGAGCAAGGAACTGCTCGATCGAGTAACTCACTTACTCGATCGAGCTAGGGTGCGGAATTTCAGGGATCGAAGGTTTCTGAAATTAGCATAAAAGGGAAAGAAAGAGGAGAAAGAAATCATCACTCGACAGATAGAAAGAAGCATGTTTTTGTAACCTAGATTTCATAAAAAAACACTTTTCTCATTTTCTCTAGAATTCTTTTAGTTTAGTTTTAACATTTGAATTTCAAGCAATCTTTTGGTTCATCTTCCTTCAATCTTGTAGTAACGGTATTCTTCTCCCTATTTTAATATTTGATTCATGCTTGCATTACTTGTTTTTTCATCATGTTGAATCTTATTTTATGTACTTGCTTTAGTAATCTTATGAAAATGGTTGGCTAAGGTCTTCACTAGGATTTAGGAGAACTATGGCTTAGGATTTGATTATTGTCTTGAATGTTTTAGATTAGGGTTTGCATTTAATCGTCGCATCTAATAGCTTTTGATTGTTTGAGTCGACGCATCCAATGAACTGTGTGGATTCCCTAACCCTAGATCGAAAGATTGGATTAGGTAGACCTGCGACGAACTTTAGGATGGATTAACTAGAGCGAAAGTTTGTTAGTTTTATCCTAGGGCGAATAGCGGACCGAAAGGACCTTTTCACTGCCCCTTTCCCGACCTTAATACATTCTCGAATTCCTCATTTTTCCCTAAGCCATAGTGAACTGAAAATCCTAGTCTCTTCTGTTCTTTGTTTAATCGCTTGGTTCTCTGTTTTAGTTTTTTTTTCTTTTAAAACCTTAGACTATAGATAAACTACAAACACCCCCCCCCCAATTTGGTTACTTAGCAAACTTATAAGAACTTTTAGAATTCTCTTCTCCCTGTGGATTCGATACCCGACTGCCTCTACTACATTTTCAGGACCAATTGGTTTATTTTTGATAGGGTTGCGACAGCCGTGTCAAATTTTGGCGCCGTTGCCGGGGAGACAGTGTAATTTTATTTGTTCTTTTTAAGTTTGTTTTAGCCTCAGGGAAGCAATTCCTTGAGGCTGTTCTCATATTTTTCTCTAGTGCTGTGAGTATTTTCAGGTACTTCGCACCGGAGAGGTTGGCATTTTTCCATCTAAGATGCCTACTATTGCAAGCCATTCTGATCCGAATGTTCAATCACTACCCACCGTATCTCTGCTTTCTACTGCAAGTGAGGGTACCTTTTCTATCCACCCTTCGTTCTATCAACTGATAGAACGAAATGTGTTCGAAGGAGAGGTAAATGAGGATCCAGCAAAGCACCTTGAGATGTTCACCGACTATTGTTCCACGGTGCCACTAGCCCCTGGTGTCACGCACGAAAGGGTCAAGGAATTCCTTTTCCCTTTTTCCTTGACCGAGGATGCAAAGGATTGGTGGAGGGATCTAGAAAAAGAGAGTTCCGGGATAACAGATTGGAATTCTTTGGCACTAACCTTCTACTGAAAGTACTTTCCCCCTCATAAAGCTAATGCGCTAAGGGCACAAATAACCGACTTCACCCAAACGGATACTGAAGACTTGAATGCTGCGTGGGGAAGATTCAAAAAGTTGGTCCGTTCAATTCCACATCATGGGTTTGAACGATGGTTCTTATGTAGCAAATTCTACAATGGGTTGTCCTACTCAAAAAGGGCATTGCTAGATTCGGCCGCTCAAGGTCGATTTTTGGTGAATGTAGCGGATGACAAAGGGTGGCAGTTGATTGATAACATAGCCACACATGAGGCCCAATACGGAAATACACGGGAAGAACCGGAGATGAAAATTGCTTGTGAAGCCCGTACGGTTAGTGAGGTGAACCGAGTTCACCTTGATGAGAAGGATACGTGTGGTAGGTGTGGCGAAAAAGGGCACAACCCTGTCACATGCTTAGCTGATTCAGCAAGGGTGCTAGCCTACAAACAATTTAGGCTAGGTGGCTCTTTTTTTTAGATGTATGCCGAGTTTGAGAAAGCAAAGATCGTTGCTATGACGGAAGATAGACTGCCGATTAATCAAGGAAGTGAAACTGGCTGGGGAATTCAACATGAACCAATTGATTCACTAATTTTTTAGGAAGAATGGGAGGCGTCACAAGTTTGAGGAGCGGGCACCCTTATAACAACCAAGAGGCTGAACTGGAACCTGGGCCCAGTGAGCTGAACGAAGAGCAGTCCTTAGAAATCAACAAACTGCTCGAATGACGCGATCGAACGAAAATATACTCGATCGAGCTCCAGAATTGACTCGATCGAGTGAATCCGCACTGGCAGATGCTCGATCGAGTGATGACCTTACTCGATTGACTGAACCTGGTTTGGAAGGCTTACGATCGAGCATAATACAACCTCGATCGAGTAACTTCGAAGAACTAATCACTCGATCGAGTTGAAGCCTAACTCGATCGAGTGAATTCGCCTCTGATAAAGAAGGTCAGGCTGATAATTCTCACGGAATACCCTCCCCTGCTGTGGGGGTACCACGGCCTGTTACGGAGAAAAAGAAAGTTGGAAATGCCGTTACTATGATAAAAATTCCATATCCAGGAAGACTAAAGGACGCAAAGCTCGAGAAGCAATTCTGTAAGTTTATTAAGATGATCAAAAACATCCAGGTATCAATTCCTTTTGCTGAGGTAATCACCCAAATTCCTCCTTACGCCAAATTCATGAAATACATTCTATCGCGTAAGAAGGAACTTGGGGAGGTTGCCACTGTTGCTTTTATGACCGAGTCAAGTAGTTTTCTTCTTAGTAATTCTCCCCCTAAGCAGAAAGACCCCGGGAGTTTTTCCATCACATGTGCCATAGGTAGTGGAACCATAGATAAAGCCCTATGTGATCTTGGGGCTAGCGTCAGTGTTATGCCATTTTCTGTTTGTCGTAAACTTAACCTAGGTGGTTTAAAGGAAACCAACATTACCCTACAAATGGCAGATAGGTCAATTAAGACACCTTTAGGTATCTTAGAAGACGTACCTGTCAGAGTAGGTAAGTGTAACACCCCCGGCCCATTTATTTAAGGGCCTGTACTAGGACTCCCTAGATAAATAAGGATGTTACCATCTCGGTTTCCCGAGGCAGTAGATACAAAGGAAGATAAACAGTACTTTAAATTGATAAAGTTAACTCAAACGGTTTTACACAACTGAATTATAAAACTGTCTTGCTAAAATAAAAGTACAACTCGTAAACAACTATCATGTGATCTAGACTCTAGGCAGGTCCGGATCCAAGCTTCTCTCTCCCCCTAGCTCCCACAGTCTCAACACCTGTCAATCTGCTCCCCAATAATTGGTTCATCACAGGTGATCACGAATACACAGGGTCAACCACGAGGTTGAGTAGAGAACAACTGTAAACAAACCACATTACTGTAAATAGAAAGTCGAGCTTCTCCACTCCGAATCACAAGACCCATAATTCTCCACACCAATCACAGACCCTTTATCTCCGCACCAATCACAGACCCTTTATCTCCGCACCAATCACAGACCCTTTTATCTCCACACCAGTCACAAGACCCAATATACTCCGCTCCATATCACAAGACCCATTATTCGTCACATCGTATCGTGTCACAGAATTATTCAATCAAATAACGCAATATACCAATCATATAATAATATAAGATGAACATAGTTAACATCAAATAATAATCAAATAATTCATCAACAAGCATACGGTATTCCCCTACCTCAAATTGCAGGAGAACAATCAACCAAAAGCTTCCTAGAAGTGTTCCACGCGGAAACCATCACCTAAACATGTATAGGTAACGAATTAATAAACTTCCCGAACCCCCATAAGTCAACTTACATTTACTATAAATAGTAAACCACTATAAGTGGAAAGTTTCCAAAAATGGAAACTTTCCCGAAGTAGAAACCTTCTTAAAATATTAATTTCCCGACTCATAAACTTCAATTAACACAAAATGATAACTAATAGAAGTAATGATAATAAACAACAAATAAAAATAATGGTAAATAATAATTATATTAATAATACTTATAATAACATTAATAGTAATAATAATAATAATAATAATAATAGTAATAGTAACAATAGTAATGTACGTACATGATATAATAATAATAATAATATAATAACAATAATAATATCACGTACTCCTTAACCAAACCGCCCCCCAACCACGACTCGTCTCACACCTCGCGTAAACCCAACCACCACCACGGCCGACAACCACCGCCGAACACCCTCACCTCCACCTGTGTGTCCCACCATAGCCATAACCAAGCCACGTTAATAACTCGACTCCCGCGAAACCGACTGCTACCTATCCGCGCAACCACCACCAGCAACCCCGACATCGCCCAGAACCACCACGGACATCACCCGCCATCGGACCCATAGACACTGTGGTACCACCGTGTCGACCTCCCCCGAGTCAACGGTGGCACCACCCCATCCTCTACGAAAACGACGCTGATTTATGACATCGCTTTTGAATTGTCGTGATTGTGTGAATACATATGATACTCCTGATTTCTTCTGTTGTGCATTTTATTTTGTTTCGTAAGTATTCTATAATTTAGTATACGTTAAACTTTGAGGACAAAGTTTTCTTAACGAGGGTAGAATGTAACATTTTGGGTTTTAAAGTACTCTTATCAGTTTTGGATGTAATGTGGTGTCACATTTGACATGTTTGTTAACTATGGGATGGTGAATTTCGGGACGAAGTTCATTTTAAGGAGGGAAGACTGTAATATCTCGTATTTTATTATTAAGGTTATTGTTTATTTTGACGTGTTGCTCACCATTTAGCGTTATACTCGATAATTTATTTATCGAACAAGTGTTATATTTCTTTATATGTTGTTAAGTGAAGGGTCGAGTATACGAGTTAGTTAATAGATCGTGTTTTGAATAGACGCTCGGGCCTCGATATGTGCGTCATATCTCGTATTTTTCATAGTTAGTATTAACGAGTCTTTTTATAATTATTTTCTATTGTAACAAGATATATATGAATTAATAATAATGTTATGAGAATAATTGTGTTACGAGTTATGCGTGTATAACTAGTAGGGCCATGAGCTAGAAACGACTACACGTGATTGGGCCATGAACTAGGAACGGCCCAACCCCATACAAATCCGCAACACAATAAACCCCATACAAATCCAAGACCAAAGACGCTCGACATTTTCAGAATAACCCTACCATAACACGCCCCACATAATGAAACCGTATGCCCCTTCCCCAATACGAAAACCCTACTTTCTTCACTACGGCTGCCTCCACTAGGCACTAGCATCGTCGGCAGTCACACGAGAGAGAGAGAGTACCGTGGCAAGGGTGTTTTCAGGGAGCTTTCGAATCGGTTTCCGACAAGCTTAAGGTGAGTGTCGTGTCCTATTGTTTCGTTTTACTCGTTTTTCGCGTCTGTCTTGGTAAAGCATCGTTGGGGTCGGGTTCTGGTGATGGTCGGAACACAAGTGGTGGTTGTGGGTGTCGGAAATGGTGGCGGCAGGGGGCGCTAGTGGGCTGCGTCGTTTTCGTAGAGGATGGGGTGGTGCCACCGTTGACTCGGGGGAGGTCGACACGGTGGTACCACAGTGTCTATGGGTCCGACGGCGGGTGATGTCCGTGGTGGTTCTGGGCGATGTCGGGGTTGCTGGTGGTGGTTGCGCGGATAGGTAGCATTCGGTTTCGCGGGAGTCGAGTTATTAACGTGGCTTGGTTATGGCTATGGTGGGACACACAGGTGGAGGTGAGGGTGTTCGGCGGTGGTTGTCGGCCGTGGTGGTGGTTGGGTTTACGCGAGGTGTGAGACGAGTCGTGGTTGGGGGGCGTTTTGGTTAAGGAGTACGTGATATTATTATTGTTATTATATTATTATTATTATTATATCATGTACGTACATTACTATTGTTACTATTACTATTATTATTATTATTATTATGATTACTATTAATGTTATTATAAGTATTATTAATATAATTATTATTTACCATTATTTTTATTTGTTGTTTATTATCATTACTTCTATTAGTTATCATTTTGTGTTAATTGAAGTTTATGAGTCGGGAAATTAATATTTTAAGAAGGTTTCTACTTCGGGAAAGTTTCCATTTTTGGAAACTTTCCACTTATAGTGGTTTACTATTTATAGTAAATGTAAGTTGACTTATGGGGGTTCGGGAAGTTTATTAATTCGTTACCTATACATGTTTAGGTGATGGTTTCCGCGTGGAACACTTCTAGGAAGCTTTTGGTTGATTGTTCTCCTGCAATTTGAGGTAGGGGAATACCGTATGCTTGTTGATGAATTATTTGATTATTATTTGATGTTAACTATGTTCATCTTATATTATTATATGATTGGTATATTGCGTTATTTGATTGAATAATTCTGTGACACGATACGATGTGACGAATAATGGGTCTTGTGATATGGAGCGGAGTATATTGGGTCTTGTGACTGGTGTGGAGATAAAAGGGTCTGTGATTGGTGCGGAGATAAAGGGTCTGTGATTGGTGCGGAGATAAAGGGTCTGTGATTGGTGTGGAGAATTATGGGTCTTGTGATTCGGAGTGGAGAAGCTCGACTTTCTATTTACAGTAATGTGGTTTGTTTACAGTTTTTTCTCTACTCAACCTCGTGGTTGACCCTGTGTATTCGTGATCACCTGTGATGAACCAATTATTGGGGAGCAGATTGACAGGTGTTGAGACTGTGGGAGCTAGGGGAAGAGAGAAGCTTGGATCCGGACCTGCCTAGAGTCTAGATCACATGATAGTTGTTTACGAGTTGTACTTTTATTTTAGCAAGACAGTTTTATAATTCAGTTGTGTAAAACCGTTTGAGTTAACTTTATCAATTTAAAGTACTGTTTATCTTCCTTTGTATCTACTGCCTCGGGAAACCGAGATGGTAACATCCTTATTTATCTAGGGAGTCCTAGTACAGGCCCTTAAATAAATGGGGGTGTTACAATAAGTTCTTCATCCCGGTAGACTTTATTGTGCTAGACATAGCTGAAGACACCCGCACACCGATCATCTTAGGTAGATCCTTCTTATGCACTGCTGGGGCAGTCATAGATGTTAGACAGGGACGTTTGACCTTATCGGTAGGGGATGACATAACCTCTTTTAGTTTGGCTAAGACACTTTCCAGGCCTATGATTTTAGATACATGTTATTCTGTTAATATTTTTGAGCATCTTAGCAGCGAGACTTGGACATATTCTCTGATCGAGGCACCATCGTCAGCACTGAGTCTGTTAAGCAAATATGTAGAGTACACAGGCATTGGTAACGATTCAGAGCCAAATCCTCTCACTCCAGGTAGGTTGACCAAGGGTGAAAGGAGATAGGTAGGGTCACTGGTAAGTACCTTGTGCTCTCTTGAGGCAAATGTTCCTGAGCGTAAGCCACTTTTATCTCATCTTCTTTATGCTTTCCTTGATGACACTGAGCAATTTCCAGTTATTGTTAGCAATAAACTGGAAGATGTTCATTTAACTGCCTTACTAACCGTTCTTAAACGAAACAGGAAGGCCATGTGATATTCTTTGGATGACATCAAGGGCATCAGCCCTGATGTATGCATGCACAGGATCGAGCTGGAAGAAGGTCATAAGCCGTGTAGACAAGGACAACGTAAGCTAAACCCGCAGATGGAGGAAGTGGTCATGATCGAGGTGATGAAATTGTTGGATGCAGGTATCATCTATTCTGTAGGGAACTCCAAGTGTGTAAGTCCGGTTCAAGTCGTACCTAAGAAAGGAGGTACAACCGTTGTAAAGAATGAGAAAAATGAGCTAATACCCATTCGCTTGGTAACCGGCTGGCGAATGTGCATAGATTATCGCCAGCTGAATTCGGCTACTAAGAAAGACCATTTCCCTCTTCCCTTTATCGACCAAATGATTGAAAGATTAGCGTCACATGAATTTTTCTGTTACTTAGACGGATACTCCGGTTTCTTCCAGATCCCGATTCATCCCGAGGATCAGGAAAAGACTACATTTACTTGCCCCACGGGTGTTTTTGCTTATCGCAGAATGCCCTTTGTGCTATGTAATGCCCCTGCCACCTTTCAAAGGTGCATGATGGGGATATTTTCTGAGTATATAGAGTCAATTATGGAGGTCTTTATGGATGACTTCAGTGTCTATGGTAACAGTTTTAATGATTGTCTGACTAACCTTGATAAGATTTTGCAGCGCTGCATAGAGGTGAATTTGGTTCTGAACTGGGAGAAATGCCATTTTATGGTCAATGAGGGAGTAGTCCTTGGTCACTTAGTTTCTAACCGCGGCATAGAGGTTGATAAGGCAAAGGTGTAAGTGATTAAGCATCTACCACCCCCAGTCAATGTTAAGGGTGTGAGAAGTTTCCTTGGTCATGCAGGGTTTTATCGCCGGTTCATCAAGGACTTCTCAAAGATAGCTAAACCACTTACACAGTTGCTTTTGAAAGATGCCCCCTTTGTTTTTACTGACGATTGTCTCTCAGCTTTTCAGACCTTGAAACAGGCCTTGGTGTCTGCACCGATCATTCAACCCCCTAACTGGGAGTTGCCCTTCGAGATCATGTGCGACGCCAGTGATTATGCATTGGGAGCGGTCTTGGGACAGCGAAAGGAGAAAGCTTTGAGTGCCATTTATTACTCGAGCCGAACTCTGGATGAGACTCAAGTGAAATATGCCATCACTGAGAAAGAGCTTTTGGCTGTAATTTTTGCTCTTGACAACTTCCGCTCATATCTTCTTGGTTCTAAAGTCATTGTTTTTACAGATCATGCAACCCTAAAGCATCTTTTGGGAAAGAAGGAAGCAAAGCCCAGATTACTGCGGTGGATACTTCTCCTTCAGGAATTTGATCTAGAAATAAAGGACAAAAAAGGCGCTGAGAATGTCGTGGCCGATCATCTATCACGCTTGACTTATCGAGAAGGGGAGGATACTTTACCCATCAATGATTCTTTTGGTGACGATTCTCTTTTCTCCCTTTGTGCTATTATTGACCAGACTAGCGATAAGGTTGAACCGTGGTTTGCAGATTATGCTAATTTTGCAGCTGGCAAGGAAATACCGAAAGGCCTAACTTACCAGCAACGCAAGAAGTTCTTACATGATGCCCGACATTATTTCTGGGACGAGCCTTACCTATTCAAAGAATGCGCAGACGGTCTCTACCGACGATGTATTCAACAATAGGAGACCAAAGCAATCCTGGAAGGGTGTTATTCTTCACATTATGGTGGTCATCACGGTCCATCGCGGACTGTGACTAAGGTACTTCAATCAGGTTTTTATTGGCCCACCATGTTTGTTGACACTAGAGCTTTTGTTTCCAGGTGTGACGAATGCCAGCGATCAGGTAACCTTTCTAAGCGTCATGAGTTGCCCCAGAATGGCATTTTAGAAGTTGAACTCTTTGATGTCTGGGGTATTGACTACCAAGGACCGTTCCCTACAAGTCAAGGTAACCGGTATATCTTAGTTGCAGTAGATTATGTGTCAAAATGGGTCGAAGCTGTCACGACACCCAATTGTGATGCCAAGACTGTTATTAAGTTATTTCGTAAAATCATCTTTCCTCGTTTCGGAGTCCCACGTGTCATCATTAGCGATAGAGGTATGCACTTTAAGGGGTTGAAGTTTAAGGTCAACGGTCATCAAGTGAAGCGTTATCACGGAACGGAGGGGGTTGACAATTTGGTCGAAGTGCTATTCTTCGACATTGAGGATAGTTGACACCAAGTGAATAGAAGGTCATGCGGGACCTGTTAAACTAGAGCTTCCCGGGAGGCAACCCGGTTTTCCATGTTTTATTTTCATTTCGGACAATTTTCTGCTTTTGTACTGTTCAAGACTGTTTTTGGAGAGTTTTTCTGTTTTTTTTCTGCTGCTGTTTTAATACCCTTCGCAGTTTCGCAGACAAAAAGCCTCGATCGAGTAACATATCTACTCGATCGAGTGGAAAAACTACTCGATTGAACGATTCGCCCCTGAACAATGTTCGATCGAGTAACCTGCAGCTGAGGGATGATCGATTAAGCAACAACCAAATTCGATCGAACGATCGTCTACTCGATCGAACACTTTCCAAACTCGATCGAATGATGTGCTGCTGCCGAAAGAACTTCTGCTCTCACCTCTTTCAAACCTCACTTTCTCGTTCGGTTTGAGCAGGTCGCTGTTCTGTTCTATCCTGTAAGTTCCCGTCTCATCTTCTCTTTTTCACCTTGCACAATGAGGACATTGTATCGGTTGGTTTGGGGAGATGGTTTATGCTTCCATCTTGTCTGCATTAGAAGCTGAGTCGGAACCTTCATATTTTGTCTCTTCGAACCTGACATAACCTTTAGCTTTTAAATAAGCAGTATGCATGAGTTGTCGCTTCACCAGAACACTGCTGAACAAATAGACTGGACCTAAGACTTTGGCAAACTATAATATCTATCCGAGGTTTAGAGCTTTTAACTGGTGTCATTCATGACCGGTTCATTTAGGATTGTGAGTAGTTACTCCCTGCATGTCGTGTAACATTAATTTGCACAAGTATGATTTTTGATTGCTTTTTGCCTATATACATTCGGGTTTGTGGACGGTATTACATTTTTGGAGAATGCTTGCAAAATCCTTCTTATTCATCTTACCCATTAACTTCACATTAGCCAAAAATTGCCAGTTGACCCTTTAGCTACAATCCATAAACTAAGCCTATCTTATGCTGAGCTAGTTTAGTAGTTTTAGTGGTATTCGTTTCTTTATATCAATTTTGGCTCATCTCTTATTGTATGAAGTTGGTAAATGAAGAAGTGGATGAGAGAAAAAAAAAAGAGAAAAAGAAAAAAAAAGAAATAGAAATTGGAAATTTTCTCCCATGTTGCAATCCATATCTTATGAGGAGTTTTATTTTGGATCTGTGAGTTGATTGCCTAATCACTAAGGCATTTGAGCTTAATTCAGTGAGTTAGAAGTGGATGTTTTACTCGGTTTGAGTAGGATGCTAGCTTGGCTACTTTCCCTCTCATTACCATATTGTTTTGCCTCTTCTTACCCATAGCCTCACTTATCCAAACTTTGCAAGTATTCGGCATGTGATGGACCCTGAATGGTTGGAATGTATGTGCACGGTAGCTAGAATCTCTTATCATGCTAAGTTGGATGCACGATTATGTTGGTCGCAGTCTAGGTGAGCGACTTTTCCTCTATCTCTCTTACATTCACTTATTTTACCTTTTGCTTCACGAGAGAAGAGTGACCCGTGAGAGTCCATCGTCAAGGGTCTTGCAAGTTTGACAGTTCAGTAGGCCGTTGACAAGTTGCAACTCATCTGCATACTAGGTTGTGTAAGACCTTTTTCTTATGTCTTAAATATGGTTTGAGTAGACATTTCGGCAAGTGTTCTGCGCTCGGTTCCTTTTTGCAAGGCTAGATGCACCTTATTTGCTTCAGGACAAGCAAAGGTTCGGTTTGGGGATATTTGATACGTGCAATTTATATAGACTTTTTAGGTCCATTTTGCACGTATTTGTCCTTTAAATCTTAGCTTTTAGCACCCTTTTTCCTCCGAATTGTCTACTTTGTTGCCTTTGTGTTCATTGCAGATAAATAACGAAGAAGAAGAAGAAATGCGCTCAAATCTTAGCAAAATCGGCATTTTCAAGACATCAAGAAAAGAACAAGAATCTTAGAAGAAGAAACTCTCGCCAAATCCTGTAATCCATTCGATCGACCTTCGATTCCACTCGATCGAGTGGTTGTTGGTTGAAAGGAGCTCGATCGAAGACTACCTGTGATGACATCGAGGACCACCTGAAGGGTACTCGATCGAGTACTGGCAATTACTCGATCGATCGAGAAGGCGCAAGAACTGCTCGATCGAGTAACTCACTTACTCGATCGAGCTAGGGTGCGGAATTTCAGGGATAGAAGGTTTCTGAAATTAGCATAAAAGGGAAAGAAAGAGGAGAAAGAAATCAGCACTTGACAGATACAAAAAAGCAGCTTTTTGTAACCTAGATTTCATAAAAAAACACTTTTCTCATTTTCTCTAGAATTCTTTTAGTTTAGTTTTAACATTTGAATTTCAAGCAATCTTTTGGTTCATCTACCTTCAATCTTGTAGTAACGGTATTCTTCTCCCTATTTTAATATTTGATTCATGTTTTGCATTACTTGCTTTTTCATCATGTTGAATCTTATTTTATGTACTTGCTTTAGTAATCTTATGAAAATTGTTGGCTAAGTTCTTTACTGGATTTAGGAGAACTATGGCTTAAGATTTGATTATTGTCTTGATTGTTTTAGATTAGGGTTTGCATTTAATCGTAGCATCTAATAGCTTTTGATTGTTTGAGTCGACGCATCCAATCAACTGTGTGGATTCCCTAACCCTAGATCGAAAGATTGGATTAGGTAGACCTGCGACGAACTTTAGGATGGATTAACTAGAGCGAAAGTTTGTTAGTTTTATCCTAGGGCGAATAGCGGACCGAAAGGACCTTTTCACTGCCCCTTTCCGGACCTTAATACATTCTCGACTTCCTAATTTTGCCCTAAGCCATAGTGAACCGAAAATCCTAGTCTCTTCTCTTCTTTGTTTAATCGCTTGGTTCTCTGTTTTAGTTTATTTTTCTTTTAATACCTTAGACTATAGATAAACTACAAACACCCCCCCCCCCCCAATTTGGTTACTTAGCAAACTTATAAGAACTTTTAGAATTCTCTTCTCCCTGTGGATTCGATACCCGACTGCCTCTACTACATTAGTTCAGGACTAGTTGATTTATTTTTGATAGGGTTGCGACAGCCGTGTCAGTCATACAAACTCACGGAAGGACAGAGGTCCCAACTCAGACATCTCCTACTGCATCATGCATACACGTATCGGTCCAGAGGTCCCAACTCAGACATGTCCGCCATGCCACATACACGCACATGTCAAGGTCCCAACTCAGACATACCTTGACATGCAACAAACATCAGTACATATCGTACTCTAGCGGTCCCAACTCAGACATATTCCGATATGTACTACAACCAAGTCCTTAGTCCTAAACTTTATGACTTCTTATCAACACTTAATTGAACCCGGTTTCCCTTTCGGTTGCCCGATCGGGGGGTCATCCTCACTCCATTCCTGAACCCAATATAGTGTTGCCCGAACCTCGGGGGCCTCAACCACACATACTGGGCATACGGAAGAAGGCTCAAGCAAATCGGACAAGCCGATCAAAAGTTAAACACGATTTAGTATGGAATGGGGCTCTCAGCCGGTTAAAGATAGGCTGCCGGTCAGCCGGCTGACAACCCCATCAAACAACCTTTTAAAAACAACAAATCTCTGAGGCAAGAGTCCCTAGCCGGTCGACCGGCCGCCGGCCACCCGGCTGGGAGACCTGTCTCCCTAATTCCTATACTCTTATGCGTAAAACAACACAAAAGGTGTCTCAGTCGGTGGACCGGCGGCCGGCCACCCGGCTGCGCACCCCATCACCTTATTTTCTTAAAATGCGAAAGATACCCAAATGGGCTCTCAGCCGGTCGACCGGCTGCCGGTCGGCCTACCGGCTGGGAGTCCCTGTTCGTGAAAAACGCAGAAATCGCGACCCGCGGGAAATTCTGACGCTTTTCTTCCTTCTTCGTCTTTCCTTGCTTGAACAACGGGCTTGGCCAATGGTTCGCTTCTTCACCTGATGGGCCAAAAAGGGCAAAACCGTATGCACGCTATCCATGATTAACGAATACTCAAAGCCAAAAGATATCTACACTTCATTGATCCATAATCTCTTCTAAAACTCCCAAAATAGTGCCAACAACTCAATATGGATCTTAATGCAATTATCCTTCTAACAACCCATTTATATCATGTTTATCCAACTAACTCACGCCTCTTAAACCCGTACTAAATACGGCATATCAAACTTCCCCATGCTTATGCCTTTGCTCGTCCCCGAGCAAAACTCGAAAACATAGACAAAACACACTCAAGGTCTTACAAGAGAAGCAATTAAAGGAAACCGAACACAATAAACCACACAACACCTCTCACTCGCCCTCCTTATATCATCCCTCAGAAACAAAGACATAGGTAAGTTCAACCAAGCTCTTTAACCCCAACAAAACACGGCTCACTCCATCACCAAGCTTACTTGACAAGTACAAAAGTCTACGCCCCTTATTTCTCCTACCTAGACAAGAACAAAATTTTTCATGGCCACATCAATGATCAAATCACCCAACGATCAACCCAACATGTCTGAACAAAACAATAACCACATGCCATGAAAATTTTCCTAGACGCCTCTACTCCTTAGCCAACCTACTACCAACAACCGCATCAGCAAGGTGCAACCCACAACAACGCACCGCGGCTCTCCTCACCTTGGCAGTCCTACCCAAAACAACCTTCTTTGGCACCCTTCTTATGACGCCCACTAAAAATAAAGAGGGAAAACGTAGTGTGTTTTTTTTCTTAGATCTCTCATTTTGCCTAGAGCGCCCGCCCTTGCGGGTTTTCACTCTAGCGATGTCCTCACACTAACTCTCATGGCACGTATCTCAATTCTTCATTTTACCCGGAGCGCCCTTTCGGGTTTTCACTCCGTCCTCGGCCACTTTTCCCATTTTTTTGCCTAGGCGCCTTTTCGGGTTTTCACCTAGCCGGGTATTCCTTTCTCTTTTTTTTCTTTTTTCTTTTTTTTTTTTTCATTTTTTTTCATTTTTTTTCATTTTTTTCATTTTTTTATTAACTTGGAAAATATGTACATTGAGTATAACTCCCTTCCCCACTCTTGAATGACACTTTGTCCTCAAATGTGTGAGAATAAGGCAAAACAAAAAGAAGAAAAGGGATTACCTCAAAAGCTCAAGAATGAGAAGGCGAAGTAGCGTCACGTGAGTGTGCCTCACGTGCCGCTTTCCTCGCCAACCGGGCCTCCTTTCTAGCAGCTAGCTCGGCATAGAATTCCGAAGAAGGCTCCGCGTACTCGCCGGGGTATTTCTTCAAGTGAAACTCATTCACACAGCGACTTATCTCAGCACAAAAACGAGAATTGTCGACGCTCTCTTCCTGCAAATCTTCCATCTGCTCTCTCTACGCACCCCAATTCGCAAAATCTGGTGGACTAGAAGGACTGGTCACCTCAAGAGGACACGACCCAACTGGTGACGAACGTGGCATAGCTGGCTCGAGATTGACGAGCCCTATATCGTATCGAAGGAAGAAATGGGTCGGGGTAGGTCCTAATGGAAGCGGTCGACCTTCTTCGCCCCTAGGTAACCGCAAGTAATATTGATGATCAGTGCCCCGGGTCCATACACATCCGGCAAATTCAGCTACCCACACAACCATCTCACAACTCCTCATCAACTCTAGACTAACGGAAGTCTCGCCTGCTACTACATCGTCAGGGTCCTCAAGGTCAAAGTGACGAGCAAGGAGAGTAACCATGCCCCCCATCATAATATTTCCCGAAGCAGCTTTTTGGTGCTTCTCACACCCAGACAGAAAAATCTCCAGCCAGTCCGGACGGCTATGACTCTCGGGCATCATTGCCCACAAATATGTCAAATCAGTACGGGGAAGATGTGTTGGTTCACCCTTGCATAGGAATGTAGATGTCAAGACACGATGAATGTAGCGAAGGGCCGGATGTGGAATATCAACATTTTTCTCACCGCCGGTCGGAATCCTGCTCCCCCCCGTAATAGCCTTCCAAAAGACCGCTTGCTCTAGTGAGCTTAACTTAGGGCACTCCCCGTCCGCCCTCTCATCAATCCGAAAAATCCCCCTCAACTCCTCAAAAGTCAACTCCCGCTCCTCGCCATCAAGATGAAAAGTGATCCGAGGGGGATTATCATCTCTGTGCACGCGCAAAGTGGAGAGAAATTCTAAGGTAAACCTCCGAAAAGTGGGTGCTTGAATGGCACAGAAAGCTCCCAAACCAACCCGACCAAGCAGTTCCGATACCGCATCTCGAATCCCAAGTATGTCAGTGGCAAAGGGGTTGACAAACTTGGTAGACATTATAACTCGGTCAAACAAAATCCGCCACACTTTCTTATGCTCAGTACTCAAATTCTCACACCCCATAAAATCAACAACCGATTTCTTCAATTTCTTGTTACCCATAACCAAAGAATTAACCAAGTATCCTCTTAGGCAAATCCTCAAACACCTTCTAGGCACTACCAAAAGCTCTTTCAATTGCACAATTCAATTATCCCAATACCCACAAAGCATAAGAAGAGAACAAATGCATACAATTGAACCCTTAAAACCTCCAAGCCTTCACCAACATCAACAAACTAACCCTCTCCAAGACTCCCAAAAACAACCTTAGTAAACTAAAGTTAGGTTTAGCAATGAAACACATTCAAGGTAAACCTAGAAGGAAAGTTGAATTAAGAGAGGAACTCACCAACCATTCATAAGTTATTGGTGAAAAATGGAAACACCGTCAATTCCAAGAGCAATACCGTCAATTCCAAGAGTAATACCGTCAATTCCAAGAGCAACCAACCCAAGTGTGACTCAACGAGATGAGAAAGGGGCGGCGGCGTGGTGGCGTCGGCGGTGGCGGGCGGCGATACGGCGGTGGTTGTTTGGGTGGATGTAATGAGTGGAAGTTGGTGGTATTTAAAAGAAAGTGTGTTGATAGTAAGGAGTATGTGAGGGTGTTATGAAGGTAAAAGAAAAAGAAAGGGGCGCGGGTCGCGGGGGTCTGTGCGGGTCGCGGTTTTGGCTGGGGTACGATCCTTTTTTTTTTTTTGTGTCGCTTGTCGTCAGGATAGGGGGCGGGTCGCTGGGATTCCCGCGTGTCGCGGGGTAGACTGGCCGCGGATGTCTTTTTTTTTTCTTGAGTTCGTTTGTGGTATTGGCGCAGGTTGCTGGGCTGGCCGCGGCAGGGGGCACGGGTCGCGGAAGGGGCTGGTTTTTTTGGTTTTTTTTTTTTTTTTTGTTTTAATTTTTTATTTTTGAAAAGAACTCTAAGACGGATAAAAGCTTCCAACCTAAAAAAACAACACAAAATTTGTAAAGAGAACATTGCATTAAAAAAAACAAACTAAAAACATGAAAAACAACAAAAATAAAAACTCGGGTTGCCTCCCGTGAGCGCTTTTGTTTAAAGTCGTTCGCTCGACTTCGGAATGAGAGTTAGTCTTCATAAATCGGTTCATAGAGGGTCAAACTCTCCACCGTCTCAACTTGAAACCCCTCGTAATATGGCTTTAAACGTTGACCGTTCACCTTCAAAACTTTGTTGGTGGCCAAACTACGTATCTCAATAGCTCCATGAAATGCCACTTCCGTAACCACATACGGTCCAACCCATCGTGACCTCAACTTACCGGGAAATATCTTAAAGCGAGATTGAAAAAGGAGTACTTTTTGACCCACTGTGAACTCCTTTCTAGATATCATCTTGTCATGCAATAATCTCGTCTTCTCCTTATAAGTAGCCGCATTTTCATACGAGTCATGTCGGATCTCTTCAAGTTCTTGTAACTCTAATTTCCGATTCTCACCTGGTCCGACCAAACTCCTATTGAAACTCTTCACTGCCCAATAAGCTCGATGCTCGAGCTCCACTGGCAAATGACACGGTTTTCCAAACACTAACCGGTACGGAGACATACCTTTAGGTGTCTTATAAGCAGTACGGTAGGCCCATAACGCATCTTCCAAGCGTTGACTCCAATCCTTACGATTGGGATTTACCGTTTTCTCTAAAATAGATTTCACCTCCCTACTCGATACCTCGGCTTGCCCATTGGTCTGTGGGTGATATGCAGTTAAGACTTTGTGAGTGACATGGTACTTCTTTAGTAGAGCACCAACTATTCTATTGCAAAAATGCGTCCCACGATCACTGATTATGGCTTTTGGAAATCCAAACCTAACAAAGATGAACGACTTGATAAAATCTGCAACCACTTTAGAATCATCAGTTTTAGTGGGTATTGCTTCTACCCACTTCGAGACATAATCGACAGCAAGTAGTATGTAACTAAATCCAGAAGAATTAGGGAACGGTCCCATGAAATCAATCCCCCACACATCGAAAATTTCACAATATATAATGGGGGTTTGAGGCATTTCATTGCGTTGGGATATGTTCCCCACTCTTTGACAGTTGTCACAAGACTTACAAAATCCTGGCATCTCGAAACAGGTGTGGCCAGTAAAAACCACAATCGAGCACCTTCCTTGCTGTTCTCTTGGACCCAAAGTGACCACCACATGCATGAGAGTGACAAAAAGTGAGGAATAGAAGTCATCTCACTCTCAGAAACACACCGCCTAATAATCTGATCAGAGCAATGCTTCCATAAATATGGATCATCCCACACATAGTCTTTCGCGTCACTGCGAATCTTATCTTTCTGCGCTTTAGAAAACCAAGTAGGAAACTTGTTAGAGACCAAATAGTTGACAATATTAGCATACCAAGGTTCCAGAGTGCGTAAAGAAAATAAAGTTTCATCAGGAAAAACTCCCTTTACCACCTCTAAACCTTTGTAATACCTCGCATTTTAGTTTCTTTTATTTTAAATCGTTCGTTTTATAAGCTTACCTGTACTCGTTTTATACGAGTTGTTTTGGCCTTAGATGGACTCGAAAAGGGGAAACTAGCCACCTTAAGATAATATTTGTAAGGTGTAGTTATTGGGGTTCGAACCCAGGACCCATGGCAGCACGGCCATGGGCCTCGAAATGCGTGCAAACATAAGGCAACAGCCCACATTTTTCTTTATTTGCTAAACCCTATTCTACACTTTACTCAAGCCGTCATATATAATCACACAACCTGACCTAATCTAGCCTATCTATCATACAAACACCTCATAGACTGACAGCCGACATAGCATACTATACAAGGGTGGTGGTCACGGTGGTCATAGAGTGGTCAGTGTGCGTCGATCTGGGCCAGAAAGAGGTGAGCACAGCACGTTCCTTCTTATTCTCCTGTGTCTGTTGCGTTTTATGTTAAGTTCTAACCTTGTGTTGTCTTTGTTAGAGTCTGGTTGTTATGGGTATTTAGTCTATGATGTCTGGGGTGGTGTCTGGGCTTTGGTCGCGTCGTTGTCAACCACTGTACACCACCGTAATGGGTGGTCTTTTGTGTCACCTGTCACGGATTTTGTGGTCAGGCTATGAACGGGTCTGTACGGGTATGGGTTTTATGGCGTCTTCGATGTGTGTTTTAGGAGTACGATTGGTGGGGAAGGGAGTGTAGAGACTGGTGGTGATACGGGGAATGCCGTGGTGGTTGTGGTGGAGGTGTTAGACGTCTAAGGTGGTGTCGGAGGGGTGGTTCGTGACCCCTGTTTGTCTCGGTCTGTCTCTGTTTTGTCTCTGTTCAGGTCTGTCGTGGTCAGGGGGTTGGTTGGGGGTGGTTTTACTGTCGACTCGGGGGAGGTCCATACAGTAAAACCACCGTGGCTTATTGGTGGGTGTTGTGGGTGGTGCAAGGGCGGTTGTTGGATGTTTGTTTGGGGTCTGTTTCTGGGTATTTCAGAAGTCAGGCGTGTACAGGCTGGGTTTTGGAGACGCTGGTCAGAGTCGACAGGGAGTGTCGACTGGTGTGGTGGTGTCAGATGGTGGTCGTGGGTGTTGGGTTCTGGTGCTGGTTGGTGGTCGAAGTGGTGGTAGGCGGTGGTAAAGGGGGCTGAAACCGGGTTTGGGGGCTGTCGGGTTTCGAATTCTTTGCTATGGTTTATGCTTATTATTATTATTATTATTATTTGGTTTTTAAATAAATGTTATTTATGGCATATCTAATTAGTATTTATGGTGTAGTATTGTTATTAGTGGTAAAGATTTAGATTAGTATTTCAAAACCCAAGTGTTTATTTATTTGTGGGAGTTACTATTTTTAGAAGCTACTATATTTAGAAAGTTACTATTTTGGGTAACTCGGTTGTTGGGAAGCTTTCTAAATATAGGAAGTGTCTATAAATAGAACGTGTACGCGTACTACGAGTATTAGGAAGTTATTAATTAAAGTAATACTTATCTAGGTGGAAGTTTCCGTGTGGAGCGTTTTTAGAGGCAGTCGCGCAGTTATCATTTCTTCTTCAGTTTGAGGTAGGGGAATACTACATATATGAGATGTGTAATCTGTTTATTGGTTGATATTAACTATGTTCATCTGTATTGTTATATGATTGGTATATTGTGATATATAATTCTGTGATACGATATGGTGCGAAGATAAAGGGTCTGTGTTTGGTGCGGAGATAAAGGGTCTGTGTTTGGTGCGGAGATAAAGGGTCTGTGTTTGGTGCGGAGATAAAGGGTCTGTGTTTGGTGCGGAGGTAAAGGGTCTGTGATTGGTGCGGAGAAAAAGGGTCTGTGATTCGGAGTGGAGAAGTTCAACTTTCTATTTATAGTAATGTGGTTTGTTTACAGATTTCTCTACTCAACCTCGTGGTTGACCCTGTTTATTCGTGATCACCTGTGATGAACCAAATTATTGGGGAGCAGATTGACAGGTATAAAGACTATGGGAGCTTAGGGAAGGGAGAAGCATGGACCCGGACCTGCCTAGAGTCTAGCTCACTTGATAGTAGTTGATGAGTTGTACTTTTATTTGTATCAGAACAGTTTTATAATTTGGTTATGTAAGAACATGTTTTGAGTTTAAATTTAATTTAAAGTACTGTTTATCTTCCTTTGTATCTACTGCCTCGGGAAACCGAGATGGTAACACCTGTATTTATCTGAGGAGTCCTAGTTCAGGCCCTTAAATAAATGGGGGTGTTACAACCTTGGTCATGGTCATCATTTCTTACCAACCGACTCAAGTGGTCTGCAACCATGTTCTCTGCACCTTTCTTGTCTCCCACCTCAATGTCGAACTCACTTAGGAGGAGAATTCAACGGATTAACCTAGGCTTGGCTTCCTTCTTTATCATCAAGTGACGAAGGGCAGCATGATCTGTATAAATAACAACTTTAGTACCAAGCAAGTAAGAACGAAATTTTTCTAAAGCAAACACAAAAGCCAACATCTCTTTCTCAGTAGTAGAGTAGTTGCGTTGTGCATCATTAAGAGTCATAGAGGCATAATGAATGACATGAGAAGCTCGTCCATTCTTTTGACCCAAAACCGCTCCAAGAGCATAGTCGCTTGCATCACACATGATCTCAAACGGAAAAGACTAATCAGGAGCCTGAATAATTGGATCAGTGGTAAGACGGGTTTTCAGCTGATCAAATGCCGCCTTGCAATCCTCATCAAACACAAAGTCAACCTCCTTTTGCAGCAATTTTCACAATGGTTGTGCAACCTTGGAAAAATCCTTAATGAACCTTCTGTAAAAACCTGCATGTCCAAGAAAGGAGCGAACTTCGCGCACATTAGTAGGATAGGGTAAAGTCTTAATTGTATCAATTTTTGCTTTATCTACCTCTATCCCCTTACCCGACACAACATGCCCCAAAACTATACCCTGTTCCACCATGAAATGGCATTTCTCAGAATTAAGTACAAGGTTAGTTTCAACACAACGCTTCAAAACAAGTGATAAGTAATTCAGACATGCATCAAAAGAGTCACCATGGACAGTAAAATCATCCATAAATACCTCAATGAAATTCTCCACATACTCAGAGAAAATACTAACCATACAGCGCTGAAATGTTGCGGGAGCATTACACAACCCAAATGGCACGCGTCGATACGCGAAGGTGCCAAAAGGACATGTAAAAGTGGTCTTCTCCTGATCTTCAGGAGCAATGGCTATTTGAAAATAACCTGAATATCCATCCAAAAAGCAGTAATATGCCTTCCCAGCAAGTCTCTCTAACATTTGGTCAATGAAAGGTAGGGGAAAATGATCTTTCTGAGTTACCGTGTTCAGCCTACGGTAATCTATGCACACCCTCCACCCATTCTGGACTCTAGTAGGCACTAAATCCCCATCCTTATTCTCTACAACAGTGACTCCACTCTTCTTAGGGACAACCTGAGTGGGACTAACCCACTTGCTATCAGAAATAGGATAGATCATACCGACTTGGAGAAGTTTCAATACCTCCTTCTTCACGACATCCATCATAGGAGGGTTCAACCGCCGCTGCGGTTGCCTTACCGGTCGTGCCTCGTCTTCCAGTAGAATACGATGCATACAAGTCGATAGACTTATGCCCTTGATGTCGGCAATAGTCCAACCAATAGCTTGTTTATGCTCCTTCAACACCTCCACCAACCTCTTTTCTTGTTCCTGGGTGAGCTTACTGGAAATAATTGCAGGCAATGTATCTCCCTCACCAAGGAACACATACTTCAAGTGATCTGGAAGTGGTTTCAACTCTACATCTGGTGCCTGCAAAATAGATGGTAACAAGGTTTCACTAGGCACAGTTAGTGGTAAAGGGGGTGGTTCTGTGTGCACGAAGGACACTCCGGTCAACTCTACAGCTTTCTCCTGCAAGTTAGTAGGCAATGAATCATCAAAATCATCTTCTACTATACCGTTCTCAATCACAACCTGGTACTCATCTGGATTAGCAACATCAAAGGTATCCTGCACTAATGGCTCAAATATATCAATAAGACATAAAGAATGGTCATCTCTGGGGAATTTCATAGAATAAAAAATATTAAATTCCACCACTTGACCATCAAACTCCATAGTGAGAGAACCGCTAAAAACATCAATGTTAGTTTTTGCAGTTTTCATAAATGGTCGCCCTAACAGAATAGGGGAAACATGTCTATCGTGCTCCATTTCAAGCACATAAAAGTCCGCAGGAAAAATCAATTTATCAACCATAACTAAGACATCTTCAACCATTCCCTTAGGATAAACATTAGACCGATCCGCTAGTTGAATGACAACATTTGTGAACAGGGGATAGACAGAATAGGGGATCACATTAATCGAAGCACCTAAATCTAGCATAGCATTATGAATTTTGGTGTCTCCTATAGTACAAGGTATTGTGAACACTCCCGGATCTCCACATTTAGTGGGCAATTTTTGTTGAAACATAGCCGAGACATGTTCATTTACCTTCACCTTCTTGACTCCCTTAAGCCTATTATTCCTCTTAATAGTACAAAGTTCTTTTAAAAACTTTGCATACCGAGGAACACTTTTAAGCAACTCTAGAAGGGGAATATTTACCTCACATTTACGAAAGGTTTCGTAAACATCATTGTCATGCTCCTTCATGCGAGTATCCTTCAATGCTTCAGGGAAAGGTGGAGTGGGCTCATAAATCTGGACCGGTGGGTCTGTGACAGTTGAACTAGGCACCGCTTCATTCTCTTTAATCACTTGTGAACTCCCATCATCAATCACTATCTCTTCTTCCTTTTGAATGACAGCTTCTTTGGGTTTAGCTTTAGGCTTCTCTACTTCCTCTAACTGCCTTCCATTTCTCAAGGATACTGCACTCACATTCTTTCTCGGATTCTCTACCGTTTGAGATGGTAGGGCTTCTGATTGTTTAGCTTCCAACCGGTTGACTGCAGTAGCCAATTGACTCACTTGATTTTCAAGATTCTTAAAGTTTTGCTTGTTGTCTGCCCTATCTTGAGTGACACTGAGTAAGAGCACGAATCATATCCTCCGTGGACATTGATGAACTCGGTGGTGCTTGTGGAGCTGCTTGTTGTGGCACTTGTTGAGTAAATTTTTGCCCTTGTGGTCGCTGAAGAAACTGACCTCTAGGAGGTGCAGATGATGGACCAGCTTGGGAATTTCCCCAACGAAAGTTAGGATGAGCTTTCCATCCTTCATTGTAGGTCTTGGAATAAGGATCCCATTTCCTATTATTGGTAGTACTCTCCCAAACACCGTTCTCCTCTTCAACACCACCTTCTTGCATTTGAGGGCATAATTCGCTAGGATGACCCTCAATACCGCATATGCCACAAACAGTAGCCATTTGTCTCCCAGATAACATATCACGGAGAGTGGAAACAATATTATCAACTTTTTCCTCCAATCCAGGACTAACACCCATGGCACTCACTCCTCTTCGTGATGGTTTCCTCTCAAATTGTCTAGAGGTCTCAGCTAGCTCGGTGATAACCTCCCAAGCCTCATCTGGATTCTTGTTGGCAATATTTCCCCCACAAGCAGAGTGATCATACGACGATCATCTAGATTTAGGCCTCCACAAAAATACATGATGAGATCCTGGTCGGAGTATCCATGGTAAGGACAACTAGCACAAAGCTTCTTAAATTTCTCAAGAAACTCATACATAGTTTCTCCATCTTCTTGTTCAACATTACTGATGGCTCTTTTCAGGTGAGAGGATCGAGAAGGAGGAAAGTATTTCTCCAAGAATGCCTTCTTCATACCTACCCAAGTAGTGATACTCCCCGGTGGTAGATAGTTTAACCAATCTCTGGCATTGTCCTTCAAGGAGAAAGGAAATGCCCTCAATTTCAATTGTTCTTCCGTGACATTGGCTGGCTTCATACCGGTGCAAACAATATGAAAATCCGAAAGATGCTTGTTCGGATCCTGAATACTCATACCACTGAAACTGGGTAATTGATGTATCAAACCCGATTTCAGTTCTAAAGTGACTCCATCATTCAATGCTGGAAAAGCGATGCACAATGGTTGAACGTCAAGGTTTGGAGCTGTAAGCTCCCTTAAGGTTCGAGTCTCTCTAGCCATATTCTCAGTAGTAGTAGTAGAGATTTACGAACTGTCGGAATTAGAGTGTATATCCTTCTCAGAATCTGGGTGCTCAAAAGCAACTAGCAAACCTTCTCCGACTTGTCTTAACCTGAAAAAGGTACGTTCAATCTCTGAGTCGTAAGGCTCGAGTGGTTGGTCAGAAGAACGAGTATTAGGCATAAACTAAAACAATAAAATAAAAGTCTACACTGAAGAAACACAAAAATTAACTATTGCCTTCCCCGGCAACGGCGCCAAAATTTGGTGAGCCGAAGTCGTATGCTCCCAAAAATAAGTAATAAAGTCCTAATACCTTAACTATATAATAGAGGTAAGTCGGGTGTCGAATCCGCAGGGAAGACGATGCAACTTATGTGTAAACAAATGCAGACAAAAGGTAACCAAGGGGGGGGTTTTGAAAGATTAAGCAACAAGAATAACAATTAAATAAATGGGTGAAAGACTAGAGGTAACAAAGATTTCAGATGATTGAGAAACCCGAGTCAAGGTTTGTCCACTACTAGTTAACAATTGATCGTCGACCATTAATCCCTATTTGTCCCTTGAGTATCCCGTTGTAAGACAAGAGTCTTATATGTTCCGCAGATAATATTACTCAGCTCGAAACGCGAGACTAAGCAACCTAATCAATGAATAATCTAATCCACGTGTCTAGATTTAATTCATAAACAGCATGAATGAACAGAACATACAACGAGAATAACGACCTTTAACACACGCGGTTATCGGTTCGAATTATATATTTATTCCCCCTTTTACCCAACTACTATGAAACGCATACAATTAATTGGATTAAAGGTTGCAACTTTATCTAACGAATCGAACAATTACGGATTCAAACATATAGAATTGCACTAGATCGAAGGATGAAATAATCAATTGGCCAAATCAATTAAACATACAACAATCATAAATTATGGACGGAGAATAAATAATACTCAAGCATAAAATAGAGGATTAAGACGGTCTCACAATTGATAAACTTGTAGCTTCAAATTACCTTGAATCGAGAAGGGAGAATTAGTTCTTCATAGTTTGCATAAGGAAAACCAAATAAGAGTTCTTTCTTCAAAATAAAAACGTAACTGCCAAAATAATGTCGCCCTCCTACTTAACCTAATACCAAAAGTCCTAAAAAAAATAAGGGATTTTCTATATGGTACCCCTCAATTTTTTGACTTTCTACATGGTACCCCTACACTTTTTAAAACATACATGGTACCCCTAATTGTTCTCATTATCACTACGCGTACCCCTAAACTTTATTTTCCGTCAATTAAACTCATTTTAAAGTTTTAAGTGATAACTTGAACGCGTAAGGAAGCTTGTCATTTATTATCACATAACATAAGGACTCTATTAGGCTAAATATCCATCTCGATCCTAATATTTATAGATATATATGGGCTAAAAAAAAGTTGAAGGAAAAATTATTAATCTTTGCAAAATTATCACGTCCAAAAAATGGATATTAATTCTAATGGAGTCCTTATGTCATGAGATTATAAATGTCAAGTTTGGTTATGCGTCTAAGCAATTATTTAACGCTTAAAAATGAGTTTAATTGACGGAAAATAAAGTTTAGGGGGTACACGTAGTGATAATGACAACAATTAGGGGTACCATGTATGTTTTAAAAAGTGTAGGGGTACCATGTAGAAAGTCGAAAAATTGAGGGATACCACGTAGAATATCCCAAAAAATAAAGATAAAATAAAAACCTAAAAATCCCGCTGAAAGTTGGAAACAAAGAAATTAGAAAACGACACAAGCCGAGACACGGGCGACCCGCGGCCATAACCGCGACCCGCGGGGAAAATTCTGACGCTTTTCTTCCTTCTTCGTCTTTCCTTGCTTGAACAGCGGGCTTGACCAATGGTTCGCTTCTTCACCTGATGGGCGAAAAAGGGCAAAACCGTATGCACCCTATCCATGATTAACGAATACTCAAAGCCAAAAGATATCTACACTTCATTGATCCATAATCTCTTCTAAAACTCCCAAAATAGTGCCAACAACTCAATATGGATCTTAATGCAATTATCCTTCTAACAACCCATTTATATCATGTTTATCCAACTAACTCACGCATCGTAAACCCGTACTAAATACGGCATATCAATATCCCTCTAAATCACTTAATACTCTGAGTACCTCATCTGAATCCTCAAACAGTATTCCCAAATCTACCAATACTCAAGATTCAGCAGGGTTCTCGTATCTAAGTTCCACAGAAGTTCAGGTATAAAAACTCCACTAGCGCAAGTATTCCATCACTCACCTTCACTCTCCCAATTGGTAAATATATAGACACTAGAATCACCAAAACATGTCTCACAATGTTTCCTAGGTTTTTCTCAAGGCAAGTATTACTACTTCAAGAACAAGCCAATCTCACCACTAATCCAAATGAAAGGGAACAAGGTTCACATGGGAGGAGATAAAATACGAACTTCAAGAACAAATGCGGTACATATCTCGAGAGGGACACACAAAATACGACTCAAGTAACAATCGAGACGACAAGGAAAGGAATTTTAGGTTACAAACTCCAATAAAAGTGTTGCCAAGAGCAGAAGAAGAATCAAGGGAGAAGAAAGGAGAGAAGAGATATAAAGGAACGATTACGGAAATCTCCCAAGGTTCGAGTCTCTCATTATTCTCATAGGGTTCTCACTTCCTACTCTTCAAATCAAGCAAGTCAATTATCAATTCTCACGAAACACTTCCTCAAACAGTTTACATACCGTAATTTCTTCAAACTTTAAACAATATCATCATTCCAGTCACCTACTCTCAAATGTTTAGATGTCTCACCTCTGCTAGTTTCTCTAATGACAGTTCAATAACACTCAGGTTACCAACTCATATGTTTGTCCACTTCACTTATATCACTCTCCATAAGATAAAACTCTAAAATAATCCGGTCTCCAACTCTCACTTTCCACAATTTACTATATCCTCGTCTCACACTAAGGGTATATCCTCAAAATTCAGGTACTCTGATAGATAAGCTGTAAGATCTATTACGTAACTAAGGTCAAATACTTAAACACCGATTATTCCAAGACTAAATCGTAAGTTCTTTCGAATAACCACTACTATTACAAATGGTTCTTATTCCTCAACAACGAGTCTTTCCTCGATTAAGTCACGTCCTCTATGTCCAGTAATGCTAACTAACCACACTCATCAATTCAACATCAATAGCTTCTTAAGCTCATTCTTCAAAATTCGTCTATGATCTGAAGTACCTCGTCTGACTCCTTAAACAGTACCTTTCAATCCACAAATCTCTACAGTTTAAGCGTGATGCTAATTGTTAAGTTCCACCGAATGCTAAGTATACCATTCAGCCTCTAAATAAGCACTCTCTTACTCACTTTCACACTTCCAATTGGATAAACGACTAGACACTTGGATCCCAAAACGTGTCTCACGATACCACCTAAGTTCTCCTCAAATAGCAACTTTTCCCCAAAACACGGTTATAGTGATCCCAAAACTAGTTCTTCAAAATCCAATGAAAATGGGGGATTACCTACAAGGCACCTCGAGAAAGCAAGCAACAAGGTTAAGTTGAAAAGATATGAAGATAGATTTCAAGTAAGATAGACAATTATTCTAAGAGAAAGGATGTGCATCCGGAGTTATCAAAGAAGGTGATGCACAAAGAAAGAGGAGTATCTTCCAGGCTCGGAAGCATTCTCCAACGGTAGCACGAATCTTCTATCTTCGGTGGAAACTCCGGTCTTGATCGCCAAATGGATAAGCCCACGGTTCGTCGATTAAAAGATATAAAAGTAAAATCAATGACAATCAACAAACACGTTAGAACCTAATAAAAACAATCATAAAACAGACTACCACTTATTCTTAAATCTATGTAATACCCCGTATTTTAGCCTCGGTCAACCGCAGTCAAACCGTGTTTTATACAAGTATTTCAAATGGAATGTTTATAAAGTATTTTAGGAAAACTATTATTATTTTATAAATCGTATTTCTACGATTATTTCGTATTTCATAATCGTTTTATATTTGATGATTATTTCATAAAATGACATCTCATTTGTATTTTCTTTATTTTGATAATATATTTTTAATTAAATATATTTCATATTTCATATTTATTTCTCATATAAACTTGTTTTATTATTTAAGTCATAATTATACTTAAATCCTACTTTTATATATTTTTATTTTTGTTCTAATAAAATTATATTCTCATAATTAATTTGATTAGTATAAATAGATTATACGTACTCGTTTATTTTGAATTACGGGTTGAGAGCGGGACATTACGTCGAGATGCGTGATGGGCTATGGGCTCGGGTTGTGATTGTGAGAAACACATGTTTACATCAACAAAGACCCTACCAAACATTCTAAACCCTAACCCTACCTCTTGTACATCGACATAACAAACCATTTTGCTTGCCTTCGACAAACACAAACACAACCTTACTCCGCATCATCTCGTCCGCCTCCCTACACAACCAAACAAGAACTCTAATCAACAGTCACCACCGTGAGATGGAGGACAACGAAAGAAAGAACAACCATCAAGCATCATCACCTTCATCGTTCATCATCGTTGTATGTTCAAGGCTTTAATTCTCGTTCTTAATGTACCTTCGACTAATATTTGTAGAACCCTTAACATAACTACCATCGTCAAAAAATCACTTGACCATCGTGGGCATCACTATAAGCAGCATGATTGTCGACATCGGTAATGTTCGTAGGTGTTCTGTCCACGTTTTTAATTGCTTATTTGAACGATATTTTGACTGAGTTTTGGTACGAGTCATATGGTGGTCGCTATAGGGTGATCATAGTTTGGAATGGTGGTGGTACGGTGCAGCGTGGTGGTCGCAAACACCACCATAGACAGCCTGTTAGAGGCGGCAGAAACAGGAGACGCAGAAACAGAGGAGAAACACGGTTGACTAGGGCTGTTTAAGTCGATTTTGGACCTTCGAATGGAGATGGGTTGCACATGGGTTGGTGGATGTGGAATCTTAGGATAATGACGACCACCATGGTACCTTTGTGGTGGCCGTGGGTGGTGGTTAGTGGAAGAAATCGCAGGGGAAAAAGGACATTTTTCACGCGATACAGGAGAAACGTGAAAACAGAGCAATTATCGCGTGTGGCAGGAGGGTTTGGTGGTGGTTTTTCAGGGGTTTTAGGTGAGACGAGATGAGTAGAGGACCACCCCTGGAACCACCGTGAGCCAGTGGTGGCAAAGGTGGTGGCCAGAGGTGGTGTGGGGCACGGTGGAGACAGAAGAGCGTGGGAAAATAGGGAGTTAGGGATGGTTGCTGAAAACAGAGTAATAGTGTTTGCATAGACGGGTTTTGGGCTGTGCGTTAGGACGTGTATGGTGGGTGCAGGGAGTAGCAAGAGTGTGGTGGTTGTGGTTGATGGTACAAGCTAGAGAGTGGGGTTGATAGTGGTGGCTAGGGGTGGCCTGGTCTGTGGTGGCGTGGCCTTGAATTTGGGTGCACGAGTGAGTGAAAGGGAGAAGTTGGGGACTGATTTATAATGTTTGGGACTGGTTTTATTATGTTGGTCGTGGGATTCGAACCCAGGGTCTTAAGGGGGCTGCTTTGTGTTATTCTCATCATTGTTATTATTGTTATTATTATTATTATTAACATTGTGTTATAATATATAGTGAAATGACCTATATGCCTTTCTCTCTCTCTCTCTCTCTCTCTGTATATATATATATATAAGTGTAACCTCTTCATGAATGATACACAAGTTATTTTATTCTCCATATTTCTACCAACATATCCCTCCATATAATATATTAATAATAGGAGAATAAAATAACTTGTGTATCATTCATGAAGAGGTTACACTTATATATAATATATATATATATATATATATATATATATATATATATATATATATATAGAGGCGGGATCCGGTGAGTCCACCTAAATATTTGAGTCCATAAGTCCATTTAGAGTATCACAAGTTGTATTAAAAAATATTATGTTTTTTTACACTCACAAAGACTACAATATCACAACCTTTTCAATACAATATCACAGGAAACAATATCACGCACTATATAAAACAATATCACGAAATTTTTTCGAAAACTCTTTTTCCCGAAATTTTTTTTTTCAGAATTTTTTTTTTCAATTTTTTTTCTCGAATTTTTTTCTCGATTTTTTTTTGCGATATTATTTTGAAGAACCGGTGATATTGTATTGAGTAACTTGTGATATTGTAATGAAAAAAAAAATCGAAAAAAAATTTCAAGAAAAAACGGCTTTTGTTAAACAATATCACGCACTATATTAAACAATATCACGAAATTTTTTCAAGAATTTTTTTCCCAGAATTATTTTTTTCAATTTTTTCTCTCGAATTTTTTTTCTGAAATATTTTTTTCTCGATTTGTTTTTGTGATATTATTCTGAAGAACCGGTGATATTGTATTGAGTAACTTGTGATATTGTAATGAAAAAAATCGAAAAAAATTTTCGAGAAAAAACGGCTTTTGTTAAACAATATCACGCAATATATTAAACAATATCACGAAATTTTTTCAAGAACTTTTTTTACCGGAAATTTTTTTTTCAATTTTTTCTCTTGAAATTTTTTTCCGAAATATTTTTTTCTCGAATTTTTTTTTGTGATATTATTTTGAAGAACCGGTGATATTATATTGAGTAACTTGTGATATTGTAATCAAAAAAATTCGAGAAAAAACGCCTTTTTATTAAAAAAAACGTGTTTGTGTTAAAAAAAAAGTGCATACTGAAAAAGGGAATTTTTTTAATAATGAAAATGTCATTTTAAAAGAAAAGGCAAAAAAAAGAAAAAAAAAAAGTAATATTGAAAAAGAAAAAACCAAAAAAGTAAAAAAATTTGATATTGAAAAAACGTGATACTTTTTTATATAACTTATGATATCATTGTTAGACTCATGGACTCAAATATTTAAGTGGACTCATGTGATCCCAACTATATATATATATATATATATATATATATATATATATATATATATATATATATATATATATATATATATATATATATATATATATATATATATATATATATATATATATATATATATACATACATACATAGAGAAGGGCATATAGGTCATTTCACTATATATTATAACACTCCCCCTGAAATGACAATGCATAAAATAAATACAATATAATTATTTACAATGCACATGAAATGTTGCCTCATTAAAACCTTACTAGGAAAACCCCGTGGGAAAAACCATAGTGAAGGAAAAAGAGTACAACGTGCAATATCCTATGAGCTCGTTACTGGAGATCTTTGAAACGTCGTAATCCAAGTTGTGGAACCAACTTCTTAAAAGTTGCGGTATGAAGTGCCTTGGTAAATAAATCAGCTAAATTTTCAGATGAGCGAATTGGTTGAACATCAATATCGCCATTCTTCTGGAGTTCGTGAGTGAAAAAGAATTTTGGTGAGATGTGCTTCGTTCTGTCACCTTTAATATATCCGTCTTTGAGATTTGTACAACATGCTGCATTATCTTCATATAAAGTAGTCGGTATAATTTTCACGGATAATAGGCTACAATCTTCTAGTATATGTTGAATGATCGATCTTAACCACACACATTCACGACTTGCCTCATGAATCGCTAAAATTTCCGAGTGATTAGAAGACGTAGCTGCAATGGTTTCTTTCATAGAACGCCAAGAAATAGCAGTACCGCCATATGTGAAAACATACCCAGTTTGAGACCTACCATTATGAGGATCTGATAAATAACTTGCATCTGCATAACCAATTAATTTTTCTTTGGATTGGTTAGAAAAGAATAAACCCATATCTTTTGTACCTTGTAGGTACCTTAACAAATGTTTAATCCCGTTCCAATGCCTTCGGGTTGGACATGAACTGAACCTTGCTAACAAATTATCAGAAAACGATATATCGGGTCTTGTGTGACCAGAAAGATACATCAAAGCTCCTATTGCACTTAAGTATGGTACTTCTGGACCAAGAATCTCTTCATTCTCTTCCGGAGGTCGAAAAGGGTCCTTATCCACGTCAAGTGATCTAACGACTATTGGGCTACTCAAAGGATGTGATTTATCCATATAGAACTTTTTTAATACCTTTTCTGAATATGTAGTTTGATGCACAAGGATTCCATTTTTCAAATGTTCTATTTGTAGACCCAAACAAAATTTAGTTTTACCAAGATCTTTCATTTCAAATTCCTTCTTTAAATAATCTACTGTCATTGAAATCTCTTCAGGAGTTCCAATGATATTTAAATCATCAACATACACTGGGATTATTACAAATCTTGATCCAAATTTCTTTATAAAAATGCATGGACTAATTGGATCATTCTTATAGCCTTTCTTTAACAAGTATTCACTAAGGCAGTTGTACCACATACGTCCCGATTGTTTCAATCCATAAAGGGATCTATTTAACTTAATTGAAAAATGTTCTCGAGAACACGAATTTGATGATTCTGGTAATTCAAAACCATCTGGAAGTTTCATATAAATATCATTATCCAGTGGCCCATATAAATAAGCTGTGACTACGTCCAACAAACGTAGGTCAAGACCTTCTTTTATTGTCAGACTGATTAAAAATTTAAAAGTAGTTGCATCCACCACAGAAGAATATGTCTCATCATAATCAATTCCAGGTCTTTGCGAAAATTCTTGTGCTACTAATCGAGCTTCATATCTCAAAATCTCACCATTTTCATTTCTTTTTCGCACAAAAACCCATTATAACTCACTGGCTTTACACATCCGGTGTACGGACTACTGGTCTAAATACTTTTCTTTTCTCAAGAGATTTTAATTCAGACGCAATTGCTTCTTTCCATTTTGGCCAATCATCTCTTAGTCTACATTTTTCGATAGACTTAGGTTCATGATCCTCGTCATTTTTTGTAATATCTAGCGCTACATTGTACGCAAACTTATCATCGACGTCGATTCTATTTCGGTTCCATGTATTTCCAGACATTATATAATTGATTGAGATCTCATCATTCTCAGGTACCTTAGTTTCTGCTGGAATATTATCAATCACTGAAGTCTTTTCAGAAGATCCTTGTGATTTATTTCAACCTCGATATTACCATCACTATTCTTTGCTCCTTTTTGTTTTCGAGGGTTTTTGTCTTTGGAACCAAGCGGTCTTCCTCGCTTTTGACGTGCGCTAGACTCATTAACATTTTTAGCTTGTCCTTCTGGGACCTCAATTCTCAAAGGAGCATTAACAGCTGGTAAATGTGACTTCGTCACTCTTTTAGGGTCAGAAAATGAGTCTGGCAATTGATGCGCTAAATTTTGTAAATGAATTATCCTTTGAACTTCTATTTCACATTGTTTGGTACGAGGATCAAGATGTGATAAGGATAATTCATTCCAACTTATTTCATTTATCAGCTGCTTATTTTCTCCCCCTAAAGATGGGAAAATTGACTCGTTAAAATGGCAATCTGCAAAACGAGCCGTAAATAAATCCCCCGCGGTTGGTTCAAGATATTTAATTATAGATTGGGATTCAAAACTAACATATATTCCCAACCTTCTTTGAGGACCCATCTTTGTGCGTTGTGGTGGAGCAATTGGTACATAAACCGCACATCCAAATATTCTAAGATGGGAAATATTTGGTTCCTGACCGAGAACCAATTGTGACGGGGAGAGTTTATGATAACTTGTTGGCCTAAAACGAATAAGTGACGCGGCATGTAATATAGCATGTCTCCAAATAGAGACTGGGAGTTTACATTTCATAACTAAAGGTCTAGCAATTAATTAGAGTCGTTTAATTAATGATTCAGCTAGACCATTTTGTGTATGAACATGAGCTACAGGATGTTCAACATTTATCCCAATGGACATGCAATAATCATTGAATGTTTGAGAAGTAAATTCACTAACTTTATCAAGACGAATAGACTTGATAGAGTTATCTGGAAAATGTGCTCGTAATTTTATTAATTGAGCAAGCAATCTCGCAAATGCCATGTTACGAGTAGATAATAAACATACATGTGACCATCTAGTCGATGCATTAATTAATACCATATAGTATCTAAATTGTCCACTCGAGGGGTGTATCGGTCCACATATATCCCCTTGTATGCGTTCCAGAAAAGTGATATTGAAAATTAATCTCAACTGGTGAAGGACGAATTATTAATTTACCTTGTGAACAAGCAGCACAAGGAAATTGACTAGAAATAAGCTGCTTATTTTTTAGTAAATGTCCACATGAATTTTGTATTATTCTTCGTATCATTGTTGAACCAGGATGGCCTAAGTGGTCATGCCAAGTTATAAAGTTATCATGCAACCTCTGGTTTATTATAACATTGGTTTCAAGTATATTAATCTTGGTGTAGTAGAAACCTGTCGAAAATGTTGGTAATTTTTCCAAGATATGTTTAATACCTTGAGTTATATTAATGAGTTGAAGTAGTTCAACATTTTCTTCATTGACGGTCTCAATATGATATCCATTTCGGCGAATATCTTTAAAGCTTAATAAATTTCTTTGAGACTTTGGAGAGTATAAAGTATCAACTATTTCAATTTTCGTCCCCCAAGGTAATAATATATTTGCTCTTCCGGAGCCTTCGATATTATTTGTACTACTAGATATAGTAGTCACAATAGTTCTTTGCATTACCAATTGTGAAAAATACTTCTTATTCTTAAGTATAGTGTGAGTAGTTGCACTGTCAACAAGACATAATTCTTCACCATTTATTGCCAACTGATCTTTGAAAGAATTCATATTCTTCAAGAAAATAAAATTAGTTATAAAATGATATAATATCCAAAAAAATAATAACAACAAAATACTTATGCATAATAAATCATTCAATATATACTTAAAATCACACCATATATATATAATCTATTTATTTTCACGTTATATATACAATCTATCAAGTTCATACCATAAAAACATAAATAGTAAGTAAACTAATAATACCATATACATTTATAAAGTCATCGAAACATTAATTATTTCCCTTGGGATTTGGAAAGAAATCAGACATTTCAAGGTGAGTTGTGTCACCATTATTAAAGTCACCTTCACCATCTACAATCACCAAATTTGTTTCAACATTCTTCCCTTTCTCTTTTATCGATTGTTGATAGAGGTTGACAAGGTGTTTTG
This sequence comes from Silene conica, assembly GCA_029255685.2. Lineage (NCBI taxonomy): Eukaryota > Viridiplantae > Streptophyta > Magnoliopsida > Caryophyllales > Caryophyllaceae > Silene > Silene conica. The sequence continues at coordinate 50,374,573 of CM055316.2, forward strand.
GAGTGCGACATAAACGGGACCAATGACCTTTTACTCCACAACTATAACAAATAGAGGGCACGTTGTCACTCCTACCTCTCGCACTATTTTCATCCTTATGTTCGCACTTCTGGTGCGAATTTGTATTCTTGATAATACCTCCTTGACCTCTACCATAGCTACCTCGACCACGACCACGATCACGACCACGACCACGACCACGACCACGACCACGACCACGACCATGTCCATAACCACTACGGCTGGCATAAGATGTCTCATTCGCTTCAGGGAATGGAGTTGCACCAATGGGGCGTGATTCATGATTTTTCAATAATCGCTCATTATTTTGTTCAGCGACAAGAAGACATGATATAAGTTCAGAATATTTCATAAAACCTTTCTCTCTATATTGTCTCTGTAGGACAAGATTGTTAGCATGAAAAGTAAAATATGTTTTTTCTAACATATCTTCATCGGTAATGGTTTCTCCACATAATGTCAATTGAGAAGTAATTCTAAACATGGCTGAGTTGTATTCGGTCACTGATTTATAATCTTGCAATCTTAAATGCAACCAATTGTAAGGAGCTTTTGGTAATATGACAGTTTTCTGGTGATCATACCTTTCCTTTAGATTGCTCCAAAGGATTTGAGGGTCTTTGACAGTTAGATATTCATTTTTAAGACCTTCATGAAGGTGATGACGAAGAAATATCATAGCGTTGGCCTTATCTTGAGATGTTGCCTTATTCCCAATCTTAATAGTTTCACCAAGTCCCTTAGCAATTAGATGAATTTAAGAATCTAATACCCATGATAAGTAATTTCCTCCGGTAATGTCGAGGGATTTATACTCAAGTTTTGCAATATTCGACATGATTCACTATACAAATAATATAATATTTAGTTTAGGTCGTATAATCATAACATAAAGTAATAATAATTAAATAAAAAAAGAAAGAAAACAAAATAACTGGGTAATCTATACACAAAGTGTATAGTAGACCCCAAGATACGGTAATCTGTACACAAAGTACACAGTAGACCAATAAAATAACGAATAAAATTTTGGTAATCTATGTAAAAGTACATAGTAGACCAACAAAATAAATAAATAAAATTTGGTAATCTATGTACAAGTACATAGTAGACCAATAAAATAAATAAATAAAATTTGGTAATCTATGTACAAGTACATAGTAGACCAACAAAATAAATAAATAAAATTTGGTAATCTATGTACAAGTACACAGTAGACCAACGAAATGAAAATTGGTAATCCGTGTAGAAGTACATAGTAGACCAACAAAATAAATAAAAAAATTTTGGTAATCTATGTACAAGTACACAATAGACCAACAAAATAAATAAATAAATAAAATCATTTAATCTTAGGTTACATAATATGCATGGATTATTATTATTAGTTGATTAAATTGACACCATGCATAAACAAAATGTTGAAAACTAACATATTGATATATAAATTGACACACAGAAACAATAATTCAATTATAATCCAAAAAAATTTGGTAAACTCTTAATATTCAAAGACCAATAACTTCCACCACTCAAAAACATTAAAAACAAACAAATAAATAAATAAATAAAAACCTAGTCACATAAACATTAAAATAATGGGTTATTTTATATGAATACTCCAAACTATTAGCCTGATTCTCAAAATACTCCCAACTTTATTTTAACCACGATTACACCAAACTATTACATCATTTCTCATTTATTAGAATATATGGAAGGGCTACCTGTTCTAGAGGTGTATTTTTTCTTTAATACTTTGTTTTCTATTCCAAAACACCATTAATATTTTCCCAAACTCCATTACTCTCCAAAACCCCATTTTTTTCTCCAAAATAACATTAATATTCTCTAATTCTCGTATATTTCTCCAAAACAAAATTATCCCGCCAAAACGCCGTTAAACTCGAGCAGTTATTATTCCCCTAAAATGCCAGTTGATAATAACACTGTTGTAAGAATGAAGAAATAAGGATTTAGGATCGTGATTCATAGATCATTATTGTTTCTAAGAAAAATGATTCTTGTGATCCCACATGTTGAATGATTAATTTGGTTGGGCATTTTTCTGTAAGTAAGGTTGGATATTCTTGATTTTTTTGTTGATTAGTAAAGAGTTTTGTGGGTCTGTTTATTTTTGTGGGTATTATTGTTCTTGAAATTAAGGGAAAAGAATTTTTAGGGTCTTCATTGAAATTTTGTTTGAAGTCAGGAGGTTTGTACGTTGATTTGTCTGACACATGAGTAGGGAGAGACAATTTTAAAAAATGCAGGTTACATGAGGAGAAAGATGAAGTTGAATTGTAAGGAGAAAGGTGGGACCGAGGCTTGATTTTACCTGCTATTATAGGTTATAAAAGAACAATTCTATTTAAAGATAACGAGTGTAATAGTTGGGTGTAATTGTAGTTAAAGTAAAGTTAAGAGTATTTTGAGAATTAGTCCAATAGTTTGGAATATTATCATTAAATAACCCTAAAATAATCTCACTTAGTGTACATAAATATGAAACAAGAGTAATGTGTGAATATACTTAAATGAATAAAGTGTTCATTATGTTAGAATCTAGAAAACAAAATAAAGGCATTTGAATCAAAGACTCAGTTTTTCGACGATATGACTTTGTTGGTGATGTCGGGCAGGGGTGATATTAGTTTCAGAGTTTGTTAGTGGTGAAGGATTAATTGGTCTAACAAAAGTTACCCACATGATCCCTATAAGAAACCATGCATGAATAAGAAAAGGTAGAGGGACAAGCAGACAAGTCTAAGAAATTTGAGTAGAATAGCATTAACATAAACATATATGATTGAATATATGTTTAAAATTAGATAACTGTTAATAAGGCGACTTACATATTGATTAAGGAAAGATTAATTGATGATTGAAAGAAGAATAATCAAACCCAAATTAATTGATCACGATTAATTAGAGCGTGCTGATAACGTATTATAAATATATTATATGGAGGGATATGTTGGTAAAAATATGGAGAATAAAATAACTTGTGTATCATTCATGAAGAGGTTACACTTATATATATATATATATATATATATATATATATATATATATATATATATATATATATATATATATATATATATATATATATATATATATATATATATATATATACATAGAGAAGGGCATATAGGTCATTTCACTATATATTATAACACATTGTTATTTTTGTTTATTATTGCTAAGTAATTGTTGTCTTTTCTTATGGGTACTTGAGTCGTAAGTAATCAAATGTGTTTAATTAAGTTTGTGGTTTATGTTTTCACGTTTCGTAATTTCGTATCTCCATAATTTGTAATACTTTTGTGACAAGTAATCGTTATTTATTTATAGGTGATAATTCATATAATTCATTATTTAATTAAATTGCTGGAAAGTAATAATTGATACGGCCTCATTATGCGTAATATAATTATTTAAATCGTTAATTTGAATAATTGATATATTATATTTGTTTACGTAGTTATATTAGTTAGTAATTATGTATATTATATTTGTTAGGTGACGGTTTTGAAGTGACATAATTCTATTTACTTACTGGCTTACTATTGGACTGTATTGCTATCCGGGTAGGATACTATGACACTCTACTTGATGACCGGTTTTTGCCGTCACTACCGGTATCAAACACATTTATATAACTCGAAAATAAGTAGTATTAAGATCGGGGTCGGACACGAAGATGGTGGGGATAATCGCTTAGTCTAGTTCCAATTTAAGCCAAAGTTGGGTAATAGGGTTGAGAGTGATAAGACTAACAACTAAAGACAAATTAAGGCAAATATACTAAGATTAAATCGATGATAAAAACAACTAGGGCGTCGGGGTCACCTAGGTAAGTCGGTAACCAAACACAAGAGAGCGGTCTCGGGTCACCTCTAAGGTAGGTCTAGGGTCGTCTCTTCTCTCGAGTTGACTAGCCTAAGGTCGATTTTTATCCTAGCTTTCGCTACAAACAAGGCTAACCTAACACACAAACATGCTCATGAAAGTCAAAGACCATCGTCCAAAACAAACAAAGTGAAGACTAATGCCCAACCGTCGTTGAGGCAATTCATCGAACACGTAACATGCATGCACAATGCGAAAACCCAACCAAAGAGACAAAACAAGACTAACCCTAAACATGTTTCATGGCTACCAACTACCCAAGTACACTCCTAACCCTAGAAATAGACTACTCACACATAACTAAGAAAGACATATGAATAATTGGTGAACAATTGCTAAACATAATGAAATAAGACAAAGGTAAACAATTGATTAAAGAGAACTTAAAGTAATGTAATAACAAAGTCAAGAATAAGAAGATTATACCAAACAATTGAATAAAGGCATGAGCTTTGATTATAAATGAAAGATCTTCTCAAATGCTCCCAATTACAACCAAAACCCCTAGAACAAATGCCAAGAACTACTAGGAAATGACTAAGGAAAGATTCTAATGAACTAGGAGATTAAAGTAAAGAACTAAGAAAGGATTAAGGTTTTTAGGAGAGTTTTTAAGGCTAAGAGTATGTGAATGAAACAGTAAAAACCCTAAAAATAAGAAAAGAAATTGCGTAAAAGTTCTGTCCTCAAAATAGACTAAGTGCGGGTATATTTAGTGCGCAAAAATCTGAGAAATGACTCTCAGCCGGTCAATCGGCTGCCGGTCCTGGACCGGCTAAGAGTCCAAAAACAAACTTCTGAAACTTTCTTCAAGTGAGCTTCCTCCCCAGCCGGTGGACCGGCTGCCGGTCGGCCACCGGCTGAGGGCCTTGATTGCTGGGTCTGACATCTTACGTTGAAAGGAGGAGTGGTTAAGTGTGAGAGGGGTCCCAGCCGGTCAGCCGGTTGCCGGTTTGCCACCGGCTGAGGACCCAAAACTAGACTTCTGGTGCATTTTCTCAAGGGCTACAGGTGTAGGGGCTCCCAGCCGGCGGACCGGCTGCCGGCCGACCGGCTAAGGATGTAAAACCCCTCGCGAAAGCGGAAAATTAAAACATACAAAGTACTAAAAATGCAGCGGAATATATACTTTTTAAAGTAAACAACATGCGAGAAGAATTAAACTGAAAAGGAAACTAAAACTGAAATAGATAAGTAACAGTTCTAAGTATGAACGAAAATATAAATACAAAGACTGGGATGGAACATCCCTACAGGCACCAACAAAACTGTATCAAAAGAAACTAAGAGTCTAGCTAATCGATATACGTGTAAGTCATATGATGAAAGGATCATCACTCGCTAGCTCTCAAGTGAACCCCGATCCAACCTGCATGTACCTACATAAATGAAAACATGTACGCCACAATCAGTGGGGAGTGACTAGAGTTCTCCTAGCCACCTTTTGTAACAACACGTAACAAGTAAAGCAATACAGAATACTCCAACATATATAAACATGTGAAGCATAAACATCTCATCAAGTGTTCTCGTACTATCATGCAATACTAATGCACAACTCTCAACCAATTTCATAAACCGTTAGGAAGGAGAGCCGGTTTCCCTACTAGTTACCCAGTCGGGGGGTCTTTCAGTCCAACTATTTATGAAACCGATCCAAGAGTCATCCAATGCCTTGGATGATCAAACCATAACTCAAGCAATATAATCATCAACTTCCTCATGCTTATCTGACACTGTACCAAACTCAAGGCAAGCAGATATAAACATCAATCAACACTAGCAATGGGCCCAGAGGTGAACTTAACACATATCCCACTACCAAACAATGTCGGGTCCAGAGGTGAACTTAACACATATCCCAACATGCAATTCAAGTAAAGGGTCCAGAGGTGAACTTAACACATATCCCTATACATACAATTCAAGAGAAGGGTCCAGAGGTGAACTTAACACATATCCCTAATCACAATTCAGTAATGGGTCCAGAGGTGAGCTTAACACATATCCCACTACCAACAAATGTCGGGTCCAGAGGTGAGCTTAACACATATCCCAACATACATCCAAAAGCAAAGGGTCCAGAGGTGAGCTTAACACATATCCCAATGCTACAAACAAGTATTGGGTCCAGAGGTGAGCTTAACACATATCCCAATACACAGCTATCGCACAACGGGTCCAGAGGTGAGCTTAACACATATCCCGTGTACAACAACCGATCACGTGTCAGGTCCAGAGGTGAGCTTAACACATATCCTGACACGCCACAAGCAAAACACGTAACGGGTCCAGAGGTGAGCTTAACACATATCCCGTCACGCGACATATAAACACGTAATGGGTCCAGAGGTGAGCTTAACACATATTGTTGAACCATATATTCAAATATATATATATAGTATATATGTTTATGTTTTGATAATGACAAGTCTAGTTATTTATATATTATATACTCGTATGTATAATCGTGTGCTAAGTGTACAGAAATTTAGTAACAAGATCTAATCAATCAAGTATAAAAGATTCAAGCATATTAGTCAATGAAGTTGACTATATCGAAGATTGATAGAAGATCATAAGCGCGCATAAAGAAGTAAAGTTATAATTATCAACTATAACTTTAGTACAAGTTTGATTCAAGTTATAGCTCGTAGCTATACCTCTACATTATGAAGAAATGATCGAAATATATATGTGGTTAAGTTGAAACATTGGTTTCCTTATTTGTGTCGTGTGAATTAGTGTTTAAATGGTATTCTATTTAAATATGGAATTATTAATCTTAATAGAATTATATAAAACATCTCTTAGTTAAATAAGGAATAAATAATTGTCTTATGAGATAATTATTTATTACTAAAATAAACTAAAGATTTTTTATATGATTTTAATTGTCAAAATATAATCTAAGTTTTGGTTTGTTTCGATTTTTGGAAAACGTGTACCATGTCACGTTTCTATAAATCGAATAAGGATTTATTTAAATAAATATTATGTATTTATTTAATGTCCTAAACTAACTAAGATTATATTATGGTAATATATTTTATTATCTTTGACATGGTTTAGGAAGTTGATTTAATATGGATACTAATTGTTTATTATATAAAGATCTTTCCTAAATATGAATTAGGAAATTGTTTCCTTATATAATACATATAGTATATTATTAAATCTTTCCTAAATATATTAAGATTAGATTTAAGGTAGTATTACTAAAAGACTAGTATTCTAGTTTAAGTAATATTCCTAAATCATCTAGGGTTTGAATTACCTAGATACATATTCTATATAAATAGACTACCATGACACATTAAACCACACAAAATACAACACAAATATTCACGCAAATCGAGAGAGAGAAACCGCCGATCATTGTTCTTCATATTCGAGCTTTTCATTGTCAAATCCGATTCAAGATTCAAGTGCTCAAGCATTGATCTTTTTCATTCAAGATTGTGACACCAAGAAACTATTGAAGACTTTATCTTATTCACGTAAGATAGATTGAGTATTTAGCGGTACTCGTTGTAAGACAAATATTTAACGGTATTTTTCGTAGCTAGATATTTAGCGGTATCTAGATTGAGTTGTGACTAACATCAAAGTCGCACGAGTAGGGTTGATAAAATTGTAATCCAGAGTTGGTACTAATTTTATTAATCGAGAATAGTGGACGTAGGTCTCAGAGTGTGAGACTGAACCACTTCAAAAATATCGTGTCTCTACTTTATTATTGCTCTACTCAACGATCATCATACAACTACATACACATCGAAGAAGATTTAAAAAGAAGGCATACTCAATTCAACCCCCCCCTTCTTGAGTATATTATATCAATAGACTCTTCAATTGGTATCAGAGCCTCGTGCTCTTGATCGCCTAGCCGCGTGAGTTTTGATCCTTCTATTGATTCTATATTATACACTCCTTCATCAATGGATTCCAAGCATCTCAAGTGCCCTATCTTCGATGGCAAAAACTACAGTTTATGGAAAAATATGATGACTCATTATATCAAAGGTTGTGATTGGGAATGTTGGAAGATCATCCAAACTGGACCAAAGAAGATCTTGGTCGCCGCCGCCAATGGAACAACCTATGAAAAAATGGAAAGCGATTATGTGGAAAGTGATTACAAAATTGCAGAGAAAAACTCTAAGGCCATGAGCCTCCTACAGAACGGTATGATAACCTCAGAATTCGATAGATTCTCATCCTGTAGTTCCGCTAAGGAAATATGGGATAGTCTCGAACTTGCTTATGAAGGAACATCCGCAGTCAGGAAACATCGTATAGACTTGCTTGTTCAAAGATATGAACTTTTCAATATGGAAAAGAATGAATCTATTGATAGCATGTCTGCACGATTTTCTTGTATTATTAATGAACTGCGGAACCTTGGCAAGAAGATTGATTCTGAGGATATCATTCGTAAGATTCTTAGGAGTCTCACCAAAAAGTGGCAACCTAAGGTCACGGCCATAGAGGAAGCACGTGATTTATCTAAAATCACTTACCAAGAATTGATTGGATCCTTAATGGCTCACGAGATCATATTAAATAAAAACGATGATGATCCCAAAGGAAAGGGAGTCGCTTTACAAGCCTCCACAAACGAAGTAAGCGAAGAAGAACTTGAAGATGAAACAGTTCTATTCGCTAGACGATTTAAGAAAGCAGTTTTCAAGGGTAGATACAAAAACCCTAACAACAAAACATTCGACAAAAAGAAAACTGACACCAAACAAACATTCTTCAAAAGAGGATGTTTCAAGTGTGGACAACAAGACCACATGATCAAAGATTGTCCAAGTTGGGACAAAATCAAAGACAAGTCAAAAAGAGAAAAGACCAAGACAGAATTTAAGAAAGTAATGCTTGCGTCATGCTGGGGAGAATTAGAATCTGAAGATGACGAAGACTCTGAAGAAGAAGAGGTAGCAAACTTATGCCTTAGCAACGTCAGCCTAGATCTAATCTCAAGCGACAATGATGAAGATGACGCATCGAATATGTGTCTCCTTGGAGAATCAGACTCAGACGACGACGACGAAGAGGTAAATTTCCTTCAACTCAAAAGTCAAGTTAAAAACTTATCTAAGGCTATGCTAATTAAATATTTTGAGAAAACCCTAGACCAATGTCATGAACAAAATCTTGAGTTAGATGACTTGAAAGAGCAGATCCTCGATATTGCTGAGGAAAATCAACTTCTGAAAGCCAAAGCTAAGAAACTGAAATCCAAAATAAACATTGAAGCAAATGCTAAGTTGGAAACAGTTATGTCTGAGAAAAAGGTTCTTGAGTCTAAAGTTATAGCTAATGAAGCTATAACCTCAAAACTAAAACTCAACATTAAAGAGCTTCAATCTAAAGTTATAGCTAATGAAGCTATAACTTCAGAATTAAGAAAGGTTAATGAACGGCTTAAGTCAGAATCCTCGACTATGGTCGAAGATGAGACTCATCAAGAAGAAGTTGAGATTCTCGAAAGCAAAATCATGGATCTAGAATTCAGTATATCTAAAATCAAGAAAGAACATGCCAAAATTGTGTCTGACTTCCATAAAGACATTCAAAACCTAAAAGAGTCTAGCAATACTGACCATAGTGAATGTAAGAAAGAAATAGACTCCCTAAAAGAACTCCTTCTTCATGCTCGGAAAGTTCACGACAAGTGGGAAGGAAGCACTAACGTTCTGAACTTCCTAACTGAACAATCCGACAACAACATGAAGATGGGTTTAGGTCACGAATGTTATGGAAGAAGGGATCACTCAAAATGTAAACAAAGTCCAACAGATAGAGACTTTAGAAGAAGGAAATATGCAGACCTTCCTGAGTATTTAATATGCACTTATTGTGGCCATACTGGACACCTCCGAGAAAACTGTGTAAAACACGCACAAGATTTTAAAACCGGAGTTAAGTTTGTTAAATCCTTAGGAACTCCAAGCAACACTAATTCTGTCTCTGATAATGATAATGATAAAATTGAGGAAAAAAACATTGACCACAGATGGTTCTATGACATGACATTTGACTATGAAGAAAAGAAATATAGAACCAAACAGACTCCTCAAACATCACACAAGAAATGGTCACCAAGAGTCCAAACTAAAACCTACACAAAAACATCAAAACCCAACCACTACCGATATAGAAAGACCTATGTAAGACAAGTCTGGGTTAAAAAGGAAGATGTATTTGTGATTACTAACAACAAAGGACCCAAGTATGCTTGGGTACCTAAATCCTGTCTTTAAAATTATTTGTGCAGTTTGTCGCCAAGGAAAATAACCTATGGTATCTCGACAGTGGATGCTCAAGACATATGACAGGCGACGTAAACCTATTCCAAACCCTAAAACCTTTTGACGGAGGTAAAGTCACATTTGGTGATAACAAAAAGGGAAAAATCATCGGAATTGGAAAGATAGGTATTTCATCCTCTCATACTATAAATGATGTATACCTTGTAAGTGGTCTCAAACACAATCTTATTAGTATATCTCAATTATGTGACAAAGGAAATAAAGTGGTTTTTCATTCTGATATATGTCGTATAATCTTAGAAGGCACCAGTAAAGTAATACTTGAAGGTCACAGGATGAAAAATGTTTATATGATTGATTTAAATGTTGTACCTACTGATTCTCTATCATGCATGAAAGTTACGTTAGATGATCCATGTCTATGGCATAAGAGATTTGGTCATATTAGCTCACCTATTCTAAGTAAGCTGAAAAGATGGGACTTGGTCGAAGGTCTTCCAAAGATCAAATTTGATCAAGAAAAGATGTGTGACACATGTGCACGATGTAAACACGTCAGATCATCCTTTAAGCCAAAAAGAGTGGTAAGCACAGAACAAGCTCTTGAACTAGTACACATGGATCTATGTGGCCCTATGAAGGTAAGAAGCAGAGGTGGTTCCAGGTACGTTTTCGTTCTAGTTGATGATTACTCTAGATTTGTTTGGCCAATCTTTCTTCACTCTAAAGACGAAACTTTCGATGAATTTGTTAGTCTCATGAAACTTGTCCAAAACAAATATAAATCAAACCTAGTAACAATCCGTACTGATCATGGAACTGAGTTCGACAATCATGCTTTTATTGAGTTTTGTAAAACCAATGGTGTTGGACATAACTTCTCGGCCCCTAGAACCCCACAACAAAATGGAGTCGTAGAACGAATGAACAGAACCCTAGAAGACATGGCTAGAACAATGCTTCTTTGTAGTGGCCTACCTAGAAACTTTTGGGCTGAGGCTATTAGTACAGCTTGCTATATTCATAACCGTGCTATGATTAGACCTATCCTTAAAAAGACTCCTTATGAATTTCTTCGTGGTCGCAAACCAAACATATCTCATTTAAGATGCTTTGGTAGTAAATGCTTTGTTCACAACAATGGTAAAAATAGATTAAGCAAATTCGACCCTAGAAGTGATGAAGCAATCTTTATAGGATATTCAGATCATAGTAAAGCCTACAAAGTTTTTAACAAACGTACTTTATGCATAGAGGAAAGTATTCATGTTATCTTTGATGAGAATAATGCCTTCGACAAGCCATTACAGGATATAGAGGAAAACCTAGACGAACCTGATTTCAGGTTATCAAGGGAAGATCCTCCTGAAATGGAAATTGAAGAAGGAGAACCTCAAGGAATTCATGATGAACTCAACTTGGGAGAAAATGGTGCGAGAAATGAAACTACAGTTGATGATACTGTAGATAACTCTCAAACCAATGACTTGGAACCCAGAGTTACAGCTAATGAAGCTGTAACTTTGAATCAAAACCAAAGGGAAGAGGCCAGAGTTATACCTGACCCTACTATAAACCCAGGTTTGGATTCAGGGGGAACAAGTCAAGATCCCGAGTCAAGTTCAGGGAATGCAAATGATCAATCAAGGAACTGGAGATATAAAGGCTCTCATCCTTTGGATAATGTAATAGGAAGCCTGACAGATGGAGTTCAAACTCGAAGGAGCTTAAATAACTTTTGCTCATTCTACTCCTTTCTCTCCACCATTGAACCTTCAAATATCAAGGAAGCTCTCGCAGAACCAGACTGGATAGTTGCCATGCAAGAAGAACTCCAGCAGTTTGAAAGAAACAAAGTTTGGCATCTTGTTCCTCGACCAAAGGACAGAACTGTCATTGGAACTAGATGGGTATTCAGAAACAAATTGGATGACACTGGAGTCATTGTGCGAAATAAGGCCAGACTAGTGGTTCAAGGATACAACCAACAGGAAGGGATCGATTATGATGAAACCTTTGCTCCTGTTGCTCGTCTTGAGGCAATAAGACTACTCATTGCATTTGCAGCACACAAGGGAATGAAGCTTTTTCAGATGGATGTTAAGACTGCATTTCTTAATGGCTATCTCCAAGAGGAAGTATTTGTTGAACAACCTCCTGGATTTCCTGACAGCAAACTCAAGGATCATGTATTCAAATTGGACAAAGCACTATATGGTCTGAAACAAGCACCTAGAGCATGGTACGACAGATTATCAAAGTTCCTATTGGAGAGTGGATTCAAGAGAGGATCTGTGGATAAAACCCTATTTCTTAAAAGCGAAAACTCAGATCTACTAGTTGTTCAGATCTATGTTGACGATATTATTTTTGGCTCAACTAATAAAAAGTTGTGCAAGTATTTCTCTGAGTTGATGACTTCTGAGTTCGAGATGAGTATGATGGGAGAACTAAAGTTCTTCCTTGGACTTCAAATACAACAAACTGAAGAAGGAATCAAAGTTCATCAACAAAAATACGTCAAGGAGTTACTAAAGAAATTTGGAATGGAAACCTCTCATGCAATGCCTACTCCAATGGTCACAGATAAGAAGTTAACCAAAGACGAAGATGGTAAGTCTGTAGACGAAACCACTTACCGAGGTATGATTGGCTCACTTCTTTATCTAACAGCAAGTCGTCCAGATATAATGTTTAGTGTTTGTGTTTGTGCGAGATTCCAATCTGCACCAAAAGAATCACACATGATTGCAGTTAAGAGAATTTTAAGATACCTAATCGGAACCTCAAAATTATATCTATGGTATCCTATGGACTGTAACTTTAACCTAGTAGGATATTCAGATGCGGATTATGCAGGATGTTCTTTAGACAGAAAAAGTACCTCCGGACTTGCTACCTTTGTAGGTCCTTGTATTATATCTTGGGGATCCAAGAAACAAAATTCTGTCGCTCTCTCAACTGCTGAAGCAGAATATATTGCAGCCGCACTGGTATGTTCTCAACTTTTATGGTTAAAGCAACAGTTACATGATTATGGTGTTGATGTTGGATGTGTGCCTATCTTATGTGATAATACGAGTGCTATAATTATATCTAAAAACCCAGCCCAACACTCGAGAACTAAACATATTGAGATTAGACATCATTTCCTTAGAGACCATGTTGAAAAGAAAAATATAAAATTGGAATTTTGTAGTACGGAAAAACAGTGGGCAGATATCTTCACTAAACCATTGGCTAGAGAACGCTTTGAGACTTTGCGATTGGAAATTGGTTTAATCGGTGGCACCTAATCAAATCTTAAAAGCAAAAATAACCCAATGATTGACTACGGTTTAGATGAGATTATATGACTGTGTCCGTATACTCCGCTGCATGTGTATGTATATATTCGATGTTAAAATTTTGTGATTATAGTTATATTATATGATTTACATATGAATGTGTACACAATCGATCTCACAATAATATTACGTCACATATTATAATTATCTCACAACATACATATTTTAATATATACAAAATAATAATAAGCAAATATTACAAATAAAACTATAAGACTTACCTCAACACAACACACAAACCGTGTGTGTCGGTCCCCACTGCCACGTACCCCAACCTATTTCCCTAGGTTTTGACTTTCACCCCACCTCAATAATTAACCCAACCAAACTTACCACCACTCACTCCCTCAACTCACATTTACCATCCTCCATTATTACTCCAAACTTACCACAATTAACCCCCCTCTCTCCTCTATTACCGTCCTCCACCCAAACCTCCATAAAAATCCTCAAAAACCCAAACCACCATAAAAACCTCCGACACAAAAATCACCAAATCCAAACCCAACACCACCGTTTCAACCAAACATGCCTCCCTCACGCGCCACCCGTTCAAAACAAAAGAAACCTTCACCTCCATCTCCAACTTCGTCACCCCCACCGTCTCCAACACCCATAGACACCGCTGCACCACCATCTGACAAAGGTAAAAGACGAAAACTCAACCGTTCATCTCCTTCCATTCCTGATGACATGCATGAAATAAGTTCTCCTTCTCGGCATTCGCGTCCCCTGTTTTCCGAATATTCACTCGAAGCTACTAGGGAGGGTCTTGAGAAAGTGCGCATGACCAAACAAGAAGGTACGTTAATTGAACGCGTTTTACCTTACGCCATTCATGCGGGTCGGTTTTATCCTAAGTCGTGGGTCAGTGGTTCCAAATCTTTACGTTTCTTTAAAGATTTTCTCACGTATCAAGGATGGGAATATATAAGTGAATTCTCGGGTTTGTTGTTTCCGATAGAATTAGTTCAATTCTTTGCCTCTGTTAAACCTTGTGATGATGGAATTAAGGGTGTTGTGAATGGTCAAGACTTTGTTGTGACTAAGTCGGATATTTGTGAAACCTTTAAGCTTGATCAAGACGGGTTAGTTCTTGACCCAAGAAAGGAATGGAGTGAAGTTACTAAAGATCAGAAATTGGTGATTAAAAAATATTTCGATGACGATGCCACTGAGGTTTCCCCTTTGCTCACTGTCAATTTTAACCCAAAATTGAAGTTCTTCTTGAACTTTTTATGGAATACTATTTTACCTCGTCGGGGTGGTCGGGATAAGCTTGCTAGCATTGAGGCCATAGTACTGTATAGCTGGTTGGAGGGACAGAAAGTGGATTTGGCATCACTTCTTTGCCATAAAATCTGTCAAGTTTCAAATGTTCTTGTTAAAGAGAAATTTTGTTCTACCATCGACATCCCATATGGAATGTGGGTATCCGAATTAATGCTCAAAAAGGGTGTTGTTGATAATGCTAGTTTCGGAATTAAGTCAAAGGACGCTATGTGTGATCGTTTGTTGAAGTTAATGGGTATTTTCTTTGATGGTACCAATCTTTCGTTTGGTAAGGCTGTTGGTCAGGAAGCTGCTTCGACTCCATCCCCTCTCTTTGCCAATCTTGAGGCAAAAATGGATAGAGTCATTGATTTGTGTGAAGGGCAGAAGTGTTCTGGTGAGGCAGGGAGTAATGGGAAGAAGAGAGGACGTGATTTTGAGACTAATGTGCACGAATGGATGAACAAGGTTGATAAACATCTAGTTAAAATTGGCTCAGAGGTATCAGTTGTGTGCTCGGAATTGCTCAGTATCAGTGATCGACTCTCGTTCATTACGACTCAGGGAGGAGCGATGGTAAGGGATCATGGGTTATTAAGGGAAGACGCATCTCAAGCTCTCGAGGCCGTCAAAGCACTATCTCTCAAAGTACTCAACTTTGAAATCGCGTTAAATGCTCAGGGAAGAAACGTAGCAAGTTGTTTGGATAGGCTGGAGTCGCTTGAGTATCGCACCCGACCCGATTATGTGAACCCATATGCCAAAACTCCGGGTTCAAGCTCTCGTTCTTGATCCTCTTCCTTCGTCTCTGTTTTCAGCAATCATATTGTTGTTGTTTTTGGATAAGTCCGGTGGTGGACTTATAAGCCTATTATTTTGATTGTGGCCCAATTCCTACCCTAGCCCATTAAGGAATCCGAAGCCTGTTCCCTTTTGCTTCTTCGGATCTCCGACTTTTAGCCCTGTTATTGTTTTGATGTGGCCCATCTAACATTACCTCACTTTGGCCCATCTAGATTTGTTATCTTGTGCAGGAACTTGTCCCTAAGCCGGCCCATTTTCTTTTTAACACTAGCCTATTTTCATTCGGCCCATTGGCTTAATACTTCGGATTGTTGTGTATATTTTTCACATTTCGTTTGTGATTGTATGATATTCTCTATGTTCATATTATTTCGACTCGTTTATATGCTTGCTTATGTTTCGTAGTGTATTATTCTAGTCGTTTCATGTCTTTGTTCTCATCTTTTCGATGATGTCAAGAGGGGGAAATATGCGACTTAGATTAGAATTTGCCTAAGCTTGCTCCTTGTCGTAATTCATTGTCTCTTAGGGTCCTTAAAGAATATGGGATAGATAGAAGATAGAAACCCTAAGTGACTCTTTGCTATGAATGACCCTTATTATATTGAGGGGGAACATACACTTAGACACGAAATCTAAGAGAGACTTGCCATCATCAAAAAGGGGGAATTTGTTGAACCATATATTCAAATATATATATATAGTATATATGTTTATGTTTTGATAATGACAAGTCTAGTTATTTATATATTATATACTCGTATGTATAATCGTGTGCTAAGTGTACAGAAATTTAGTAACAAGATCTAATCAATCAAGTATAAAAGATTCAAGCATATTAGTCAATGAAGTTGACTATATCGAAGATTGATAGAAGATCACAAGCGCGCATAAAGAAGTAAAGTTATAATTATCAACTATAACTTTAGTACAAGTTTGATTCAAGTTATAGCTCGTAGCTATACCTCTACATTATGAAGAAATGATCGAAATATATATGTGGTTAAGTTGAAACATTGGTTTCCTTATTTGTGTCGTGTGAATTAGTGTTTAAATGGTATTCTATTTAAATATGGAATTATTAATCTTAATAGAATTATATAAAACATCTCTTAGTTAAATAAGGAATAAATAATTGTCTTATGAGATAATTATTTATTACTAAAATAAACTAAAGATTTTTTATATGATTTTAATTGTCAAAATATAATCTAAGTTTTGGTTTGTTTCGATTTTTGGAAAACGTGTACCATGTCACGTTTCTATAAATCGAATAAGGATTTATTTAAATAAATATTATGTATTTATTTAATGTCCTAAACTAACTAAGATTATATTATGGTAATATATTTTATTATCTTTGACATGGTTTAGGAAGTTGATTTAATATGGATACTAATTGTTTATTATATAAAGATCTTTCCTAAATATGAATTAGGAAATTGTTTCCTTATATAATACATATAGTATATTATTAAATCTTTCCTAAATATATTAAGATTAGATTTAAGGTAGTATTACTAAAAGACTAGTATTCTAGTTTAAGTAATATTCCTAAATCATCTAGGGTTTGAATTACCTAGATACATATTCTATATAAATAGACTACCATGACACATTAAACCACACAAAATACAACACAAATATTCACGCAAATCGAGAGAGAGAAACCGCCGATCATTGTTCTTCATATTCGAGCTTTTCATTGTCAAATCCGATTCAAGATTCAAGTGCTCAAGCATTGATCTTTTTCATTCAAGATTGTGACACCAAGAAACTATTGAAGACTTTATCTTATTCACGTAAGATAGATTGAGTATTTAGCGGTACTCGTTGTAAGACAAATATTTAACGGTATTTTTCGTAGCTAGATATTTAGCGGTATCTAGATTGAGTTGTGACTAACATCAAAGTCGCACGAGTAGGGTTGATAAAATTGTAATCCAGAGTTGGTACTAATTTTATTAATCGAGAATAGTGGACGTAGGTCTCAGAGTGTGAGACTGAACCACTTCAAAAATATCGTGTCTCTACTTTATTATTGCTCTACTCAACGATCATCATACAACTACATACACATCGAAGAAGATTTAAAAAGAAGGCATACTCAATTCAACCCCCCCCTTCTTGAGTATATTATATCAATAGACTCTTCACATATCCCATCACGCGACATCCAACTTAACCATTAACATCCAGAGATAGAAACTAACCTATAGTTCTAACTTCTCAAACCACTAAACAACACTTAATTGACCCCGGGAACTTAGTTGGTGGAGAGTCGGTTTCCCTTTCGGTAACCCGACCGGGGGGTCTCTATCCTCACTCCATTCCCGAACCCAATATAGTGTCGCCCATCCTCCGGGGACCTCAAACACATGTCAAAGATACAAGGAACGAGTTTCAATCAAAACCGATCAACCGTTAAGAAGCTATGAACGAACTACGAATCAAAGACAATCTACAGGGGCCCCCAGCCGGTCGGCAGGCAGCCGGTCGGCCGGCTGGTGGTCCTCTCAGCCTACGCTTTTTAAAACAACCACAATACAAAGGGACTCCCAGCCGGTCGGCAGGCAGCCGGTCGGCCGGCTGGGAACCCAATTCCTTAGCCTTCACAAATTCGCAAACCCACCCCAAATGTACTCCCAGCCGGCTGGCAGGCGGCCGGTCTGCCGGCTGGGCTCCCTTTACCTATGTTCTCAAAAACACGCAAAAATAACACCATGGACTCCCAGCCGGTCGACCGGCGGCCGGTCGGTCGACCGGCTCAGAGCCCCTTAGCCTACAAATCGCGTTTACAGTACATTGCAAATTCAACCTTAATCGATACAAAACTTCTAATCTAGCAACATACAATATTTACCCATCATCTCAAATCATCTAAAACACTATCTACTAGCACATAAACCCATAACAATCCTCAAAATGAATATAACAAGTATCCGTCGCAAAACATGGAATTTCTGAAAAATAGCTTAAGAACATGTGAAACAACAACAAGGCATGAACTCAACAAGTATGAACAATCCTAAACATGTTACTAAGTCCATTAAACATCATTCTTAAACAAAAATCAGAAACATTAAGAAGAACACATCAAAACTTGCTAATATTCACAATAAGGCCGAGTTTCTCATTATCGTCACCTTAAATGCACTCCGGCTTAAAGATCCTCCTCTACCACGAAGCTATCATTTTTCGGGTCGTCCAAGCCCACGCCTACAAGCAAGAAAAACGAGATTAAGGGGCTGAAAGTCGAATTCCCCAAAATCAGTCCGAAATTCGAAGTGAAGGATTTGAAAAACGAAAGTGATGGATGACTTGCAAATTAAACGAGGATTCCGAAAATGTTATTATTACCTTAATTCGGTAGACGGATGATGAAGAACTAAGCAAAAGAAGGAGAGTTTTAATGGAGGTTTAAGAGGAATTATTTTTACAGTGTTATGTTTTTGAAGGGAAAGAATGTGTCGACATATTTGATTTTAAGGGACTTGAGGATTGTCCTTTCCGTGTTAAATGAAACGGGTTAGGATACTTGAACGGGTTTAAAGTTGTGAGCTTAAATTACCAAGTTTGTATTCGTCTTACGGACTTAAGGTTCTTAAGACGGATCTTACTATTTATTTAAAATACTCTTCGATAAATTATTAAAATATTATTTTATCCCGTAAAAATAATTAAAACCTTTAAAATATAATTTACGAAAAAGCGGGCTGTTACAATCACCAAATCTTCCAAAAGTTTCGTCCTCGAAACTCGAAGGTAGAAGTAAGTACGAAAACAACTCTAACTTTCAAAATGAACCATACGGGTCAAGATAACTCAAATTTTATCTTGCAAAAAGGTTTCAAGAAACAAGAGGTTTCAAGGCACAAGTCTCCGTCACTGGATAATGGGATTCTCGTTACGTATTCAAGAGTCCATCATTCCAAATCTGAGACAAGTCCCAAAACTAAATCAGTCAAAATTCGAAATTTAGGTCGATTCGGTGTTGATGAGCACAGCTCGGGTTATCAGACGTCTCCAATAACACGTTCTAGTGGCAATCAACGCTGAAGTCTGCCAAATTGTAAAATGTTCTGTTCTTCAAAATCAAGTTTCCTTCAAAATTAACCTTTTTCTCAAATTTTGGAATATCAAATTGCAACAATGACGAAAAGTTATTTCTAACGGAAGAGGAAACAGATTTCAATTTCTCAAAACAATTAAGCTTTCTCCATAAACAGTGAGTTTAAAGTCAATAATTGGGGAACAAGTTTCAAAACAGACGTTTGAGAGCGCGGAAACGGTCGCAGAGCTTATTTTCGACATGAAGAATTAGGGGTTTCAAGCCTCGCGGCCGTAAGAACACGAAAAGGAGGGTTGAAGGAACGGAACAATCAAGTCGAAGGTTAAAGGAGATGGTAACCTTTGCCAAACATGGGTACACTAACCGCTCAATTCATAATCAAAACATCCTTTCGACGATCCCTAGTATATCCCAAAAAGGCGATTTCAGTAACCTCGATGCTCACAACGGCTTCACGGTCCATCTTACCTCTATCTCCTCCGCAAAACTAGGTATTTCACACGAGAAGGTTTCCAAAACTCTCACACAGTCCACACAAAATCCTGTTAAATTAAGGTTAAGGATCTCTCACTCAAGGGGGAAGCCTAAAACACATACCTCAGACCAAGGTTCACGCACTTCCAAATTCTAAATCTGGATTCTATCACCCAACATCAAATCTTGAAGTTAGAACACCAAACTTTCCACGCTATGGCTTTTCTCCATTAGGCAGGCCATGACCAAAATTACCTATATCCTTTAGTCTTACGTAGTTCAATTCCATCAAATTCATTCAAGGGGGTACTTCAAACTTCTAAGTTCTCCAAAGTCATCTACTACCATGAAACGAACATTCCAAGGTAAGGTCTCACTAAGATAACCACTTCCCAGTCAAGCAAGCCTATGACTGGTCCTCATGACTAGTTCTTGAAAATGATTCCGATCTCACAGTTCCTCCAAGTATAAAGCGACATTATCCTTTCAATGATTTATTCCCCAAAAGTTTAGATAACCCATCTCAGATAGTTCCCAAATGACAATTCAATCAAACTCTCAGATTACTCAACTCATGTGACATATCTACTATACTTGTATCACGGTCCACAAATACCATACTCAAATCAACGCGTTTCTGGACTTACATCTCTCAACGAATTATTCATTCTCAAACTGATGATGTATCCTATATTTTCCTTTAAATCTTTCGTTAGATAAATGCTAAGATCCATTAAGTAACTTAAAATCAACCACTCAGTCAACTCCACAAGTTCTTGTAAAGGTTCCAACGTTCTCACGTCGTTACTAACAACTCTCGTTCCTCAAGTTCAAACAACATTAACTTACTTCATTCACTTATCGGATAACATCAGTACTTTAAGCATATTCCTCGAAATCAATCCTTACTCCAAGCATTCTATTCAAATCCTCAAATGGTACTTCAAAGTTTACAAATACCACTTACGCACCGACCCATCCTACAAGGAACTCTCAAGACGGTACACTATCCAACATTGCCCGACACAAATCTCACCAACTCTCTCAACTAAATCCTGACAACGCAGAACCAAGCATTCCTCAAGGCATGCATCACTATTCCAAGAACAAACCAATCTCGCCACCATTCTAAAAGAGAGGGAACAAGGTTCACAGAAGAGAAGATCGGATGAGATACGGACTTTAGGGGCAAACATGATACATACCTCGAGACAGTCATAGGAAAACAACTCGAGGGACAACTAAATGACAAGGCAAGGAACTTTAGGCTATGGACTCCAATAAAATTGAAGCCATGATCATAAGGAGGAGCAAAGGAGAGGAAAGGAGAGAAGTGATATGAAAGAAACGATTACGGAAATCTCCCAAGGTGCGGGTCTCTCACTATTCTCACAGGGCTCTCACTCCTTACTTTCCAAATCAAGTCATTCAATTATCGGTTTTCATGAAAAGTCTCTCCAATGATTATATACCCTTATCTTTCAACTCTAAACGGTATCATCTTTACAACTACCTATTCCCAAAAGTTTGAGATGTCACATCTCTGCTAGTCCCTCAAATGATAATTCAATAACACGTTTAGGTCATCACCTTTATGTGCTATATCCACTTTACTTACCTCACTGTCCACAAGTTAACAATTTTTAAACCATCATGTTTTTCCGAACTTACATCTCTCGATGAATTACTTTATTTCATTCACAACCTGGCGGTGCATCCTCAAGTTCCTCTTAAGTTTTTCATTAAATAAGATACGATAAGCAGCCTAGGGTAAAGTAGTGATTCACTTCTTCTCAGCTTACGTCAATAACCCTTCAAGTATTCAACCATTGTAGCCATTGATTCGCATTCCTCAACAACAGACCTTTCTCAACTCAATCACTCACCTAGGTCAATTGATACTAACTCACTTTACTCATATATTCTTTTTCATTAGCATCTTAAGCCTATTCTACTAGGTCACTCTATATCCTCAATTATCTTATCTGACTCCTTAACAGTACTCTACAATCCACAAACTTTCACGATCTAAGTATGGTTCTCAAGGTTAGGTTCCACCGAATACTAAGTATACAACTCAACCTTCAAGCAAGTATCCTATCACTCACTTTTACTCTCCCAATTGGATAGACAACTAGACCCTTGGAACACCAAAACATGTCTCTCGATACCTCTTAAGTTATTCCTCAAACAACAATATTTCTCATAACACAGCCTACGGTTGTCCTAAGACTAGTTCCTCCAATTCCAATAAAAGGGAAGATTACCTAGGGGGCACCTTAAGAAAACAAGTAACAAGGTTAAGCTGAAAAGATATGAAGATCTGTTCAAGTGAGATAGACAAATATTCTAAAAGAAGGATGTGCATTCGGAGTTATCAAAGAAGGTGATGCACAAAGAAAGAGGAGTATCTTCAAGGTTCAGAAGCATTCTCCAACAGTAGCACGAATCTTCTATCTTCGGTAGAAACTCCGGTCTCCATCGCCAAATGGATAGGTCCACGGTTCGTCGATTGAAAGGCATAAGAGTAAAATTAACGACAATCAACAAACACGTTAGAACCTAAGGAAAGCAATCACAAAACAGGCTACAATATAAGTCCTTAGATCTACCCCATCTCTCATTCATTATTTGTTTATTTGGTCAAGTTAAGGTTGGGGGTCACATGAGTGCGTCGGGAGCAATAATGCTCTGATACCAACTGTAAAACCCCTCGCGAAAGCGGAAAATTAAAACATACAAGGTACTAAAAATGCAGCGGAATATAAATTTTTTAAAGTAAACAACACGCGAGAAGAATTAAACTGAAACGGAAACTGAAACTGAAATAGATAAGTAACAGTTCTAAGTATGAACGAAAATATAAATACAAAGCCTGGGATGGAACATCCCTACAGGCACCAACAAAACTGTATCAAAAGAAACTAAGAGTCTAGCTAATCGATAAACGTATAAGTCATATGATGAAAGGATCATCACTCGCTAGCTCTCAAGTGAACCCCGATCCAACCTGCATGTACCTACATACATGAAAACATGTACGCCACAATCAGTGGGGAGTGACTAGAGTTCTCCTAGCCACCTTTTGTAACGACACGTAACAAGTAAAGCAATACATAATACTCCAACATATATAAACATGTGAAGCATAAACATCTCATCAACTGTTCTCGTACTATCATGTTTCATGGCTACCAACTACCCAAGTACACTCCTAACCCTAGAAATAGACTACTCACACATAACTAAGAAAGACATATGAATAATTGGTGAACAATTGCTAAACATAATGAAATAAGACAAAGGTAAACAATTGATTAAAGAGAACTTAAAGTAATGTAATAACAAAGTCAAGAATAAGAAGATTATACCAAACAATTGAATAAAGGCATGAGCTTTGATTATAAATGAAAGATCTTCTCAAATGCTCCCAATTACAACCAAAACCCCTAGAACAAATGCCAAGAAGAACTACTAGGAAATGACTAAGGAAAGATTCTAATGAACTAGGAGATTAAAGTAAAGAACTAAGAAAGGATTAAGGTTTTTAGGAGAGTTTTTAAGGCTAAGAGTATGTGAATGAAACAGTAAAAACCCTAAAAATAAGAAAAGAAATTGCGTAAAAGTTCTGTCCTCAAAATAGACTAAGTGCGGGTATATTTAGTGCGCAAAAATCTGAGAAATGACTCTCAGCCGGTCAATCGGCTGCCGGTCCTGGACCGGCTAAGAGTCCAAAAACAAACTTCTGAAACTTTCTTCAAGTGAGCTTCCTCCCCAGCCGGTGGACCGGCTGCCGGTCGGCCACCGGCTGAGGGTCTTGATTGCTGGGTCTGACATCTTACGTTGAAAGGAGGAGTGGTTAAGTGTGAGAGGGGTCCCAGCCGGTCAGCCGGTTGCCGGTTGGCCACCGGCTGAGGACCCAAAACTAGACTTCTGATGCATTTTCTCAAGGGCTACAGGTGTAGGGGCTCCCAGCTGGCGGACCGGCTGCCGGCCGACCGGCTAAGGATGTAAAACCCCTCGCAAAAGCGGAAAATTAAAACATACAAAGTACTAAAAATGCAGCGGAATATGAACTTTTTAAAGTAAACAACATGCGAGAAGAATTAAACTGAAACGGAAACTAAAACTGAAATAGATAAGTAACAGTTCTAAGTATGAACGAAAATATAAATATAAAGCCTGGGATGGAACATCCCTACAGGCACCAACAAAACTGTATCAAAAGAAACTAAGAGTCTAGCTAATCGATATACGTGTAAGTCATATGATGAAAGGATCATCACTCGCTAGCTCTCAAGTGAACACCGATCCAACCTGCATGTACCTACATACATGAAAACATGTACGCCACAATCAGTGGGGAGTGACTAGAGTTCTCCTAGCCACCTTTTGTAACGACACGTAACAAGTAAAGCAATACAGAATACTCCAACATATATAAACATGTGAAGCATAAACATCTCATCAACTGTTCTCGTACTATCATGCAATACTAATGCACGGCTCTCAACCAATTTCATAAACCGTTAGGAAGGAGAGCCGGTTTCCCTACTAGTTACCCAGTCGGGGGGTCTTTCAGTCCAACTATTTATGAAACCGATCCAAGAGTCATCCAATGCCTTGGATGATCAAACCATAACTCAAGCAATATAATCATCAACTTCCTCATGCTTATCTGACACTGTACCAAACTCAAGGCAAGCAGATATAAACATCAATCAACACTAGCAATGGGTCCAGAGGTGAACTTAACACATATCTCACTACCAAACAATGTCGGGTCCAGAGGTGAACTTAACACATATCCCAACATGCAATTCAAGTAAAGGGTCCAGAGGTGAACTTAACACATATCCCTATACATACAATTCAAGAGAAGGGTCCAGAGGTGAACTTAACACATATCCCTAATCACAATTCAGTAATGGGTCCAGAGGTGAGCTTAACACATATCCCACTACCAACAAATGTCGGGTCCAGAGGTAAGCTTAACACATATCCCAACATACATCCAAAAGCAAAGGGTCCAGAGGTGAGCTTAACACATATCCCAATGCTACAAACAAGTATTGGGTCCAGAGGTGAGCTTAACACATATCCCAATACACAGCTATCGCACAACGGGTCCAGAGGTGAGCTTAACACATATCCCGTGTACAACAACCGATCACGTGTCAGGTCCAGAGGTGAGCTTAACACATATCCTGACACGCCACAAGCAAAACACGTAACGGGTCCAGAGGTGAGCTTAACACATATCCCGTCACGCGACATATAAACACGTAATGGGTCCAGAGGTGAGCTTAACACATATCCCATCACGCGACATCCAACTTAACCATTAACATCCAGAGATAGAAACTAACCTATAGTTCTAACTTCTCAAACCACTAAACAACACTTAATTGACCCCGGGAACTAAGTTGGTGGAGAGCCGGTTTCCCTTTCGGTTACCCGACCGGGGGGTCTCTATCCTCACTCCATTCCCGAACCCAATATAGTGTCGCCCATCCTCCGGGGACCTCAAACACATGTCAAAGATACAAGGAACGAGTTTCAATCAAAACCGATCAACCGTTAAGAAGCTATGAACGAATTACGAATCAAAGACAATCTACAGGGCCCCCCAGCCGGTCGGCAGGCAGCCGGTCGGCCGGCTGGTGGTCCTCTCAGCCTACGCTTTTTAAAACAACCACAATACAAAGGGACTCCCAGCCGGTCGGCAGGCAGCCGGTCGGCCGGCTGGGAACCCAATTCCTTAGCCTTCACAAATTCGCAAACCCACCCCAAATGTACTCCCAGCCGGCTGGCAGGCGGCCGGTCTGCCGGCTGGGCTCCCTTTACCTATGTTCTCAAAAACACGCAAAAATAACACCATGGACTCCCAGCCGGTCGACCGGCGGCCGGTCGGTCGACCGGCTCAGAGCCCCTGAGCCTACAAATCGCGTTTACAGTACATTGCAAATTCAACCTTAATCGATACAAGACTTCTAATCTAGCAACATACAATATTTACCCATCATCTCAAATCATCTAAAACACTATCTACCAGCACATAAACCCATAACAATCCTCAAAATGAATATAACAAGTATCCGTCGCAAAACATGGAATTTCTGAAAAATAGCTTAAGAACATGTGAAACAACAACAAGGCATGAACTCAACAAGTATGCACAATCCTAAACATGTTACTAAGTCCATTAAACATCATTCTTAAACAAAAATCAGAAACATTAAGAAGAACACATCAAAACTGGCTAATATTCACAATAAGGCCGAGTTTCTCATTATCGTCACCTTAAATGCACTCCGGCTTAAAGGTCCTCCTCTACCACGAAGCTATCAACTTCCGGGTCGTCCAAGCCCACGCCTACAAGCACGAAAAATGAGATTAAGGGGCTGAAAGTCGAATTCCACAAAATCAGTCTGAAATTCAAAGTGAAGGATTTGAAAAACGAAAGTGATGGATGGCTTGCAAATTAAACGAGGATTCCGAAAATGTTATTATTACCTTAATTCGGTAGACGGATGATGAAGAACTAAGCAAAAGAAGGAGAGTTTTAATGGAGGTTTAAGAGGAATTGTTTTTACAGTGTTATGTTTTTAAAGGGAAAGAATGTGTCGACATATTTGATTTTAAGGGACTTGAGGATTGTCCCTTCCGTGTTAAATGAAACGGGTTAGGATACTTGAACGGGTTTCAAGTTGTGAGCTTAAATTACCAAGTTTGTATTCGTCTTACGGACTTAAGGTTCTTAAGACGGATCTTACTATTTATTTAAAATACTCTTCGATAAATTATTAAAATATTATTTTATCCCGTAAAAATAATTAAAACCTTTAAAATATAATTTACGAAAAAGCGGGCTGTTACAAAGGACCCCATTGTGCCATTTCTTCACCTTTTTCTTCTCTTTTTTTGCTTTGATTCCACTTCGTTTGTTCCCACTTCTTCATTCCCGCCCCAAGTCCTACAAAATGACAACCAAATACGTAGGATAGAGATATCGAGTATAAAAAGGAGCAATAGCATGTAAAACGGGAGCGAAATGGGATCGAAATAAGAGGAAAAGAAAGGAAAATAATGACCGAATTTGGGCTCATCAGAATTCCCCACACATAACCTTACTCGTCCTCGAGTAAGTAATCACGAAACTATATAACCCTTATTCGAAACATGAAACAAACTAATTAAGCTAACTAGAAGCCGAATTGGGTTTAGCTACACCCGTAGCCCTTTCAACTCACAATTTGACATCCATGAGGTAGAATGTCCTATTGCAAGGCAAGTTTGGTCTTGCTACAAAAATTTTGATGCAATCAAGTCAAAACAAAGCACATATAAACAAACAACATGCATCGGGGAAAAAGAAAAGTCAACCGCTTGCCTCATCTAAGCGGGGTTTTTTGAAAAGCAAAACAAGGGATGTCTATAGCGGAGGATGCCGACTCAAAGTCTAACCGCGGTGTCAAACCCCTAAATCAAGCTCAAGCAACCAACAATGACGTCACCAAAGACCAAGAAACTAATTCAAGGCGGGTAAACGGAAGCACTAAGCTATATTTCCAAGATTGACGCGACGCACACATGATTCGACTCCATGCTAGACCCTTAACCGATAAGAAAACCCTAAGTACCGACTCTCACGGGTGACACTCAACACACAAGGAAAGAAAAGGGGTGATTTTTGTGACAAGAAGTAACCAAAATCACTCACCTACCTCAACTTGAGAAGCATGCCCTCAATCTAGAATGGTACTCCATCCAAAAATCCATAAGAAAATGCAAATGCACATGATGAGGACAACAAGGATGTAACGGGGCTTGGCTTGGGTGAAAATGGTTTGGTGCAAGCACCGTTCTAGAATTTGAGGCTCAAAAACAAGAATGATTGCCCTAATCAACACAATTCCTTATTGCAACAACTAAGCAACGTCTATGCCCTAGCTTTGGTTTTGACAAAACCAAGCAAAAATTGCATAAACCCCAACTTACTTTGGAAAAACAAACCCATCACAACCTTTAACAAAGTGGTCATTATTAAAACACACCGAACAACGTGTACACCCTAACAAAAGACTTGAAATCCATATCAAATGCAAAAATTGTGTAAACCCGACACGCATGGAAAAACATCAAAATACCACATTATTATAGCAAAGACTTTTTCTATCTCCCCTTGATGGAAGAGAGTTGTTGCTAGCCTTTTTGTTTTTCAAAACACAAACATACACTTCTTTTTGGATTTTTCAAAACTTTTTCAATTTTTTTCTTTGAATTTCCATTTTCTTTCTTTTTTCATTTTTTCTTTTCTTTTATTTTTCTCAAACTTTCATTCACCAATAAAGCCATATCAAAACCACAACGGAAGAAGCCACCAACCGACATCTCAACCCCGACTCTACCACCAACAAAGTACCACAAAAGCAACCATTTTGGATCAAGGAAGGGTGTTTTTGGGATGTAGCTCATTTAGTGGTTAAGGCCAAATGAAGAAGCTGAGGCTCAAAGTGGTTAAACAAAAAGAGAGGATAAGATGCAAGGGTCAAAACAAGGCTAATTTGGCAAATGTGAAGTTGATTTATTTTGAACAAGAGTTGGCTCACATGCACACGAACATAAACACAGAATTACGGAACGAGCGCCATACTTATGCGTCTTGACATAACATACCACGTAAGGAGAACTACTCACAATCCTAATCTGGGTCGGTTTGATGGGCCGACCCAAAAGGAGGCTCTATCCTCACATTTGAGTAGCTAATGTCGGTCCTAGGTCGAGTCAAGGTCTAACACGGTCTCACATGGTGGTCGAAACTTGGTCATTAAGCCTAGGCTTCCGGGTCCTTGCAAGCAAGAACCCTAACAAGGTGACATCAAGCGGTGCAAGCTATTAGGAGGGGTAAGACATATGCAAGACAAAAATCATCATTGAAGGCATATACCCTCCACTATTCAACCTCCTATGCATATTTACAAACAAATGCAAAAGAGAAAACCTACTAACAAATATTCACAAAACTATGGAAAAGAAAAGCATGTGAAACTACACTAAACTAACAACAAGCATAACAAACGTGCAACAAAAAAATGACTAAACTAGCAGCACATCATCAACAATAACCACAAGTTCCCCAAAGGAACATCCAAGGCACAAAAATCCCGTTCTCCTTCATGCTATAAACATAAAAAGGAATAGGGAGGGGGAGAAAGAAGTAGGAAAGAGTGGATTGAAATTACCACCCCTTGGTTGGAATCCGGGTGGGTTTTGAGTTTGAGGTTGTTGAATTTGATGTGGGTTCAAAACATTCGTGCTTTTGTAGCTCATATAAAGGCTCCCTCGAATTCCGGGGTGGTAGTAGTTTGAATTTGGGTTGAAAGTGTTTGGGTTCTTCGAGTTGTTGAAGGCTTGGAAGGCATACAATTCCTCCTCACTTCCACTTCCCTCATAGGAATTCTTGGCGCATACATCGAATGTATGCCCACTTCCTCCACATAAGTCGCATGAAACAACATTGCTAACTTGATACATCCCCGGAGTGTTACCCTTGGTTTCTTTGCTCGTAGCTCCCTTTGTCAACTCTTCCAACTTCTTAGTCAACAAGTCTATCTTCGCATTGGTTTCTTCATTGGCTTTAGAGGTGGAGAGGTTCTCATTGGGGTATTTGCTACTTCTTCTCAATACATTTCCCCTAGTCCCATAATTCTCCTCGGAATCAACGATTTTCTTAATGAGCTCGGTCCCTTTCTCATCCGGTAAGTGGTCAAAACTACCTCCCGCCGACGCATTCACCATTTCCTTTGTGCGAGGGAGAAGTGTTTGAAAGAATGTTTGGGTGGTATATGTAACACCCCAATTTATTAAGGAGTCTTTAGCAAGTCATCCTCAATAAATAGAGCTGTTACCATCTCGGAATGTCCGAGGTAGTGAATAACAAAGTAACACAAACCAAAGTACTTTATATAAAAACTGATTAAATTTGAACTTTTGATATTACAACTACTACGCAAAGAAAAAAGTACAACTGATAACATCCAAGTATGTGATCTTATTCTAAGTAGGTCCAAGCCATGTCTCTCTCCATGCCTTAGCTACTAATCCATCTGTCTCTGACCTGTAGAATCTACTCACCATTCCGGATCATCGTAGGTGTACACGAATACACTGTCAACCTCGCGGTTGAGTAGGATAACACAATAATTATAATGAAACAGTTACATGATATGCAAATGCCATGATATGCTCGAGCTCAATCTCAATCTCATTCTCAAACCCTTGCACCAACCCATACCGAACCTCCCGGCAGAGTACAATCGGCCGTCGCCGAACACCAGCATAACAGCTGAGGTCACCAGGTCTAGTCCTGCAGAACTAGCCTTGGCCCAATAATATATCATCTTCTCGAATCCGTATCCAATGCATATGCCATGCTCATGAATGCAACAATATAATTATTCAATCATGAAATGCTCATGCCATTACCAATAATCCACAATCAATCTAACCAATATCACTCTCATATCAATCATACTCAGCATCCATAACACACAATACCACATCCATTCATAACACATCATAGAGTATAAGGTCAGTGTATCCTACTTGGATAACAATATAGTCCAATAGCAAGCCAGCAAGCAAACAGAATTATGCCACTTCAAAACCGTCACCTAATCAATATAATATACATAATTACTCACTAATATAATTACGTAAACAATTATTATCTGTCCACTTAAACCAAACTAATTAATTAATTAATCAAAACAATTACGCCTAACGAGGTCATACCAAACGTGGCCCAATTCAATTATCTTAATAAGTCGATTAACAAGATATCGTCACATACCCATAATATAAATTGTCATCAAATTAGTTATAATAAATACTAATAACAACTAATAGTAATATTAATACTAATAATACTAACAATAATAACAACAATGCTAATAACAACCTCTAACAAAATTAGGAATAATAATAACATATATTAATAATAATAATAATAATAAATAATAGTAGTATCATAATAATAATAATAATAATAATAATAATAATAATAATAATAATAATAATAATACGGACAAAACAACATTAACAACAACGATAATAATAATAATATAATATAATAATAATAATAATAATAATCATCATAATCATGCAAATGTAACGCATCACATTACAAACAACGACACCCTTTTTTTACAGCCTGCGCACCCGACTTCCTGACCACGCCACCACCGACCAGGCCACCTATGGCCAGCACCAATGGTCCCATCCTCTCCCCAGCACCGCCAACCACGCACCCCACGTTCTAGTCACCATTGACGGTCCTCACGACCACCACAAAAATCTGCCCTAATCTACCTGTACGAAATGTCGAAATCGCGGTCTGAGTTCCTGCTCCGGCAACTACCACGCGAAACACCAACACCCACCACCTATTACGCTTACCCATAACCGTAAGACCCCGACAAACAACACCTCACCTACCACCAGCCCCCATCGTGGTTCCCACCACGAGAGCATTACCCTTATCCCTCACTAACTCTCGTTAAACTCCCTGCCACCACCGACACCTTTGGCCACCACAGACTCCATGTAAAACCCCTCGCGAAAGCGGAAATATAAAACATACAAAGTACTAAAAATGCAGCGGAATTAAAACTTTTTAACATAACTAACATGCGAGGTGAACTAAAACTGAAACTGAAAGTAAAATATAAATATACAATCAGCCTGGGATGGCACATCCCTACAGGCACTCAAAACTGAAATGTAAACTAAGTCTAGCTAACGTAAACGTGTAAGTCAACCGATGAATAGGATCATCGCTCGCTAGCTCCATGCAACCCTCTGCCAACCACCTGTCATGTACCTACATACATGTAAACATGTACGCCACAATCAGTGGGGAGTCACTAGAGTTCTCCTAGCCACCTTTTGTAACGACACGTAACACATAAATACAAACAGAATACTCCAACATATATAAACATGTGAAGTATAAAATCTCATCATCTGAATCTCATACTATCATGTAATCACTAATGCACGACTCTCAACCAACTTCGGAAACCATTTGGAAAGAGAGCCGGTTTCCCTACCGGTTGTCCGGTCGGGGGGTCTTTCAGTCCAAACTATTTACGAAACTGACTAAAGAGTCATCCAATGCCTTGGATGAACAAAACCAAAGTCAAAGTATCATACTCATCAATATCAACAGCTATATCTGACACAGTACCAACTCTAGGCAAGCAGATAAAACTCAGCAAGTATAAGGTTCAGCGGTGAACTTAAGACATAACCTAAATACCAATCATTCAGCAAGTATATAAAGGTTCAGCGGTCAACTTAAGACATAACCTAAATACCAATCATTCAGCAAATATATAAAGGTTCAGCGGTCAACTTAAGACATAACCTAAATACCAATCATTCAGCAAGTATATAAAGGTTCAGCGGTCAACTTAAGACATAACCTAAATACCAATGATTCAGCAAGTATATAAAGGTTCAGCGGTCAACTTAAGACATAACCTAAATACCAAATTCACAAGCAAGGACTCAGAGACCAACTTAAGGCATAGACCTGCTAATCAACAAGACACTAGACTCAGAGGCCAACTTAAGGCATAGACTAGCACCCAATAAGTAAAGAACTCAGAGGCCAACTTAAGGCATGTCCCTTTACTGCATCACAAGACACTAGACTCAGAGGCCAGCTTAAGGCATGTCCTAGCATCAGCATCTGCACTCCGGGTAAGGTGTTACGACCTGGCTGCCCCGTTGTGCAGCTACTCTACTCGTCAGACTCAGAGGCCAACTTAAGGCATGTTCCAACGCGATCACAAATAAACATGTCTGGGCTCAGAGGCCAGCTTAAGGCATATCCCAGACACGACAACCATACACATATAGGGCTCAGAGGCCAGCTTAAGGCATATCCCCATATATGACAACAAGCTCACGTATTAAGCTCAGAGGCCAGCTTAAGGCATACCTTAATACGCATCAATACAATATCATCCAAATATAGAAACTAATCTATAGTTCTACTTTCTTATACTTCTAATCAACACTTAATTGATCCCGGGAACTAAGTTGAGGGAGAGCCGGTTTCCCTTTCGGTTGCCCGTCCGGGGGGTCTCTATCCTCTCTCCATTCCCGAACCCAATAGAGTCCCGCCCGAACCTCGGGGATCTCAAACACACATACAAGTATAAGAGAAAGGCCAATTTCGATTAAGTTATATCTAAACAACTACTATATACTAAAATATCTTAGTCCAATGAGAAATATTAACGGACACTTAACAATCCTAACTTTAGACGAGTCACTAACTACTTTACTAAATCATACCTAGTTCAAATATATTTTACTAAGTATTTGATTACGTTCTAATTAACCGGTTTAACCGATAAAGGAAATAACACGATTTAATTTAAATTAAACTTCAAATAATATTACCTATATTTTATACGGGAAAATTGACTAACTAATTAAATTATTTCGACATGCTTCTAATAATAAAACCGTAACCCATTACTAATTCTTAACGATTTCTAACGTATTAAATTTAAACGTAAACAAGCTAGCAAGAACGTACGTAAATTAATTAAATCAAGCAGGCTAGCAAGCACGTACGTAAAATAATAATATAATAATAAAATAATAATATAATAATATTAAATAATGTTATTATTAGACGTACAGTAGTAATATGTAGATTAGGTAGTAGTAATACGTAGTAGTTAAGTAGCGTAATGTAGTAAGTAAAGTACAGCAGCAGTAACGGTACCCAGGTGTTCAGGGGCTGGTCTGGTCTGAACAGACCAGGGACACGGACAGTAATGCAGTAGCAGTAGGGGTCTGGTGCAGCGTATCCGGTGCAGTGACTGTGCTGCAGTCACGTGTACACAGCAAGGGTAGGGTAGTAGTGTGCAATAGAAACAGTAGAGCAGATTAACAATGGCAGTGTACACTAGGTGGTAACAATGGTGAGTGTAGAAGCATTGATTAGTAGGAAGTAATAGTGATGATCAGTAACACTAGCAATGGTGTGAAGTAGTGCAGAATAAGGGGGCAGCAGCGTACAGACAGGAACGATGTGCAGGGACAGAAACAGATGCACGGAACCAGACTTGCAGATATAGAAATCGAAGTGCAGGAATACGCAGGGATAGGAATGCAGGAACAGAAGGACGGCATTAGGTAGTATGTGTAACTGGCAGTAGCATCGTAAGGCAGTGGAGTAGATGTCCAGTTAACAGACTGACAACACGCAACAACAGAGACAATGAAGGCTGAAGTAGCAGGAAGAGCAGGTAGAAGTAAAAGACCAGTAACAACGTCTAAGGAATGTAGGCGATAGCAGTTCAGACACGCAGTGACAGAGTGGCAGCAGCAATGGAGTTACATTATACACAGTGGGGTGGTAAATAATGTAGTCCAGAAATGGGTGTATAGGTGTAGAAATGAAGTCAGAAATGCAGAAATGGCAGTGGTATGCAGAGGTAAGTAGTAAAGCAGAAATGAAGAATGGCAAAGGAGTAATGTGTAGCCACAATAAATAAAACTAGTGGAACCAATGCATAATTTCATCAGAACGTAGCATCAGATTAGTCTTAAAGACTGATATCTAATTTTTTTCCAGATTTTCCAACCACACATATTCATAAAACTTAGCATACGTTGAGCATATAAAACAGTAACTTAACATGTTACTAAGTCCTAACATCATCCACGTTCATCAATCATATGAAACACAACATTAAATCACATTTTGTGCTAATATAAACAATAAGGCCGAGTTACTCATTATCGTCACCTTTAAAGCGGGTTAAGCTCCTAAATCTTCTTCAATAGCGTAAGTATCAACCTCCGGGTCCTCCAATCGAACTCCTACAACAACAAAAACGAGAATTAAGAGCTTGAGACGAAATTTGGGTAAAACAGCCCATTTTTCGAAGTTGATAAAATTGAAATTGAAAGAGATAGAAGGATTGCAAATCTCGAGAGGATTCCGAAAATATAAAATTTACCTCGATACGAGTTCGGGAAGGGGTCGAAATGTTGATTTTAAGCTTGAAGGAAAAGATAAAAATGGTGTGTTTGGGTTTACAGTGGAAATGAAATGAGAAGGAGGAGATGTCGATGGATGGGTCTCGTGTAGGGTTTAGGTTGTCCTTTTTTCACTTTTACTTGAGTCGGGTTTATCGTTTTTGTGAAACGGATTCAAGTCGGGTTTGATTTAGCCAAGTTATTTCGTCTTAAGGACTTAAGGTTCTTAAGACGGATCTTAACGGAAGTTTAAAAGTAACATTACGATTTATTATTAAAATATTATTTTATTCCGTAAAATAAATTAAAACCTTTAAAATATAATTTACGAAAATGCGGGATGTTACACTCCACCATCATAGTCTAATCCTACCCAGACCGAACCCCGACCCTAGGGCTAGTCACCCACGACAAGGGTGTAACGAGAGGATAGAGTTGTGGTCCCTGTTTCCCGCAGCCCATTTCAATGGTTTGAAGAACCGCCCTTAAAACTACCACCACGGATCTCTCTATGCACGGTCGAAGCCCCCTTTGACATCCCCTCTGACCTGGGCCTAAACACAACCGGACTATATGTGATAAACAAGGTAAAAATAAGAAAACTTACCGAGGTAGCTAGTCGGGGATAACTGCGTCATTTACGACGGCTTTGAACAGCGTGAGAAACGACTCTTGGTGCGTGGTTGTTAGGGTAAGGGAGGCAGGTTATGGTGTCGATGGAGGCATATGGTAGAATAGGGTGTTAGGGTTTGTTACATGTGTAGTATGTCGATGGAGTAGGTTAGGGTTTGTTTATTACTTTGTTCCCATACACAGTTTCCATACACAGTCATCATAACAAGCCCAAGCCCATCACACATCCCGCGAACCTTTATGACTTTACCCGTTCTTAACTCATAAATTAAAATAAACGCGACATATAAATAATTATACTAATTAAATTATATAATTAGTATTAGTAAATATTAATTAAATTAATTATAAGAATATAAAATTATTAGCGTTTACATAAGAATAAACAAAATTAGGATTTAAATATAATTACGACTTAAATAATAATAAACAAGTATAAATGAGAAATAAATATAAAATATGACATACATTTAATTATAAATAAATTATCAAAAATAAAGAAATACGAATGAAATGTCATATTATGAAATAATCGTCAAATATAAAATGATTATGAATTACGAAATAATCGTAGAAATACGATTTATAAAATAATAACAGTTTACGTAAAATACTTTATAAACATTCCATTTGAAATACTTATATTAAACATGGTTTGACTACCTTTGACCGAGGCTAATCTATGGGCTATTACAATATACCATGTAGGTATGCCATGATGAGGACACCTAACAAGCAAGTCTTGATACCTATCCCATGCTTCTCCTAAGCTTTCCCCCTCATCATGTTGAAATTGGGTAATCTCGTTACGGATCATGGCGGTCTTTGAGGATGGATAGTACTTAGCAAGGAAGGCCTTGGCTAGATCATCCCAAGTAGTGAATGTGTTTGGGGGATGAATGTTTAACCAACGGTCCGCCTTGTCCGTTAATGAATAAGGAAAGAGCATCAATCTCAAAGTGTCCTCCGGCACTCCCGTCTTCTTTATCATGACAACTTTGCCTTTGAACTTCCTCAAGTGTCTGTGGGCATCCTCATGCGAAGGCCCACCAAAGGCATGTTTCTCAGTGGAACTCATTTGTGATGGGTGGATTTCAAAGTTTTGTGGCACAAGATTGCCAAAGTTGATGGGGTTTGTGGTGTCATTATGGTTGGGGCTTTTATGGTCTCTTAAAGAGGCCATTATGTGGATTTGTGGTTGATTTGGAATATGAGGTGAGGGTGGTGGGGATTGGTAGAATGGGTTGTCGAAATTTTTGGATGTCGGGCTTGGAATGTCTTGGTTTGGGCTTTGTGGTTCGGGTGGAGAAGGTGGGTTGTTGTGGCTAGTTGAAGCGTGGGAAGCAAATCTCACTCTTGCTATAGTCCTCCTCCTTAAGGCTCGAAAAAGCCTTTCCGGTTTGGAAGTTGAAAGTAGAGAATTCGAATCACCTCTTGGCATAAAAACTTAGCAACACAATTAGTAGTCCTAGTGTTTTTTGGGCACTAGGGAGAGTAAAAATAACAACCACTCTACACTTAAACTAACAAAGCTTGAATCAAGACAAACTAAACACAACTAACTAAGGCTAAAAACTTACTAAACTAAACAATCTCTAGCACCATCCCTGACAACGGCGCCATTTTGATGACCGGTTTTTGCCGTCACTACCGGTATCAAACACATTTATAAAACCCGAAAATAAGTAGTATTAAGATCGGGGTCGAACACGAAAATGGTGGGGATAATCGCTTAGTCTAGTTCCTATTTAAGTCAAAGTTGGGTAATAGGGTTGAGAGTGATAAGACTAATAACTAAAGACAAATTAAGTCAAATGTACTAAGATTAAATCGATGATAAAAACAACTAGGGCGTCGGGGTCACCTAGGTAAGTCGGTAACCAAACACAAGAGAGCGGTCTCGGGTCACCTCTAAGGTAGGTCTAGTGTCGTCTCTTCTCTCGAGTTGACTAGCCTAAGGTCGAGTCTTATCCTAGCTTTCGCTACAAACAAGGTAACCTAACACACAAACATGCTCACGAAAGTCAAAGACCATCGTCCAAAACAAACAAAGTGAAGACTAATGTCCAACCATCGTTGAGGCAATTCATCGAACACGTAACATGCACAATGCGAAAACCCAACCAAGGAGACAAAACAAGACTAACCCTAAACATGTTTCATGGCTACCAACTACCCAAGTACACTCCTAACCCTAGAAATAGACTACTTACACATAACTAAGAAAGACATATGAATAATAGGTGAACAATTGCTAAACATAATGAAATAAGACAAAGGTAAACAATTGATTAAAGAGAACTTAAAGTAATGTAATAACAAAGTCAAGAATAAGAAGATTATACCAAACAATTGAATAAAGGCATGAGCTTTGATTACAAATGAAAGATCTTCTCAAATGCTCCCAATTACAACCAAAAACCCCTAGAACAAATGCTAAGAAGAACTACTAGGAAATGACCGAGGAAAGATTCTAATGAACTACAAGATTAAAGTAAAGAACTAAGAAAGGATTAAGGTTTTTAGGAGAGTTTTTAAGGATAAGAGTATGTGAATGAAACAGTAAAAACCCTAAAATTAAGAAAAGAAATTGCGTAAAAGTTTTGTCCTAAAAATTGATTAAGTGCGGGTATATATAGTGCGCGAAAATCTAAGAAATGACTCTCAGCCGGTCAACCGGCTGCCGGTCCTGGACTGGCTAAGAGTCAAAACACAAACTTCTGAAACTTTCTTCAAGTGAGCTTCCTCCCCAGCCGATGTGCCATTTCTTCACCTTTTCACCATTGTGCCATTTCTTCACCTTTTTCTTATCTTTTTTGCTTTGATTCCACTTCGTTTGTTCCCACTTCTTCATTCCTGCCCCAAGTCCTACAAAATGACAACCAAATACATATGATAGAGATATCGAGTATAAAAAGGAGCAATAACATGTAAAACGGGAGCGAAATGGGATCGAAATAAGAGGAAAAGAAAGGAAAATAATGACCGAATTTGGGCTCATCAATACTCTGTGATGTGTTATGAATGGATGTTGAATTGTGTGTTATGGATGCTGAGCATGATTGATATGAGAATGATATTGGTTGGATCGAGTGTTGATTATAATTATTGGCATGACCATTGCATTATTTAATAACATGATTAATTAAGAGTATTGTTGCATTCATTAGCATGACATATGCATTGGTTATTGAGAAAGATATGGTCAAATATTGTTCTGATATAAAGCCAAGGGTGGTTCTGCAGACCAGGCCTGGTGTCTTATCAGCTATTGAGCTGGTGTTCGGTGACGACCGATTACAGTCTGTCGGGAGGTTCGGTATGGCTTGGTGTTTCGGGTTTGAGATTGAGATTGTGATTGAGCTCGAGCATATCATGGCATTTACATATCATATTTGTTGTATTATTTATTATTGTGTTATCCTACTCAACCGCGAGGTTGACAGTGTATTCGTGTACACCTACGATGATACGGAATGGGGAGTAGACTCTACAGGTCAGAGACATATGGACTAGGAGCTTGGGCAAGGAGAGAGACATGGCTTGGACCTACGTAGAATTAGATCACATACTTAGATGTTATCAGTTGTACTTTTATTCTTTGCGTGATAGTTGTAGTATCAAATGTTTAAATTTAATCAGTTTTATATAAAGTACTTTGGTTGTTTTACTTTGTTATTCACTACCTCGGACGTTCCGAGATGGTAACATCTCTATTTATTTGAGAATGTCTTGCTAAGGGCTCTTAAATAAATGGGGGTGTTACAAAGTGGTATCAGAGCGAACGATCCTCAGGCCTAAACCAAATGAATAATAATGAACGTAGGAAGAGTCTAATAAAATGAACCCCAGGTTAGTAACTGTTAGGAGCCCCAGGATTGGGATGAGTTAGGGGCCCCTCAAACCAAGCCACTGACCCTTTCAGTCTAACCTGGTCACCCTTGAGAGATGTAGAACGTGGGTAGTATAGAATAAAGGACAGGACCCAATATATTTATTGTACTAACGTTTCCGCAGAAAGGGAATGAGGTAATTATGATGTGAAATATGGTTGGAGATCTGTGTTGTATGAGATTTATATTGAATGTTGATTGAGATATATGATTTTCAAGTATTGAGAATATGAGTATGTGTATGTGAGTATGGATCTATATTTATTGAGCCATAGATAGAGTGATGTGATCATATGATTTAGTCTTCTGACATGTCCATATGATATCTGGTTATTAAATGACTATCGTAATTATGTAATATATTGGCTGGTAGTTGGATATGAATGATCATATATATATGTGTTATAGTAATCCATGTCTAGTGATATGCGGAATGTGATGCCTCAAGCCATGAGTGTCATATAGTTATGTGTTACATTTGTATATACATGTATAAATATTCAGTCATTTAGTTGATCTACTTTTCTGTTTCGCAATCTTTACCGTGTTTTAGATGACAATTACAGCTTGAAATGATGAATAAATGTTAATATGGTGCAACGTGATTTCTA
This sequence comes from Silene conica, assembly GCA_029255685.2. Classification (NCBI taxonomy): domain Eukaryota; kingdom Viridiplantae; phylum Streptophyta; class Magnoliopsida; order Caryophyllales; family Caryophyllaceae; genus Silene; species Silene conica. The sequence continues at coordinate 50,414,965 of CM055316.2, forward strand.
TGCTTCGATGATATATAAACATGTTTGGAAGAAGAATGGTTGTGTTAAAAGGTGATAATGTGAAGAATTTTTTCTTTTTTGGGAACCAAATATTGTAGTAAAATTTCCATATTTGTTACCTTGTTTGTACGGGTTTCCATTTGAAATATGTTTCATAAAAGAATATGAAAATATTATGTATGATAGCCTTTTGAGTTAGATTTCCAATGCTTTTGATTTCATGTTAATAGAAGTTATATTTTTCGAGAAATAAATATTTTAGCCGACAGTGGTCAGATTGTCACTGTACAATTCTACTTTGACCCATGTTTTTGCAAAGGAAATCATTTAAAATGTGTTTATTGTTTATGCATAATTCCAACTCCACTGTTTAGAATATTCATTCACGTTTTTGAAAATGATAAGACACGTAAAATCTTAGCGAGTCGTTATTTAATAGTGAATTTTGCATGTTGCCCAATTTTCTGTCCAATTGCTGTAAAGTTTCTGTTCAGACCAACCGAGTTGTAAATTTGTTATAAATAATTTCCTTAAGCTTTGCAATTGATTCTCTTTCCTCTGATTAGTTAATTCCTTATATTTTATAAAAACTAAAATAACTCGCAATATAGCTAAGTGGTTATTTAATTATGATTTTTGGAAGTTGCAACATGATGTTTGATTGTAGAAATTGTAAGTTATGTAAGTTTTCAATATAAAAGTTTATTCAAATATGAATTATGTGATGCAACCATGTGATATCCTGATATGGCATTAGTGACATGAACAATAGGCATATGATATGAACATGAACTTTATTATATCATAATAAACCTCTTATTTTGCAAGCTATATTATTACCGGTTTAATGATAAATGATGTAATGTGAGTAGATGGAAAATGTACCTATGTGACTTTAACTTATTTATACCTAGAAATGCTAAACTGACTTGCTAGTCTATGATTGGTGTATATCTCGTGAAATATGTTATTGATCCGTATTTAATTACACTAATTAAATAATTGTCTAATGTCTTTCTAAAACTTGAGTGCATAAACATGATTTTTCTTCTATAATATGAGTATAAGCATGAAATGGTTTAATTTGTCAAGTATGAACTATGAGTTAGCTGCCTGTCTACATTAGTGTAAATGTGTTCTGTTGTGTTAAAATTTCCAAGGGTATATAAGTGTTAGTTATCTCAATTTTACTGCGTAGCATGAGATTGACAAGTATGTTTTGTTGCTTTAAAAGTCGAATGTTAGTTGCCCAATATAGAGCACTTAACTTATCAGACGATTTGTGACTGTTGAATCGGTGATTTTCTTGAGCAATGAATGTGTAATTTTATAGCGGGGTTACGGGGACGTAACCATGTTTTAAGGAGGATAGGATTGTAAAATCTTGAAAGTTTTACGATCTGACTAAGTGGTATGTTATGATTGGCTGACTGAGATTGACCATGCATGGAGTCTGCTGTTTTAATTTGTTATGTTTTGGTCAATGTTGCGGTTCTTTAAGTGTCTTATACTTCTGTCGTATGTTAAACTTTGGGGACAAAGTTTCTTAAGGGGGATAGAATGTAACACTTTGCGTTTTAGAGCTTATGTATATGTACTTGTGTTTATCTTATGCTTGTGGGGTATTTTTGTTATCGTTACGGGGTAGCGAACTTCGGGACGAAGTTCATTTTAAGGAGGGAAGACGGTAATACCCCGTATTTTAGCCTCGGTCAACCGCAGTCAAACCGTGTTTTATACAAGTATTTCAAATGGAATGTTTATAAAGTATTTTACGAAAACTATTATTATTTTAAAAATCGTATTTCTACGATTATTTTGTATTTCATAATCGTTTTATATTTGATGATTATTTCATAAAATGACATCTCATTCGTATTTTCTTTATTTTGATAAAATATTTTTAATTAAATATATTTCATATTTTATATTTATTTCTCATTTATACTTGTTTTATTATTTAAGTCATAATAATATTTAAATCCTAGTTTTATATATTTTTATGTTTGTTCTAATAAAATTATATTCTCATAGTTAATTTGTTTAGTATAAATAGATTATACGTACTCGTTTATTTTAAATTACGGGTTGAGAGCGGGACATTACCTCAAGATGCGTGATGAGCTATGGGCTCGGGTTGTGATTGTGAGAAACACATGTTTACATCAACAAAGACCCAACCAAACATTCTAAACCCTAATAACCCTACCTCTTGTACATCGACATAACAAACCATTTTGCTTGCCTTCGACAAACACAAACAAAACCCTACTCCTCATCATCTCGTCTGCCTCCTTACACAACAAAACAAGAACTCTAATCAACAATCACCACCGTGAGATGGAGGACAACGAAAGAAAGAACAACCATCACACATCAACACCTTCATCGTTCATCATCGTTGTAAGTTCAAGGCTTTAATTCTCGTTCTTAATGTACCTTCGACTAATATTTGTAGAACCCTTAACACAACTACCATCGTCAAACAATCACATGACCATCATGGGCATCACTATAAGCAGCATAATTGTCGACAACGGTAATGTTCGTAAGTGTTCTGTCCACGTTTTTAATTGTTTATTCGAACGATATTTTAATTGAGTTTTGGTACGAGTCATAGGGATGGTGGTGGTAGAGTGGAGCGGATTACATGATTAATTCGTAAATTAAATATAAACGGTTATATTTAATTAAATATTGTATTCGCTTATTAATATAAACAGTTATATTAATTTGGGTAATTATACAATATCGTAATTTTATCAGACCATTATTAATACATCGACTACATTAATATCTGATAACATGTATGCGATTTATAAATAAAACCCGCGAATTATATTTTTAGCAAAACGGGTCGAATCACGCAAAGGAATAAGGTAAGAGTGGAAAAAGCCCACTCTTACCCTAACCGTTCGGCCGACCCAATGAGGCTACAAAAGGAGAGTCCTTCTCTTTTTGTCAGATACTAAGTAAATTACATAATTCCCAAAATTACGTAAGTAAATCATGACATTCACAATAAAATATGCAATGCTTATGAATATAGGAACTACCATGCAAATCCTAAGCCAAATCGTCCTATTTAAATAAATAGTTATCGTATACCTCGGTTTATGGAATTGCGTGTTTTAACGTTTAACAACACTATGCATAATATGAATCGGTATTCATCCTTAAGTTAATCATCCCAACTCATATAGGTTTCAAAATTTAGTCTTACTCAAACTTTGAACATGACTTAACTTAACATATTTTAATATTGTTCGGTATTACTCGGTTTTACGGGAAAAATAATATAAAAATCAAAAGAGTCATAAAAAATTTCGAAAAATTCAAAATTCAAATTTTGAAAATTCTAGAATGTTCTTAAAATTCAGAACCGTAAAAACATTAGTATTTATACGGTTTTAACATTTATTTCGAAAATACGACGTAAAACAAGCATTTTAAGTCGGAAAATTCAATAATTAGCTCCATAAATGCAAATAGTGTTCTCAAAACCCTAATTCTTCAGATTGTGAATTACCAGTATGGCCTTAGTTTTTAATCGGTATTTCCCGTAATGTAAGGGGTTACCGATTCGGTTGTAATTTTGTGATCTCGTTTCACCCAATTGTAATTTATTTCTATTTTATAATGTATAAAGTAGACTAGAAAAGTTGTAATTTTGTATAATCCGGAGATCCTTGAAGATGGTGCCATTCGGAAAGGAGTTCCGACAAGACGGTGTTTACCTCGAAGTGCGTGCCTCATGAAGTTCAAGGGACCAAAGGAGTTGGTTTCCGAATTTGTACTTTATTATTTCTTTTCTAGGAAAGGCCATACTAGGGTTTATTTTATGCTTTTATTTTTGCTTTTTATATGTTTGCATGCATAGCCAAATCGTCATATATCGTCTCATGCATTTTTCGATTTAGTTGACCTAGTCATTTATTTTATCGATAATTCACCGACTTAGTTCACTTAAACGGAGATAGATAATAATTTGACTAGATCTCTTACATATAAATATTGATACTTAGCCTTACCAAAAAGTACGGACCCATGAATCCCATCTTCACAAAAACGTAGGCTCGGCTACACCGGGGTACTAAAATTGTCACGTTGGGTAAGTGGGGTAATAAGATTACACTTTGAAATTTGGTTAATCTCAACGAAAGTATTCGTAACCGTAGTTGCAATAAGTTCGGGCTAAAGACAATTTTTTTAGAAAATTGTCGACCGAGAGTTCTAAGGTAGAACCGATTAAAGGGTTAATCCACCAAATTATACCGATACGGGTTGAATCGGCTACATCGTGCCCAAATTAGTATGGGTTTGGGTCTCGGGATTGTTTACTTAAATTGGGTAAGAGATCATTAAGTAAATAACTAATTAACTTGTTTAAGTTTTTAGTTTAAATTATGAATTTTAAAATGATATTGTTTTATTTCCTTCATTTTATTGTAGTTTATTTTTCCAACATCATCAAATGGCAACCACCGCTCCACCTCTCACTAACGTTTCATGGCTTCGGTCCTTCATGGACCGTTGCAAACTCGATAAGCATGGTTCCAATTTTAAGGATTGGGATACGCAATTACTTTTGGCCGCTCAAGGTGACGATAAGAGTCGTTACCTATCCGAAGCCGCTCCTCCCGCTCCGACCGCTCGTTCATTGGTCCAAAATCGTGAGGCCTATGAAGCCTACATGAAATAATCCTCCGCTCTTAAAAATGTGCTCATCTTCTCCATGGAGCCGGATCTCCAAAGGAGTATGATTAAGTTGACCACATCGTATGAGATATACACCAAGCTTGCGACCATGTTTTCGCAAACTCCAAGGGTGATCCAATATGAGACGGCTTCCGCCTTCTTCGACATTACGTTGAAGGAAGGGCAAAAGATAAGCCCTCATGTGCTCAAACTCGTTGAGCTCGCGGAGACTCTAAAAGCGCAAGACGTTGATGTTCCCGACTCTCTCATAATTGACCGAGTTCTTCACTCGCTCAATAAGGTTAAATCGTATGCTCAATTCCGGGTGAATTTCAACATGCGAAACCAAGAGACAACATTGGATGAGTTGCATAAGATGCTCGTCCAAGTCGAAAGGGACATGGGACTTCATGAAAGTTCCACCAAGGATGTTTTAAACATCGAAAAGAAAGGGAAAACGAGCTTCAAAAGGAATGCCTTTAAAGGCAAGGGCAAGAAAACGTTCAAGCCCAAAGCGACTAAAGAAAAGACCTTTTCGAAAGGCGCTTACACCTCGTCTTCGAAATCCGAAGACAAGTGCCATTATTGCACAAGGATCGGTCATTGGAAGCGTAATTGCCCCAAGTACTTAAGCGATCTCAAAAATGGGAAGGCAACTGCCGTAGGTAATAATTCTCGTTTATGATTCATGTCTTTTATCAACTTATGTATAGTGATACAAATGTGTTGATGTTTACCCTTTTTAATTGTTTTAAAGGGCCACCCCCTAATAATGATAAGGGCAAGGAGAAGGAAGCATGAAGTTCCTTACTTGGATGGCTATGGTAGCATCCAATTGATCGAAGACTTGAAGAGCTAGGCTCTAATTTTCATATCGTCTTCTTTCATATTTTGCATTTTATTATGGAACAATTTATTTTCTTGTAAGACAAGGATTAAAATCCCAAAACAATGGTTGTAATTTTGGACAATTGGTGACTTGGTTTTCAACCCGAGTCACTACTTTTGTTCTTAATCAATGTCTTGATTTCTCAAATAAATTGCATACCTTGTTTAAACATGAATAATGGTGATTTTATCACACAATAGACATTGATACGATCAATATAATGTAATCAAAGTGTTGATTAAAACGGAGAACTACACCCCATGAGATACTTTCAATCAAAATGTGACAACATCAGTTCATTATAAGATTTTCATTTTAAGTGAAAATGAGAATGTACTCATCACATCTATAAAACATCAAACATTCATATGCATTGGTTAATCGAAATAGCTATCTTTATAATTAAATAAAGGTTATTGTTAGAAGGATAGAGTGGGAGAAAATATTTCGCTCGAAAACCAATGATGAAAATAAAGGATCTTAGAGAAGATTCCTACATGGGAGTCTTAAGAAGAGCCCTAAATGAATAAATTGAAGAAACTACGAGAGGACACTGAAGAAACTACGGGAGGACACTCGAAGAAAGGTTCTTTATGTTCATTGTTTCAGTAAGAAACCCCGTATGAATTCGGAAGGAACATCGGCTCCTTGAGATAATGATTTTTAAAGATTATAAGATAATAGAGGAGAAATCATCTATCTATACGGGAGGAAAGACCGGTTCCTTAATAAATGATTTTTCTAAGTTTATAAGATAAAAGAGAAGAAATCATCTCAATTCTCTCAATATAGTTATAAGGTAATTATCATGTCATATTCGTCTCGAGGAAACAAAGACATGAAAAGAGGGTGATGATTGATTGAATGAAAATAGATTACTATAGGGATAGTGATGGTGATAATGATATTTACATGCAAGAAATGAAAAGTTCATTTAAGAGATCGAGTAATATTGATTTTAGTGGGAGCAATGTTCATTAAAAGAATTAAGCCTACCATTTAGAGAGGATGGGTGATTCTTTAAGGAGTAAAGAATAAGAGGTTTTCAATTCTAGATGAACAAATACTTTATATCATGAGATGATGGAGTTTTACGGGAAGGTTTATTATATTGATAATAAAAGGTCGCCCATTAGAAATCAAAATGGTTAGATATGATTCATATTGATGAATAAAACCATGATCATATTGCCAAGATGATTGAAAATTATAAGAATGATGAAATCACTAATAACTACAATATATATTTCAGCACATAAGTGACTAGATAATTCCGAGTGATTCTTAATCCCTCTAGTATATCAATACGTCACGAGTTATAAGATAACAGTGGGAGCTTTCCTCAGGAAAGGAAACTCAAAATCTAGAAAGGGTTCTAGATATGTGCTCAAATAAGATCACATTATGTGGGTTAATATGAGTCGGAAGGAGACCAAAATTTGTAAGTTTTGCAATCATGAATAAAACGCTTATTCGCAAAACACTAATACAAATAGATGATCGTGCATCAAATGCAATGAAATAGTATTGACTGTTTTTGCATGACAATGTCATTTGAGTTATAATTAACTCAAGATAAAAGATACTTTGTCAAAATCCAAATGGGTTGTGAGAGACAATATTGAACCCCATAAGTGAACTGGATTGACTTAGTATAGCCCCTAGCCGGTTACATGAGGTGACATCTCAAAGCGACTAGAATGTGAGGCGATTGATGGCAAGTTCAAGTGCCATAGAGTCATATGTGATGACTAGTCGATCACATAGGCAGACTGCAAGAGACACTCTGTCGGGCATAGTGACCGCTTATAGAGTTCTGGAAATTTTATAGCCGGGTCGTGGCAAGAGCTGCTATAGTATTCTTGTGAGTCAATTCTTAGACTAAAGACTACTCTCCCAAGATGGTACAGTTTAGGCATGTCCTTGATCCATTCTCTACGACTTTTCGTAACTGGAGTCAAATGGGATTGCTTCAGGCTGTGACTGACTGTGACTAGTCAAAGGAAATAGTGCGATAGAAATTGTCCACCCCTTGTCAGGGTTGTTCAAATCTCAAGGCCACTCGAGGAGAAGTTAACTGGAAATGCGTGGCCAGGCTCGGAAGGTATCTATGGTAGATAATTCCGGTCAAACAGCTATTCTCCAGATCGAGGAAACCACTCATGATATGATCAAATGCTAGTACGACCTCAGAGAAACACCTTGCATTGAGTGGGAGATTGTAATAGGACAAGAGAATTGGTGACGCACACTTGTCGAGGACAAGTGGGAGATTGTTGGGAAATGTGTCCTCAACAATGGTGCGATCACGTAATTAAATCTCATAACAAGAATGCGCAAGGGATGATGCGAATTATATTAGTCAACTGACCAACATTAATCGGTAATGATTGGCTAGCTAGAGTTTGACATTACTGTCGTATGACGGTGGTGGTCAGTTGATCCCTTTAGGTCACACCTATAGGACAATTCCCTTAATTGTTAAAGTGATCAAATGTATAATGATACGATTTGATCATATTCCTTAAACTCGTATATCGAGAAATTAGAGGTTTAATCTTATTGTAAGATTTATGTTTAAAATTGAAACGTGTCAATTATTAAACAATAAACGATATTTTATAATATCGTAATTAGAATGAATTGGGTTATAATTATTACAAAGGTTGTAAATCGTATTGACGATAAATTATGAATGACCATTTTATATGTTCGTAATTTTGAATTACATGTCGAAATAATAAATATGATTTATTTGATTTTTTAAATGGTATTTATATGTGATAAATATGCATTTTCAAATTATAACAATTGTTATTATAGTGTAACACTTTTGTTGTCACACTTATACAATTGATTAAAAGACAAAGATAAAATGGACTACATTTTAAGTGGTAGTGCCGGTTTTATGGGGATGATTAAGGATGTTTAAATTGTGTTTTAAAAGTTAAAGACACAATTATTATCTAGCATTAAACCTAATGCTTAGACTAACATACCTATATCATTGATAAACCAAATGAGCTTTATCTTTTATGCTTCCCCATGCCATAGTCGGCTACCCCTTCCCCATACCCACTCAATTAGTTTAACTAGCTTAAATTAATGATGTGAGTGATATATAACCTAAGCAACATCATCCTCATTCTATTCTTTTCTCTTCTTAGCCGAAAATTACACTAAGTAAGAAGAGATTTTACAACCTCAAATCAATATTATAAGATAATATAAATATACTAATTTGTAGTATTAAAATTATATTCTAATTAGAGAGATTAGAATTGTTTAAGGAGAAATCGATTTCTAGTCTAGCAACTAAAAGATTTCGGTTCATTAAGGGATTGTCTTGGTGCATCACAAAGGAGGTGTTCTTGTTGAACATTGGAGGATCATCCTTGCTAGCATTTGGACCGAGTGTAAGGACTCGAATTCTCTCCCATTTCCGCTTTATTAAACATGCATAAGATCACATAAATAAGTTAATTAAAATGTTAATTAAAGTATTTTGATTAGTATGACTAAATATTTAGTTTATGAGTAACTAAAAACCTAACAGACACTTACTCCAACACTAAGGATTTTTATTTAACTTTTGTCAAGATAATATAATCTAAGTATTGTTTGATACGGTTTAGGAAAACGTGTACCATGACACGTTCCAAATGTTGGGGCTGGTGTGCTTGACAGTTAGTACAATGACTTACTAAATCTCTTTAAGGATCACAAGGGCATACTTCAGTATTACTATCAGTTGATCCACGTTTATCAATAACGGTTGGCTTGCTAGATAAGTTTGACGTTATTGTCATACGGATGGCGGTGATCAACTGGTCCCTATACGTCACACCTATAGGACACGTTTGAGAGATGTGAAGGTATGAAAATACAGTCACAGTTATGTCGGATACGACTAAACAGTTAGTTAGAGGTATTGACTATTAAATTAGTCAATAAGATGTTGAGATTATTATTTAATACGGATTAAATAATTTTAGCTAATACGGATTACATGATTAATTCGTAAATTAAATATAAACGGTTATATTTAATTAAATATTGTATTCGCGTATTAATATAAACAGTTATATTAATTTGGGTAATTATATAATATCGTAATATTATCAGACCATTATTAATACATCGACTTCATTAATATCTGATAACATGTATGCGATTTATAAATAAAACCCGCGAATTATATTTTTAGCAAAACGGGTCGAATCACGCAAAGGAATAAGGTAAGAGTGGAAAAAGCCCACTCTTACCCTAACCGTTCGGCCGACCCAATGAGGCTACAAAAGGAGAGTCCTTCTCTTTTTGTCAGAGACTGGTAATTCACAATCTGAAGAATTAGGGTTTTGAGAACACTATTTTCCCAAAACTCAAATCTCACATCCAAAACCTCTCAAAAGCTCTCCCCATATTGCAAGGCAATTGGAGAGTATTTCTAGCACACGCGGCATCATCTCAATCAAGTCTTGGGTGCAAGTTATAGGAGGGAATTTACTTTAACTTCTCTTCTTTGGCCTATTCAAGCAAGGACCCAAGGTTGTATTCCTTTTCATGTGTTTTAATTATCTTATGACTATATTCACAACTGTAAAATTCGTTATAATCCTTCACGTTTTAGGGCGAATACATGCTATATTCCCCACAAGTGGTATCAGAGCAAAGGCCACGAGACTTTACTTTTGTGTTTTTCATAAGTTTTAATTTAAAATTTTGAAAATCGTTTTCTGCCGGCGTGTGGGTCGGTCGACCCATTATTGTGGTCGGTCGACCACCACCCGCGTAGGGTTTCTGTTTTTCGGCAGTTTCTCTTTTGTGTAATCGATTTTGTTTTCGATTCCTATTTACATATTGTTAATTAATCGATATTCTTGACAATATGTGAACCGTTGTTGCTGTTTATTTTGATTTACACGTTTTGAATCAAAGATAAAAACTTGTTTTGATTGAAAGTGCAGCAATTTCGCGTTTTCAGAAACTCGACTTCGTGTTTTGTGGTCGGTCGACACGTTTATTGGGTCGGTCGACCACTCTGCAGTTACAGGAAATTTTTTTTTCCTGTCAGGAGGTCGGTCGACCTGTTTAATGGGTCGGTCGACCACTATGCAGTTACAGGAATTTTTTTTTTTTACAGGAGGTCGGTCGACCCCATGTTGAGGTCGGTCGACCACTTCCCTGTAACAGTCGTGTTTTATTTTTCCGAAAATACCTTGTTTTTATTTTCCCTTGGCCAAAAAGGCAATATGCTGTATACGGAAATAGTATATTATTTTTGTGAAACGGTTCACTCTCGTTTGATACATATTATTTTAAAACGGTTTAAGATAATGGATTATAAACTTATTAAAATTAAAGTGGTTAAAACGGTATAATCACATAATTTTAATCCCGAAAAGGTGGTTTGGTAAAATTTCTTAATCATAATAACAGTATTATGTCATGAATGAATTTTAATTTTAGTTGATGCATTTTATTTATCGTCTTGTTGAATGCCTTTTGAATGCTTTCTATATCGTATTTAATTTTGCAAACAGTTGTAACTTAGTGTTGCCTTAGAAGATTGTGTCACCGTAATGATGAGACACAGTCTTGCTTGTAATTTTGAGATCTTGAATCTCCGTTTTGGGTTTTTGCCATGTAATTCCTTTTGTATTTAAATTAGAATGTAAATACAGTTATATTTGTAATTTAAATTAGTAATTTTGTGAAGACCAAAGACGGAGACCGGATGCTCACTCCCGCTGCAAGGACCAAGATGGAACATCAAGACAAGCTTCTAGGGTCCAACGGTGGATTCCAAAGTTGTTTTTATGTTTATTTTGGTAGGATAGGCCACAATAGGACTTTATTTAAGTTTATCGCATTTATTTTATGCTTTCATTGATAATAGCTTGCATCATATGCCGCCTAAAACCAAACCACCTATAACATGCCTGAAAACTGACTCATGTAGAGGTTACGCGTTAGTTTTCTGTGACAATACAGATGTCACATGTCAATTGCAAAGCCATCACTTTATTTCATTCATTCACGCATATGCTAGATATTAGTTCACTTAAAATTGATAAATAAAAGTTGATGGGGTCTTCCTCGTATAACCAAAAATTGAGAATTGTCTTTATAAATCAGACTCCCATGAATCCCTTCTTCGTCGGTAGGCATAATATGACCCCTTCTACGTCGGGTAAGTGGGAACAGATGATTTATTTTATCTCAACATCATGGTCACTCGATACTATCTAGCGACTGAGATGGACTAATAGATAGGATTTACGGAAATCTATCGACCAAGAGTTCCAACGGTGGAATTAGCCAAGCTGTGGGCTTATCAATATACGAAAATTGAGTCTTGGGATCGTTTATATAATTCTTGAGGGAGATCAATTATATAAATGCATAAGTCTACGAGTTTAAATACAATTTAATATAGACTTAAATCACAACAATGAGTTGCTTATATGGTTTTGTTTTATCTTCTTTTCAGTGTAGAACACGTTCAATTAAACTGCTGTATAACTAATGGCTGGTGAAGACCCAATCCCAAGTGCCAAGCTAGCACGTGAATCCTGGCTAAAAGCCTTCATGGACTCCATGAATCAGTCTACTAGACTGAGGAATGATGGGTCGAACTTCTCTGGCTGGGAGGCAGCACTACGGAATGCTGCCATTGCTGACGGAAAGCTTAAGTACTTAACTGAGCCAATTCCGGCACACCCAGGAACTGGAGCTAGAGCTAACGAAGTTCGCACTCATAGCGACTCCGTCATGGAAGCGGGTGCGATAAAGAACGTACTCATCTATGCAATGGAATCCAATTTGCAAAGACGCTTCATAACCCATGGTGCAAACAAGATTTTCACCACGCTCACTAACGAATTCTCAAAAGCTCCGAGAATCGTTTCTTATGAGCATACCTGTCGCTTCTTTGAGGCGAAACTCCAGAAGGGCCAAGCGGTTAGCCCACATATTCTCAACATGATTGAGAATATCGAGAAACTGGAGGCCCTAAACTGCAAGATCAGTGAGAACATAATCGTTGATCGAATGCTTCATTCGCTTCATGATGGGTTCGCCCTCTTCAGGGCCAACTATTACATGAACGACATGAAGAAGACTCCTCATGAGCTCCACTCCCTTCTCGTACAGACCGAGAAGGATCTGAAATTAAGTGGGAGCGTGAAGCAGGATGTTCTCATGATCTCCAGTAAGGGTAAGGGTAAGGGAAAAGCTAAAGCTCAGGGCGACCTAACAGTAGGCAAGCCCAAGTTTAAGAAGTCAGGATTGACTAAGAGTGGGCCAGGTGAGTCGAGCAACTCACAGGGCAAGGCAAAGAGCAAGGATACTAGCATGGAATGTCACCATTGCCACAAGACTGGGCATTGGAGGTGCTCATGCCCCGTGTATCGTGAGGACATTAAGGTAGGCCGCGTTACTTCTGTTGGTATGTCTTCTTCTTCTTTTATTCACATGATTGAGATTAACCATGCAAGTTACGGAACTTGGGTACTAGATACTGGTTGTGGTTCTCATCTATGTAATCATGTGCAGGGCCTCCGAAACCAAGAACCCCTCATCAAGGGTGAGGTTGACCTGCGTGTCGGGAATGGAGCACGTGTTGCTGCAGTCTCGAGGGGAACATACGTGATCCAGCTTCCAAGTGGATTCGAGTTATCTTTATATAACTGTTATTATGTTCCTTGTTTGTCCAAAACATTATTTCAGTTTTTGCGCTTGACAAACTTGGTTTTTCATTTGTAATAGAAAATAACAGTAGTATTTTCTCATTACACAATATGATTTATGGCAAGGCAGTTTCCATGAATGGAATTTATGTTTTAGATCAAACCACCGAAATATTACATGTGAATAACAAGAGATTAAAGGTAGGTGACAAAGATCAAACTTATCTATGGCATTGTCGTATGGGACACATAAATGAGAAACGCGTAAAACAGCTCATACAGAATGGAGCTATCTGGGCCTTTGATTTCGAATCATATGGCACGTGTGAATCATGTCTCATCGGTAAGATGACTCGTACTTCCTTCAAAGGTGTTGGAATGCTCGCTGCCGACCTATTAGGACTCATATATACAGACGTATGTGGCCCTATGTCGATCAACGCACGAGAAGGCTATAGGTATTTCATCACTTTCACGGATGATTTGAGTAGATATGGCTATGTCTACTTAATGAAGCATAAACGTGAAACCTTTGACAAGTTCAAAGAATACCAGAATCGGGTACAGAACCAGCTGGGAAGAAAGATTAAAGCACTACGTTCTGATCATGGTGGTGAGTATCTTTCACACGAGTTTGATCCACACCTTACAGACTGTGGCATCGTGCTACAGTTGACTCCACCTGGAACACCACAATTAAATGGTGTGTCCGAACGGAGAAATCGAACTCTAATCGATATGGTTCGATCCATGATGAGTCACACCGTTGTACCTGATTCATTGTGGGGCTATGCTCTTTTGTCGGCCGCTCTAATACTTAACCGAAGTCCGTCTAAAGCTGTTGACAAGACTCCATACGAATTATGGAAGGGAACGGTCCCTAACTTGTCCTTTATTCGGGTTTGGGGCTGCGAGGCTTATGTCAAGTGGAGACACGAGGATAAGCTCGGCCCGCGATCGGTCAAGACATACTTTATAGGCTATCCAAAGGGAACTTTTGGTCATTACTTCTACTCGCCAACCGAACAACGTGTTTTTGTTGCGGCTAGTGCGACGTTCTTAGAGAAAGAATTTCTCGAGAACAAGTCGAGTAATAGAACCTTCGATTTATCGGAGGTTCAAGAACCAACTACCGAGCAACCATTGGAGGAAACAGTTCCTTCAACCGAGGCTGCGGTAGATATTCCTGAGGAACCTAGGAGGTCGGGAAGAGTCTCTATTCCTCCGGACAAATACATTGGTATGGTCGAGGAACATGATATAGATGACGTCTTACTCCTAGAGGGTAATGAACCCACAACCTATAAAGGTGCCATGACCAGTTCTGACTCAAAGCTATGGCTAGAAGCCATGCAATCCGAGATGGACTCCATGTATGAGAATAACGTGTGGGATCTTGTGGACCTACCTACAAAGGTACGTTCCATTTAATGCAAATGACTTTACAAAATAAAGCATGCCATGGAAGGTAAACAAGATATCCATAAGGCAAGACTAGTTGCTAAAGGTTTCACCCAAGTGCCAGGCTTGCACTACGATGAGATCTTTGCACCCGTAGTCATGCTACGTTCCATTCGGATTATCTTAGCGATCGCCGCATTTCATGACTATGAAATATGGCAGATGGACGTTAAAACCGCCGTCTTAAACGGTTATTTGGAGGAAGAGTTGTACATGGTACAACCCGAGGGTTTTATTGATCCAAAAAATCCTAAGAAGGTTTGCAAACTTAAGCGTTCCATCTATGGACTTAAGCAAGCATCACGGAGTTGGAATCATCGCTTCGACCAAGTGATAAAAGAGAATGGATTCATTCGATCAGTCGAGGAACCATGTCTCTATATCAAGTCGAGTGGGAGCAAGATTGTCTTCCTAGTACTGTATGTCGATCACATACTCTTGATTGGGAATGACATACCTCTCTTATCTTCGGTTAAAGCATGGTTGAAAAACCATTTCCAGATGAAAGATCTGGGAGAGGCACATAGAAATTTGGGCATCCGTATCTACTGGGATAGATCACGACGGATGTTGTCTCTCAGTCAGGAGTCTTACATAGATAAGATTCTAGAGAGATTCACCATGACGAACTCCAAGAATGGGTTCCTTCCTATGACTACTGGGCTTCACTTGAGCAAGACTCAAGAAGCTAAGACATTGGAAGCGAAAGAGCGCATGAGTCGAATTCCTTATGCTTCGGCTATAGGATTGATCATGTATGCCATGATATGCACACGTCCAGACGTTGCATATGCATTGAGTATGACAAGTCGATTTCAAGCTCATCTAGGTGAACAACACTGGATGGCCGTGAAAAATATTCTTAAGTACCTACGGAGGACTAAAGATTGGGGATTGACTTACGGAGGCGACTCGACGCTCTGCGCCACGGGTTACGCAGATGCTAGCTTCCAAACGGATCGAGATGACTCGAAATCTCAGTCTGGATTCGTTTTTACTCTTAATGGCGCTGCTGTCAGCTGGAAAAGTTCTAAACAGAGTGTTACAGCAGATTTTACTACTGAGTCCGAGTACTATGCCGCCTCGGAAGCAGCTAAGGAAGCAATATGGATGCGTCAATTCTTACAAGGACTCTCAGTAGTGCCTAGTTCGAATGACCCAATCACCGTTTATTGCGACAATAAAGGTGCCATCTTCCAAGCTAAGGAGCATAAGTCTAGCAACAAGGCTAGACATGTACAATGGAAAGCTCATCTAATCAGAGATTACGTGGAGCAAAAGGAGATATTTATTGATAAGATAGCTACGGATGACAACATAGCTGATCCTCTCACTAAAGCATTACCACGTGATAAGCATGAAGGGCACATTCATTCCATGGGAATTAGAAGTGTTCCTAAGTTGTAGTATTCTTTTATGAATTCATGTAATAATTCATTTTCTCGTGTACTCTATTCAACCTCATTGTTATGATATATAATGTTTTGTTTTTCATGTGGAATTGTACGCCAATTTTGAACACCACAAAGTGAACTGATTAACATTACATCGTTTTAGTCCTTGATTACCCACTTGAGCTGATAACTCAGGTAATCATTTTGTGACGTTGGTTGATGGTGGGTTCAACGAGCCATAAGTCAAACGGATGACTGACCAATCACAAAGGCGAGTTATATGAATATCTCGTAGGACACCCCGTGACAACGTTATGGAGTCCTAAATGTTTTATAACATTGGGTGCCACGTCGTGGATAGGACCTCCATAGTGTTCCTTAGAGTCGAGTCTTTTGACTTTCAACTGTCTCTTGAGATTAAGGCAGTTTTTGGGTAACTTTGGTTTCTTTCCCACGGTCATCGTAACAGGGGCCAAGAGGATTTTTTCTAGGTTATTTCATGCTGCGCGAACATCGGCAGGATTCGAGTTGAGGGAAATATCCAAACCCTTATCAGGATTTTATCATTTCTCAGGGCCACTCGAGGAGTAGTAACTGAAATGCATGGCCATGCTCGAATACAGATTCGTTTTATCAGTTAAGTTACTCTCTAGTCGAGGAAACTACTCTTGATACAGATCGCTTGTGAGATACGACTTTTGCGAATGCGGATTTGCAAATTGTCTTACATTGAGTGGGAGAAATTTAAAAAGGATATGAGAATCGGTTATCGCACCTACACTTGTACGGACAAGTGGGAGTTTGTTAGAGCTTGTGTCCTCCACATGTAGTGTGATAACTTCATTGCACATACCCTTGTACGGACAAGTGGGAGATTGTTGGGGCTGGTGTCCTTGACAGTTAGTACAATGACTTACTAAATCTCTTTAAGGATCACAAGGGCATACTTCAGTATTACTATCAGTTGATCCACGTTTATCAATAACGGTTGGCTTGCTAGATAAGTTTGACGTTATTGTCATACGGATGGCGGTGATCAACTGGTCCCTATACGTCACACCTATAGGACACGTTTGAGAGATGTGAAGGTATGAAAATACAGTCACATTTATGCCGGATACGACTAAACAGTTAGTCAGAGGTATTGACTATTAAATTAGTCAATAAGATGTTGAGATTATTATTTAATACGGGTTAAATAATTTTAGCTAATACGGATTACATGATTAATTCGTAAATTAAATATAAACGGTTATATTTAATTAAATATTGTATTCGCGTATTAATATAAATAGTTATATTAATTTGGGAAATTATACAATATCATAATTTTATCAGACCATTATTAATACATCGACTGCATTAATATCTGATAACATGTATACGATTTATAAATAAAAGTGGAAAAAGTCCACTCTTACCCTAACCGTTCGGCCGACCCAATGAGGCTACAAAAGGAGAGTCCTTCTCTTTTTGTCAGAGACTGGTAATTCACAATCTGAAGAATTAGGGTTTTGAGAACGCTATTTTCCCAAAACTCAAATCTCACATCTAAAACCTCACAAAAGCTCTCCCCATATTGCAAGGCAATTGGAGAGTATTTCTAGCACACGCGGCATCATCTCAATAAAGTCTTGGGTGCAAGTTATAGGAGAGAATTTACTTTAATTCCTATTCTTAGGCCTATTCAAGCAAGGACCCAAGGTTGTATTCCTTTTCATGTTTTTAATTATCTTGTGACTATATTCACAACTGTAAAATTCGTTATAATCCTTCACGTTTTAGGGCGAATACATGCTATATTCCCCACACCAAAATCGTGTAGGGTGGATTAAATAAATAAATATGTATTTATTTATATATCCTAAAACAATCTAGATTATGTTATGGAATATAATTTATTATATTTTGACAAGGTTTAGGAAGTTTGTTTTAATATGGATGCTATTTGTTTATTATATAAAGATCTTTCCTAAATATGAATTAGGAAATAGATTCCTTGTATAATACGTAAAGTATCTTATTAAATATTTCCTAAATACATTAAGATTAGATTTATGGTAATATTACTAAAAGACTAGAATTCTAGTTTAAGTAATATTCCTAAATCAACTAGGGTTCAAATTACCTAGATATAATTCCATATAAATAGGATACTTGTAACACATTAATTGATACGAAATCACACACACATATTCACGCAAATCGAGAGAGAAACCGCCGATCATAATTCTTCAAGATTCGAGCTTAAAATTGTCATATTCGTTTCAAGATTCAAGTGCTCCAGCATTGATCTTATTCAAGATTGTGACTTAGAAGAAACATTGAAGACTTATCTTATTAACGTAAGATAGATTGACTATTTCACGGTACTCATTGTAAGCAAGTATTTAACGGTACTTGTCGTAGCTAGATATTTAACGGTATCTAGATAGAGTTATAACTAACATCAAAGTTATACTAGTAGGGTTGATAAAATTGTAATCCGGAGTCGGTACTAATTTTATTAATCGAGAATAGTGGACGTAGGTTTCCAAATGTGAAACTGAACCACTTCAAAAATATCGTGTCTCTATTTATTAGTTGCTCTACTCAACGATCATCATACAAAAAGCACACACAGAAGAAGATTTTAAAAAGAAGGCATACTCAATTCAACCCCCCTTCTTGAGCATATCATATCAATAGACTCTTCAATTGGTATCAGAGCCGCGTGCTCTTAATCGCCTAACCGCGTGAGTTTTGATCCTACTATTGATTCTATATTATATACTCTATCAACTATGGATTCCAACCATCTCAAGTGTCCTATCTTCGATGGTAAGAACTACAGTTTATGGAAGAATATCATGACTGACTACATCAAGGGATGTGATTGGGAATGTTGGAAGATCATTCAAACCGGACCAAAGAAAATCTTGGTCGCCGCCGCCAATGGAACAACCTACGAAAAAATGGAAAGTGATTATGTGGAAAGCGACTACAAAATTGCAGAGAAAAACTCTAAGGCCATGAGCCTTCTACAAAACGGTATGATAACCTCAGAATTTGATAGATTCTCATCTTGTAATTCCGCTAAGGAAATATGGGATGGTCTCGAACTTGCCTACGGAGGAACATCCGTAGTCAAGAAACATCGTATAGATTTGCTTGTTCAAAGATATGAACTTTTCACTATGGAAAAGAATGAATCTATTGATAGCATGTCTGCATGATTTTCTTGTATTATTAATAAACTACGGAACCTTGGTAGGACGATTGATTCTG
Source organism: Silene conica (assembly GCA_029255685.2). Lineage (NCBI taxonomy): Eukaryota > Viridiplantae > Streptophyta > Magnoliopsida > Caryophyllales > Caryophyllaceae > Silene > Silene conica. The sequence continues at coordinate 50,434,365 of CM055316.2, forward strand.
AGGATATCATTCGAAACATTCTTACGAGTCTCACCAAAAAATGGAAACCAAAGGTCACGGCCATAGAAGAGGCACGTGATCTATATCAAATAACTTACCAATAACTTATAGGATCTCTAATGGCTCATGAGATCATGCTAAACAAGGATGACGATGATTCTAAAGGAAAGGGTGTCGCTCTACAGGCCTCCACAAGCGAAGCATGCGAAGAAGAACTTGAGGACGAGACAGTTCTATTCGCAAGACGATTTAAGAAAGCAGTTTTCAAAGGTAGATACAAGAACCCTAATAACAAAACTGTCGACAAAAAGAAAACTGACACCAAACAAACATTCTTCAAAAGAGGATGTTTCAAGTGTGGTCAACAAGATCACATGATCAAGAATTGTCCAAGCTGGGACAAAATCAAAGACAAATCAAAGAGGGAAAAGAACAAAACCGAATGCAAAAAGGTGATGCTTGCGTCATGCTGGGGAGAACTAGAATCTGAGGACGACGAGGAATCAGAAGATGATGAGGTAGCAAACATGTGCTTAAGTAACGTCAACCTAGATCTAATCTCAAATGACCATGACGAAGATGACGCATCTCATATGTGTCTCCTTGGAGAATCGGACTCAGACGACGATGACGAAGAGGTAAATTTTCTACAACTTAAAAGTCAAGTTAAAATTTTGTCTAAAGCTATGTTAATTAAATACTTTGAGAAAACCCTAGACCAATGTCATGAACAAAATCTGGAGTTAGATGAATTGAAAGAACAGATACTCGATATTGCTGAAGAAAATCAACTTCTGAAAGACAAAGCTAAAAAACTGAAATCCAAAATAAGCATTGAAACCAATGCTAAGTTGGAAACAGTTTTGTCTGAGAAAAAGGTTCTTGAGTCTAAAGTTATAGCTAATGAAGCTATAACCTCAAAACTAAAACTCAACATTAAAGAGCTTCAATCTAAAGTTACAGGTAATGAAAATATAACTTCAGAATTGAGAAAGGCTAATGAGCTTCTAAAGTCTAAATCTTCGATAATTGTCGAAGATGAGACTCATCTAGAAGAGGTTGAGATCCTCGAAAGCAAAATTATGGATCTAGAATTCAACTTGTCTAAAATCAAGAAAGAACATGCTAAAATCGTGTCTGACTTTCATAGAGACATTCAAGACCTAAAAGAGTCTAGTAACACTGACCATAGTGAATGTAAAAAGAAAATAGACTCCTTAAAAGACCTCTTTCTTCATGCTCGGAAAGTTCACGATAAGTGGGAAGGAAGTACTAACGTTCTAAACTTCTTAACTGAACAATCCGACAATAACATGAAGATGGGATTAGGACACGAATGTTATGGAAGAAGGGATCACTCAAAGTGCAAAAAAAGCCCAACAGACCGAGACTTTAGAAGAAGAAAATATGCCGATTTACCTGAGTATTTAATATGTACTTATTGTGGTCATACTGGTCACCTCCGAGAAAACTGTGTAAAACACACACAAGATTGTAAAATCGGGGTTAAGTTTGTTAAATCCTTAGGTATACCAAACAACACTATTTTCGTCTCTGACAGTGATGACGACAAAGTTGAGGAAAGAAACATTGACCGCAGATGGTTTTACGACATGACGTTCGATTACGAAGAAAAGAAAAACAGAACCAAACAAAACCCTCAACAAACAACACAAAAAAAATGGTCAGCAAGAGTTCAAACTAAAACGTACACAAAAACATCAAAACCCAACTATTACCATTATAGAAAATCTCATGTAAGACAAGTCTGGGTGAAAAAGGAAGATGTATTTGTGATTACTAACAACAAAGGACCCAAGTATGCTTGGGTACCTAAATCCTGTATTTGAATTTGTATGTGTAGTGTGTCGCCAAGGAAAATAATTTATGGTATCTCGACAGTGGATGCTCAAGACATATGACAGGCGACGTAAATCTGTTCCAAACCCTAAAACCCTTTGACGGAGGTAAAGTCACCTTCGGTGATAACAAAAAGGGAAAAATCATTGGAATCGGTAAGATAGGTATTTCATCTTCTCATGCTATAAATGATGTATACCTATTAAGTGGTCTCAAACATAATCTCATTAGTATATCTCAATTATGCGACAAAGGAAACAAAGTGGTTTTTCATGCAGATATATGTCGTATAATCTTAGAGGGCACCAGTAAAGTAATTCTTGGAGGTCATAGGATGAAAAACGTTTATATGATTGATTTAAATGTCGTACCTACTAACTCTCTCTCTTGCATGAAATTTACATTAGATGATCCATGTTTTTGGCATAAGAGATTTGGTCATATTAGCTCACCTATTCTAACTAAGCTTAAAAGATGGGACTTGGTCGAAGGGCTCCCAAAGATCAAATTTGATCAAGAAACGTTGTGCGACACATGTGCACGATGTAAACACGTCAGATCATCTTTCAACCGAAAAGAGTGGTAAGCACAGAACAAGCTCTTGAACTAGTATACATGGATCTATGTGGCCCTATGAAGGTAAGAAGCAGAGGTGGTTCCAGGTATGTTTTCGTTCTAGTTGATGATTACTCTAGATTTGTTTGGCCAATCTTTCTCCATTCTAAAGACGAAACATTCGATGAATTTGTTAGTCTCATGAAACTTGTCCAAAACAAATATAAATCAAACCAAGTAACAATCCGTACTGACCATGGAACTGAGTTCGACAATCATGCCTTTATTGAGTTCTGTAAGACTAACGGCGTTGGACATAACTTCTCGGCCCCTAGAACTCCACAACAAAATGGAGTCGTAGAACGAATGAACAGAACCTTAGAAGACATGGCTAGAACAATGCTTCTTTGTAGTGGTCTACTTAGAAACTTTTGGGCTGAGGCTATAAGTACAACTTTCTATATTCATAATCGTGCTATGATTAGACCTATTATCCTTAAAAAGACACCTTATGAACTTCTTCGAGGTCGTAAACCTAATATATCTCATTTAAGATGTTTTGGGAGTAAATGATTTGTTCATAACAATGGTTAAAACAGATTAAGCAAATTCGACCCTATAAGTGATGAAGCAATTTTTATAGGATATTCGTATCATAGCAAAGCCTACAAAGTTTTTAACAAACATAACTTATGCAAAGAAGAGAGTATTCATTTTATCTTTGATGAAAATAATACCTTCGATAAGCCTTTACAGGACGTAGAGGAAAACCTAGACGAACCTGATTTCAGGTTGTCAAGGGAAGATCCTCCTGAATTTGAAAATGAAGAAGGTGAAATTCAAGGAATTCATGATGAACTTAACATGGGAGAAAACGGTTCGAGAGATGAAACTGCAGTTGATGATACTGTACATGACTCTCAAACCAATGTCTTGGAATCCAGAGTTATAGCTAATGAAGCTATAACTTTGAATCAAAACCAAAGGGAAGAGATCAGAGTTATACCTGATCCTACTATAACCCCAGGTTTGGATTCAGGGGGAACAAGTCAAAATCCCGAGTCAAGTTCAGGTAATGCAGATAATCAATCAAGGAACTGGAGCTACAAGGGCTCTCATCCTTTTTACAATGTCATAGGAAGTTTGACAGATGGAATTCAAACTCGAAGGAGTTTAAACAACTTTTGCTCATTCTACTCCTTTCTCTTCACCATTGAACCTTCAAATATTAAGGAAGCTCTCGCAAAACCAGCCTGGATAGTTGCCATGCAGGAAGAACTCCAGCAATTTGAAAGAAACAAAGTTTGGCATCTTGTTCCTCGACCTAAGGACAGATCAGACATTGGAACCAGATGGGTATTCAGAAATAAATTGGACGACACTGGAGTCATTGTACGAAATAAGGCCAGATTAGTGGTTCAAGGATACAACCAACAGGAAGGGATCGATTATGATGAAACCTTTGCTCCTCTTGCTCGTCTTGAGGCAATAAGACTACTTATTGCATTTGCCGCACATAAAGGAATGAAGCTATTTCAGATGGACGTTAAGACTGCCTTTTTTAATGGTTATCTCCAAGAGGAAGTATTTGTTGAACAACCTCCTGGATTTCCTGACAGCAAACTCAAGGATCATGTATTCAAATTGGACAAAGCTCTTTATGGTCTAAAACAAGCACCTAGAGCATGGTACGACAGATTATCAAAGTTCCTATTGGAAAGTGGATACAAGAGAGGTTCTGTGGATAAAACCTTATTTCTTAAGAGCGAGAACTCAGATCTACTAGTCGTTCAGATCTATGTTGACGATATTATTTTTGGCTCAACTAACAAAAAGTTGTGCAAATACTTCTCTGAGTTGATGACTTCTGAATTCGAGATGAGTATGATGGGAGAACTAAAGTTCTTCCTTGGACTTCAAATACAACAAACTGAAGAAGGAATCAAAGTTCATCAACAAAAATACGTCAAGGAGTTGCTAAAGAAATTCGGCATGGAAACCTCTCACGCAATGCCTACTCCAATAGTCACAGATAAGAAGCTAACCAAAGACGAAGATGGTAAGTCTGTAGACGAACCAACTTACCGAGGTATGATTGGCTCACTTCTTTATCTTACTGCAAGTCGTCTAGATATAATGTTTAGTGTCTGTGTCTGTGCGAGATTCCAATCTGCACCAAAAGAATCGCACATGATTGCGGTTAAGAGAATACTAAGATACCTAATCGGAACTTCAAAGTTATATCTATGGTATCCTATGATATGGACTGTAACTTAACCTAGTAGGATATTCAGATGCGGATTATGCAGGATGTTCATTAGACAGAAAAAGTACCTCCGGACTTGCTACCTTTGTAGGTCCATGTATAATATCTTGGAGATCCAAGAAACAAAATTTTGTCGCTCTCTCAACTGCCGTAGCAGAATATATTGCAGCCGCATTGGTCTGTTCTCAACTCTTATGGTTAAAGCAACAGTTACATGATTATGGTGTTGATGTAGGATGTGTGCCTATTATGTGTGATAATACGAGTGCTATAATTATATCTAAAAACCCAGCCCAGCACTCAAGAACTAAGCATATTGAAATTAGATACCACTTTCTACGAGACCATGTTGAAAACAAAAATATAAAATTGGAATTTTGTAGTACGGAAAAACAATGGGCAGATATCTTCACTAAACCATTAGCTAGAGAACGTTTTGAGACTTTGCGATTGGAAATTGGTTTAATCGGTGGCACCTAATCGAATCTTAAAAGCAAAAATAACCCAATGATTGACTACGGTTAAGATGAGATTATATGACTGTGTCCGTATACTCCGCTGCATGTGTATGTGTGTATTCGATGAAAAATTGTGTGCACATATTTATGTTATGCGATTCATATATGCGTGTGTGCACAACCGACTCTCACTATAATAATATGACACATATTACAATTCACCTTATAATATATATAGCTATACATATTATTATTAATAAATATTATCTAAATAAAAAAAAAGAGAAAAGACTTACCTTACACGGGAACCACGTGAACCTACCCCACTACCTTCACCATTACCTCCCACGTGTCCCTATACCCTAGCCCCCACACTTTTACCCAACTACCTACATTTACCATTACCACTCCCTCTACTTACCTCACTACCCTCATTATTACCGTCCCTAAATTCCATTACCAAAAATTCCACACCAAAACCTCGAAAATTACTAAATCCAAACCTCCATTAAATCCGACCACCACCATCATTCACCACAAAGAAGATGCCTCCCTCCCGTGCAACCCGTTCTCAGAATAAGAAACAGAACCCACCATCTCCACCTTCACCTACGCCGTCACCTCCACCGTCCCCGACACCCATCTCAGTCTCTGTTCCACCAAATGACACCGGAAAACGTCGAAAATTGAATCGTGACTCTCCTAATGTCGCTGAAAACCTACCGGAGTTCGGTTTTTCAAAAAGCCCCCGTCCTCTGTTCCGTGAATGTTACTTGGAAGCAACAAAAGAGGGGTTAGAGCGTGTTCGAATGACAAAAAAATGAAGGTATGCTTATTGACCGTCTTCTCCCTTACTCGATTCATGCGGGTCATTTTTATCCTAAGTCTTGGGTAGAAGGGTCGAAATCTCTTGGTTTCTTTAAGAATTTCTTGGAGTTTCAGGGGTGGGATTATATTAGCAATTTTTCGGGTTTAGTCTTTCCTATTGAAGTCATTCAGTTCTTTACTTCTGTGAAATCTTGTGAAAATAGTTTGAGGGCTGTTGTGAATGGTCGGGATGTTGAGGTGTCGTTGGCCGAAATTTGTGAAATCTTTCGTCTTGATCAAGATGGACTTGATCTTGACACTCGTAAAGAATGGGGTGCTATGACCCGAGAACAATAGATGACCATTAAGACGTATTTTGATGAAAATGCTACCGAAGTGACTCCACTCTTAACAAATTCTTTTTCTGCAAAATTGAAATTATTTGTCAACTTTCTTTGGAATACTGTGTTGCCGAGAAGGGGCGGTCATGACAAATTGTCAAGCATTGAGGCTATTGTGTTGTATAACTGGTTTGAGGGGACTAAAATCAATCTTGCTTTCTTAATGTGTTGTAAGATTTGTCAAATATCATCCGTCTTAACTAAAGAGAAGGTGAGTTTCACACTCGACATTCCTTATGGAATGTGGGTGTCGGAAATTTTATTCAAAAAGGGTGTTGTTGATGATGCGAATTATGGGGTTGTGCCAAGGGATAGTATGTGTGATAGGTTGCTCAAACTTTGGGTATTTCGTTTGACGGGGTGGATTTATCGTTTGGAAAGAGTGTTGATGAGGAACCAAAGTCGTGTCCTTCTCCGTTGTTTGAGGGCTTGGAGGCAAAGATGGATCAAATTCTTGGATTGTGCCAAGTAAAACAAGAAAAAGAGAGTGAGGGAATGTGGGTGTCGGAAATTTTATTCAAAAAGGGTGTTGTTGATGATGCGAATTATGGGGTTGTGCCAAGGGATAGGATGTGTGATAAGTTGCTCAAACTTTGGGTATTTCGTTTGACGGGGTGGATTTATCGTTTAGAAAGAGTGTTGATGAGGAACCAAAGTCGTGTCCTTCTCCGTTGTTTGAGGGCTTGGAGGCAAAGATGGATCAAATTCTTGGATTATGCCAAGTAAAACAAGAAAAAGAGAGTGAGGGTGCTACTGGAAGTCGTGGGAATTCAGGTCTTGAGGAGTTGCTACAGGCATGGATGACAAAGGTAGACAAACGGCTCCACAAGGTTGGCTCAGAGGTCTCTGTGTTATGTAATGAGCTGTTGGTAATTAGTGACCGTCTTTCCTTTTTGACCACTCAAGGAGGGGCGATGGTACGAGACCATGGGTTGCTAAGGAAAGATGCGAGCGAAGCCCTCGAAGCGGTTAAGGCTCTCTCAATGAAGGTTCTAAATTTCGAGATTGCTCTTAATGCTCAAGGTCGCAATATTAGTAGTTGTTTGGACCGATTGGAGACCCTCGAATTCCGTACCCGACCAGAATATGTTAGCCCGTATGCCAAGGCTCCTGCTTTCGTATTATGGTTCGTTTTCGGATTATTTTGCGGTGTTGTTGGATAAGTCCGGGATGGGCTTAAGTAAACCTTTTATCCGTGTTTGACCCAAACTTAAACTCTATCCTACTCTTGTGTGAATCCGAGGCCCATTACAACTTTTTGCCTCCTCGGTTCACAATCCTTTTGCTTGTGGCCCAATATTTCTTTGCTTACTTTGCTTGGCCCATTATGACTTTAATTCTCTAAGCCGGCCCAATTTTTTTCCTTGTGTATATTCGGCGCAGTGGCTTAATACTTTCGGTTGGTTGTGTATATTTTTAACATTCGTATGTGATTGTATGAAATTGTGTGTGTTCGTATCTTTTGACTCGTATTGCATGCTTGCTTATGTTTCGTAGTATATTATTCTAGTCGTTTTATGTCTTTGTTCTCATCTTTTTGATGATGTCAAGAGGGGGAAAATATGCGACTTAGATTAGAATTTGCCTACGCTTGCTCCTTGTCGTAATTCATTGTCTCTTAGGGTTCTTAAAGCATATGGGTTAGATAAAAGATAGAAACTCTAAGTCGATCTATGCTATGAAAGACCCTTATTATATTGAGGGGGAACTAGAATGTTGAATGATTATATGCCTCTGTAATGTAGTTCTAGTCTTTGACTACTCGTTTTTCCTTGTATATTTTTCCAAGTGATATATACAACTCACATTTACACAAAAAAAAAAGACACAAATCTAAGAAAGACTAAAGTTATACTTTTCAATTATGACTTTATAGCTATATATATTATATACTCGTGCGTATAATCGTGTGCTAAGTGTACAGAATATTAGTTTAAAGGATCTCATCAATCAAGTACAAAAGATTCAAGAATATTAGTCAATGGATTGACTAAAGTCGAAGATTGAAAGTAGATCACAAGTGCTTAATGAACTAAAGTTATACTTTTCAATTATGACTTTAGTATGAGATTGGTTTAAGTTATAGCTCGTAGCTATAACTCCATAAAGAAGAAATGATCGAAATATGTGTGATGGTTGAAACGATTTTGTTCTCCTAAAGTCGTCGTGTTTAATTAGTGGATAATTGATATTCTAATATTATGGAATTGTTGATCTTAATAGGTTAAAATAAAATATCTAATAGTTAAAAAGAAATAAATAAATATCTTATGAGTTAATTATTTATTTCTAATAAACTAAGGATTTTTATTTAACTTTTGTCAAGATAATATAATCTAAGTATTGTTTGATACGGTTTAGGAAAACGTGTACCATGACACGTTCCAAGATCGTGTAGGGTGGATTAAATAAATAAATATGTATTTATTTAGATATCCTAAAACAATCTAGATTATGTTATGGAATATAATTTATTATATTTTGACAAGATTTAGGAAGTTTGTTTTAATAAGGATGCTATTTGTTTATTATATAAAGATCTTTCCTAAATATGAATTAGGAAATAGATTCCTTGTATAATACCTAAAGTATCTTATTAAATATTTCCTAAATACATTAAGATTAGATTTATGGTAGTATTACTAAAAGACTAGAATTCTAGTTTAAGTAATATTCCTAAATCAACTAGGGTTCAAATTACCTAGATATATTTCCATATAAATAGGATACTTGTAACACATTAATTGATACGAAATCACACACACATATTCACGCAAATTGAGAGAGAAACTGCCGATCATAATTCTTCAAGAATCGAGCTTAAAATTGTCATATTCGTTTCAAGATTCAAGTGCTCCAGCATTGATCTTATTCAAGATTGTGACTTAGAAGAAACATTGAAGACTTATCTTATTAACGTAAGATAGATCGAGTATTTCACGGTACTCATTGTAAGCAAGTATTTAACGGTACTTCTCGTAGCTAGATATTGAACGGTATCAAGATAGAGTTACAACTAACATCAAAGTTGTACTAGTAGGGTTGATAAAATTGTAATCCGGAGTCGGTACTAATTTTATTAATCGAGAATAGTGGACGTAGGTTTCAAATTGTGAAACTGAACCACTTCAAAAATATCGTGTCTCTATTTATTACTTGCTCTACTCAACGATCATCATACAAAACGCACACACAGAAGAAGATTTTAAAAAGAAGGCATACTCAATTTAAACCCTCCTTCTTGAGTATATCATATCAATAGACTCTTCAATGACTATGAAATCTAGCAAATGGATGTGAAAACCGCCTTCTTAAACGGTTATTTAGAGGAGGACTTGTTCATGGTACAACCCGAATGTTTCACCGATCCTAAGAATCCTAAGAAAGTATGCAAGCTTAAGCGTTCCATTTATGGACTTAAGCAAGCTTCTCGGAGTTGGAATCATCGTTTCGACCTAGTGATAAAAGAGAATGGTTTCATTCGATCGGTCGAAGAACCATGATTATATATCAAGTTGAGTGGGAGCAAGATCGTCTTCCTGATGTTTTATGTCGATGGCATACTCTTGATCGGGAATGACATCCCTCTCTTATGTTCGGTTAAAATATGGTTGAAGAACCATTTCCAGATGAAATATCTGGCACTACTAGAAAAATCATAATAGACATCAATTAATATGCATCAGATATTTTAAAAAATATGATGCATATATATATATACATCAGTTATTTCGAAAAATCTGATGTCTATTCTTTTATATAGACATCTGACTTTAGAAAAACCTATGCCTATTTTAGTGTGCACTTTTTAATTTATATTATATACATCAGATTTGGTAAAACCCATGTATAAATAACCAAAATTATTGGCGGTAGCATTAGTAAATATTTCGCGGTATAGGATTATTATTAGTAAAAATTAATATTTGACATTATTATTATTTCAATCCCCAAATTAATTTTTGCAATCCCTAGCTCTAGCTTCTTCTCCGTCCAACACAATCAAAGTAAACTTACAGTAGTATACAACTTCCTTCGTCATCTCGTCCATCGTCAACAACTCGTGCGGCTTCATCTCATCCATCACAGACGACGGTCCTCGCTCGGCTTCTCATATCTCGGCTGCTCCATTATCGGTACATGTTAACTATTCTATATGCTACTTATCTTAATTTGGGATTTTTTCTGATTGGGTTTTAATTTGATTTGTATTTCAATTTTCAGTTGTGACATTCAATTATTTCATTCATATTGCTTAGTTCTATTCAAATTTTTCTGATTGAGTTTAATAGTATTGGATTGGTGCTTGGATATATGATTTTCTGATTGAGTTTAATAGGAATAGAATATATGTATAACAAGTTGTAAGTAATGGTAAGTGGGAAGGGTACCGTCAAGTTAATGGAGTGCAAGCGTGTAGCTGTGCAAGTCTATGGATATTGGAAGTTTGGAACCCATATTCTCTTTTCAAACGTAGAATTTTCAAGATTATGCTGAGTGTGGAGGAACTTTTAGGCGGATTAGTAGAGTAGATTGCTGAATAGGATCTGGTGCAGACCTTAACTGTGATGGGCTGTAGCAGATCAGTGGGGAGTGGTGACTGATTCCCACTGGACTGGTACAGTAGTTGCAGGAATTTGGATGTTGCAGGGCTGACTGGCAGATGCTAAGGTCTGGTTGGGGCTGTAAATGCAGCGCAATTTCAGATCAGTGGCAGTCTGATTTTATGTTTATGCCCAGGAAATATGGGTTGGCGAAAGTGGCTAATCCAAATGGGAAAGCCCTTGTTTAGGCGATGGACAGGCTGAGTGTCGGGGTTCATCCAACCAATGGGAGATGCGATCAGCTGCTATAAAAGAAATTCATAATTATATGAATCTTTGTTTTGGGCTGTAATATAAGTAAGTAGCAAGCAGGGATTTACCCTTTTCATTTGATTAAAGAAAGTAGGGAGGTAAGAAAGCGGTAAAGAAGAAATGAGCTAGAGAAAGACTTGTGCCACGCACGCTCGAGAAAAAGTGTCCAATGACGTTGTATCCGAACTATATAGCAAGGTTTTAGCAAGTATAGGAGCCAGCTTAGGAGCTGCTTTCTTTAACTTTAAATAAATATGACCCTCTTTCTTGGTTTGTAAAGGTTATCCCAATATCCTATCCTATAAGTCAGGGCGTTTTAAAAGAACTTAGCTAGTTCAAAGCCCACTTCTTTATGTTAGTATCGTATATTCACGTTAATATGGAAAAAGCTAGTAAAGGGAGATGCTAGTCAGTAACCAACTTACCTTACTCCTCTTTCTTATTAACCTCTTTCTGCGGTTGAGCAAATAAGCAGCAGAAGTTTTGTCAGGAGCTGCCTTTCTTTAACGAAAAATCTTGTTCAATTAGATTTTCTATTATATACCTATATCCCTTTGCCTGCTCCACATACTACTGCTACTACATCACTCAGTACAACAAAATGACACTTGCGCCACGATTTATGTCACGGGAATTCATAATTCGTGACCTAAAATTGCTTAGTCACGGGAAAAAAAGTCCCCTTCCTTCAAAATTAATTGGTAAAAAAATTTATGTCACGGGAAAATATATCCGTGACAAATAATTGTTTTTAGTCACGAATTAAGCCATGACCGTGGCTAACAAATGCATTTAGTCACGCATCAAGTCACGAACGTGGCTAATAATTATTTTTAGCCACAATGTCGTGGCTAATTATGATTTATTGTCACATGTAAGTTAACCGTGACTAATTAGTGTGTTTAGCCACACTGAATTCTTAACGTGGCTAATTATGATTTATTGTCACAGCTAAATTATCCGTGACTATATTGCTCTTAGCCACACACTGAATTCTTACCGTGTCTAATTGTGATTTATTGTCACAAGTAAATTACCCGTGACTAATTATTGCTCTTAGCTACGCACTGGATTTTTACCGTGACTAATATTTTTGATTTGATAACAAATAATAGTACAAAATTATTAGTGCAACATGGTGTGTACTGTGACATCAAGATGATTGCGCCGTATTATTGCGAGATGTGAACAATATTCTTACTTAATGTTCTTCACTATTGACGTAAATGATCTTATTATGATTATTCTTATTATTCGATTTAGTCTGTCACAAGTAAGAATTTGTGCAATTTATTATGATTATTCTTATTAATACTACTGACTTGAAAATGAATATGATTATATGAATAAATGATTGTTGTTTAACAATTTATTTTGCTTTATTTTCGTTGAATGCAACTTTACTTTAAGTATACGTTTAATTATGTAATGACAATTTTGTAATTTCAAAGCTACTTACCAGTTACTCAATTTATAAAATTGCGCAACAAGCCCGACAAAAAACACTACAACAAATTGACACTTGCGCCACGATTTATGCCACGAGAATTTATAATTCGTGGCTAAATTTTGTTTAGCCACGGAAAAATTTTATTCACTATTTTAGAAAAACTTTATGCCATGGGAAAATTTTTCCCGTGGCAAAAAGTCAATTGCGCCACAATTTAGGTTACAGTCATGGCTAATAATTATTTTTGCCACGAACAATAATGTCACACCCATGGCAAATATATATTTATAATTCTTTTTTTGTTAAATTTATAATATTGAATAACTTTATTTAGAGACCGCATCACATTTAAAGAGAAAGTATGTCCAATTAAATAATTAACTTATTAACACCTATCATTGAGAAGTCTGAAACTAATATATTGTTAAATAAGCTTTTCATTAGAAAATTGATTTACTACTTTATTTGTAAAATATTTCTACAAGAACTTGAATTCGAGATGTTAAATTGGAAAAAAAATTGGGAAGTTTTTAAGGAGGAAAAAAAAGACAATTAGATTTAAAATATGATTAAATAAAAAAAAAAGTAGTCTAAAAAATTAAATTGAAAATGATTTCCAACAAATCATTGAATAAAATGGAAAAAAACATATTGATAAAATAACCGATATAAAAAAATCACTATAGAAAAATATTTTAATTATTGAAAATGAGCGTATCACACCGAAAAGTAAAATGGAAATTAAAATAATAAATTTACATGTGTTAGTAATGTGAAATTTTGTTGACAAAAAGAAATATCAAGAATAATGAAAAGAAATCAATTTAGAGAAAACAAAAATTTATACGATATTTTCTGTGTTTTTTTGGCAAAAACTGATATTTTTCGAGTAAATAATGTCTTGGTCATTTATTTTAGTAATAAAACTCGGTCATTGATACCTATATGTAATCATTATTCAAAAGTGATCATTACTTAGTAAAAAGTGATTAAACTTTTTGTTACAAATACGACGATCTTACAAATAGTATTTGTGTGGAAAAATATATGAAAAAATGGATAAAAGAAAAATAAAATAAAATTGCCGACAAATGAAAAAAAACTAAAATAAAATGTATTAGGGAAAAAAATATAAGGAAAATGTGATTAAATAGTTTGGAGAAAATGGTTTTGTTGACTCGGGAAAAAAATGACCCGAGCATCATTAGTCGTGAGGTCAACATTGAAAACTCGAGTAATTTGAGAAAAATAATATTTTTTTTCGCAAAAATATGTAAATCATTTAATATTTATTCGCAAAAATAATAGTGAAGGTAATTTAGGAAAAAAGGAATATAATTTAAAAAGGTTTCAAAGTGTTAACTATATCAACAAGCTTAAGTTTCATTTTCGGTAGCTCATCATAAGAACTCCACTGTTAAGTGTGCTCAGGTGAGAGTAGTCTTGGGATGAGTGACCTCATGGGGAGGATATATGATTCGCAAAAGTGAATGACTTGTGATTGTAAGTAACGAGTTGAGATAACTAACCAAGCAAGGATTAAAACTTGACAAAATCCCATATGTAACCAAATGTGTTTGATAGTGTGGTGGTCGCTCACCTCATCCCTTAACCCTGAGGTCAGGGGTTCGACTCCTACCCATAGGAATGAAGCAAATCTTTGGCAAGCAGTTTACCTCTTCGTGAGAGAGCCCGCGGGGAGGGGATTATACACCGTTGTCGATACGGTGGACACCCCGGTTTAGACCGAAAAAAAAAGATTCCATAAATGAAAATATTTTCATTATACGTAAAAAATAATATATTACATTTTGTTTATTTATTTTTTATTTTTTTGTTTGTCACGGGAATAATTTTGGTCACGAGAATTAATTTTTGGTCACGGGAATTATTAGCCACGTGAGAATCTGTGACTAAAAATATAATTTTAGCCACGTTAATGTTTTTCCCGTGACTATCTGTTAGCCACGACCACTTGGGTCACGGAAGGTATTTCTGTGACAAAGAGCTTTAGCCACGGGAAATTAGTACTTGCGCCACGAATTTAGTCGTGGCCCAAGTGCTTAATTGTAGTAGTGACTGCCTGTACTCCCATTTTGTTTTCCTGCCTCTTTGGTCTGTATATGTTGTTGCCCGTTGTTTCCTATTCTATTGTACAGCTACTACGTTGGCTTCTTACTTCTTTCTGCACTCAGTTTTACTTACACTACTGCACTCTACTGCTAGTATTTACTCTTGTTTGTATTCAGTGAATTTACTCATGGATTCTTAGTATTTACTCCTGTTTGTATTCAGTGAATTTAAGCAGTTGGTAAATATTGGTCAAATTACGAGGCATTAAACGATTTCTTCTTTGTTTATTTTCAGTTTTTTTGTTGAAACTTTAGACTCAGGCAGTAAGATATTCTGTGTACTGTGTAGTGTGTACTGTACTAAAGAATGGTTTGCTAAAACTTGATCTAAATACCCTAAATAAAACATAAAATAACTTAATGTAGAGTAAATCTTACTGTCTTGAATTAATTGTTGTAAAAAAATTTGCTCATGTATTTGAGATATAAATGACATATTGTTCATCATTGATCTTCTTTTATGTTTCTTCTACAATCATCTGCCACCCCACCCTCATCGACACAAATCAAGTTTTATTTGAATGAGGTGCAGTATTAATCTCCAGAGCCATATCACTTTTATCATTTGGAAGTGCTGGCTCGTTTGTTATGCAGTCCAGACCAACCAATACCATATCATACTATACTTTATTCTGTATGATTATCTTGCATGTTGAGAACAGGTGATGACCTAAAATCATATATTTCTTACCATCTGATCTCCTTCTTTTCAGACCGATGTCTACTATCTTATAACTCTGGCTTCAAGTTCCCTATGGAAAGGAAAATGTAAACACTTATTGTGGCATTTAAGATATGCCTATTTGGACTATACTTCATATTTGATATTAACTATACTTCGTATTTGATATTCGAAGCGTTATAAGAGCTAGATTCGGCATCCAAAAGACACACTGGATAAGTACTTTTTTAAGTATAATTGCTAGCAACCTATTTGGACTGTAAATAAGAAACATGTACGTTCAGTTTCTGTCAGTTTTAGAACAGCTAGATTGTTATTATATGTACTGACACTGAACTGTTATATATGCAGGTATTGCAGATGATGTTGCCATATATATCTCTAAATGGATGAATAAAGGAAAGAAACAAATTTATTTGGCTCCGTATTACCACGAGTAAGTCTTTCAGATATCCCTATGCTAAGGATTCTAAATTAAAGAAAACGAAAGCAAAGGAGATCCCATTCTAGTGGATAAGTGCGAGAAAACTCTCTTTACTTTCTGTTAGAGGAAAAGCCTTTTTTTTTGTTAAAGGCCCTATACCTGCCTTTCCTTTCTCTATATTCTAGAATTTCAAAGCATCTTGCAAACCCGGAAAGCCAGTTGGGTCGGTTTTTCAGATTTTTGATTTTTGATTTTCAGATTTTTGGTTTTAATATACCTGCCTAACCTAGCTATTAGGTTTTCCTATACCTGCCTTTCTTTTCCTTTCTCTATATTCTATACCTGCCTAGCTATTAGGTTTTTCAGATTTTTGATTTTAATATTGCAGGAATCATTGGATTCTTGCCATAATAGATATTGTAGAACGCAATCAAGTTTATTAGTGTGATCCAATAGGAAACCCAGAGATTCCAATATTTAAGACATTACTTAATACGTGAGCTCATTTTAATTGCGATTAATTGTTATCAATGTTCATTGAAACACCACTTACGCCGTTTATATAATAACTTTTTCCCCCAAAATGTACCAATGTCATAGGTCTATAAGAGTCTATGGCTATGAAGGGGGCAGAAGGAAGTCTAGTAAAATGCCGCAATGGACAAAGCTGGATGTAAGTATTTGTTGTGTTTTCAAAATAAATTCTATGACTTGGCTCCACCATGAAATTATTGCATAGACTTTGTTTAATATTATGTTAGAAATTAACGTGCCATTTGTACTCAATCATGTCATGTTTTAGTGTGCCCGTCAACCAGGTACAACAGAATGTGGTTACTACATCATGCGATACATGGTTGAGATCGTCACTAGTCCTTACTCAATCGGTTCTCTAAGCGAGGTAATTTTTTTCTTTTTCGTTCATTATTCGGAGTAAGTATTTGTAGTTTGTTGATAGTCTTAACATGCAGCTTTTATTCGAAGTAAGTATTTTTCTTAACATGCAGCTTTTTCAAGATACAACATTATATTCACAAGACGAAATCGACGAGGTTCGCGACTTATGGGCGGATTATTTTCTGAATAATTAGTAATATAGTGTACTATTTTGTCGGATGATTGGTTTGGTTATATTATATTACGTACGTATACACCATATTTTGTGACTTACATTTGGTGGCTTTTGATATTATTCAATGCTAGGATAGTGGTTTTTGCGTATGTACGACTTAATGTATTGGTCATGGATGTATTTGGTGACAACGGATTTTGGATAATGCTTGTGATTTTTGCATAGTTGATGAATTGTTGGGCTGGTTGATTATATTAAACCGGCTTATTAAGCTTTTTTTAAAAACACG
This sequence comes from Silene conica, assembly GCA_029255685.2. Classification (NCBI taxonomy): domain Eukaryota; kingdom Viridiplantae; phylum Streptophyta; class Magnoliopsida; order Caryophyllales; family Caryophyllaceae; genus Silene; species Silene conica. The sequence continues at coordinate 50,451,617 of CM055316.2, forward strand.
AAAATAAAGAATATGCATCGGATTTTTAAAAACCTGATGTCTAAAAGAGAGAATAGACATCAGTGTTTAGTAGAAAACTGATGCATATTTGACGAATAGACATCAGAGAAATTAAACCGATGTATAACAAAAGTAATAGACATCGGATTTTACTAGAAAGCCGATGCATATCCGCGATATAGACATCGGATTTTACGAGAAAACCGATGCATATTCTCAAAATAGACATCGGTTTTAAAACCGATGTATATGTGTAAAAGTATATACATGTGTAGACTGTGCATCAGTTGTAAATCTGATGCATATTGACGAAAAAGTCCGATGTCTATTACGATTTTTCTAGTAGTGTGGGTGAGGCACAGTGTATTTTGGGGATCCGTATTTATAGAGATAGATCGCGACGGATGTTATCCCTGAGTCGGGAGTCTTATATAGATAAAATTATTGACAGATTCAGCATGACCAACTCCAAGAAGGGGTTGTTTCCGATGATCTCGGGGGTGCATTTGAGTAAGACTCAGGCACCTAAGACACCGGAAGAGGTCGACCACATGAGTCGTATTCCTTACGCGTCAGCTATAGGATCGATCATGTATGCCATGATATGCACACGTCCCGACGTGGCATATCCTTTGAGTATGACAAGTCGGTACCAAGGCAATCCAGGTGAATAACACTGGATGGATGTGAAAAACATTCTAAAGTACCTACGGAGGACTAAAGATTGGGTATTGACTTATGGTCGAGGCATTGAGCTTTGCGCAAACGGTTACGCAGATGCTAGCTTCCAAACGGATCGAGATTATTCGAAATCTCAGTCTGGATTCGTTTTACTCTTAATAACGCTGCTGTCAGTTGGAAAAGCTCCAAGTAGAGTGTTATTGCAGATTCTACAACTGAGTCCGAGTACTATGCCGCTTCAGAAGCTACAAAGGAAGCTATATGGATGCGTCAGTTCTTACAAGGACTAACTGTAGTTCCTAGTTTGAATGACCCAATCACCATCTATTGTGATAATAGAGGTGCAATCTTCCAGGCTAAGGAGCCTAAGTCTAGCAACAAACCAAAACATGTATTGCGAAAAGCTCACCTGATATGAGACTACGTGGAGCAAAAGGAGATAGTGATAGACAAGATTGCGACAGATGACAATATCACAGATCCTCTCACTAAGCCATTAAGATATGATAAGCATGAAGGGCACGTTATTTCAATGGGAATTAAACGTGTTCCTGAATTGTAATAGTACTTTTATGGATTGGATATTGTATCTGTTTCATATACTATTTATTACACCATGGATTTTGTTTTCATTTTTTGTTTTTCATTTGGATTGTACATACAACGTTGAACACCACAAAGTGAACTGAATTACATTATATTTGTTTTGGTCTGTAATCGCCTACGTGAGCTGATAACTCTGGCAATTTTTTTGTGACGTCGATTGATGGTGGGTTCAATAAACCATAAGTCAAACAATTGACTAATTGATCACAAATACGAGATTATAAGGATAACTCGTAGGACATTTCGTGACGACGCAATGGAGTCCTAAATGTTACAGAACATTCGGTGTGTAACACCCCCATTTACCTAGGAGCCTGAACTAGGTCTTCCAGAGTAAATAGGACCGTTACCATCCTGGATAAACCAGGGTAGTAGATATTCACAGTGAAGGAAACACAGTACTTTAAATAAAAATGATTAAACTGATAACTATTACAAGACATAGTCCAAAAGACTTCCAAAACAACTGAAATAAAATGAATGTTCAACTATGAAAAAGCTAAGTGATCTAGTAGCTAGGTAGGTCTAGTCCATGTCTCTCTTCCATGCCCAGTCCTAGTCCACCTGTCTCTGACCTGAAAGATCTACTCCCCATTCCGGATCATTGTAGGTGAACACGAATACACGGTCAACCTCGCGGTTGAGTAGGATAACACAATAATAAGTAATGCAACGTATAATGATATGCAAATGCTTATGACATGCTCGAGCTCAAACAAAATCTCATTCTCATACCCTTGCACCAAGCCATACCGAACCTCCCGGCAGACTATACTCGGTCGTCACCGAACACTAGCTCAACAGCTGATAAGACACCAGGCCTGGTCTACAGAACCACCCTGGGCTTTACATCAGAAAATTATCTAATCCATATCCTACCCAGTAACCAATGCATGTGTCATGCTTATGAATGCAACACTAAAATAAATCAATATCATGCTCAGAACTCATCCTTGCATTTATCACTTACAATGCACATCCACACATAACTCAATACAGATTAAACACCAGTGTAACCTACCTGTATAGCAAGTCCCTCTAGAAGTATTCCACCTCGAATTGCGTTCCTATAAATTATTATTCATATCAATTCCTACTCATACAAACAATGCTACTAAAATTACTTGATCACGTTCCTAACTGGTATACCTATAACACATTGTGAAAACATCCACATACAACATGCCCATAACATACAATTATTATATACTAATTATAACTTACTATATATAGACTTATCAAAAACATAGGGCTTACTAAATATAGTAATTACTAAAAATAGCATATGATCAATTAAATGACTAACACCCAAATCAATATCACAACAATATAATTACAAATAGCTACACAACAATAATTAGACTAAATTACTAAAACATGATTTATACCACTAATAATATCACTAACCCGAATTACCAACTCTTAAGAACATCCTTAGTAAAAATTAAAAATAAACAATTACCAACGCTGCTTTTATTTTTTCTCGCCTTAGTTTTGCTATTGCTAAGGGAGTGGGCGCCCAACTAGTTTCGCGGGTCCCCACAAATTTCATATAATTTTTCCAGTATTTTTAATAAAAGTTCTCCTTCCATAAAAAAAAAAGAAATAATAATAATAATAATAATAATAATAATAATAATAATAATAATAATAATAATAATAATGATAACCATGATAAATAATAATGATGATGATTATCAAGCTAATGACTACGCACCACCAAAACCCAATTGAAACATGCGAAAAGAAAACACGACACACGAACAGACCGTACTTATAACCCGCCGACAGCCTTGACAACCACCACTACCAACACCCACTGAAGCCCCTGGCCTCCCCACTGGCACCACCAGGCTCGCCCCTGAGCGGTGGTGATCCCAGGGAGGAGGTCAGTGGCCATCATCAGCCACACACGCCACCAAACAGACGTGCAGAAACAGCCACACCACTACAGCACTCGTTTTTACGGTTTTTGGTAGCAAAACAAATCCCGCTTTAAAACACCCTGCAACCACTACGAACCACCACAAAAACCGCCAACACCGACTTCATACTACCACTTAATAATCTACCATTACATCTAAGGCGATTGTAAACAAAACTGGAATGAGATTCAGCGTAAAAGATCGAGTTCAGAGACTGTTCAGAAACAGCCAGGCCACGACCCACTGTTAGTACCACCCCTGTTCGAACCCTGCTTTATCACCACTATGACACACCGATAGCCACCACAAAAAGCACCCTACGTTCCCCCTGACTGCACTCATTCAAACAACCCAAACACCCATGCCAGACACGTACACATAAGGACTCGAATTCAATTAAAACATTCATACATAAAACGGAATTCTGGAAAAAACGATTAACATATTCTGACACTACCACTACACCACCACCTCCGGCGGTCACGTACAGCCAACGATGACTCATATGGGATCCAACAACAATTATTATACATCCAAGATTAAAAAGCATGCGAAAACAGAAACTACAAACACATATACATGATGAACGATTCAATTGAAAATGACTGCAACCAGGAAAAAACGAGAAAACATTGTGAGCATACCTCCTTGCCCTTGCCAACGACCACCCCTAGGACCCTCTGACCACCGTGTCAACCCTTCTTTTGAAAACTCAGATGTGGCGGCTGTTGATGTGTGTGAGTGAGTAAGAGTCGTTTAGGTCAGAATAGGGTTTAGTTTGGGTGTTTATATAGGGGGGCAGTCAGGTGTTTCTGAAATTCTAATTTCAGATTTGCTATTGTGTTTGTGGGCTGTGTTTATGCACGCAAACCTAGGCCCATACGCATGATTTTCCGTGTATGGGTCAGCATCTCACGCACCCCAATATCCAAATAATGTAACTAGGACTCGGTTTTGTTAAACACTCACACTTACGACTCGAAAACACAACCCATAAAACACCTCGTTCAACAATATACTATCGCTTTTATTATAACCCATCGACATCGACATCCAAATAAAATTAAGATAAATAAATAAAACGAAATAAAATAAATAAAAATACGGAGTATTACAGTCTTCCCCCCTTAACATGAACTTCGTCCCGAGGTTCACCAGCCCAAGGTCAACACAACTGATCAATAAAGTATGCAGCGAACACAGAAAGTGACACCATATAACATTAGAAGCTAATAAAAGTACTTTAAAACATGAATTGTCACATTCTACCCTCCTAAAAAAAAGGTTACGTCCTCGTAACATACCTCAACTAAACAGCTCCAGATACTTTTCCCTCATCGAAACCTCAGTCTCCCAAGTAGGTTCCTCGACATTATGATTTGTCCATAATACTTTGACAAGCGTGGTCTCCCCATTCCTGGTTTTCCGCACCTTCCTGTCAACTATTTCCTTGGGTCTCTCCTCGTAGGTCAACTGCTCATCGACCTCGATGACCTCATGGTCAAGGATATGCGAAGGGTCACTGATATATCTCCTCAGTTGTGAAACATGAAACACATTATGCACTCTGGATAACGCTGGTGGTAGAGCTAATCGATAGGCTACCTCACCAACTCGTTCCAAAATCTCGAATGGCCCAATGAACTTTTGACTCAACTTGCCCTTCTTGCCAAACCTCATCACTCCTCTCATAGGTGACACCTTTAGTAAAACTTCCTCTCCCGCCTCGAATGTGATGTCACTCCTTTTTAGATCAGCATAACTTTTCTGTCTATCTTGGGCCGCTCTCATTTTCTGTCGAATTACCTAGACCTGAGCTATCATCTCCTGAATCATCTCAGGTCCCAAAGTTACCGCATCAGCTCGATCATCCCAACAAACTGGACTCCTAAACTTCCGTCCATACAACGCCTCAAAAGGAGTCATCCCAATGCTAGCGTGGCAGCTGTTGTTGTACGAGAAATCTATCAAATCAAGTCTGTCCTCCCACGATCCTCCAAACTCTAGCACACAAGCCCTCAGCATATCCTCCAAAGTCTGGATAGTTCTCTTCGTCTGACCGTCTGTCGCCGGGTGAAATGTTGTACTCATCTTCAAGGTAGTACCCATCAATGACTGTAACTCTTGCCAAAACATAGAGATGAACCTGGAATCACGATCAGAAACAATATCCTTGGGCACCCCATGTAGCTTCACCACATACTTGATGTAAGCCTTTGCCAACTCAGCTTTACTCCAAGTCTCTTTCATCGGAATGAAATGGGCTGACTTAGTCAGTCTATCAACAATCACCCAAATCATGTCATTTCCCTTTGAAGTCCTCGGTAAGCGCACAATGAAATCCATGGAAATGCTTTCCCACTTCCACTCAGGTACATCCAGAGGTTGCAACTTCCCTTGCGGTCTCTTATGCTCCCCTTTGACCCTCTGACATACCAAGCAACGAGAAACAAACTCAGGTACCTCTTGCTTCATCTTTGGCCACCAAAAAGCTTTCTTCAGATCTTTGTACAACTTATCCCCTCCAGGATGAACGGAATAAGGTCTAGAATGAGCTTCGACCATAGTCTTTCTCTTTAGCTCCTCATCTTCAGGCACACACCATATCCCATCGAACCTCAAACTATCATCTCCGTGAATCTCGAACTTAGAATATGGCTCTGCATTACTAGGTTTGCTCACTGCCTCACGCCACTTCAGAATTCTAGGATCACTCTTCTGACTTTCTCGAATCTCGGAATATAACTCAGGCTCGATCGTCAAATCCCCATGGTCTCTCCCTTCCTTATCACTGCGAAACCCATCTGTCCCAACTCACGATACATACTTAGTCTGGACATAGCTGTGCATAGGGCGTGAACGGACTTCCTACTCAAAGCATCAACCACAACATTAACCTTTCCTTCCTTATACAGAATCTCCATATCGTAATCCCCAATAAGCTCGATCCATCTCCTCTGGCGCATGTTTAGTTCCCTCTAAGTATAGATGTACTTCAGGCTCTTATGATCAGAATACACCTTAAATGTAGCTCCATAAAGATAATGTCGCCACAGCTTAAGTGCAAAAACTACCGCTCCCAGCTCCAGATCATGCGTCGGATAATTCTCCTCATAAGGCTTCAGCTGCCTAGAAGCATAAGCGATTACTCTCCCGTTGTGCATCAACACACATCCCAGTCCCTTCTTAGAAGCATCAGTATACACTTCAAAATTTTCACTTCCCTCTGGCAATGTAAGGATAGGAGCTGTGGTGAGGCGCTCCTTCAGGTCTAGAAATGCCTTCTCACAGCTCTCATCCCAGACGAATCCGTTCTCTTTCCGCATCAACGAAGTCATCGGTTTGGCTATCTTTGAAAAATCTTTCACGAATCTTCAGTAATAACCAGCCAAACCCAAGAAACTACGAATATCGGCTACATTCCTCGAACGCTCCCATTTCGATACGGCCTCAATCTTGCTAGGGTCGACAGATATACCCTCCTTAGACACCACATGTCCTAGAAAAGCCACTTTCTCGAGCCAGAATTCGCACTTACTCAACTTGGCATACAATTGATGATCCCTCAAAGTCTGTAACACCAAGCTCAAATGTTTAGCATGCTCCTATCTATTCTTCGAATACACCAAGATGTCATCGATAAACACCACCACAAACTGGTCCAGATAAGGACTAAACACTTTGTTCATCAAATCCATGAAAATAGCAGGTGCATTAGTCAAACCAAATGGCATCACTACGAATTCATAATGCCCATACCTCGATCTGAACGCAGTCTTGTGAATATCTGCATCTTTGATTCTTAGCTGATGATACCCTGACCTCAAATCGATCTTGGAAAACACACCAGCCCCACTCAACTGATCAAAAAGATCGTCAATGCGAGGTAGAGGATACCTATTCTTTATCGTCACATTATTTAGCTCCCTGTAGTCCACACACAGCCTCATGGTTCCATCCTTCTTCTTTACAAACAATATTGGCGCTCCCCATGGTGACACACTTGGTCTTACGTATCCCTTGCTTGCTAGCTCATCCAGCTGCTTCCTCAACTCCTCCAATTCCTTAGGTGCCATGCGATAAGGTGCTTTAGAAATTGGCTCAGCCCCAGGTTTCAGATCAATGCCAAAATCGAAGTCCCTCTTTGGCGGTAACCCAGGAATTTCTTCTGGAAACACGTCTTCAAAATCCCTTACAACATCGATCTCACTGGCTTGGGGTTTCTCTGCAGTCAAATCTCTCACATGGCACAACAGCATCTCATCACCCCTCTTCAGACACGACTTCAGGGCGTTGATGGTGATCAATTTCAGCTTAGGCTTCACGGAGTATCCTTTGTAAGACACTCTTACACCCTTAGGTCCTCTCAAGGTAATCTTGCCTTGGTAACAATCGATGTACGCCTTGTACTTTTTCAACCAGTCCATCCCCAAAATTACCTCAAAACCACCCAAAGGAAATTCTATTAAGTTTGACTCAAAACTCACTGCCCCCACTTTGATCATTACATTACTATAGACTTTATTACATGATATAGACTCTCCTGATGGTATTGTTACAGAATCATCTATTATTTCATACACCTCAAGTCCTATAGTTCTAGCATGCTCCGCAGAAATGAAAGAGTGCGACGCACCAGAATCAAACAAAACAAAAATAGGAAAGGATTGTACTAGAAATGCACCAGTAACAACATGAGCATCCTCCTCTGCCGCCTCCTTTCCCATTATGATTAGAGCCCCACTTTTCTTAGTCCCACTCTGGTTCACAGATCCGGCTCCACTCTGAGTGCTAGCCTCTGCCAGGGTCTTCTGGAAATTACCCTTACCACTATTCTGATTTCCTTGGTAGCGGTTCTGATTACTGTAGTTGCAGAAATTCATCTGGTAGCTGTTACCTCTGGATCTGTTGTTGTTTGAGTAGTTCGCATTTGGTGTTCTGAATCCACCACTCTAATTGCCTCTATGGTAACTGTTCCCAGCACTTTGTGTTCCCGACCAACAATTGGATTGCTTGTGCCCAATTTTCCCACACTTGAAACATGTAGGATTGGCACCACTTGCTCCAGAAATAGAGCGATTTCCGCCTCGGTTGCCATTTCCTCCAGGTGCACTGTTGGAGAAAAATGATCGGTACTGGTTATTTGGCTTCTTATTCCCCGAGCTTTCGGCCCCAGATTCTGTTTTTCTCTTGTCACCCTTGGCTTTCTCTTCCTCTATAATCATGACAGCGATTCTTTCTGCCTGGCCAGCCCTCTCGTATACATCTTCCACAGTCGTGGGCTTAGTTGCTAGAAAACTTTTCTTGATTTCAATGGTTAGCCCTTTCTCAAACCTAGCAGCTAACATCTCCGATGTGTAGCCTAGGTCAGCTACATTCTCTGCCAGCTGCATAAACTTACTGTGATATGCTTCCACAGTCAGTCATTTCTTCGGTCATCTTGAAAGAATCGAACTCGGCTCTCAGCTTCCCCTTCACATGCTCTGGCACAAACTTAGAGGATAAAATCCCCTTGAACCCTTCCCAGCGTACATATTCCGACCCAATCTCTTCCGCAGCAGCCTTGATTTCCTCTTTGTTGTTATTCCACCATAACCTAGCCGTACCCTTCAGATAGAATACAGCTTGGTCCACCTTCATTGATTCTGGTACAGACAGCAGTTCGAAGATACTCTCGAACTCTCGGCACCACTCCGCAAGTAAACTCGGTGCTCCTTCCCCATCGTACTTGGTGGGGTTATGCCTAGAGATATTGTTGCTCATTTTGATTGCATCCGATTGAGTGTTTGCCCCAATCCTAGCTATGAGAGCAGTGTTCATAGCTAGTAGGCGATCGAATTCCTCTTGTGATACATTAGCAGTGTTGGGTTCTCTCCTGGGAGGCATTTTGCTACACAAGTTTAACAAATACATAAGTATCCTAGGTCATATACTATCACATCCTAGGACCTATATGTAACATTCTGTGATTTAATCAAAGTTTTGTGACGTTTGCTTGGTGTTGTTTATGTCCCAAGTCGTTTGAGTTGATTGTTTTGTCACCTAAGTGTGGTAGAACTTCGGGACGAAGTTCTTTTTAAGGAGGGAAGACTGTAATACCTCGTTTTTTTTAGTTCTTTTATTTTAAATCTTTCGCTTACTCGTACCCGTTTTATACGAGTTATTTTGGACTTAGGGGAGGCTCGAAGTGGGGACTTGAGTACCTTAGTGTAATTGTGGTAGAGTGTTGTTGTTGGGGTTCGAACCTAGGATCTAGGATAGCACGGTCGTGGGCCTCGATTTGTGTGTAAAGGTCAGCCCACGAGCAGGAACATAGTGAAACGCAATACACAGTGTTCCTGCCGCCTTATTTAGGCTGGAATTTACCCTAACCCTACACACACAAATTCAGATCTAAAACCACAAAAGTATAGCCGTCATATCAGGGTAGAAGAGGAAGCCAGTCACGGTGGTGGTACACTAGCATAGGGTGGTTCGAATTTGTCAAAGATCTGGTATGTCTACCATAGCATAACTAGTTCTTCTTTGTGTTCACAATTTCTTTCGCTTGGGTCTTTTCGTACACACGTTTATCATTGGTTGTTCTTGCGTAGTTTCTTTCTGGGTCATGCATTTTATATATATGAGTCGTTGTTGGGGTGTCGTTGGTGGTTATTAGGCGTCGAGTATGGTGATTAAGTTGGTGGCACACAACCACTGTTTCGTTTGATCTCTTTTATGCTAGTGAGGTTGTATGTTTATCAATCGTTTAAGGATGGATTCGTGTCTGTTTTGTTGTGGATCGTAGGCTAGGATGTCAGGTGGAGGTTGGGTGGTTTGGATGGTGTTAATCACGGTGGCTATGGGAGGTCAGCCACGGTGGAGTGGGGTGTTTCGTTAAGGGTCTGAAAGTATAATCTGGGTAACAGTGTGTCGAAGGGGTTGTTTGGGTTGGTATCACCGCCGACTAGGGGGAGGTCTATGCGGTGGTACCAAGGTGGTTGTAGGCGTCTGCTGTCGGTGGTGTTGTCGGTGGTGAGGGTCGTCAGAGTCGGTCGCGTCCGTGGTGGATACAGGTGTTTTCGTGGGGACTGTTGAAGGGCTGCTGATCAGAGGGTTGTGAACCAGGCCTGGTGACGGCTCTGGTTCACCTCGCCGGAAGTAGTCGACCAGGGTGGTGGTGGTCAGAGGTGAAGGGGACAGTGTGGGGGTCGTGTCTGGTGGTTGGCGGTGGTGTCTGGTCTAGTTACGCGGCTGGAACAAGGGTGTGGAAGTCGCGGGTCAGGGGTTGTAGGGTTGTCGGGTTTTGGTGTGTTTGTTTTATTCTTTTCATTATTTTGGTTATTATTATTATTATTATTATTACTATTATTATTATTATTATTATTATTATTAATATGTATGTTATATATTTCCTATTTTGATATCTTTTATTTATGGGTAATATAACTAGTATTTATGGTGTAATATTTTTATTTATGGCAATTTTTAATTTGAGTCTTATTTAATGATTTGAATGATTTGAATTTCAAACCAAGGTTACTATTTTTGGAAGCTACTATATATAGGAAGTTACTATAAATGGAATGTGTGTACGTTTTACGTGAGTAGGAAGTTTATTAATTAAGTAATATACTTATTTAGGTGGAAGTTTCCGCGTGGAGCATTTTTAGGAGCAGTTGCGTAGTTGCCTTTTTCCTTCTGCTATTTCAGGTAGGGGAATACTACATATATGAGATGTGTAACCTGTGTATTGGTTGATATTAATTATGTTCATATATATTGTTATATGATTGATATATCGTGATATATAATTCTGTGATACGATATGGTGCGGAGATAAAGGGTCTGTGTTTGGTGCGGAGATAAAGGGTCTGTGTTTGGTGCGGAGATAAAGGGTATGTGTTTGGTGCGGAGATAAAGGGTCTGTGTTTCGGAGTGGAGAAGTTCAGCTTTCTATTTATAGTAATGCGGTTTATTTACAGTTTTCTCTACTCAACCTCGTGGTTGACCCTGTGTATTCGTGATCACCTGTGATGAACCAATTATTGGGGAGCAGATTGACAGGTATAAAGACTATGGGAGCTTGGGGAAGGGAGAAGCATGGACCTGGACCTGCCTAGAGTCTAGTTCACGTGATAGTAGTTGATGAGTTGTACTTTTATTTATATCAGAACAATTTTATATTTGGTTATGTAAGAACATGTTTTGAGTTTAACTTAATTTAAAGTACTGTTTATCTTCCTTTGTATCTACTGCCTCGGGAAACCGAGATGGTAACACCTGTATTTATCCGAGGAGTCCTAGTTCAGGCCCTTAAATAAATGGGGGTGTTACAAAGTGGTATCAGAGCGAACGATCCTCAGGCCTAACCTAATGAATCCAATAAATGTAGGAGAGTCTAAATAAAATGAACCCCGGGATAGGACTGTTAGGAGCACACTAAAGGCAAAGTATGAGTCTGGGGCCCCCTCACACCGAACCATAGGCCCTATCAGTCTTACCCGGGAACCCAGAGTGCATATACGAGAGAAAAAGGTAGAATAGGAGGTGGTGAAAGTGATAGCATACTGTGAAAAGTATGTTATGAGAATTCTGGATATAAATGACTTTTGGAAAAGCCGGAAGGGGCATGAGCATGAATGAATCTTTAACTGTTGGAAAAGGGTGTATGTTGATGTGATATGATAAGTGATTTGAAACATGATTAGTACTCCTTCTATCATCATGTCTATTGATATGCGGCTATGTGATCCCGAGCCATGTTATATTTTCTTGATTATTCATTTTGGATAGCTGATGATAGATTTTATCGTTTAGGGATTTTAGCCCTAACCCTAATGTGCGCCCACATAAGTCGGGACTCATGTCTTTCTGTTGTATTATAGTATGCCTCCGCGAAGAGATAATGCCGTTAACATCACCCAAGAGGAGGTGGACCGTTTGATAGCTGAAAATGAGGCCCTAAAGGCCAAACGAATGGACTCCGCAAAAATGAGCACAATCATCGCAAGACATCACCCTACCCAATTCACTGGGGAGGGGGAACCTCATCTGTTAGGAGCTTGGTGCCGGGAATTCGGTAACCTGTTCGAGTTAGTGGACCGCCCTGAAGAATTGAGGGTAGACTAGGCTGCCCACTATCTGAGGGGTATGGCTGGAGACTGGTGGACCGCGAATAAGGGAGAGCTCCGGGAAGCAGCTATAGAGGGTGGATCCGCGTTTGTTCCGTGGGACGCATTCAAGGGGGTTCTAAACGAGGCGTTTCTACCAGAATTCCAAAAGAGCAAGCTGAGGGAGGAGTTCGACTCATTCCAGATGTCGGAGGACATGACTGTAGAGGTTTACTACAGGAAATTCATCCAACTGGTACACTATGTGGGAGATATGGGATTTGACGATGCTATGCTAGCCATGAAATTTGAGAGGGGGTTATCAATCGCCGTCAAGAAGAGACTGATTGCAGCTCCGCCCACCACAGTCCGTGACATCTATTTATGGGCTGGGGCGGCGGAGAGGCTTTCGGATATGATTAAGGCGGACAAGAAGTCCAAGTCAGAAAAGAGGAAGGCTGAACCAGTAGCTGAGGGTTCAGGATCGAAAAAGCCAAGTAATAACAAGTACAGTGGGTATTTCGGGAGTAGTGCCTCTGGTGGTGGGAGGAACCAGAGTGGGGGCAACTTCAGGAGTGGAGGTTCTGGTAGTGGCTCAGTGGGAGTGGTCTGTTTCGGCTGCGGGAAAATTGGGCACAAGCAGGCAGTATGTCGCTCGTCTGGAGTGAATCAGTCCGGGGGTTATCGCACGCCTACATCCGGATATCAGGGATCCCGCACTCAGTCCTATGGTAGCGGCGGCTATCGCACACCCACATCAAACTACGGTGGGGGTGCGAAGTCTGGAGGGAGCAGCAATTTCCAGAGGAACTTCAACAGTTATCAGAACCGCTCGTACCAGAACCAAAGCTATGGGAATGGAGGTAACCAGAAGACAGGAGCAGAGGGAAGCCAGCAGGCTGGGACATCTGGTGCCAGTCAAAGTGGGGCCAAGTCCAGTGGCAAGCTCTTTGCCATGGGAAAGCAGGCCGCTCAGGAGGATGCGCATGTGGTAACCGGTACTTTTCTTGTGAACTCTAAACCTACTTTCGTACTTTTCGATTCCGGTGCCACTCATTCTTTTGTGTCTAGAGACCATGTTAGAGTTTTGGGGCTTGAGAGGTTCGACTGGGTCGCAGACTTAGTGACCATACCTTCAGGAGAGTCAATAGCTTGTAATAGAGGCTATGGAAGTGTACCCATCAAAATCGGGGAAGCAATTTTCTATTGTGATCTCATAGAATTTCCGCTGGGAGGTTTTGAAGTGATCCTAGGGATGGATTGGCTGGGGAAGTATAGGGCTTTTATCGACTGTCATCAAAAGAAAATTTCCTTGAAGGGACCCAAGGGAGTGAGGGTATCCTACAAGGGGTATAGAGTCAAACCAAAGATCAAATTTATATCTGTCAATACCCTGAAGTCTAGTTTGCGGAAAGGAGAAAGCTTAATTTTGTGCCAAATGTGGGATTGTGAGGCTGAGACCCCCAAGACTAGTGAGATACCTGTGGTACGGGAGTTTGAGGGAGTTTTTAGAGACGACGTTCCAGGGTTACCGCCAAGGAGGGAAGTGGAATTTTCCATTGACCTCAAACCAGGAGCGGGACCGATATCTAAATCACCTTACCGTATGGGACCTAAAGAGATGGAGGAATTGAAGAAGCAGTTGGATGAACTAGCTGAAAAAGGGTTCATTCGACCCAGTGTGTCGCCCTGGGGTGCACCTGTTCTGTTTGTGAAGAAGAAGGATGGGAGTTTGAGGTTGTGTGTTGACTATCGAGAGCTGAACAATGTAACCATCAAGAACCGTTATCCATTGCCGAGAATTGACGACTTGTTCGATCAGTTGAGTGGAGCCGGGGTTTTCTCCAAGATTGATTTGAGATCCGGGTATCATCAATTGAGGATAAAGGATGAAGATATTCCGAAGACCGCTTTCCGAACGAGGTATGGCCACTATGAATTTGTGGTTATGCCCTTTGGATTGACTAATGCTCCAGCTGTGTTCATGGACTTGATGAATCGAGTCTTCAGCCCGTATCTCGACAAGTTCGTGGTGGTATTTATCGATGATATCCTGGTGTATTCCAAGAATGCGGAGGAGCACGAAGATCATTTGAGGAAGGTACTTCTGACTTTGGAAGAACATGAACTCAATGCTAAGTTGAGTAAGTGTGAATTCTGGTTGGAGAAGGTGGGGCATGTCATTTCCAAAGAGGGGGTATCTGTTGACCCTAGTAAAATTGAAGCTGTGACTAAGTGGCAAAGTCCGAAGAATGTGAGTGAGATCCGAAGTTTTCTGGGGTTAGCAGGTTATTCCCGGAGATTCGTCAAAGACTTTTCGAAGATAGCAAAGCCGTTGACGTCGTTAATGAGGAAGGAGAACCGTTTTGTCTGGGATGAGGGTTGTGAGAAGGCCTTCCTGACTCTTAAGGAACGCCTGACAACAGCTCATATCCTGGCCTTGCCAGTTGGAAGTGATAATTTCGAAGTATACACCGACGCTTCCAAGCATGGGTTGGGTTGTGTGCTAATGCAGAATGGGAGAGTGATCGCGTATGCTTCTCGCCAGTTGAAGACCTATGAAGAGAATTATCCGACTCATGATTTGGAATTGGGCGCTGTGGTCTTTGCACTGAAATTGTGGCGTCATTACCTTTATGGAGCCACTTTTAAGGTGTTTTCTGACCATAAGAGCCTGAAATATATCTACACCCAGAAGGAGTTGAACATGAGGTAGAGGAGGTGGATAGAGTTGATCGGAGATTATGATATGCAGATTGTCTACCACGAAGGCAAGGCAAATGTGGTAGCTGACGCTCTAAGTAGGAAGTCAATACATGCTTTGGATTGTGCCAGATCGAGAGGGAGGTTGTATGGTGAACTAAGGGAGATGGGAATATTCATGATCCGGAAAGGGGACACTCTTGGTGACTTGACAGTGGAGCCTGAATTGTATGGGGAGATTCGGGAGTTACAGAAGAACGATGCGAGACTCCAGAAATGGCGCAAGATGGTGGAGAGCGAGGGTGGAGAGTCGTCAACCAAGTTCAGTATTCATGCCGATGGTAGTTTGAGGTTCAGTGGGCGATGGTGTGTTCCGGAGGTGGGGGAGCTAAAGAAGAAGATCCTGACTGAAGCTCATGCTACTCCTTATTCTATTCACCCAGGGGGTGATAAGCTGTATAAGGACCTTAAGAAGACGTTTTGGTGGCCGAACATGAAGAAGGAGGTCGCAGAGTTTGTGTCGAGATGTTTGACTTGTCAGAGGGTGAAAGGGGAGCATAAGAGACCTCAAGGGAAAGTTCAACCGTTAGATGTGCCAGAGTGGAAGTGGGAGAACATTTCGATGGACTTTATCGTGGGGTTGCCTCGAACTCAGAAGGGCAACAACATGATTTGGGTGATCGTGGATCGTTTGACTAAGTCGGCTCACTTTATTCCCATGAAAGATACCTGGAGTAAAGCCGAGTTGGCTAAGTCATATGTTCAGAATGTAGTCAAACTACATGGAGTACCCAAGGACATTGTTTCAGATCGAGACTCGAGGTTTATATCCAGATTTTGGCAGGAGTTACAGGCTGCTTTGGGTACCCAGTTGAAGATGAGTACAGCTTTCCATCCGGCTACAGATGGTCAGACTGAGCGGACAATTCAGACTCTTGAGGATATGTTGAGGGCTTGTGTACTTGAGTTCGGAGGATCTTGGGAGGATCGACTGGGGTTGATCGAGTTTTCCTATAATAACAGTTACCATGCAAGCATAGGCATGGCCCCTTTCGAGGCTCTGTATGGGAGGAAGTGTAGAAGCCCTGTGTGTTGGGATGATCGAGCCGATGTTGTGACATTGGGGCCAGATATGATTCAGGAGATGGTGGAGCAGGTTCAGATTATTCGTCAGAGGATGAGGGCCGCTCAGGATCGACAGAAGAGCTATGCTGATCTGAAGAGGAGTGATATTTCATTTGAGGCCGGAGAGAAAGTACTACTAAAAGTCTCTCCGATGAAAGGTGTGATGAGATTCGGCAAGCGTGGTAAACTGAGTCAGAAATTTATTGGGCCATTTGAGATCTTGGACAGAGTTGGAGAGGTGGCATATCGCTTAGCTTTGCCTCCAACCCTATCCAAGGTCCACAATGTGTTCCATGTGTCCCAGTTGAGGAAATATGTGAGTGACCCATCGCATGTACTTCAGCACGAGGTGATTGAGGTAGATGAGCAGTTGTCGTACATTGAGACTCCGAAAGAAATTCTAGACAGAAAGGTTCGGAAAACTCGCAGTGGAGAGACGATCTTGGTGAAGGTCCTGTGGACCAATCATAATCAGGAGGAGGCTACATGGGAGCCTGAGGCATCCATGAGAGAGCGCTATCCACACCTGTTCGATTGAGGTAAGTTACGCGGACGTAACTTTTCTTTAAGGGGGGTGGAATGTAACATTCTGTGATTTAATCAAAGTTTTGTGACGTTTACTTGGTGTTGTTTATGTCCCAAGTCGTTTGAGTTGATTGTTTTGTCACCTAAGTGTGGTAGAACTTCGGGACGAAGTTCTTTTTAAGGAGGGAAGACTGTAATACCTCGTTTTTTTTAGTTCTTTTATTTTAAATCTTTCGCTTACTCGTACCCGTTTTATACGAGTTATTTTGGACTTAGGGGAGGCTCGAAGTGGGGACTTGAGTACCTTAGTGTAATTGTGGTAGAGTGTTGTTGTTGGGGTTCGAACCTAGGATCTAGGATAGCACGGTCGTGGGCCTCGATTTGTGTGTAAAGGTCAGCCCACGAGCAGGAACATAGTGAAACGCAATACACAGTGTTCCTGCCGCCTTATTTAGGCTGGAATTTACCCTAACCCTACACACACAAATTCAGATCTAAAACCACAAAAGTATAGCCGTCATATCAGGGTAGAAGAGGAAGCCAGTCACGGTGGTGGTACACTAGCATAGGGTGGTTCGAATTTGTCAAAGATCTGGTATGTCTACCATAGCATAACTAGTTCTTCTTTGTGTTCACAATTTCTTTCGCTTGGGTCTTTTCGTACACACGTTTATCATTGGTTGTTCTTGCGTAGTTTCTTTCTGGGTCATGCATTTTATATATATGAGTCGTTGTTGGGGTGTCGTTGGTGGTTATTAGGCGTCGAGTATGGTGGTTAAGTTGGTGGCACACAACCACTGTTTCGTTTGATCTCTTTTATGCTAGTGAGGTTGTATGTTTATCAATCGTTTAAGGATGGATTCGTGTCTGTTTTGTTGTGGATCGTAGGCTAGGATGTCAGGTGGAGGTTGGGTGGTTTGGATGGTGTTAATCACGGTGGCTATGGGAGGTCAGCCACGGTGGAGTGGTGTGTTTCGTTAAGGGTCTGAAAGTATAATCTGGGTAACAGTGTGTCGAAGGGGTTGTTTGGGTTGGTATCACCGCCGACTAGGGGGAGGTCTATGCGGAGGTACCAAGGTGGTTGTAGGCGTCTGCTGTCGGTGGTGTTGTCGGTGGTGAGGGTCGTCAGAGTCGGTCGCGTCCGTGGTGGATACAGGTGTTTTCGTGGGGACTGTTGAAGGGCTGCTGATCAGAGGGTTGTGAACCAGGCCTGGTGACGGCTCTGGTTCACCTCGA
Source organism: Silene conica (assembly GCA_029255685.2). Taxonomy (NCBI): domain Eukaryota; kingdom Viridiplantae; phylum Streptophyta; class Magnoliopsida; order Caryophyllales; family Caryophyllaceae; genus Silene; species Silene conica. Next base: position 50,469,510 of record CM055316.2, read on the forward strand.
CGGAAGTAGTCGACCAGGGTGGTGGTGGTCAGAGGGGAAGGGGACAGTGTGGGGGTCGTGTCTGGTGGTTGGCGGTGGTGTCTGGTCTAGTTACGCGGCTGGAACAAGGGTGTGGAAGTCGCGGGTCAGGGGTTGTAGGGTTGTCGGGTTTTGGTGTGTTTGTTTTATTCTTTTCATTATTTTGGTTATTATTATTATTATTATTATTACTATTATTATTATTATTATTATTATTATTATTATTATTATTAATATGTATGTTATATATTTCCTATTTTGATATCTTTTATTTATGGGTAATATAACTAGTATTTATGGTGTAATATTTTTATTTATGGCAATTTTTAATTTGAGTCTTATTTAATGATTTGAATGATTTGAATTTCAAACCAAGGTTACTATTTTTGGAAGCTACTATATATAAGAAGTTACTATAAATGGAATGTGTGTACGTTTTACGTGAGTAGGAAGTTTATTAATTAAGTAATATACTTATTTAGGTGGAAGTTTCCGCGTGGAGCATTTTTAGGAGCAGTTGCGTAGTTGCCTTTTTCCTTCTGCTATTTCAGGTAGGGGAATACTACATATATGAGATGTGTAACCTGTGTATTGGTTGATATTAATTATGTTCATATATATTGTTATATGATTGATATATCGTGATATATAATTCTGTGATACGATATGGTGCGGAGATACAGGGTCTGTTTTTGGTGCGGAGATAAAGGGTCTGTGTTTGGTGCGGAGATAAAGGGTATGTGTTTGGTGCGGAGATAAAGGGTCTGTGTTTCGGAGTGGAGAAGTTCAGCTTTCTATTTATAGTAATGCGGTTTATTTACAGTTTTCTCTACTCAACCTCGTGGTTGACCCTGTGTATTCGTGATCACCTGTGATGAACCAATTATTGGGGAGCAGATTGACAGGTATAAAGACTATGGGAGCTTGGGGAAGGGAGAAGCATGGACCCGGACCTGCCTAGAGTCTAGTTCACGTGATAGTAGTTGATGAGTTGTACTTTTATTTATATCAGAACAATTTTATATTTGGTTATGTAAGAACATGTTTTGAGTTTAACTTAATTTAAAGTACTGTTTATCTTCCTTTGTATCTACTGCCTCGGGAAACCGAGATGGTAACACCTGTATTTATCCGAGGAGTCCTAGTTCAGGCCCTTAAATAAATGGGGGTGTTACACTATATGTAGTTTATCATGCAACTTCTTATCATGCCTTTGATTGGTACTTGCCACCACATATAATTCTACCTATAGGCTTAGGGATCATACAACCGCATGCATATATTCATATAATTCACACTCATATTCAAAACTAAGATATAAACTCAGGTTCTCAAAGCTTGGAAATAACAACTTATACATGTCACTCATCATATAACATCACTTTCATGCTTCACGGTATATATATATATATACTCATCCATCTCTCACATTATAACTTACCTCATTCCTTTGGCGCTGAAAGGTTAGTACATCATACATAAATAAATATATATATATATATATACATATATATATATATATATATGTACATATATATACATACATATATATACATATATATACATACATATATATACATATATATACATACATATATATACATATATATACATACATATATATACATATATATACATACATATATATACATATATATACATACATATATATACATATATATACATACATATATATACATATATATACATACATATATATACATATATATACATACATATATATACATATATATACATACATATATATACATATATATACATACATATATATACATATATATACATACATATATATACATATATATACATACATATATATACATATATATACATACATATATATACATATATATACATACATATATATACATATATATACATACATATATATACATATATATACATACATATATATACATATATATACATATATATGTATATGTATATCTACCTTGGGTCTTCTCAGAACTACCCACATTCTTCAACTCTCAAGGTGACCAGGTTAGACTGAAAGGGTCATTGGCTTGGTTTGAGGGGGCCCCTAACTCATCCCAACTCCTAGGGGCTCCTAACAGTTACTAGCCTGGGGTTCATTTTATTTAGACACTCCTATGTTCATTATTTTCATTTTAGTTTAGGCCTGAGGATCGTTCTCTCTGATTCCACTTTGTAACACCCCCATTTACCTAGGAGCCTGAACTAGGTCTTCCAGAGTAAATAGGACCGTTACCATCCTGGATAAACCAGGGTAGTAGATATTCACAGTGAAGGAAACATAGTACTTTAAATAACAATGATTAAACTGATAACTATTACAAGACATAGTCCAAAAGACTTCCAAAACAACTGAAATAAAATGAATGTTCAACTATGAAAAAGCTAAGTGATCTAGTAGCTTGTAGGTCTAGTCCATGTCTCTCTTCCATGCCCAGTCCTAGTCCACCTGTCTCTGACCTGAAAGATCTACTCCCCATTCCGGATCATTGTAGGTGAACACGAATACACGGTCAACCTCGCGGTTGAGTAGGATAACACAATAATAAGTAATGCAACGTATAATGATATGCAAATGCTTATGACATGCTCGAGCTCAAATAAAATCTCATTCTCATACCCTTGCACCAAGCCATACCGAACCTCCCGGCAGACTATACTCGGTCGTCACCGAACACCAGCTCAACAGCTGATAAGACACCAGGCTTGGTCTGCAGAACCACCCTGGACTTTACATTAGAAAAATATCTGATCCATATCTTACTCAGTAACCAATGCATGTGTCATGCTTATGAATGCAACACTAAAATAAATAAATATCATGCTCAGAACTCATACTTGCATTCATCACTTACAATGCACATCCACACATAACTCAATACAGATTAAACACCAGTGTAACCTACCTGTATAGCAAGTCCCTCTAGAAGTATTCCACCTCGAATTGTGTTCCTATAAATTATTATTCATATCAATTCCTACTCATACAAACAATGCTACTAAAATTACTTGATCACGTTCCTAACTGGTATACCTGTATCACATTGTGAAAACATCCACATACAACATGCCCATAACATACAATTATTATATACTAATTATAACTTACTATATATAGACTTATCAAAACATAGGGCTTACTAAATATAGTACTTACTAAAAATAGCATATGATCAATTAAATGACTAACACCCAAATCAATACCACAACAATATAATTAAAAATAGCTACACAACAATAATTAGACTAAATTACTAAAACATGATTAATACCACTAATAATATCACTAACCCGAATTACCAACTCTTAAGAACATCCTTAGTAAAAATTATAAATAAACAATTATACACTTCAGCAATAATAATAAAACAATAATAATAATAATAATAATAATAATAATAATAATGATAACCATGATAAATAATAATGATGATGATTATCAAGCTAATGACTACGCACCACCAAAACCCAATTGAAACATGCGAAAAGAAAACACGACACACGAACAGACCGTACTTATAACCCGCCGACAGCCTTGACAACCACCACTACCTACACCCACCGAAGCCCCTGGCCTCCCCACTGGCACCACCAGGCTCGCCCCTGAGCGGTGGTGATCCCAGGGAGGAGGTCAGTGGCCATCATCAGCCACACACGCCACCAAACAGACGTGTAGAAACAGCCACACCACCACAGCACTCGTTTTTACGGTTTTTGGTAGCAAAACAAATCCCGCTTTAAAACACCCTGCAACCACTACGAACCACCACAAAAACCACCAAACATCGACTTCATACTACCCCTTAATAATCTACCATTACATCTAAGGCGATTGTAAACAAAACTGGAATGAGATTCAGCGTAAAAGATCGAGTTCAGAGACTGTTCAGAAACAGCCACGACCCACTATTACTACCACCCCTGTTCGAACCCTGCTTTATCACCACCATGACACACCGATAGCCACCACAAAAACCACCCTACGTTCCCCCTGACTACACTCATTCAAACAACCCAAACACCCATGCCAAACACGTACACATAAGGACTCGAATTCAATTAAAACATTCAAACATAAAACGGAATTCTGGAAAAAACGATTAGCATATTCTGACACTACCACTACACCACCACCTCCGGCGGTCACCTACAGCCAATGACGACTCCTATGGGATCCAACAACAATTATTATACATCCAAGATTAAAAAGCATGCAAAAACAGAAACTACAAACACATATACATGATGAACAATTCAATTGAAAATGACTGCAACCAGGAAAAAACGAGAAAACATTGTGAGCATACCTCTTTGCCCTTGCCAACGACCACCCCTAGGACCCTATGACCACCGTGTCAACCCTTATTTTGAAAACTCAGATGTGGCGGCTGTTGATGTGTGTGAGTGAGTGAGAGTCGTTTAGGTCAGAATAGGGTTTAGTTTGGGTGTTTATATAGGGCGGCAGTCAGGTGTTTCTGAAATTCTAATTTCAGATTTGCTAATATTGTGTGTGTGGGCTGTGTTTATGCACGCAAACCTAGGCCCATACGCATGTTTTCCATGTATGGGTCAGCATCTCACGCACCCCAATATCCAAATAATGTAACTAGGACTCGGTTTTGTTAAACACTCACACTTACGACCCGAAAACCCAACCCATAAAACACCTCGTTCAACAATATACTATCGCTTTTATTATAACCCATCGACATCGACATCCAAATAAAATTAAGATAAATAAATAAAACGAAATAAAATAAATAAAAATACGGAGTATTACACGGTGCCAGGGCGTGGATAGGACGTCCATAATGTTCCTAGAGTCGATTCTTTTGACCATCCACTGTTTCTGAAAAAAGGGCAGTTTTTGGTGACTTTGATTTCTTTCTCACTAGTCGAACGTAACTGGGGCTAAGCCGATTTTTTTGGGTCATTTCATATTGCGCTTATATCTGCAAGATTCGAGTTGAGGAAAATATCCACCCCTTATCTGGTTTCAATATTTCTCAGGGCCCCTCGAGGAGTAGTAACTGAAATGCATGGCCATGCTCGAATAATGATTCGTTTATCAGTTGAGTTACTCTCTGGTCGGGAAAACCACTCTTGATACATATCGCTTGTAAAATACGACCTTTGTGAATACGGATTTGCAAATTGTTTTACATTGAGTGGGAGAAATTTAATTGGATATGAGAATCGGTTATCGCACATACACTTGTAAGGACAAGTGGGAGAGTGTTGCAGCTAGTGTCCTCCACAGTTAGTGCGACAACACGAATAAATCTCTTAAAGGATCACAGGGTATACTTTGTATTTTAGCCGGTTGATTCACGTTTATCAATAACGATTGGCTTGCTAGAAGTTTGACGTTATTGTCATACAAATGACGGTAATCAACTGGTCCCTAAGAGTCACACCTAAAGGATGTAATCTGAGAGATATGATTAGATGAAAATGTAATCATATTGATAACTTATACGATTAAACGGTTAGTCAATGTAATGATGATACGATTATTTAATATTGATTAAATAATATTAGCTGAGATGAATTAAAATGTTAATTCCTAATTAAATATAAAATGTTATATTTAACTAGTGTCTGTAATAAAATTATTTAATATAGATTAAATGATTTAGTTAAATATAAACGATTATATTTAATTAGTAAATTATAAATATACGAAATTTATAAGATAAAACGTTAAACACAAGAGAGGATAACAACCATTTCTATATTGATAAAATGGGATGTTGCACGACTGATAATTTCACACGCCTCTTCCTGTAGTCGTGTGCTATCAGTTAGTTGGGAGGTGTTTCGGTAGGACTCAAATACTGATTTGAGGAATTCTATCTTATGGTTATTAGCTAGGTTGTTAGTAGTGTGAACAGAAGAGATGTATTCTGACTAAACTACTCCATACAAATTCGCCTATATAAGATACCACACGGCTCAATGACTGAGCACGAGTTACACGCCTAAACTGATACTCCCTCCTCGCTTTAGCTTCCATCATTAAAAAAAATTAGAGGTAATTTTTGCAATTTGTAGCTCCAAAAAGGGTATTTCTCGGAGCATCTTGGGTGCAACAATTAGGAGGATATCTATTTTGATATATGATCTTTGGCCTCTTGCAAGGACCAAAGGTTGATTCTTGTTCCCAATCATTGTATCTTGTATTCCGTTTGTGACAGTAAATCAAATATTATAATTTCGTTATAATCCTGCATATAAAGTATTGGGACATATACAAATATTTTCCCACAATTTCAAGTTTACAATGATCCATGAAGGATCTTAGCCATGAAAAATTAGTTGCGGAGTTGGCATTTGGAGTGGTATTTGTGGAAGTCGACATTTCGATTGATGAATGAGTATGTTACCACAAAATTAAAATTGAAGAAATTAAACACTTATCGTTTTAATACTTGTAAATATTAAACAAGATTAAAAGCATTTATAAAGTGACCTCAACCCAACTTATATAAATGATTCTGAGACCCAAGTCACTACTAATTTCCGTGGTGGCCTACGAACCTCTCCCACTTCCCTTAGCACAACTTGGTGGAATAACTCTTTAATCGGTTCTACAGTAGAACTCTCGGTCGATAGAATTACTCTAACTCCATCTACTTAGCTCCAGAACACGTGTCGCCTACAGACCTCTACACTCTTCCGTTGAGCCCAACCCAAATTTCGATGTAATAACACTTATTACCCACGCACCGAACGTAACAAGGTTTGTACCCCGGTAAGCAGAGCCTACTCCCTTATGAAATTAGGATCTATGGTTTCTACTTTTTGGTACGGCAAATGCTCAATTATTTAATAACGTTGAGGTCTTGACAATTTGTTATCTATCATGTTTTAAGTGAACTAAAGCGGTGAACTCGATAATTAATTGACACGTTCGATGTACTCGTTTAATTTAAGATGCATGTTTAGTTATGACGATTTGGAGATGCATGCAAACATATAAAGAAAATGCAAGACATAAAAATAAAACCCTAGTATGGTCTTCCTAATAATAGAATATCTAATTAATTATTACAAATTCGAAAACCAACTCCTTTGGTCCCTTGAACCTCAATGCGGCCCTCCCAAGAAAACACCGTATTGACAGAGCTCATTTCCGAATGACACCATCTCTTGGAATCACCGGGATTAAAATAAAATAAATACAACTATTCTATTGTAAACAAAAATTTTAAACTATTAAATTACAAGTCGGTGATACGAGATCACATTAAAATTACAACCGAACTGATATTCCTTACATTACGGGTAATACCGATTTAAAACTATGGTCATACTAAGTAAATTATATAATTCAAAATTACGTAAAATAAAATAAAGCAAAATATGACATTCATATTAAATAAAATGCAGCATTAAAATATGAATGCAAATGCCAATTTTTTTTTCAAGCCAAATCGCCTTGGGAGCAAATATCGTATATTTCGTTGCGGTTTTTACGGATTTGCGTGATAATAACTCTTTAAATGACAATAAATTACATAAATTATATTTATGTCCAATTTAAACATCATAACACTCTTTAGGCATCAAAACTTAGTCCCACCAAATTTTGATCATGATTCAACTTGATTTAGAATATTGTTCGGTAATTACTCGTATTTACGGGAAAAATAATAGAAAAAGTCAAATGAGTCATAAAAAATTCGAGAAATTCAAAATTCAAAATTTGAATATTCTGGAACTTCCTAAAATTTTCAGAACCATAAAATATTAGCTTTATAAAAATAATTAATTTATTTCATAAATAAATTGTAAAACACGCGTTTTTAAGCCGTAAATTCAAAATTACATTAAAAACATGCAATAAAATACTAATATAATTTTTAGTCTTTCTAAAATACTCTTAGAATCTGAAAAAGACCAAAAACTCAGCCGAAAGTCGAAATTTGCTTTATGGCTTGACAAATTCAAACTATCAACCTTTATCATATAAAATTAATAATTAATAAAGCAGAAGTTTTCTAGCTTTCAAATTTTAGATCTGATAATCATATCTTATATGATATGCATGGGTAAAATTTCGAGCCATAATGTTAACTTTAACTATTTTTAACACAATTAGTCACTAGTTATATGATTTTAACCATTAAAATCATAAATCATGCATATTAATATTAAATGATCTGAAATTTTACATACATTCTGTAACAATAGCATTTGACATTGTGTAAAGATTTCAAGGCCAAATTCGAACTCTAACTGTTAAAGTCGAATAAAGTCACTTTTAATCCGATTTTTACCTTAAAAATCATTAATCATGCAATATAATTTTAAAAAAACTAAAAATTTACAAGAATACTGTAAACATTGCATGTGACCTCTCATAAAAATTTCATGATCAGATTCTAAATATAGCCATATTTACCCATTTATTCTCATACTATGATATTTTATCATATAAAATTCATAATCCATGCAAAAGGTCTATATAATTTATGACAATTTATATACATCATATAAAATATGCATGTGAACACATATCCAAAATTCACGGCCATAATCTAAGTCTAACTATTTTTCCCTTAAAAATGACACTTTAATCGTATAAAACTCATTATTTATACAAATAATTAAATTAATGAACAATAAAATCCACAAATTTTAAATTGTGACCGAAAACCATTTTAGGACTAGAAACTAAAACATTCAAATTTATTTTGTGATTTATCTCATAAAACACAAATTAACAATTTTTATTCGTAAATCTTATTTACTCGGGAAAATGTACCGATTATGATGCAACAACAGTAATGCTCTGATACCACTTGAAGGAAATTGCATTTCCAGAAATATAACTCATATCATATATGAGAGAATTTATTTTAGTCATAAAAATAAATATTGATCTTTTGCATGCAAGTATAAGAAAATTGAAACCTTCCATTGAGGATTCGGAAATTAGGGCACGATTTGGTCTCCTACCAAAACCGATCTTGATCTTAAAAAAGAAAGGATAATTTCCAAACTTCAAGTGTAGAAGTCCTCCTCTAGTTGCACCCAAGATGCACCCAAATCAACTCACCGAAATAATCCTATTATTTGAATGAACTATCTTAATATAAATATTACACGGATACTACACTAGTATATATTTTATGTAATATTATGAGATAAGAGAGTTAGTAAAATTCTAAAGAGAATTTTACATATAAGTGAATGAGTGAAAATTAAAATGACCAAGTCTTGTGTTGAGGAAATGTGTACAACACATTTTAAAGAGAAAAAACCTCCCTATTTCCTCTATGGTGGTCGACCTCCTTACATGGGGAAGAGAGGGCTTTATCTTTTTGGTCTTACCAAAACATAGCTTTGTAAGAGCTAGATCTAGTTAAAAGATTATGTCTAATTAGACAATATAAAATAAGACCCATAACGTCTTACAATATCACCATCACCACGGCACCCATTAAATAAATTGGGTTTCGTTTTACATTATATATTTTGTCATTTGTGATGTGTCATAAGTGTGACATATCAGATGTTATATGACATTTAGTAATTATTAATATGTATTTAAACAATTTAAATACAAATTCTTATCACATGCTCTCTCCGATTTCTTGTGTTGTTATCTTTTGATTTTAACACAAGAAATAAGGAAATTAATTTGGACCACACAATACACATGACTCCACATGAAATTGATTTTGGACCACACAAAGTTGTACAAAAGAGGAAAGAGGGAACATCAATGTTATTAGACCAAAACGAAAAGGGGAACATGATAGGAAATCGGAGGTAGTATATAATACTTAACATCACTAGTAGAAAAAACCAATATTACGACGCCTTAATCGTGGCGGTTCTTTTAGAAACGTCGTAAAAGGCCTGGAAAATTGGCGGAAGGGAGTTTTTCATATCTGAAAAAGTCTACTACGACGGTTTAAATGAAGAACCGACGTAATAGTAGTAGCTATTTATGGCGGTTTCATATTAAAAACGCCACCATAAGTAAATTACGACGGTTGTAAATACAACCGTCGTTAATAACGACGCTAAAAAAAATAATATCTAACCATACTTTTAATAAAAACCGTCGTCATATGTTTTTAAGACGGTTTTTATTAAAAACCGACATAATTAATTGGAATTGAAAAAAGGCAAGTTTACCAAAACCGACATAGGAACTAAAATAAGGCAAGTTCACCTTATTAAATTTGATTTGGAATAAGGTAAATTACCTTATACTCTTTTAAAAACAAAATATAAATACCTTCAGCGAATAACCCTCGAATATCTTCATCTTTCCTGCCCCTCTGCTCAACCCTCAACCTCTGTGCGCACGCGTTTCCGTCAAGGCAGCATCACCACGGAATCCTCAATTATTAATCGTCGTTGTCCCTACTGTGCTATTCGTCAATCCAAAGGACCTTCTATTACGTTTTTCGGTCTCCTACTACACGGCACTGCAACTACGGTTCTTCAAACAGGTACTTTATTTTGCCCTTATATGATTCTAAATATAGTTGTTCATTCAGTTATACAATTAACAGTTGTTAATCGAGCTTAATTTCTGGTAATTTTATCAAATTGATTGATTTTATTGTTTTATTGAATTACTGTTTTATTGAATTACAGTTTAATTGAATTACTGTTGCGGTTGTTGCTGAATTACAATCCTAATTATATTTCTTCATTCTATTATACAGTTCTTAATCGAGTTCAATTTCTGATAATTTTATCAAATTGCTTGAATTTACTGTTTTATCGAATTACAGCTTAATATTACTTTTGTTGTTGTTGCCGAATTACTCATATGGAATTATATGAATTAACCTTATAAAGGAAAGGATGCAATAGTAGTAGTAGGGCTACTGATGGTAGGACACTAAGTAATAAGTTCCGAGCTTGCTTATTCCAAAACATCGTCACAAATAGCCTCACTTAGTTATTAGCCTTAGCAACGTTTTTTGGGGGAATAGAGTAAATAATTTAAACTGTAGAAAGCTTATATTTTTATATAATCTAAAACGAGAGTAGCAAAGCTTTACGTGTGTGTCAGTCAACGAAGTACAGGGGTGTGAACGAGTGTGAATGAAAGGAGTATAATAGGTTGCTGACTTTAGACAGACTAAGACGAATGGGTATTACCTAAGAGGAGAACTGCTTTCTGTGTGGTTTGGAACAAGAGAGCCATCAGCATCTTTTTCAGGAATGTCTTTATGCTAAAATGTGTTTTGCTACGTTGGAGAAGTGGCTGGGATATGAGAACGCTAGTGACTGGGTTGGTATTTTGAGGAATAGGAGGATATTTATGTTACAAAGGCAGGTTGTTGCAGCCATTGTGGTAGGCATATGTTACTGGATTTGGAGGAATCGTAATAGGTGTAGAATGGAGGGGTATGTTAAGCACCCAAGAGTCCTTCTTCAGCATGTTAGGAATGAGTTTAAGGGTCATTTTCAGGCTACGTTCCAAGGGGTCTTGACAAATGCAGATAGACAGTGGTTCCAAATTTTTAGGTTCATGCTTATGTTTTAATGAGAATGAGAACATATTTACCAAAAAAAAAGATGTTGTTAGAGGTGTTAAGGAAAAAGTTGAAGAGGTAAGGTGCTTTCTAAATGGGTGTGTAGGGAGAGGTGTGGTTTTGTACTTGGGTGATTTAAGGTGAGTGGCTGAGTATTGGGCTTATTATGGAGAACAAAGGAGACATTATTATTGTCCTGTTGAACATTTAGTGATGAAATTAAGGAGATTAGTGTCTTGCAGCAAACCCAGCCTTCACGCTGCAAAGACTATCACAAAAACAATGTTCCAGTAGCAGTCAGGAAGCTCTTTACACTTCCTGAACTGCAGAACTACCAACGCTCACTCAACGAACCTTATACTCATTTACGCACCCTATCCAGTAGCATTCATACTGCTACCCTGCTCTGCCAGCCAGCCCAGGTGCACTCCAGACCGAGCCAACTGTCCAAACGCAGTTCAGAATTTGCCCCAACACCCAGAACAGTACCAGCTCCATCTCGTTCAGTCCCAATTTTAGAAGCCTTCATAGCACCGTCCTTAGGAACATCTGCAATCAGATTAGTTGCGGGTTTCCAAGCTTTCGCAACAAGTTTGTTAGCTTTGTCTACTTCTTTTCTGCCTCCTTGCTTTTTATTAACAATGGCCCCATCTCTTCTTGCGACAGGTTTTGGTGGAAGGCTGTTTTATAGCTTTGCCTACAACCTAATAAACAAATATATATATGTTTTATATTTATATGGTATTACTAATAAACAACCTAATAAACAAATATATATGTTTTATTATCTTTTACTAATTTGATAACATATATGCTTGAAGTAATTATAGCATGGACCGAAGTTGGATGTATGGGAAGCGTGATTTTGAGTATCTTCGAAGGCTCGATGAATTTATGTAATGCCCCGTTTTTTTTTTATATCTCGTAATAATAAACTATTAATATAATTATTTTGACTAGAGACACCTTGATAATTATTATGTGTTATTTATATATATACGTGGATCGTTTGTAACTCGTATGATTATGTTATTATTATTATTATCATTATCATCATCATTGTTATTATTCTTATTATTATTACTATTATCGTGTTATCTTTGTATTATTTTTATTATTATTAATATGGTTATTACTATGACTACGATAATTTAATATTTTTGGACGCGTTTTACGATTTTGTATTGAGAGCGTTAAATAATAAAATAGTGTGGGACGGTTTGGGTTGGTGAGTTCAACATATGAATGATGGGGAGACCAAGTATTTACGAGGTCAAAATGTTGTCTTTTCCGAGGCTTGATTGTGAATATTTACGAAGATTAAGAATCAACGATACATTGAACCCTTTTGATAGCACTTTGAAAACCTATTTTATATCTAATCAGATGTGTACACTTTCGTTTTATAAACCCAAGCTACCCTTATCCGTTTTGATTTTTGTAACACACAATTAAACCGTTTATGTTTAACCTAATCCTATTCTTCAATCTTCATGCCTCTTGCGTAATAAGTTAATATTTCACCATGTCTATCCCTCAAACTCATGTTTATCTATTCTGATCAAAATCCATCATAATTGAATTCCTTTCATTGTGTACCTCATATTCGGGTGTTTTTTAATCACACCGATACGGCGAATGCTCTCAAAATATCGTTGTCATGTCCAACCCTATATAGTGTTGCTCTTTTTCTTTTCTCTTTCGTGACCGTACCGATTATAAGGTAACACGATTTTACCGGTCCATATACTTTTATTTTTGTTATATTTGCTAATTAATTTCTTTGGGTTTTTATGCTGAAATTTTATCCCATGTCGTTATTATGTACATATAATAATAATTGTATATGAATATATATATATATACATCTTTTATATCTTTTATTAAGTTTATTTCCTGTGATATGGGTTGAAAGGATTATAGGCCATCTAATGTTGAAATTGGTTTTGAAATTTTAATGAGTATAGGAAATTGATGGCAAAAGTTTATTACGAAGGAAAGGCATAAATGTTTGGTATCAAGGATTGTTAATGGCATGTCAGTGGACTTAAATTAGTGAGATTTAGCATCATTGTGTATATTTGGTTATTACCTTTGAGCACTAACAATTGAGAACGAAGCTAGTTGGATAGAGATGGGATAGTTTTGATAATTGGATTTTTTTTTTATCTAATTCATGACAAAAGATTCCGGGTATTGAGAGTACTAATGTGAGTCGCTTTGTGCTATGTTTATTTTCCTGGAACTTGCTTCTTGTATTACAATATTTTAATTGTCTTTCTCTCTGACCTTAGATTCTTGAATGAGTAGTTTAGAGTTTATACATTAAATGTGTTTAGCATGATTCTTTGAACTTTTGACAGTATCGATATTCAAATAGAGATGAAAATAGGTTACTAGTACTAAGTTATGCATTATGGAGGAATGAAATAAGATTTGTTCTAAAGGAATAGTATGTAATTGGTTTGAGGTGGAATATTTCTGAGTCAATAATATGTTATATTTGCTATGTAATTAAATTAGTTAGTAATTATGTATATTATATTTCTTAGGTGTTGATTACGTGGACGAGTCTTTCTAATTGGATATAAGCTGCATAATTGGATTACTTGCTATAAGGTAGGATATTCCTACTCGATCTTGGTTTTATATAATTATCTCGGCTGGTACATTACATGTAATGTGATAATTGGCGGGATGGATTGTTGATTATTGATATTGGCAGTAGACTGTTTCGTTATGCATAATGGCATGAGTGTGTTGGTTTATTATCGTTGACATAAGTATTGCATTATTGGTATGATTGAATAATAGTAATGTTGCATTCATGAGCATGGCATATGCATTGGTTACTGAATGGAGATATGGAGTGGATACTGTTTCGTTTTGGGCCCAGGCTAATTCTGTAGGACTAGACATGGTGACCTCAGCTGTTGATGCGTGTCTATTTTATGATGTTTTACATCTATTTTCACACGCATTTTAGAGCTCATTTACGATGTTTTAGCATTTATTTCCCAACAATTGTCTACTTTCGTATTTTTATGCTCTTTTGCAGATTTATGCGGAAAAGGGACGATTTTATACCAAATTTATGCCCTCGGGATTTTTTATGACTAAGGACAAGAAGGAACGAAGCCTAGCGCATATTTCAAGGCCTGAAGATAGCTTTAACAAGCAAAGAATCGATCCACGACATTGCAGCCTGTTTCAAATGGCTATATCTAGAGTTCTAGAGCTGATAATGGAGTGATTCCAGTTGGAGGTGAAAGCTTATCCTCTTAGCTTTCCAACGCCGCAAGAATCGCTTGATTACGATAAGTAACGAAGAAATGGCAGCTGTTTTAAGATCGACGCGCGCTGCAGTCCCGACAATCAGGTCGACCGACCTACTAATTGGGTCGACCGACCACAGCACAGACCCAGAATTTTCCGCGAAGCCCATTAAAGTGTTTAGGTCATTGGGAAACTCTTTATTTCCGCCTATTTAAGCCGATTTTCGTGATTAGGGTTAATCATTCAGATTTCCATCAAGTTTTCTACCTAGTTTTCTATCATAGAGTTACATCTAGTTTTAGTTTTAATCTTTCCATAATCATCAAACACTTTTCTTTAGTTTTATATATATTGTTCTTCATCAATCTTTCAGCATTAATCAATAAAGCTTGTTCTTTTCCGCCTTAATCCTTATTTCCTGTAATTCCTCTCTTAATTTATGTTTTATTATTATTAGTTTATAGTTATTGCATACGGTTAAGTTAGAATCCCAAGCCTTTATTATTATTGCATGTTTAGATTGATGTTCTTTATAATTTCCATGTTTATTCCTATTTTTTATTATTGTTTCAATAGTTATGAGTAGCTAATTTCATATGTTAGGATGTAGGGAGTAAATATGCATAGGTAATATAATTCCCGAATCGATATATTGCAGGGTGGAGGTCGGCCGACCGGTCTAGCTGGTCGGTCGACCGACACGCGTATAAATTCCGTTTCGCTTTTATTTGTAGACTATAATAACCTACAATGAGACCAAAAGGAGACTTGTAGGATATTAGTAATGACCTACCCAAGATTGAGAGATATGGGAAGGGCATTGGTTTACACCTTAAGACGGATAGGTTACTTAAGACTGAAAGGTTTGTGACCTAGAATTTAGGAATCACCTTTATTGTTGACACCCAATAATTGTGAGACCTAGGAACTAATAGCATAGGCCGAAAGGAGCTATTAGGTAGCATAGACCTAAAGGATATGTTACATCCCTTACGCGACTGCAATACATGGTGACTTAGGATTTATATTATCTTAGCTATTTATTACCCAAACATCCTAGCATCTCTTTTATCATCATTTGCACTTTTTTATTCAGTTTGTTCTTATCTTTCCTTTTAGACATAGTTGTTATCAATCAAATCAAAACCCCCCTTTTATTGTTACTCAATAGATTAAAAATTAGCAAACATAATTAACCTTGTCTCTCTGTGGTTCGACCCTTACTATCACTATCTATTGTTTTAGTTTGGATTATAAATTTTATCTTTGACACCCACAACGACGGGTATCAAATTTTGGCGCCGTTGCCGGGGAGACGGTATAATTTTGTTTGGTAGTTTTTAGTTTATTTTCCTTGTCTTAAGGAACTTCGGTTCCTTAAGACCGTTACTTACCTTTTCTTCTAGTTTTGTTTCAGAAGACAGGTTTTTGAGAGGAAGACATGAGTACTCTCAGTGCTATTGCGATCATGTCTACTATTTCTGATAATCTTCAGCCAGCAGCACACCACCTTCCAGGGGGATTCATTCTTCCCTTTGAATTCATCTCTCCTATATCGAATTATTGGAGCAAAAACAGTTTGCAGGTCTACCAGATGAAGATCATTTGAAGCATTTGGAGCTATTTACAGATTATTTTTGTTCCGCACCCGTATCGGCGGGAGAGCGAGATAAGGTTAAGGAGATGTTGTTTCGTTTCTCCTTGAAAGAATTCTGCGCGTGAATGGATTCGTTACCTTGATATGGAGGCAGCTAGAGTTACAGATTGGACATCTCTAGCATTGGCTTTCTGCCAACGGTACACTTCGCCGGCAAAAACCAATGCTTTGAGAATTCAAATCTCAAATTTCCAGCAAGGACCCGATGAGAAATTTCCTGAAGCGTGGGCCCGTTTTAAGAAGTTGGTTCGATCCGTTCCTCACCACGGCTTTGAGGAGTGGTACCTTTGCCACCGATTCTATAGCTCTTTGTATGATGACTACAGAGCCATCCTTGATTCAACTACAATTGGTAGATTTTATAATGTAGCTTCTGACAAGGGTTGGTTTACTATTGAGGAGTTGGCGGTTCATAGAGCTGAAAATGGTAATTCATGTGGGGATTCACTGAAAACAAATATTGAAATAAGTCATGTTTCCGCACTTGAAACATCCAATAACGCCCGTTCCAAAGAACTTGAGAAAGCTTATGAGGGACCAATCCCAAAGGATGATGCTGCCGTAGTTCAGGACGAAGAAATTGATCCCGTGCACAGGTCAGAAGGTCGACCGACCACAACATCAGGTCGACCGATCTCGACACCTGACGTGAGATCAGTTTCTGCAAAACAGAAAAAATTCGATGATACAGCGTCTGGTCGACCGACCCCTATACCAGGTCGACCGACCAGTGTTCCTGAGCAAATTGTGGATTCGCCTCCTGAGCTACCTAACTCTCCTCTCATCAATGCCTCGACGGAGATTCTGAAGTTAAAAGAGCCGAAGATTGTTGATTTTGCGACAAGCATTGCAGTCCCATATCCGGATCATTTGGAGAAGGTAAAATTGGAGCTTCAGTTCGGTAAAATCTTGGAGATCATCAAAGGCCTTGATCTTAAGAGAAAATTGGAGGACCGTACTGTTATTTCTGCTGCTACGGGTCATGGTAAAGAAGGAATATGAGATCCTGGTGATACTGGGGAGACAAAATTAGAGCAACTTGCTGAAGAAGACCGGCCAGGCAAAGTAAAAAAGCGTATCATAGCTTATGCGACACCAGATACCCTTCCTCCATCTAGGCCTGTTGTCTGGAAGCCTAGAGTAGCAGTCCATACTGCTGAAAGGACCTCTTTTAGCCAAGTGCCTTACTTTGGGGTATCTTGCTGCTGAGTCGTAGTGCTAGCCAAGTGTTCTATTTCAGTTTTTGTTGGACTAAATTTTTATTTTGTTTTGTTTTTGCTTTTAGACTTAGATTCTTTTTGCTTTTGTTGCTTTGTTTTGAGACATTTTTCTGGGATTTTGCGCATTTGTTGGGCGCATATATGATGATTTTTCAGGTTTTACGAAGAAACGAAGACCGCTGTGCAGCAGAGAGGTCGACCGACCTAAAATATGGGACGGTCGACCCAACCATCCGTCACAGCCTGTTCGTTTCTTCCTCAGGAATCGCGCAACCATCTTGGGTACTTGAGTGGCACTGCTAGCCACCAAAACCTCACAGCTTACGCTAGTTTGGAGAGGTTTTTCATGCGCTTCATAATCCAGTGAGTTCTTTCCGGTTCTTCCTTGGTTTTTATTTACTTGCATCTTTCTTCTAATTTTCTGAAACCTTGACTTAGGCTAATGCACAATGGGGACATTGTGCGGGTTGGTTTGGGGAATGGTTTCGTGTCACATGCATTGCATTCTGTCAAACGTTTACTGCATTTCTGTCTTGCATTGCTTTTCTTTATTTTCCTTATATATACAAAAGAAAAATACAAAAAAATGAAAAAATTCAAAAATTCCAAAAAAATGCACGTTTATTTTAGCATATAGATCGAGTCGGAACGAAAGTATTTCAAGGATGATTTAGCTATCTTATATGTCTACGCCTTTACCTTGCCTTGTCAACTTGTTTTAGTATGAGAGTCTTTCGCATATCTACGAGTTTTTGTCAACTTGCATATCTTGAGACTTGACTTATATCTTGGCAACCTACTATACATTCTGAGTTTTAGAGCCTTATTCCTGGTTTCATTCTTAAACTAGTTGTCTAGGATGTGAGTAGTACTCCCCTTGGAACATGTTACATCAATATGCATAAACATGAACTTGAATTGCTATATACTTGTTTTACTATCTCGTTTTGTGAATCTTGATACGTGCATTTGGGTTCCCCTTTCTCTTATTTACCCATAAGCCTTACATAGCCAAAATTGCCTTTTTATTCCCCCAAAACTACATCCCATACTTAGCCTACCTTTCCAAGCTAGTATATGTGGTCTTTGGTTTATTTTTTGAGGCGTCTTGGTTTATATGCTATCATGAGCAAAAAGAGAAAAGAAAGAAAGAAAGCAAGAAAGGAAAGAAAGAAAAAGAACAGAAAAAGAAAGAAAAAGAAAGAAAGAAACGAAAAAACGAAAAAAGTCAAAAACGTACAAAAGTCAGTCGACCGACCACCTTATTGGGTCGGCTGACCAACTGACATCATCAGATTCAAAATTCCGTGCCAAAAATCCCTTTCTTTTATGTGTTATCACTCCCGTACCTCATTCAAAAATAATTGGGAGTCCTTTCCTATATATAATGTGAGAGTTGTGCTACAAAAGATGTAACACCCCCATTTATTTAAGAGCCTTTAGCAAGACATTCTCAAATAAATAGAGCTGTTACCATCTCGGAATATCCGAGCTAGTGAATAACAAAGTAAAACAACCAAAGTACTTTATATAAAACTAATAAAATTTAAACTTTTGGTTATTACAGTTACTACATAACGGAAAAGAAAATACAACTGATGACTTCTCTAGATGTGATATAATTCTAAGTCGGTCCAAAGTATGCATCTCACATTCCTGGCCCAGCTCCTAGCTCATCTGTCTCTGACCTGTAGAATCTACTCCCCATTCCGGATCATCGTAGGTGTACACGAATACACTGTCAACCTCGCGGTTGTGTAGGGTAACACAAAAATTATAATGCAACAATTATGATATGCAAATGCAATGATATGCTCGAGCTCAATCTTAATCTCATTCTCAATCACAAATCTCAATCTCAAACCCGTAACACCCAGCCATACCGAACCTCCCGGCAGACTATAATCGGCCGTCGCCGAACACCAGCATAACAGCTGAGGTCACCAGGTCTAGTCCTGCAGAACTAGCCTGGGCCCAATAATATATCATCATCTCGAATCCGTATCCAATAATGCATATGTCATGCTCATGAATGCAACAATAATAATAATCATGCTTATGAATGCAACAGTAATAATAATCCATCACAACCATATATCATTCTCATATCATTCATGCTCATCGTCCATATCATACACTCAGCATCCACTCATAACATATAACTGTAGTATAGGGTCTGTGTATCCTACCTGGAATAGCAATATAGTCCAAAAGCAAGCCAGCGCGTCACTTCAAAATCGTCACCTAACAATATAATATACATAATTACTCACTAATATAATCATGTACAATTATTATCTGTCCACTTAAACCAAATTAATTAATTAAATTAATTAATAAGTCAAAACAATTACGCCTAACGAGGGCGTACTAAACGTGACTCAATTCAATTATCTTAATAAGTCGATTAACAAGATGTCGTCACATAACCATAATATAAATAGTCATCAAACTAGTTATATTAAACATTAATAACACCTAAAAGTAATATTAATAATAATAATACTAATACAAACACAACTAGCAATAATAACAACAATGTTAATAACAACCACTAACAAAATTAGTAATAATAATAACATATAATAATAATAATATACTAACTATAATATAATAATAATATGATAATGATAACAATACAAATAATAATAATGACAACATGCAACGTAAAGAACGTAGTGTCACAGCCCCATACAACATGAACCGAGCACGACACTAAAGCAAGACGCGAAAACTCGGTTTCTGTACAGCCCTTTTCCCGACACCACCACTACACGCCTTGACCCTCACGACCGCTGCCACTGACCCCAACCTCAAGTACGTACTACCAGCTACAAACTCCACCCTTAAGCCACCACCAAGAGCCACCATAGCAGCCGACATATCAACTCTAAACAGCCCGGACACAACGCGACCAAACGATTGTTGTTGTTGTTCCTTTTTATTTACACGCCACCACCCCACACCATCCACCATAACCACCACTCCTACCACCTAACAGAACAACCACACAGCGACAATCCATGTCACCACCGCCTCCCGCTTCCTCGTGGTCCCTACCACGAGGAACACTCCTCTCGAAACTCACGTTCTCACCCCCTCTGTTTGCCCCGGATTCTGTTTCCGGCAGCCACCACATCCACGGCCAACGACCACCACCAAAGACGCACTTACCACCGACAAACATAGCCCCAATAACATATAACCCTCTCGTATCCCCCACCACAAGAAACACGCAGGTCATCCTCACGACGCCACTCCTCTGCTTGCCGTTATTTCTACCAATCCCGCGAAAACCCACCGTGGTGACCGCCACTGGCCACCACCACTGCACCCATGTGGTCAGACCCAACCCAAAGACTTGTACCAAACCAAAACCATACAACAATCCGAATTAAAATAAAAAAAAAATGAAACAGAGTAACATAATATGGTAGTGTCGACAAAACGAATGCTTACCGCGATGGCCACGGTGGTTGACGATGATGGTTGGTGTTTTTGGTTCAATCTCGTTCTTCCTCAAACTCTCAGTGGTTGCTAGATGAATTAGGGTTGTTTTTTTTTTTTAGTGTGGGGTTGTATGAGGAGGTTGATATGTCGATGTAAAGCGTTAAACGAATTCTACACTTTTCTTATTCGGCCCGATACGCATCTCGAGACACTCCGACTTCTATATTTCGTTCTCAACCCGTTACTTAAAATTAACCGAGTATGTAATATTAATATATTATCAAAATTAAAGAACTACGAATGAAATGTCATTTTATGAAATAATCGTCAAATATAAAATGATTACGAAATACGAAATAATCGTAGAAATACGATTTATAAAATGATTACAGCTTACGTAAAATACTTTATAAACATTTCATTTGAAATACTTGCGTAAAACATGGTTTGACTGCCGTTGACCAAGACTAAAATACTGGGTATTACAAAAGAGCACTTCCTTAATATCAAAAGTTGTGAATTTTGTTGTTGGGAAACGGTTTTACTAGCTTGGCTACTAACCCCACATATCCAAAAAACGTCTTAACCACTTTTTACCTTTTACCTCACATATCTTTCATTACCCCAATTGCATGTATCTGTGTCACTTAACAGGTTTGTTATACATAGTTGTAGAATTCTTGTTCATGTTAAATTGCAGGCATGTTTTCATGGGTCGCAGTTAGGTGAGTGTCTCTACAAAATTACTTCTTCCTATCTTTTACATATACTCACCCTTTGCTTCATGAGTGTCTCGAGCGTACCACGAGAGTCCATGGTATAAAGTCTCTATAGTCTTTATTTTTGAAAGTTTGACAACACCATAACTCGTTTGCATGATTTAAATACTTTCTCATTTTTTACTTGGCATTGGTTTGGGCTTACATGTAAATTTCGCTCTGAGATTGAAATCGTTCCATTAGTTAAGATCGAGTCTATTTCTTGCTTGAGGGCAGCAAGGTTTGGTTTGGGGAATTTGATGCGTGTCTATTTTATGATGTTTTACATCTATTTTCACACGCATTTTAGAGCTCATTTACGATGTTTTAGCATTTATTTCCCAACAATTGTCTACTTTCGTATTTTTATGCTCTTTTGCAGATTAATGCGGAAAAGGGGCGATTTTATACCAAATATATGCCCTCGGGATTTTTTATGACTAAGGACAAGAAGGAACGAAGCCTAGCGCATATTTCAAGGCCTGAAGATAGCTTTAACAAGCAAAGAATCGATCCACGACATTGCAGCCTGTTTCAAATGGCTATATCTCGAGTTCTAGATCTGATAATGGAGTTATTCCAGTTGGAGGTGAAAGCTTATCCTCTTAGCTTTCCAACGCCGCAAGAATCGCTTGATTACGATAAGTAACGAAGAAATGGCAGCTGTTTTAAGATCGACGCGCGCTGCAGTCCCGACAATCAGGTCGACCGACCTACTAATTGGGTCGACCGACCACAGCACAGACCCAGAAGTTTCCGCGAAGCCCAGTGTTTAGGTCATTGGGAAACTCTTTATTTCCGCCTATTTAAGCCGATTTTCGTGATTAGGGTTATTCATTCATATTTCCATCAAGTTTTCTAACTAGTTTTCTATCATAGAGTTACATCTAGTTTTAGTTTTAATCTTTCCATAATCATCAAACACTTTTCTTTAGTTTTATATATATTGTTCTTCATCAATCTTTCAGCAGTAATCAATAAGGCTTGTTCTTTTCCGCCTTAATCCTTATTTCCGGCAATTCCTCTCTTAATTTATGTTTTATTATTATTAGTTTATAGTTATTGCATACGGTTAAGTTAGAATCCCAAGCCTTTATTATTATTGCATGTTTAGATTGATGTTCTTTATAATTTCCATGTTTATTCCTATTTTTTATTATTGTTTCAATAGTTATGAGTAGCTAATTTCATATGTTAGGATGTAGGGAGTAAATATGCATAGGTAGTATAATTCCCGAATCGATATATTGCAGGGTGGAGGTCGGCCGACCGGTCTAGCTGGTCGGTCGACCGACACGCGTATGAATTCCGTTTCGCTTTTATTTGTAGACTATAATAACCTACAATGAGACCAAAAGGAGACTTGAGGATATTAGTAATGACCTACCCAAGATTGAGAGATATGGGAAGGGGTTTGGTTTACAACTTAAGACGGATAGGTTACTTAAGACTGAAAGGTTTGTGACCTAGAATTTAGGAATCACCTTTATTGTTGACACCCAATAATTAAGAGACCTAGGAACTAATAGCATAGGCAGAAAGGAGCTATTAGGTAGCATAGACCTAAAGGATATGTTACATCCCTTACGCGACTGCAATACATGTTGACTTAGGATTTATATTATCTTAGCTATTTATTACCCAAACATCCTAGCATCTCTTTTATCATCATTTGCAATTTTTTATTCAGTTTGTTCTTATCTTTCCTTTTAGACATAGTTGTTATCAATCAAATCAAAACCCCCCTTTTAGTGTTACTCAATAGATTAAAAATTAGCAAACATAATTAACCTTGTCTCTCTGTGGTTCGACCTTTACTATCACTATCTATAGTTTTAGTTTGGATTATAAATTTTATCTTTGACACCCACAACGACGGGTATCAGCTGTTATGCTGGTGATCGACGACGGTCGATGATACTCTACTGGGAGGTTCGGTCAGGGTGGGAGTTACGGGTTATGATTGGAGATTTGGTGGTGATTGAGCTCAGTAGTGGCATGGCATTTGCATATCATACTTTGTTGCATATTTATTATTGTACCTTGACAATTATCCTACTCAACCGCGAGGTTGACAGTGTATTCGTGTGCACCTACGATGATCCGGTAATGGGGAGTAGATTTGACAGGAAGGATGATTCTATCGGAGCATGGGATGGCATGAGCACTTGGATGGACCGACTTAGAATTAGATCACATACTTAGATGTCACCAGTTGTACTTTATTCTGTTGAGTAGTAATTGTAATATTAAAAGTTTAAATTTAATCAGTTTTATATAAAGTACTCTGGTTTGTTTTACTTTGTTATTCACTACCTCGGACATTTCGAGATAGTAACAGCTCTATTTATTTGAGAACGTCTTGCTAAAGGCTCTTAAATAAATGGGGGTGTTACAAAGTGGTATCAGAGCGAACGATCCTCGAGCCTAAACCAATTGAATAATAATTAAAATAGGAAGAGTCTAATAAAATGAACCCCGAGATGAAACTGATAGGAGCCCCAAAAAGGAATGGGATGAGTTAGGGGCCCCCTCACACCAAACCATGGGCCCTTTTAATTGTCACTCGGGAACCAAGTGAGAGTAATTGAAGAGTGGGGTAGTCTATATAGTGACCTAAGTTGGTAATGTACTAACAATTTGCAGGAGAAGAATGAGGTGAGTAATAACGTGATTATGGTTAATAATGTGCATTAGAAGAATATGACTGATATTGAAATGTTGATTGATTGAAATGTTTTAATTGAAAATATTAAGAGTAAGGGTGTATATTTCTGGAGTAATAGTTAGCATGATGCGATCATATGATTTTGGTATTTTGAAATGTCCATATGATCATCTGTTTATTAAATGGCTATCGTAACTACGTAATATATTGTTTAGTAATTGGATATGAATGCTGAGACTTATATCTTATAGTAATCCATGTCTAGTGATATGCGGAATGTATTGCCCCAAGCCATGAATGATATACAGTTATGTGTTACATGGATCATACATGAAATTTACATGCCAATTTTATGTCTAATTATACACATTGATTTTAGTTATATGTTTAGTAATAAAAAAGGGACACCTTAGTGATTTCTAGTTTATATTTACGTACTTAAACAAGTTGTGATTGTTACGATGGTAGAAACCAATTCATTTATATACACATGTAGAACTATTGAGTTATTTAGTTGATTCTAATTTTCAGTTTCGCAATCTTTACCGTTTTCTAGATGAAAATTACAGTTTGAGATAATGAATAAATGTTAATATGATGCAATGTGATTTATATGCTTCAAAAGATATGTCAACATGTTTTGAAGAAAGAATGGTTGTGTTTCAATGTGATAATGTCAAGTAATGTGAAATTTTAAAGGAACCAAAATTGTAATAAATTTCTAGAATGTTACATTGTTTGTACGAGCTTCCTTTTTAAAATGTGTTGCATATATGAATATGAAAATTTTATGTATGATAACCTTCTGAGTTAGCTTCCAAATGTTTTTGGTTTCGTCTTAATACGAGTTATATTTTGAGAGAAATAAATATTTTAGTCGACAGTGGACAGATTGTTACTGCACAGTTCTGTTTTGACCCATGTTTTTGCAAAAGAAATCATTTAAAACGTGCTTATTGTTTATGCATGATTCCAACTCCGTTGTTTATAATATTCATTCACGTTTTCAAAATGATAAGACACGTAAAATATTAACGAGTTGTTATTTAATTGTAATTTTTGCAAGTTGCCCCAATTTACTGTCTAATTACTGTAAAGTTTCTGTTCAGACCAACTGAGTTGTAAAATTTGTTATAAATAATTTCCTTAAGATTTGCATTTTATTCTTTTTCCTATAATTATTTAATTCATTATATTTTATAAAAACTATAATAGCTCACAAAATAGCTAAGCAGTTATTTAATTATGATTTTTGAAAGTTGTATCGTGATGTATGATTGTTGAAATTGTAAGTTATGTAAATTTTCAATATAAAAGTTTAATCAAATATGAATTCTGTAATGTAACCATGTAATGTTCTTATATGGCATTAGTAAAATGAGTAGTAGACATATGAAATGAATATGACATTTATTATATGATAATGTTACCTTGTTGTTACTATAGTGTGAATGAATTCCATAATCTTATATGACTATTATTTGCAGAAGTTGAAACGAAATATACAAGTCTAAGTATGAAAATGTGATATGGTTATTATTTTGCAGTACTTTGTGTGCGTACCATGTATATAAATGACTGGATACGTGCCTTTGTGTGCTTGTTGTCATGTTTAGTTATAACTATTAATTATTAATTTTGACCAATTCTTGTATAAGAGATTAACAGTAGGTGTATTTATGTATGTTTTATTACGTGTTACCACTGTTATTTTATTACGAAAGTAGTACATGTTATGCAATCTCGTAAGAAGTTCGGAATTTTATACTAGTAAATGGGTGTTCTCAAATTGTTTTGTGACCACGTGAATATTTATATGATAATTCGAGTTGTGCTCAAATGTTCACATCTTGTATGTTTTGGTAACTTAATGCCTTATCAAGGATATGTACTTTGTAAGTCATAAGTGCTGCTTAGTTGTGGTGAAATGATAGACGAGTAGTATGATGTGCTTAATTATCTGCTAGCATGTCGCTTCGCCTTTATGTATAGTGATGATCGATGTTTTGTGATATATAATGTGATAGAGGTTACGGGGACGTAACCATGTTTAAGGAGGATAGGATTGGAAAATCTCGAAAAAACAATGATATTTATTACAGGAGTTGATCAGTAGTTATATACATGGGAGTATTGCATAGTGTTGCATCTTTTGAGTTGGTGCAATGATGCGAGTTATGTATGTATATATTTGCATTTACTTGTTGGCCTATTTCTTATAAGGAGGATAGACCGTAGTAGGATGTCTTCATAGAAGATTTAGGGAGTCAATGCAGAGGAGTGGAAAAGTGTCGTGTTTGGCTGTGTGGTTGAGATCGTGTTTAGACAGTTGTTAAACTTCGGAACAAAGTTTGGTTTAAGGGAGGTGGAATGTAACACATGCCATTTCTGTTGGTAGTGATCTGAGTAGAGGGTGTCGGTTGATTTTAGTTTGGTGATGGGTAGTGTGGTGAACTTCGGGGATGAAGTTCTTTTTAAGGAGGGAAGACTGTAATGCCCCGTTTTTTTTTATATCTCGTAATAATAAACTATTAATATAATTATTTTGACTAGAGACACCTTGATAATTATTATGTGTTATTTATATATATACGTGGATCGTTTGTAACTCGTATGATTATGTTATTATTATTATTATCATTATCATCATCATTGTTATTATTCTTATTATTATTACTATTATCGGGTTATCTTTGTATTATTTTTATTATTATTAATATGGTTATTACTATGACTACGATAATTTAATATTTTTGGACGCGTTTTAAGATTTTGTATTGAGAGCGTTAAATAATAAAATAGTGTGTGACGGTTTGGGTTGGTGAGTTCAACGTATGAATGATGGGGAGACCAAGTATTTACGAGGTCAAAATGTTGTCTTTTCCGAGGCTTGATTGTGAATATTTACGAAGATTAAGATTCAACGATACATTGAACCCTTTTGATAGCACTTTGAAAACCTATTTTATATCTAATCAGATGTGTACACTTTCGTTTTATAAACCCAAGCTACCCTTATCCGTTTTGATTTTTGTACGACACAATTAAACCGTTTATGTTTAACCTAATCCTATTCTTCAATCTTCATGCCTCTTGCGTAATAAGTTAATATTTCACCATGTCTATCCCTCAAACTCATGTTTATCTATTCTGATCAAAATCCATCATAATTGAATTCCTTTCATTGTGTACCTCATATTCGGGTGTTTTTTAATCACACCGATACGGCGAATGCTCTCAAAATATCGTTGTCATGTCCAACCCTGTATAGTGTTGCTCTTTTTCTTTTCTCTTTCGTGACCGTACCGATTATAAGGTAGCACGATTTTACCGGTCCATATACTTTTATTTTTGTTATATTTGCTAATTAATTTCTTTGGGTTTTTATGCTGAATTTTATCCCATGTCGTTATTATATATATATAATAATTGTATATGAATATATATATATATACATCTTTTATATCTTTTATTAAGTTTATTTCCTGTGAGATGGGTTAAAAGGATTATAGGCCATCTAATGTTGAAATTGGTTTTGAAATTTTAATGAGTATAGGAAATTGATGGCAAAAGTTTATTACGAAGGAAAGGCATAAATGGTTGGTATCAAGGATTGTTAATGGCATGTCAGTGGACTTAAATTAGTGAGATTTAGCATCAGTGTGTATATTTGGTTATTACCTTTGAGCACTAACAATTGAGAACGAAGCTAGTTGGATAGAGATGGGATAGTTTTGATAATTGGATTTTTTTTTTATCTAATTCATGACAAAAGGTTCCGGGTATTGAGAGTACTAATGTGAGTCGCTTTGTGCTATGTTTATTTTCCTGGAACTTGCTTCTTGTATTACAATATTTTAATTGTCTTTCTCTCTGACCTTAGATTCTTGAATGAGTAGTTTAGAGTTTATACATTAAATGTGTTTAGCATGATTCTTTGAACTTTTGACAGTATCGATATTCAAATAAAGATGAAAATAGGTTACTAGTACTAAGTTATGCATTATGGAGGAATGAAATAAGATTTGTACTAAAGGAATAGTATGTAATTGGTTTGGGGTGGAATATTTCTGAGTCAATAATATGTTATATTTGCTATGTAATTAAATTAGTTAATAATTATGTATATTATATTTCTTAGGTGTTGATTACGGGGACGAGTCTTTCTAATTGGATATAAGCTGCATAATTGGATTACTTGCTATAAGGTAGGATATTCCTACTCGATCCTGGTTTAATTTTATATAATTATCTCGGCTGGTACATTACATGTAATGTGATAATTGGTGGGATGGATTGTTGATTATTGATATTGGCAGTAGACTGTTTCGTTATGCATAATGGCATGAGTGTGTTGGTTTATTATCGTTGACATAAGTATTGCATTATTGGTATGATTGAATAATAGTAATGTTGCATTCATGAGCATGGCATATGCATTGGTTACTGAATGGAGATATGGAGTGGATACTGTTTCGTTTTGGGCCCAGGCTAATTCTGTAGGACTAGACATGGTGACCTCAGCTGTTATGCTGGTGATCGACGACGGTCGATGATACTCTACCGGGAGGTTCGGTCAGGGTGGGAGTTACGGGTTATGATTGGAGATTTGGTGGTGATTGAGCTCAGTAGTGGCATGGCATTTGCATATCATACTTTGTTGCATATTTATTATTGTACCTAGACAATTATCCTACTCAACCGCGAGGTTGACAGTGTATTCGTGTGCACCTACGATGATCCGGTAATGGGGAGTAGATTTGACAGGAAGGATGGTTCTATCGGAGCATGGGATGGCGTGAGCACTTGGATGGACCGACTTAGAATTAGATCTCATACTTAGATGTCACCAGTTGTACTTTATTCTGTTGAGTAGTAATTGTAATATTAAAAGTTTAAATTTAATCAGTTTTATATAAAGTACTCTAGTTTGTTTTACTCTGTTATTCACTACCTCGGACATTTCGAGATAGTAACAGCTCTATTTATTTGAGAACGTCTTGCTAAAGGCTCTTAAATAAATGGGGGTGTTACAATTTATTACTCACGCTATTGAACACCAAAGACTACATGGGGATGATGAGCAACTCACGTGCCCATGTAACATATGTAAGAATCGAAAGATGGTGAATTCTGGAAGTGAAATGCGAGACCATTTGATATTAAAAGGCATTAAACCTAATTATACCGTGTGGACATGGCAGGAAGAGAAAGAGAATGACATTCCTACTTATGGTACTAACGCCGTAAATCATGATAAACAAGTTGATAATAATATGGATTATTTTGATGTAGTTGGAGATGATTGTAATAACATTAAGGTTAATGAGTATAGTGATGATAAATATTGTAATATAGAGGCTGATAATATTGATCAGATGATGGATGATCTAGAAAAAGATTATGTTGATTGTCCGGAAATTTTTCAAATGCTGGTTAGTGATTCAAAGAAGCCATTATATCCGGGTTGCTCCAAATATAACCGTCTATCAGCAGTGTTGAAGTTGTACACCTTAAAAGCTGGGAATGGGTGGAGCGATAAGAGTTTTACTGCTTTATTGGAACTCTTGTCCGATATGTTGCCGCAAGGTAATGAGCTTCCCACTAGTACTTATTGATCTAAGAAAGTGTTGTGTCCACTTGCTACGAATTAACAAAAAATCCATGCATGCCCGAGTGACTGCATTTTGTACCGTAAAGAGTACATTGACTTAGATGAGTGCCCACGATGCAAGAAGTCAAGGTATAAGCTTAGAGATTCGGCTGAAGGTCGCAAAAAAAGGGGGTCCGGCCAAGACCTTATGGTATTTGTCAATAATTCCATGGTTTAAGCGTTTGTTTGCAAATCCGAAGGATGCGGAGTATATATTATGGCACGACAAAGAGTGGAACAAAGATGGCAAGCTACGACATGTCGCTGATGCTCCCCAGTGGAGAACAATTGATAGAACCTTCCCAGAGTTTGGTAGAGAACTTAGAAATTTAAGATTAAGACTTTGCACCGACGGAATTAATCCCTTTGGAACTCAAAGTACCCAACATAGTAGTTGGCCAATAATATTGATCATTTACAATCTCCCTCCTTGGCTTACTACAAAAAGCAAATACATTTTATTGACGATGTTAATATCAGGTCCTCAACAACCGGGTAATGGCATTGACGTTTATCTAGCGCCACTCATAGAGGATTTGAAAATGTTGTGGGATGTTGGAGTTAAGGTGTTTGATGCAGCGAGCGGTTCAAGTTTTCAAATGCATGCTATGTTGTACTGCACAATCAATGATTTTCCCGCGTATGGTAACCTCTCAGGTTATAGGTTGAAGACTGATAAGGGATGTCCTGTATATGGTGATGACACTGAGTCTGATTGGTTGGAGCACTCTGGGAAATATGCATACATGGGTCATCGTCGATGTCTTGACCCGGGCCATCCATATCGTAAAAGGAAGAGGGCATTCTATGGTAAGTCTGAGCACCGTTCATCCCCCTTAATTCTAAGTGGGAAAGAGTATCATGCACAAGTTAACAATATCACTACCGACTTTGGAAAACCGTACAAACCTCCACCAATTGGGGTATATCACACAAAGAAGTCTATCTTTTGGGAACTACCTTATTGGGAACATTTGTTTGTTAGGCATTGTATTCATGTAACGCACGTAGAGAAGAACGTGTTTGATAGTATTATTGGCACTTTGTTGAATATGCCTAATAAAACCAAAGATGGTGTCAAAGCTAGACATGACATGGTTGCTAGGGGTCGGTTTGAGGTAAATCTAGTTCAGAAGGGGAAGCGTCTGTACTTACCCTCAACTTGCACGACATTGTCAAGGGATGAGAAGAAGATGGTGTCTGAATCCTTAAAGGGATTGAAGGTGCCGTATGGATATTCCTCTAACATAAGTAACCTTGTTTCAATGAAAGATTTGAAGTTAGTAGGATTGAAATCTCATGATTGCCATGTTTTGTTGACCCAACTACCGCCTGTAGCTATTCGATCTGTTTTGCCTAAGCATGTCAGACAAGTGATCACAAAGCTCTGTAAATTCTTTAGTGCAATAAACGCGAAAGACATTGATCCAGATTCTTTGGATGATTTACAAGCCGATGTTGTTGTGATACTTTGTGAGCTTGAAATGTACTTTCCAATTAGTTTTTTTGACATTATGGTTCACTTAATAGTTCACCTGGTGAGGGAGATAAAACTTTGTGGACCGGTATTTCAGAGAAGCATGTGGGCAATGGAGCGAGAGATGGGTACTTATAAGAGACGAATGAAGAATCGATATCGTCCCGAAGGAAGTATTATATTGAAGCAACAATTGCTTCTGAGACGCTTGGATTCTGCCAAGACTATTTGATGAATGCCCAACCTCTTGGACTTCCTACATCTCGACATGAAGAAAGACTTCAAGGGAAGGGTACTTTGGGAAAAAAGGTCATTACTGTTGATTGTGCTTTATTTGACAAGGCGCATATGTATGTTTTGCAACACATGACGGAGGTTCATCCATATTTAAGTAATCACTTTGCCATATTGAAAAAACAATATCCAAGTAAACGGGAAGCTTGGTTAATAAGTGAACACAATCGATGTTTTGCACAGTGGTTTAAAGAAAAGATAATGACAGAGTTATCAAACACAGCACATGAGATAAGTGACAATTTGAGATGGTTAGCATACGGACCAAAGTTCAACATCTTATCTTATGAAGGATACGATATCAATGAGTTTTGTTTTTACACAAGCCGTCAAGATAAAAAAAGTACAATGCAAAGCAGCGGAGTTACAATTGTTGCATCATCTCTAGGATATGTTGGAAGAGGTAAACAACCAGTGGATATAACACAATCGTATTATGGGGTAATTTCTGATATATGGGTGTAACACCCCAAGAGTATGACAGGAGATTTGTCCCACATTGGTAGAATATGAGGATTGTGATATGTTTATAATAGCTTCCACCCACCACTTAGTAACAAGGCCTTGTGCTTTTGGGCTTAAGTGAGGACAAATAACAGGTCCAAAAGTGTGCACCCATCTTATTGGGGTTGTGTTACAACGGTGGCGGGTCGGGTTGTTACAAATGGTATCAGAGCGACCCTGCGACCGTGTGGTGAGCCTGTGGTCGGGAGTACTCGGGTCACACACCTAGCGGGGGAGGATTCTGGCCCTGGTTGTGGTCAAGTTTGAGGCACAACGAGGACGTTGTGTTCTTTAAGTGGGGGAGTTTGTAACACCCCAAGAGTATGAAAGGAGATTTGTCCCACATTGGTAGAATATGAAGATTGTGATATGTTTATAATAGCTTCCACCCACCACTTAGTAACAAGGCCTTGTGCTTTTGGGCTTAAGTGAGGACAAATAACGGGTCCAAAAGTGTGCACCCATCTTATTGGGGTTGTGTTACGACGGTGGCGGGTCAGGTTGTTACAATGGGAGCTTGATTATGTAGATTTTTGTGTACCGTTATTTCGATGTGAATGGGCTAATTGTGATAAAGGCGTAAAGGTTGATGATATGGGATTTATTTTGGTTGATTTCAGTGTTATTGGACATAATAATGATCCTTTTATACTAGCATCTCAAGCGAAACAAGTTTTTTATATTAAGAATCCTTTGGAAGATAAGCATCCAGTTGTCCGTTATGGTAAAAGGCGCATTCTCGGGGTGGATGGTGTTGTTGATGAAGAAGAGTTCAACCAAGTTGATGAACCCTCACATATTTCTTCAAGTTTTCAAAATGTACAAGTAATACGTGATGAAACTTATCTTCGTGAAGATCACCGTGAGGGAATATGGTTTGATATCCCGAAATAGTTTTATCTTAAGTAAGGGCATGTTCATTTGTAAAACCCCTCGCGAAAGCGGAAATATAAACATACAAAAGTACCAAAAATGCAGCGGAATTAAAACTTTTTAACAAACTAAACAA
This sequence comes from Silene conica, assembly GCA_029255685.2. Taxonomy (NCBI): domain Eukaryota; kingdom Viridiplantae; phylum Streptophyta; class Magnoliopsida; order Caryophyllales; family Caryophyllaceae; genus Silene; species Silene conica. Next base: position 50,503,019 of record CM055316.2, read on the forward strand.
CATGCGAGAAGTCTTAAACTGAACAGAAACTGAAACAAAAATAGATAAGTAGCAGTTCTAAGTATCACAAACAAATATGTACATCAGCCTGGGATGGAACATCCCTACAGGCACCAAAACGAATGTATGAAAGTCTAAGAGTCTAGCTATGCGATATAAGGTAAGTCATATGATGACAGCAGGATCATCACTCGCTAGCCCTCTCGTGAACCCATCTCCAACCAGCATGTACCTACATACATGAAAACATGTACGCCACAATCAGTGGGGAGTAACTAGAGTTCTCCTAGCCACCTTTTGTGACAACACGTAACACATAAAACAATACAGAATACTCCAACATATATCGACATGTGAAGCATAAATATCTCATCAACTGATCTCTTACTATCATGCAGACTCTAGTGCACGGCTCTCAACCAACTTCATAAACCGTTAGGAAGGAGAGCCAGTTTCCCTACTGGTTGCCCAGTCGGGGGGTCTTTCAATCCAACTATTTATGAAACCGATAAAAGAGTCATCCAATGCCTTGGATGAACAGATTACAACTCAAGCATTATATTCATAAACTTCAACATGCATATCTGACACTGTACCAAACTTTAAGGCAAGCAGATATAACATCAAGCAAAGAGGTTCAGCGGTCAACTTAAGACATAACCTAATTACCAAATATTCAGCAAGTAAAAAGGTTCAGAGGCGACATCTTAACGCATAACCTAAATACCAAGTTCACAATATAAAGCAAGGACTCAGAGGCGAAAACTCAACGCATGGACCGGCTATCACAGAACACTAGACCCAGAGGCGAAAACTCAACGCATGGACTAGCATTCAATTCACTATCACTAGTAAGGAACTCAGAGGCGAAAACTCAACGCATATTCCCCTACTACATCACAAGGTACTAAACTCAGAGGCGAAAACTCAACGCATGTTCTAGCACCAAACACCTGCACTCCGGGTAAGGTATGACAACCTGACTGCCCCGTCGTGCAGTTGCTCTACTCGTCAGACTCAGAGGCTAGCTTAAGGCATGTCCTGACGCGATCACACATACATGTCTGAACTCAGAGGCGAAAACTCAACGCATGTCCCAGACACGACAAACAGACACGTATGGAATTCAGAGGCGAAAACTCAACGCATGTTCCCATACACGACAAACAATCTACGTATTAAGTTCAGAGGCCAGCTTAAGGCATAACTTAATACGCATCAAAACAATATCAATAGTAGAAAATGTCTCATTGACATCGGTTATTTTGCTCCATTTACATCGCTTTTTGGCGATGTATCTGGGGGCGACATTTATAGTATTTTTGCCCTTTACATCGTTTCTAAAACCGATGTATATAACATACCATTAACATCGGTTATAAGTGAAAACCGATGTTAATAGTGTCTCAATTACATCGTTTTTGGTCTGAAACCAATGTAAATAGCATACCATTAACATCAGTTTTAAGTGAAAAACGATGTTCACGTCATTTAATAACATTGTTTTGGTGCGAACCGATGTAAATACCAACCTTATTTACATCATTTATGTACTAAAACTAATGTTCACGTCATTTAATAACATCGATTTTGGTGCGGAACCGATATAAATATCAACCTTATTTACATCATTTATGAACTAAAACCGATGTAAATATGTATTTTTTTAATTAAAAAAAAATACATTTGAGGTGTGGAAAACACCGCAAATGATAGCGTCAATCATTTAAAAAAAATTATATTCCCAAAAACCATAATTTATAAATATACTCTAAAATTATAATAAACGTGTTTTGAACATAAATATTCTTAGATCAACAAAAAAAAATACTTGTACGATACTTCCGACTAAATAATGATGGTAAGATACAAAACTAATACTTGTACAATACTTCCGACAAAATAAAAAACATAGTCTAATACACCTAGTTTGTTCCATATATTTGAGCTCCGTCTAGCTAGACTCGAGTTTTCATCTGGGAAAGGCAAGGCTCACAGTTCATCATCGGCAGTACTTCATTAGTATCATATTTGTCTGCGCACATACGAGAAACATTAGCACTCACAGACACAGGTCACACTCGCAACATCCAATGCAACCTAAAAATTCCTAACTAGTAAGCATGTGAAAGCTTTCATCAGAATACCTAAGGAGTGTAGTTGGGCCGTAATCTCTTCAAGTCAGTTGACCTGCTCGCCTGTCATGCCTGGACTTGAACTTCAGTCATACAACGCACAGTAGGAGGCTAGGATCTGCCAGACCAGGCGATAGTACATCATCTAATGGAGTGCGGTTAAGAAAAGAAAAAAAGAGCAAAAGCTTATGCTATAACACATCCAATGATACTGATGCCTTTGTAAATACAGAAAGAACAAAAGGCGCCTCTTACCCTGGCACAATTGTTGTAGGTACTATAGTATAGCCCTTGGGATCAGGATCCAAAACCATTTCACATGATATTTATCTGGAGTTTACGTAATCGGTCCCATCAACAGATTCATGCAAGTAAATATTATAAGCTGACCGGCGTCCACGTGTTTTAAGTATTCTCATTCCTATGTAGAACATGGTTGAATTATGACTAGATTGGTAATTCCTGAAACCAGCTGAACTTCGCGAAAAACTCACCCCCTGAAGAAGAATGGTATCAGATATCTTAATGAAACAAAATATTTGTAGGACGCCAAACGCAGCTAGCCAACTACACTTATCAGGCACCAGACATCTACATATAACAAGAATAAAATAAATTTATTATTATTCTCGGGATGTAAAGACGGAATTCATACTGTGTTAGCGTGATAAAGAGATGTATTGGAGCTGATGCATCAGTTCTAGTTGCCTTCAGGCGAAATTGGGGATTCTGATGCCATGTATCAAAATCTTGGGCTCTTGGCAACACCAGCACTATATCCTCGCCATTGTCTATGAACTAAATAACGCATCTCTGGGGGATAGACACGACATACATATATAGACTGAAAATGAATATGAAAGTCTTGCCAGGACATCCAAAATATACCTTCTTTTGACTGCTTTAGAAGCAAATAAAAGATGAAAATCTTCCATACCATAAGAGTAGGTAAAACTGTAAAAGAGTACATCACAAAATATTATCTGTAGCAAGAAAAAGAGGCATGAAGTACATGCCTGACCTTATGTTTCATCCTATCTGTCCACTCAGGCGATGAATATGCCACGGTCCATTCCACTCGACCTCATTTGCCCACGGGTTCCGAATTTGAACAAGATTATGACTCTATCTCTCTAACCTGCAGCATTTAAAAAAGAGTAATAATCACTATCTATGCCACCAGTTATACTCAATAATTTGAGCTACTCTTCAAATAGAACGCATATTATAATCATGGCAAAAATAGGAGTTTCAGTGACCTGCAATATTGAGTATGCATGCCCTTGCAGAATACCACTAGCAGAAACATGAACGTTAGAGCCAGATGGGCTTCCGGTACCCAATAGAAACCCTTCATAATTAAAGTGCAATAACTGAGACCATTTCTTAATTAAAGAATAAAAAGGAGGTAAAGTAAAGAATAACAAACCTGGGATTGAACAGCTTCAATTGCACGAACAAAGTGGAGAGTGAAATAAGGGTGGAAAGCAGGAAAAGTAGAATTAAGAGTCTGATAAGCGAATTGACAGGGAAATTGGCTCGTTGGATCAAGCAGAAAACAATGGTGTCTTCAAGCCCAACTAATGTTTGCCTTATTGACTCCAGTGATAGATTATCAATTCCTCCATTGCTGTCCATTTTTACAAGACTATTTATTAAATCAAATATTCTCCAATTTTACCAGGGAATTATGCTCCCACTCATCGCTATACTTTATATACGTACGAAGTCTACTATTAGTTTTACATTCACTGACCTGTAAGCATGCAAGATCAGAAGACACGGATAAGGCGTAGTTTCCATCAACGCCTTTGGACGCTAATAATGGCAGAAATTAGTTAAAGTAGAAGTCCCATATGTTGTTGTTTACACTGACAAATGCAGCAGCAGAAGGCAGCTCCTATAAGCAGTCCATAACATACAACAACAAAAACACTGAACATTTGTTGACGTGTGAAGAATTTCAGGTATTAGTAAGGAGGCAGACAGATAATGCACCTGTGAACAATTGGGACGCTTTACTAAAGATGGCGGTAAATCATTTGGGAAAAATGGAACTTCTTCAGGAGTTTGGTATTTACTTTCCTGAAACAATGACTTGTTACGATGAGCACACTCATAAGCTAAGCACAGTGATTAAGGACTGAATAAACATCAATATTTTGTAAGTGTCTCAAATGCTCTAGTCCATGGCACGAGGAGAATAGTAGAATACGAACAACTTTGTGATTATGCTGAAAACACAGTGATCGAACTGATCGAACTGACATCTGACATTTTCAGGCTTCTATATTGGGGTCATATTTATAACTGACATTTTGATGGCCTAATTTGGGTGTTAAAAAATTGAATTCAATAATTGTAGTGTATACAATATCGAGCAAGGAAATTAGAGTGGCCTAGATAAATCTGTCTAGTTCCACCACTGCTCCTACTAGATCGTGTCATATTCCGGTATACATAAAAACCCGAATTTAATCCAACTCTTTAAGCTAAGTGGTAAGCAATAGGGTGTAGATAGATTGAATCCCTTTTGTGGTTGTGAGTTGTGAGTTGTGAGTTGTGATCCATACAACACACAAGCGTGTTATACTCGACCTACATACTGGCATCCTTTCAGACTATTACATAAGAACAATGGTATATATCCTTTCAGGAATCTCAATTCATAAAAAAGCTGCAAAATGTATTCCCAATATCAATACCGGTTCATACTCGCATCCTTTCAGACTATTACATAAGAACAATGGTTGTACAAATCATTCTAAAATCACGGCGACGAGATTACTCGTTTCACATATATACCTCTATTTCTCTAATTGAAATTCCAATTTCAACTCACACCCAATACATAAACTCTCATATTTATTCTATACAGATGTTGGCCTACTGTCACAAGATTACATAAGAACAATGTTTGCAAAAATCATTCTAAAATCATAAGTAGTAAGACATACCTTTGATGTTGTAGCAATGAACCGATATGTCGAGAGCAAAGAAATTAAGGGCAGAGGCGCGTGAGGAAGGAGGAGGAAACAAAGGCAGAGTCCTAGTTGATTGTCTAACAAAGGCAGGGGCGACGATCGACTATAATTCTGAGGCTGAATTGAGGGGGTACGGATGAACGGATGATTAGGGACCGTGGGGGTTTAAGGAATTAGGGATTAGAGATTCAGATTTAGGGATTAGGTTATGTGAATTAGGGTTTCTGTGAAAACTATGGGTAGGGGGCAACTGAAAGGTCGGTTTTTCTATTATGCCATTGACATCGCTTTTAAATAATCGATGCTAATAAGTCATGTAAATAAGTGTAATAAATAAATACATCGTTTTTTTTTAAATCGATGTTAGCAACTCTATTATTATAGATTACATCATTTATATGAAAAAGTGACATTAGTATGGCGATGTCAATAGCATTTTTCTACTAATGAATTAACATCGATTTTATTAAAACCGATGCAACTTAAAAATTTAACATCGGTTTTATAACAACTAATGGTAACAAGTGATGTAAATAATAAATAATTAAATAATTAACATCGTTTTTGATATAAAACCGATGTAATTAGCAAAAATGAGATCAATTACATCGTTTTTAGTAAGAACCGATGCTATAATGGCGATGTCAATAGCACTTTTTCTACTAGTGTATCATCCAAGTCTATGAACTACTCTATAGTTCTACCTTTAACTTCTAATCAACACTTAATTGACCCCGGGAACTAAGATGAGGGAGAGCCGGTTTCCCTTTCGGTTACCCGACCGGGGGGCTCTATCCTTACTCCATTCCCGAACACAATATAATGTTGCCCATCCTCCGGGGACCTCAAATACATGTCGCGGATATACAAAACGAGTTTCAATCAAAACCGATTAACCATTTGAAAGTTACGATCAAATTACAAAACTCGAATAACCTACAGGGGTCCCCAGCCGGTCGGCCGGCTGGTGACCTCCTCAACCTTCCTTTCTTTTTCCGAAACAACAACACACGGACTCCCAGCCGGTCGGCCGGCTGGGAACCCTATTCCCTAGCCTTCGCAAATAACAACCATACCCCAAATGCACTCCCAGCCGGCTGGCAGGCGGCCGGTCTGCCGGCTGGGCTCCCTTTCTACTTAGGTTTTTCGCAAACAATATACGACACAAGGGACTACCAGCCGGTCGGCAGGCAGCCGGTCGGCCGGCTGGCAGTTCTAAGACAAAAATCCCAAAACTCATAAAAACACGAAATAGCACTCCCAGCCGGTCGACCGGCGGCCGGTCGGTCGACCGGCTCAGAGAGCCTGATACGAAAAATCGCCATTTCTAAACTTCGTAATTCGACACCAAAACTTCTATAAGAACTACAAGTATGATTTGCCCAACATTTTTAATCATCCAACACTACTTTCTACCAGCAAACAAATTCCATAACAATCCTCAAACAAATTTAATAGGTATCCGTCGCAAAATGTGAAAAACTGAAAATAAGCTTATGAATACATTAAGGCATCACCAAGCATGAATTCCTTCAAATAACACATTCCTAAGCATGTTTCTAAGTTCATTAAACATAAAACATAAACAAAATCGGAATCAAACATGAGAATCACAACAAAAGTGCTAATATACACATAAAGGCCGAGTTATCTCATTATCGTCACCTTTCAAGCTATTCCGGCTAAAGATCCTCCTCAACCAAGTAGCTATCGATGTCCGGGTTGTCCAATCCTTCACCTACAAACACGAAAAACGGGTTTATGAACATAAAAACGGAATTTATGTAAAACAGGCCAGATTTCGAAATGAAGGGATTGAGAAACGGAAGTGATAGATGGCTTGGAAATTGAATGAGGATTCCGAAAATGATATTTTTACCTTGATTTGATCGATGGATGATGAAGAAAAGATCAAAAGAAGAAGATGTTTATGGAGGTTTTGTAGAAATATGGTTTACAGTGGAAGTGTTGTGAAGGAGATGAATTATGACGACTTAAGGGTTTTTAGGGATTTAAGTAGTTGTCCTTTCCGTATAATGAAACGGGTTAGGAAATTAGAACGGGTATTTGAGTTACGAGTTTAAGCTTTACCAAGTTTGTATTCGTCTTAAGGACTTAAGGTTCTTCAGACGGATCTTACTTTTAATTTAAAATCAATTAAAATAAATTATTAAATTATTATTTTATTACTTAAAATAATTAAAAATGCTTAAATAGATTTTTACGAAAATACGGGATGTTACAATCACCCCAACTTCAAAAAGTTTCGTCCTTGAAACTCGAATGGATATAAATCTATATACTATACCTCATTCGAATAAGAAGGGATGCGCGGCACGCATCGATGCCTCAGTCTCCCATGTCTGCTCCTCGACCTCACCGCAACGCCATAGAATCTTCACCAAGGGCACCACCTTGCTCCTGAGCTTCCTCTCCTGTCGGTCAAGAATCTTCACTGGACGCTCCTCGAAGGCAAGACTCGGCTCCAGGTTCTCAATCTCTCTAGGCAAAACATGACTCGGGTCACTAATGTATCCGCGGAGCTGGGAAACGTGAAAGACGTTATGAACCCTGCCCAAATTAGGAGGCAAGTCCAAACAGTAAGCTACGGCGCCAATCTTCTTCACGATCACAAATGGTCCAATGAACTTAGGGCTCAGCTTGCCCTTAACGCCAAACCTTTTGACGCCTTTCATCGGAGACACTCTCAAAAAGACACTGTCACCCTCCTCAAACTCTAAGGGTCGACGACGGACATCAGCATAGGACTTCTGCCGGTCCTGAGCGGCCTTCATCCTATTCCTAATGAGCTGAACACGGTCAATGGTCACAGCTAGCTGGTCAGGTCCAAGGTCGTGCACGTCACTCGCCTGATCCCAGCAGATCGGGCTACGGCACTTCCTACCATAAAGAGCCTCGTACGGAGCCATACCAATGGAAGCATGATAACTGTTGTTGTAAGAAAACTCTACCAACGGCAAACACTGCTCCCAAGAACTCTGAAAATCGAGGGCACAAGCGCGGAGCAAATCCTCTAGTGTCTGTATGGTCCTCTCGGATTGCCCATCGGTCGCGGCATGAAAAGCACTACTCATCAACAAACGGCTACCCATAGCCTCCTGCAAAGCCTTCCAGAACCTGGAACAAAATCTCGGATCTCGATCTGAAACGATCTCTCTCGGCACGCCATGATATCGGACTACCTCAGCAATATAAGCCCTAGCTAAACGATCCATGTCCCACGTCTCTCTGATCGGCACGAATCTGGCACACCTAGTTAGACGATCAACAATAACCCAAATCGCATCTTTGCCTCCCACAGTCTTAGGCAAAGCTGTCACAAAGTCCATAGATATACACTCCCACTTCCACTGAGGAACGGGAAGCGGCTGTAGCAAACCACCAGGTCTCCTATGCTCTATCTTGACTTGCTGACAAGTCAAGCACTTACTAACGTAATCCAAGATCTCATTCTTTATACCTGGCCACCAAAACATAAGGCTCAAATCCTTGTGCATCTTCTCTCCTCCTGGATGAACGGAATACGGTGACAAGTGAGCCTCATCAAGAACCCTCTTCCTCAAATCTGGCACATCAGGAACATACATCCTACCACGGAACCTAAGGAAACCATCAGCATCAATCACCAAGTCAGGTGCAACACCACTCGAAATCTTAGCCTCGAACTTCTTGAAATCGGCATCTAAAGGTAAACTCTGGCGAATCTCCCAATAAAAAGACGGCTCGGCAGTCATAGTAGCTAACCAATCAAAACCACTACCCACCATCTCTAACCTTAGCTTCCGGAACTCGGAACACAACTCATCGGGCAATACCCTCATGGCACTCATCGAGTGAGAAGTCTTGCGGCTAAGCGCATCCGCAACCACATTGGCTTTTCCCTCATGATATAACAACTCGATGTCGTAATCTTTCACCAACTCTAGCCAACGTCTCTGTCTCATGTTAAGGTCTTTCTGGGTAAAGATGTACTTAAGACTCTTGTGATCTGTGAAAATACGGCAATGGAATCCAATCAGGTAATGTCGCCACATCTTCAAAGCATGAACAACTGCAGCCAACTCCAAATCATGTGTCGGATAGTTCACCTCATGAACTCTCAACTGTCTAGATGAATAGGCTATCACCTTCCCACTTTGCATCAGTACACATCCTAGCCCTAACATCGAAGCATCACAATACACGTCGAAGTCAACTCCAATCTCTAGCAAAGCTAACACGGTGGCGGAAGTCAATCTGGTCTTCAACTCCTGAAAAGAACTCTCGAACTTATCGGTCCACACAAATTTGGCTTCTTTCTTCAGTAACTGAGTCATCGGGCGAGCTAATCTGGAGAAATCCTCAACAAATCTACGATAATAACCAGCCAATCCAAGGAAACTACGGATCTCCCCAACATCTTTGGGACTCTCCCAATCAACAACAGCCTCAATCTTCGCGGGATCAACCATAACTCCCTCACTAGATATCACATGTCCAAGAAATGCAACCTTAGAAAGCCAAAACTGACACTTAGAGAACTTCGCGAACCACTTCTGACGACGTAAAATCCCGAGAATCAATCTAAGATGCTCAGCATGCTCCTCATCGGTCATAGAGTAAATGAGGATATCATCGATAAACACCACAACACAAGTGTCAAGATACTCACTAAAGGTACGGTTCATCTGATCCATGAAAATAGCAGGTGCATTAGTCAACCCAAAAGGCATAACCACGAACTCAAAATGCCCATATCTGGTACGAAAAGCAGTCTTCGCAATATCAGCCTCTCTCACTGGAATCTGATGATAACCCGATCGAAGATCAATCTTAGAAAACCTAGAAGCACCTTTCAACTGATCAAACAAGTCATCTATCCTAGGCAAAGGATATCTATTCTTCACGGTCACTCGGTTCAGCTCTCTATAGTCAATGCAAAGTCTCATGGAACCATCTTTCTTCTTAACGAACAAAACGGGAGCACCCCACGGAGAAGCACTAGGTCTAATGAAACCCTTCTCGGTCATCTCTTCCAACTGTTGCTTCAATTCTTTCAACTCTGGCGGAGCCATACGGTAAGGAGCTTTGGAAATCGGTCCGGTACCTGGAACAAGCTCAATAGTAAACTCCACATCTCTCTCTGGCGGTATTCCTGGCAAGTCATCTGGGAAAACATCTGGATACTCACGAACAATGGCTACATCCTCAAGCCTCGGTAGCGATGGCTTAGCAGCTGTAACAACACACAGGAAGGCATGGCAACCCTTCCTAAGAAGATGAGATGCTTTCATCGAAGAGATAACACGAACACCCCTTTGAGGGCGAGTTCCCCTATAGGAAACACGAACTCCTGAAGAACTCCTCAAGCAGATTTTCTGGTCGCGACACTCGAAGCGAGCATGGTATCGCGATAACCAATCCATACCGAGGATAATGTCAAACTCCTCGAGAGGAAACCTCAGTAAGTCCGCTGGAAATGTGGCTTGACCAATAATAATAGGAACATCCCTATGGGACGAAGAGCAGGAAAACACGTCTCCAGAAGGTAAAGAAATAGAAGTCTCCTCAACCAATGAAGACTCAAGAGCTAGACGGTCGGCGAACTGAGTCGATATAAATGATAAAGAAGCTCCAGTATCGAACAAAATAAGGCACTCAGCACCAAGAACAGAAAAGATACCGGCAACAATGTCTGGATGAGCCTCTGCCTCAGCCCTAGTCATCACGAAGATCTTCTCCTTCGGCTTTCCTCCTCTGGTCGCTGCAGTAGCAGTGGCAGCCTTGCCAAGAACAGTATCCTTCTCAGGACAATCAAAGGACCTATGCCCATATCCATTACAAGTATAACACTTATAGGCATTCTTGAAACAATCAAACCCTGGATGAAGCGGTTTACCACAACGGCGACAAACAGTAGAAGCAGTGTCGGTGTGAAATGTGGTCTTAGCAACCGGAGCAGAGAACCTCTCAAAACGCTTCTTCTGAGAAGAAGGCGAAGAAGTAGAAGGAACAAATGGTCTCTTCCCCTGGTACACTGATCTCTGGTGAGGAGTCACACTAGAAGTAGCGGCACGGGTCTCAGCATCTATGGCACGAATAGAACTCTCGGCCCAAATAGCATCATCATATACCTCCACAAAAGAAGTCGAATCTCGACGAACCATGCTCTCGATGCGCGGTCCTAGCTTGCCACGGTAAAAGTAGACTCTCTCGGCCTCATCTCTGACAAATCTCGATGGGAAGTGAGCAAGTTGATTGAAACGGTCTGTGAACTCCTGAACTGACATCTTGCCTTGCTTCAAATCCATGAATTCTTTGAGTCGCTGTGATCTGAGCTCTTTAGGATAAAACCTCGTCTCGAGCTTATCCTTAAAAGCCTCCCAATCGAACAAAGGGTCAAGAGTGAAGGTAGGTCCAGTCAACGCCCACCACCTATCGGCCTCAAGGGTAAGAAAGTGAGTGGCTAGCCGCACTCTATCCTCTCTACCCACCGAATACATAGTGAAGCTCTTTTCCATCTCTCTGAACCACTCGGTAAGAGCTACCGGATCAACCTCGCCACCATAGTTCTTCACGTGACTACGGGACGTTTGCGAAGCTATCCATGAGAAACTACCAGGACGATTAGCCTCGTTGCCTGGCGGTGGAGGAGGTGGAACATTCTCTGCTTGCTGTCTCTGAGTCTCAAACAAATGCTTAATTGCTTGCAGCACAATGTTATCAGCAGCCCTAGGTCTCACCATCCTTCAAAAGAGAAAACAAGTATTAGCTTAGCAATTAGCAATCACAAATAGACTACCAAATAAGTCCTTAGATCTACCCATCTCTCATTCATTATTTTTTTATTTGGTCAAGTTAAGGTTGGGGGTCACATGAGTGCGTCGGGAGCAATAATGCTCTGATACCAACTGTAAAACCCCTCGCGAAAGCGGAAATATAAACATACAAAACTACCAAAAATGCAGCGGAATTAAAACTTTTTAACAAACTAAACAACATGCGAGAAGTCTTAAACTGAACAGAAACTGAAACCAAAATACATAAGTAGCAGTTCTAAGTATCACAAACAAATATGTACATCAGCCTGGGATGGAACATCCCTACAGGCACCAAAACGAATGTATGAAAGTCTAAGAGTCTAGCTAGGCGATATAAGGTAAGTCATATGATGACAGCAGGATCATCACTCGCTAGCCCTCTCGTGAACCCATCTCCAACCAGCATGTACCTACATACATGAAAACATGTACGCCACAATCAGTGGGGAGTGACTAGAGTTCTCCTAGCCACCTTTTGTGACAACACGTAACACATAAAACAATACAGAATACTCCAACATATATCGACATGTGAAGCATAAATATCTCATCAGCTGATCTCTTACTATCATGCAGACTCTAGTGCACGGCTCTCAACCAACTTCATAAACCGTTAGGAAGGAGAGCCGGTTTCCCTACTGGTTGCCCAGTCGGGGGGTCTTTCAATCCAACTATTTATGAAACCGATAAAAGAGTCATCCAATGCCTTGGATGAACAGATTACAACTCAAGCAATATATTCATAAACTTCAACATGCATATCTGACACTGTACCAAACTCTAAGGCAAGCAGATATAACATCAAGCAAAGAGGTTCAGCGGTCAACTTAAGACATAACCTAATTACCAAAAATTTAGCAAGTAAAAAGGTTCAGAGGCGACATCTTAACGCATAACCTAAATACCAAGTTCACAATATCAAGCAAGGACTCAGAGGCGAAAACTCAACGCATGGACCGGCTATCACAGAACACTAGACCCAGAGGCGAAAACTCAACGCATGGACTAGCATTCAATTCACTATCACAAGTAAGGAACTCAGAGGCGAAAACTCAACGCATTTTCCCCTACTACATCACAAGTTACTAAACTCAGAGGCGAAAACTCAACGCATGTTCTAGCACCAAACACCTGCACTCCGGGTAAGGAATGACAACCTGACTGCCCCGTCGTGCAGTTGCTCTACTCGTCAGACTCAGAGGCCAGCTTAAGGCATGTCCTGACGCGATCACACATACATGTCTGGACTCAGAGGCGAAAACTCAACGCATGTCCCAAACACGACAAACAGACATGTATGGAACTCAGAGGCGAAAACTCAACGCATGTTCCCATACACGACAAACAACTCACGTATTAAGTTCAGAGGCCAGCTTAAGGCATAACTTAAAACGCATCCAAACAATATCATTCAAGTCTATGAACTACTCTATAGTTCTACCTTTAACTTCTAATCAACACTTAATTGATCCCGAGAACTAAGATGAGGGAGAGCCGGTTTCCCTTTCGGTTGCCCGACCGGGGGGTCTCTATCCTTATCCATTCCCGAACTCAATATAATGTTGCCCATCCTCCGGGGACCTCAAATACATGTCAAGGGTACACAAAACGAGTTTCAATCAAAACCGATTAACCATTTGAAAGTTACGATTAAATTACAAAAACTCAAAATAGCCTACAGGGGTCCCCAGCCGGTCGGCAGGCAGCCGGTCGGCCGGCTGGTGACCTCCTCAGCCTTCCTTTCTTTTTCCGAAACAACAACACAGACTCCCAGCCGGTCGGCAGGCAGCCGGTCGGCCGGCTGGGAACCCTATTCCCTAGCCTTCGCAAATAACAACCATACCCCAAATGCACTCCCAGCCGGCTGGCAGGCGGCCGGTCTGCCGGTTGGGCTCCCTTTCTACTTAGGTTTTTCGCAAACAATATACGACACAAGGGACTACCAGCCGGTCGGCAGGCAGCCGATCGGCCGGCTGGCAGTTCTAAGCCAAAAATCCCAAAACTCATAAAAACACGAAATAGCACTCCCAGCCGGTCGACCGGCGGCCGGTCGGTCGACCGGCTCAGAGAGCTTGATACGAAAAATCGCCATTTCTAAACTTCGCAATTCGACACCAAAACTTCCATAAATACTACAAGTATGATTTGCCCAACATTTCTAATTATCCAACACTACTTTCTACCAGCAAACAAATTCCATAACAATCCTCAAACAAATTTAATAGGTATCCGTCGCAAAATGTGAAAAACTGAAAATAAGCTTATGAATACATTAAGGCATCACCAAGCATGAATTCCTTCAAATAACACATTCCTAAGCATGTTTCTAAGTTCATTAAACATAAAACATAAACAAAATCGGAATCAAACATGAGAATCACAACAAAAGTGCTAATATACACATAAAGGCCGAGTTATCTCATTATCGTCACCTTTCAAGCTATTCCGGCTAAAGATCCTCCTCAACCAAGTAGCTATCGATGTCCGGGTTGTCCAATCCTTCACCTACAAATGATGCCCGTCGTTGAGGGTACCAAAGATAAAATTTATAATTCCTAACTTTAACAATAGATAGTGAAAGTCAGGGTCGAACCACAAGGAGGTGGGGAATGTTTATTGTCTTAATGTTAATGTTTAAAGGAAACAAATTTGGGGGTTTGATTGGTTGATTACTATATCTAAGGCAAAGATTAAAATAAACAAATAATAAAAGATGAGAATAAAATATAATAAAAAGGGATGCTAGGATGTTCGGGTAATAAATAGCTAGGGTAAAATAAATCCTAAGGTCAACATGTATTGTAGTCGCGTAAGGGGGTGTAACATATCTTTTTAAGTCTATGCTACCTAATAGCTCCTTTCGACCTATGCTATTAGTTCCTAGGTCTCACAATTATTAATTGGGTGTCAACAATAAGGGTGATTCCTAAATCCCAGGTCACATACCTTTCAGCCTTGAGTAACCTATCCGTCTTAAGGTGTAAACCAATGCCCTTCCCGTATCTTTCAATCTTGGGTAGGTCATTACTAACATCCTACAAGTCTCCTTATGGTCTCATTGCAGGATATTATAATTGACAAGAAAAGACGAAACAAGAATACATACGCGAGTGGTCGACCGACCGGCTACTCCAGTCGGCCGACCACGGCCTCGGTCGACCGACCGACTATTCCAGTCGGCCGACCGTGGTCCTGCTACAAGTCGGTTTTCGGATTTTATTTACCTCTGCATATTATCCCCTACATCCTAACATATGAAAATTAGCTACTCATAACTGTTAAGACGATCATAAAATTGGGAATAAACATGGAGAACATAGTAAATAAACTAAGCATGCAAGATTCAATAAAGCTTGGGATTCTAACTTAACAATTGTAATAAAAACAAGAACTATACTAAAAAGCTAGATTAAAAGAGTAATTACCACAATTGGAATTAGGGCAGAAAGAAATTAACTTTATTGAATGCTTGAGAATTATTGAAAGATTACAAAACTAAAGCTTGAATGAAACTAAATATGAATTTGATAAAAGATGGTCTAAGATATATGATAGTTGATATCTAACCCTAATCACGAGATTGGCTTATATATAAAGAAACTAAGAGTTTCCTAAAGACTCTAGTTCTACTTTATTTCCGAAAAGAATCGCATGGGCTTCGCTTGAGGTCGGTTGACCACATTGGTGGGTCGGTCGACCGCTTTTTTTCTGGACTTCTTTTATTTCCGGCCCTTCTTGAAAATTGGGCTTTATGAAAATCAGGTCTGGTCGGCCGACCCGTTTGGGTGGTCGGTCGACCGCTTCTGTACGGAAGTCTTCGGATTTTCTTCTGTTTTGACTCTTGGTTCTTGATTTTGACTCTAGTTGACTTTCCATTTATTCCTTAATTAAGCAAAAGACTTGAGGATACGAATTTGGTGCTAAATCGTCTCTTTTCCGCATAAATCTGCAAAAGTGCATAAAAATACGAAAGTACACAATTTGTGGGAAATAAAGGCTAAAACATAGTAAATGAGCGACCAAATACGTGTAAAAATAGATGTAAAACATCATAAAATAGACACGTATCAAATTCCCCAAACCAAACCCTTGCTTGCCCTCAAGCAAGAAATAGACTCGATCTTAACTAATGGAACGATTTCAATCTCAGAGCGAAATTTACATGTTAGCCTATATCAATACCAAGTACAAAATGAGAAAGCATTTAAATCATGCAAACAAGTTATGGTGTCGTCAGATTTGCAAATAAAGAAACTATAGAGACTTATACCATGGACTCTCGCGGTATGCTCGAGACACTCATGAAGCAAGGGGTGAGTATATGTAAAAGATAGAAAGAAGTAATTTTGTAGAGACACTCACCTAACTGCGACCCATGAAAACATGCCTGCAATCTAACATGAACAGGAATTCTACAACTTTGTATAACAATCTCATTAAAGTGACCTAGATACATGCAGATGAGGTACGAAAGATATGTGAGGTAAAAGGTAAAAGTGGTTAAGATGTTTTTTTGGAATTGTGGGGTTAGTAGCCAAGCTAGTAAAACCGATTCCCAACAACATACTTCACAACTTTTTTTGATATTAAGAAAGTGCTCTTTTGTAGCACAACTCTCACATTAAATATAAGAAAGGACTCCCAAATATTTTTGAATGAGGTACGGGAGTGATAACATATAAAAGAAAGGAATTTGGAAAAAAAAAAATTTTCTGATGAGGTCAGTTGGTCGGCCGACCTGTATATGTGGTCGGTCGACTGACTTTCATAATTTTCGTATATTTTTTCGTTTTTCTTTTCTTTCTTTCTTTGAATTTTCTGTTCTTTTTTCTTTCTTGCTTTCTTTCTTTCTTTTCTCTTTTTGCTCATGATAGCATACAAACCAAGATGCCTCAAAAAATAAACCAAAGACCACAAATACTAGCTTGGAAGGGTAGGCTAAGTATGGGATGTAGTTTTGGGGGAATAAAAAGGCAATTTTGGCTATGTGAAGCTTATGGGTAAATATGAGAAAAGGGATCCCAAATGCACGTATCAAGACTCACAAAACGAGATAGCAAAACAAGTATATAGCAATTGAAGCTCATGTTTATGCATATTGATGTAACATGTTCCAAGGGGAGTACTACTCACATCTTAGACAACTGGTTTAAGAATGAAACCAGGAAATAAGCTTTAAACCTTAGAATGTATAGTAGGTTGCCAAGGTATGAGTCAAGTCTCAAGATATGCAAGTTGACAAAAACTCGTAGATATGCAAAAGACTCTCATACTAAAACAAGTTGACAAGGCAAGGTAAAGGCATAAACATGTAAGATAGCTAAATCATCCTTGAAATACTTTCGTTCCGACTCGACCTATATGCGAAAATAAACGTGCATTTTTTTGGATTTTTGAATTTTTTAATTTTTTTGGATTTTTGTATATATATAAGGAAAATAAAGAAAAGGACGATGCAAGACAGAAATGCAATAAACGTGTGACAAAATGCAATGCATGTAACACGAAACCATTCCCCAAACCAACCCACACAATGTCCCCATTGTGCATTAGCCTAAGTAAAGGTTTCAGAAAAATAAAAGAACGATGCAAAGAAATTAAAACTAAGGAAAAACTGGAAAGAACTCACTGGGTTATGAAGTGCATGAGAAAAACCTCCCCAAACCAGCGTAAGCTGGGAGGTTTTGGTGGCCAGCAGTGCCACTCAAGTATCCAAGTCAATTTCGCGATTTCCAAGGAAGAGAAACGAAAGACCACAGCGGACAGTAGGTCGACCGACCGGTGTTTCTGGTCGATCGACCTCCTATGAACAGCGGAAAAATCTGCGATACAGCGCCTCTGGTCGACCGACTGATGATTCTGGTCGGTCGACCAGCGGAGTTCTGGAGGTCTTCGTTTTTTCTCGTAAATCCTGAAAAAAATAAGAAAATATGCGCGCCCAACAATGCGCGAGATGCCAAAACGATTTTTAAAGTCTTAACTACTAGCAAACAAAACTAAAAAGTCTCACACAACATAAAGTAAATTGTCTTAAAATTGCACCTTAAAAACAACTATCCGCTGAAGATGCGGAAAATATCCGACCACGGCTTCTGAAGGCATGCCGTAGTCTCCACGGTTTTTGCCTTAGTGGCAAAACACATCTTCCTTCCTCCGTCGCAAAGCATATGCGACGGTCCCTCTTCTTGAGCCTGCCTCCTCTTCTTTTTCTCCTCTCGATCCACGACGTCTGGATCCTCATCTTCTTTATAGCTTAGGCATCCCATTCCTCCTCTCTGGATGATGACTTCCTTCTCCTTGGGTTTCCCAAAACCAGTTCCTGCAATAGTCATAATAGAAGTGTCCTCCCTATTGCTCCCAATCTGGGGCGGAGGTGTAAAAGCAGATACAGGAACAGGTAGTAAAGGTGGAGAAGTAGTGATGACCTCATACTTTTTCTCAGAAGTGATAGCATTACATGTGATGGGGGTCATAGCATCCTTCTTTCTATAGGATAGGCCATAGATAATAGAATGTTTGCCTACCTTGAAAGTTAGAGTTCCAGTGCCTACATCTATAATGGCACCTGCAGTGTGAAGAAAGGGTCTTCCTAGAATTATAGGTATATGGGCATCCTCTGGGATGTCCAAAACAACAAAGTCGACTGGGAAGAAAAACCTGTCAATACGCACAGGGATGTTTTCTAACACCCCTACAGGTTCCATAGATGTGCGATCTGCCATCTGGACCGTCATACTGGTCACTGCAAATTCGGTCATTCCTAGTTTTAAGGCAACGCTTAGGGGCATGACACTTATACTAGCACCTAAGTCGCATAGAGCCTTCTTTACTGGGAAGGTTCCTATATTACAGGGGACAGAAAAACTTCCAGGGTCCTCTAGTTTATGAGGGGCAATGACATGTGTTAAATAACTGGATGACTCTTCAGTGAGAGCCACAGACTCAACCTTTTCTAGAGACCTCTTTCTTGACAAAAGTTGTCTCATGAATTTAAGATAAGAAGGAACTTGTTGAACTAATTCCAAAAATGGGACTTGAACATTTAATGAACGAATCACATCCTTAAATTTGTCAAAAGATACCTGATCCTTTGAAGGCACGAGTCTCTCTGGAAAAGGAGCAGCTGAGGACTCCGTATTTGCAGCCCTTTTTAAAAACCTGGGGGTCTTATCCACCCGGAAAAGAAAATCCCGCAAGTTGTTTGGCAATTCTGGACGAAAGGGAACTTCAGGTTCTGCTTTAGTGGTCGGTCGACCACTATCTTCGGTCGGTCGACCAGTCTCCTGTTCAGGCGAAGTTTTCGGATCCTGCTCTGCGGTCGGTCGACCAGATTCTTCGGTCGGTCGACCGCCTTCACTGCTACTCGCCTTTTTTTCTTTCTCAGCCCCCACTTTGGCTCCACTTCACAGGGTCACGACGTTTAGAGTCTCCTTCTTCTGGTCCGGCTTTGTCGGAAGTTGACCCGGAGCCCTAGTATCATTCTTGCTCGCGATTTGAGCAATCTGGGACTCTAACATCTTCATCCCTGCCTCTCTAGCCTGCGACTCCTTCTGAACCAACCCAATAAGATTTTGGATAAGAGCGTCTGTGTTGGGTGGCGGATTAGAAGGTGGTTGAGGGTTAAAAGGTGGTCTTTGGAAATTTTGTTTATGTGGGGGTACATAAGTGGAATTTTGCTGAGGTTGCATGTGCTGTGGGTTTTGAACATTCTGGCTTGTCCACCTTAAGTTGGGATGGACATTATTATTATTTGGATCATAGAAATTGTTCCCACGATAATGCTGAAAACCGGCACATGTTTCATTAGATGAAGTACAGAACTTTGACACATGCCCTTCTCCCCCGCACCTCTCACAAGCAAAGGGTCCGTCCTGAACGGCGTTCACCTGGTAGATTCCTCCCTTGCTTCCACTCCCAAGATCGAGCTTTCCTGCAGCCTCAAATTTTTCCAACTTGGCCGTTAAGGCCTCAATTGCTGACAGGTTGTACTCGTTTTTCCTCTGATTTCCTCTGGAAGTACCATGCTCAGCACGGTGCACAGCAACATCTTCTATTAACTTGAGACCCTTAGTCTCTCCTGAATTATCCTGGAATCTTCCATTAGCTGCAGCATCTAAGTAGGCCCTGTTGTCATCATAGAGGCCATTGTAGAACTGGTTGCAAAGAAACCATTGTTCGAATCCGTGATGTGGTATGGATCGAACAAGTCTCTTGAACCTGTCCCATGCCTCGCTAAAGTCTTCATTGGGACCTTGCTTGAAATTAGTGATCTGCGCTCTTAAAGCATTTGTCTTTGATGCAGAGTAATATTTCCTGTAGAATGCTAAGGCTAAGGTGTTCCAATCTGTAACTCCCGCAGCAGTGCGGTCAAGGTCTCTGTACCACTCTCTCGCAGAGTCCCTAAGGGAGAAGATAAACATGGTCTGTTTAATCTGGTCCTGCGTCACTCCTTCTGGGGGTGCTATAGAGCATATGTAATCTGTGAAGATTTCAATATGCTTAGCAGCATCCTCATTGGCCGAGCCTCCAAATTGGTTTCTTTCAACCATAGTTATATGCAGGTTTGGCCTCGAATGGCTTCCCAGTACCTGCAGGTAAAGTGAACCCTTTGTATAGGTCCTTTGCCTGAGGCATGGAGTGACTGGCAATAGTAGCTTCTTCTGCCATATTATCTTCTTCTTTAGGAAAAACTGGAAAGTAGGTAAAAGGTGGTGTTTTTGGTGAAAGCGGATTGATGGGTGAATTCGGTTGCGAAGGTGGTGTTTTTGGTGAAGATGGTGGTAACTCGAAAAGGTCTTCTTGAAATAAAGAGGATGGTGACCCTCCCTCTTGATTTGCTAGAAGTTGCTTTCTTCTTTCCCTAAGAGTCCTCTCAATTTCGAGATCAAGTGGTAGGAGTTCTCCTTGAACTGACCTGCGCATAAGAGGAAACTACAAGAAAAAGGTGAGAAGGTTTAAGGAACAAAAAGTTCCTTAAACAAAGAGAAACAAAAACAAAAAACAATAAACACTGGCGTCACCTCCCCGGCAACGGCGCCAAAATTTGATGCCCGTCGTTGAGGGTACCAAAGATAAAATTTATAATTCCTAACTTTAACAATAGATAGTGAAAGTCAGGGTCGAACCACAAGGAGGTGGGGAATGTTTATTGTCTTAATGTTAATGTTTAAAGGAAACAAATTTGGGGGTTTGATTGGTTGATTACTATATCTAAGGCAAAGATTAAAATAAACAAATAATAAAAGATGAGAATAAAATATAATAAAAAGGGATGCTAGGATGTTCGGGTAATAAATAGCTAGGGTAAAATAAATCCTAAGGTCAACATGTATTGCAGTCGCGTAAGGGGGTGTAACATATCTTTTTAAGTCTATGCTACCTAATAGCTCCTTTCGGCCTATGCTATTAGTTCCTAGGTCTCACAATTATTGGGTGTCAACAATAAGGGTGATTCCTAAATCCCAGGTCACATACCTTTCAGCCTTGAGTAACCTATCCGTCTTAAGGTGTAAACCAATGCCCTTCCCGTATCTTTCAATCTTGGGTAGGTCATTACTAACATCCTACAAGTCTCCTTATGGTCTCATTGCAGGATATTATAATTGACAAGAAAAGACGAAACAAGAATACATACGCGAGTGGTCGACCGACCGGCTACTCCAGTCGGCCGACCACGGCCTCGGTCGACCGACCGACTATTCCAGTCGGCCGACCGTGGTCCTGCTACAAGTCGGTTTTCGGATTTTATTTACCTCTGCATATTATCCCCTACATCCTAACATATGAAAATTAGCTACTCATAACTGTTAAGACGATCATAAAATTGGGAATAAACATGGAGAACATAGTAAATAAACTAAGCATGCAAGATTCAATAAAGCTTGGGATTCTAACTTAACAATTGTAATAAAAACAAGAACTATACTAAAAAGCTAGATTAAAAGAGTAATTACCACAATTGGAATTAGGGCAGAAAGAAACTAACTTTATTGAATGCTTGAGAATTATTGAAAGATTACAAAACTAAAGCTTGAATGAAACTAAATATGAATTTGATAAAAGATGGTCTAAGATATATGATAGTTGATATCTAACCCTAATCACAAGATTGGCTTATATATAAAGAAACTAAGAGTTTCCTAAAGACTCTAGTTCTACTTTATTTCCGAAAAGAATCGCATGGGCTTCGCTTGAGGTCGGTCGACCACATTGGTGGGTCGGTCGACCGCTTTTTTTCTGGACTTCTTTTATTTCCGGCCCTTCTTGAAAATTGGGCTTTATGAAAATCAGGTCTGGTCGGCCGACCCGTTTGGGTGGTCGGTCGACCGCTTCTGTACGGAAGTCTTCGGATTTTCTTCTGTTTTGACTCTTGGTTCTTGATTTTGACTCTAGTTGACTTTCCATTTATTCCTTAATTAAGCAAAAGACTTGAGGATACGAATTTGGTGCTAAATCGTCTCTTTTCCGCATAAATCTGCAAAAGTGCATAAAAATACGAAAGTACACAATTTGTGGGAAATAAAGGCTAAAACATAGTAAATGAGCGACCAAATACGTGTAAAAATAGATGTAAAACATCATAAAATAGACACGTATCAACAAACACGAAAAACGGGTTTAAGAACATAAAAACGGAATTTATGAAAAACAGGCCAGATTTCGAAATGAAAGGATTGAGAAACGGAAGTGATAGATGGCTTGGAAATTGAATGAGGATTCCGAAAATGATATTTTTACCTTGATTTGATCGATGGATGATGAAGAAAAGATCAAAAGAAGAAGATGTTTATGGAGGTTTTGTAGAAATATGGTTTACAGTGGAAGTGTTGTGAAGGAGATGAATTATGACGACTTAAGGGTTTTTAGGGATTTAAGTAGTTGTCCTTTCCGTATAATGAAACGGGTTAGGAAATTAGAACGGGTATTTGAGTTACGAGTTTAAGCTTTACCAAGTTTGTATTCGTCTTAAGGACTTAAGGTTCTTAAGACGGATCTTACTTTAAATTTAAAATCAATTAAAATAAATTATTAAATTATTATTTTATTACTTAAAATAATTAAAAATGCTTAAATAGATTTTTACGAAAATACGGGATGTTACATCATTCAAATGAGATTATGTTGTTTATTTTACTTGGGCCTATTTAAGATGTTGATGAGCTCCTTTTTGGTCGTTATTTTCATTATATATTCTTCATTTTCGGTCCCGATTCGTTCTGCGTGCCTTTGGTTGTTTTTATGCCCGTTATCTCGACTATTCCTATTTAATTCACATTTTGTAGGTATTGCGGCGGGGGCGAAGAAACGGGAGAAATCGGGGCGGATTTAGAGCGAATTATGAAGAATTGTGAAGAATTTAGCAAGACCATTCCCAGGCCCTCCCAGCCGGTCCCCAACCGGCGGCCGGTCGACCGACTGGGAGCTTTGACTTAAGATTTTGACGAAAAATGAAGAAGATTTCCAGACCCTAAATTTTGTCTCCCAGCCGGCAGCCGGTAGGCCGGCTGGGGATCATGATTCTATAGTTAGCCATTTTCGAAGATGGTTGAAAAATGCATGTTGGGGCAGAATACTGAAAAAGGACTCCCAGCCGGTGGACAACTGGCAGCCGGTCCACCGGCTGAGGGGACCTGTTCATGTCAAAAAATTGAAGAAATATCCAGAAGTGAGCTAAAGGCCTCCCAGCCGGTGCCCGACCGGCAGCCGGCCGGTCAGCTGAAGATCAATGTCAAAACGAAGAAAAGAAGAAAAAAATCAGAAGTCCATATTTGGACTCTCAGCCGGTCCCAGACCGGCAGCCGGTTGAACGGCTGGGAGTCATATTTCGGAATTTCGCGCACTATATAAACCCGCACTTAGTCTATTCTTTCAGACGTTAATTTTGCACGCAATTCTAGGGTTTTCTACTGTTCTATTAGTTCATAATTAGCCTACAAAAACTCTCAAAAACATTTAATACTCCTTAGATCTGTGGGGAATAAAGCATGTATTCGCCCTAAACTTGCAGGATTATAATGAAAAATACAGTTGTGATTATTGTCATAAGATAAATAAAAACATGAATAGAGTACAACCTTTAGTCCTTGTGCGAAAGGCCTAAGAACATGAATTAAAGTAAATTCCCTCCTATAACTTGCACCCAAGACTTTGTTTGAGATGATGACGCATGTGCTAGAAAATACTCTCCAATTGCCTTGCAATATGGGGAGAGCTATTGAGGTTTTAGATGTGAGATCTGAGTTTTTGGGAGAAGAATGCTCTCAAAAACCCTAATTATGAGAATTATGATTCAACAGTTAACCAAGAGTCCTTGACATAAGGAGAAGAAGTCTCCTTATGTAGCACTTAGGTTTCGGCCGAATTGGGTGGGGTGAGAGTGGGCTTTTTCCACTCTTACCTTATTCCTTTGCATGATTCGACCCGATTAGCTAAATATTATTCGCGGGTTTTATTTATAAATCGTATACATGTTATCAGATATTAATGCAGTCGATGTATTAATAATGGTCTGATAAAATTACGATATTGTATAAATACCCAAATTAATATAACTGTTTATATTAATACGCGAAATTAATATTTAATCAAATATAACTGTTTATATTTAATTTTACGAATTAATCATGTAATACGTATTAGCTAAAATTATTTAATCCGTATTAAATAATAATCTCAACATCTTATTGACTAATTTAATAGTCAATACCTCTGACTAACTGTTTAGTCGTATTCGGCAGAAATGTGACTGTATTTTCATACCTTCACATCTCTCAAACGTGTCCTATAGGTGTGACGTATATGGACCAGTTGATCACCGCCATCCGTATGACAATAACGTCAAACTTATCTAGCAAGCCAACCGTTATTGATAAACGTGGATCAACTGGTAATAATACAGAAGTATGCCCTAGTGATCCTTAAAGAGATTTAATAAGTCATTGTACTTAATTGTCAAGGACACCAGCCCCAACAATCTCCCACTTGTCCGTACAAGGGTATGTGCAATGACGTTATCACACTACATGTGGAGGACACAAGCTCCAACAAACTCCCACTTGTCCGTACAAGTGTAGGTGCGATAACCGATTCTCATATCCTTTTAAAATTTCTCCCACTCAATGTAAGACAATTTGCAAATCCGCATTCGCAAAGGTCGTATCTTACAAGCGATCTGTATCAAGAGTGGTTTCCCCGACTAGAGAGTAACTTAACTGATAAAACGAATCTGTATTCGAGCATGGCCATGCATTTCAGTTACTACTCCTCGAGTGGCCCTGAGAAATGATAAAATCCTGATAAGGGTTTGGATATTTCCCTCAACTCGAATCCTGTCGATATCGCGCAGCATGAAATAACCCAGAAAAAATCCTCTTGGCCCCTGTTACGATGACCGTGGGAAAGAAACCAAAGTTACCCAAAATCTGCCTTAATCTCAAGAGACAGTTGAAAGTCAAAAAACCCGACTCTAAGGAACACTATGGAAGTCCTATCCACGACCTGGCACCCAATGTTATAAAACATTTAGGACTCCATAACGTTGTCACGGGGTGTCCTACGAGATATCCGTATAACTCGCCTTTGTGATTGGTCAGTCATCCGCGTGACTTATGGCTCGTTGAACCCACCATCAACCAACGTCACAAAATGATTACCTGAGTTATCAGCTCAAGTGGGTAATCAAGGACTAAAACGATGTAATGTTATTCGGTTCACTTTGTGGTGTTTAAAATTGGCGTACAATTCCACATGAAAAACAAAACATTATATATCATAACAATGAGGTTGAATAGAGTAGTACACGAGAAAATGAATTATTACATGAATTCATAAAAGAGTACTACAACTTAGGAACACATCTAATTCCCATGGAATGAATGTGCCCTTCATGCTTATCACGTGGTAATGCTTTAGTGAGAGGATCAGCTATGTTGTCATCCGTAGCGATCTTATCAATGAAAATCTCCTTTTGCTCCACGTAAGCTCTGATTAGATGAGCTTTCCATTGTACATGCCTAGCCTTGTTGCTAGACTTATGCTCCTTAGCTTGGAAGATGGCACCTTTATTATCACAATAAACGGTGATTGGGTCATTCGAACTAGGCACTACTGATAGTCCTTGTAAGAATTGACGCATCCATATTGCTTCCGTAGCTGCTTCTGAGGCGGCATAGTACTCGGACTCAGTCGTAGAATCTGCTGTAACACTATATTTAGAACATTTCCAGCTGACAGCAGCGCCATTAAGAGTAAAAACGAATCCAGACTGAGATTTCGAGTCATCTCGATCCGTTTGGAAGCTAGCATCTGCGTAACCCGTGGCACAGAGCGTCGAGTCGGCTCCGTAAGTCAATCCCCAATCTTTAGTCCTCCGTAGGTACTTAAGAATGTTTTTCACGGCCATCCAGTGTTGTTCACCTGGATGAGCTTGGAATCGACTGGTTATAATGAAAAATACAGTTTTGATTATTGTCATAAGATAAATAAAAACATGAATAGAGTACAACCTTTAGTCCTTGTGCGAAAGGCCTAAGAACAGGAATTAAAGTAAATTCCCTCCTATAACTTGCACCCAAAACTTTGTTTGAGATGATGCCGCGTGTGCTAGAAAATACTCTCCAATTGCCTTGCAATATGGGGAGAGCTATTGAGGTTTTAGATGTGAGATCTGAGTTTTTGGGAGAAGAATGCTCTCAAAAACCCTAATTATGAGAATTATGATTCAATAGTTAACCAAGAGTCCTTGACATAAGGAGAAGAACTCTCCTTATGTAGCACTTAGGTTTCGGCCGAATTGGGTGGGGTGAGAGTGGGCTTTTTCCACTCTTACCTTATTCCTTTGCACGCATGATTCGACCCGATTAGCTAAATATTATTCGCGGGTTTTATTTATAAATCGTATACATGTTATCAGATATTAATGCAGTCGATGTATTAATAATGGTCTGATAAAATTACGATATTGTATAAATACCCAAATTAATATAACTGTTTATATTAATACGCGAAATTAATATTTAATCAAATATAACCGTTTATATTTAATTTTACAAATTAATCATGTAATACGTATTAGCTAAAATTATTTAATCCGTATTAAATAATAATCTCAACATCTTATTGACTAATTTAATAGTCAATACCTCTGACTAACTGTTTAGTCGTATTCGGCATAAATGTGACTGTATTTTCATACCTTCACATCTCTCAAACGTGTCCTATAGGTGTGACGTATAGGGACCAGTTCATCACCGCCATCCGTATGACAATAACGTCAAAATTATCTAGCAAGCCAACCGTTATTGATAAACGTGGATCAACTGGTAATAATACAGAAGTATGCCCTTGTGATCTTTAAAGAGATTTAATAAGTCATTGTACTTAATTGTTAAGGACACCAGCCCCAACAAGATCCTAGTTTAATCTTTCAATCTAGTTAATCTTTCTTTAGTAATTCTCTCTAGTAATCTTCTTGGGCAATTGTAATAGGTTTTATTGGGTTGTAATTTGAAGGATTTGAAAGAACTCTTCAACTTGTTATCCAAGTTACTTCCTTTTCCTTTGCTATTGGTATAATCTCTCTAGTCTCCACTTAGTTATTGCATTTGTTTAAGTTTCTTTTGAATCAATTGTTTAACTTTACTTGTTCATGATGTTTAGCATTTGTTTATCTCTTGTTCACATGTTTTTCCTAGCCATGAGTGAGTAGTCCTTTTGCTAGGGTTAGGGGTGCATTTGAGTAGTTGGTGTTGATGTTTGTTGTTTAGGGTTAGGGTTTTGTTTTCATCTTTGTTAGGTTTACTTTGTATGCATGCTAGATGTTTGATGAAATGCCTCAACGACGGTTGGGCATGATTCTTATTGTTGTTTGCCTTAGACGATAGTCTAGGACTTTCATAGGCATGTGTATGTGTTAGGTTGACCTTGTTTGTAGCGAAAGCTAGGATAGGACTTGACCTTAGGTTAGTCAAATCGAAAGACGAGACGGACCTAGACCTAACATAGATGAGATCACCTACCCTTGCATGTTTGACATCGACTACCCTAGTAACCCCCGACACCCTAGTTGCTTTAATCATCAATTTCACCTCAATTTATTTGCTTTAGTAGTTCTTTAGTCGTTAATCAATCTCAAACCTATTACCCCGACTCTTGCTTAAATTAGAACGTAGCTATACAACTATCCCCACCGTCTTCGCGAACGATAACCCTATTATACTACTAATTTGGGTTTTATAAATGTGTTTGATCGTGAGAACCGATGACTAAATCTCGCGCATCAAAATGGCGCCGTTGCCGGGGATGGTGCTAGAAGTTGTGTAGTTTAGTTTTAGTTTTAGTCTTGAGTTAGTTGAGCTTGTTTTGTTTTGATCAAAGATTTGGTAGTTAATTGTAGAGTGGTTGCTATATTGCTCACCCTAGTGTCTAACAAACACTAGGACGACTAATTTGTGTGCTAAGTTTTATCCCTAGGGGTGACTCTAATTCCTTGTTGTCAACTTCCGAACCGGAGAGGCTTTTTCGGGCCTTAAGGAGGAAGACCATTGCAAGAGTAAGGATTGCCTCCCAAGCATCTACTAGCCATAACAACCGCTTTTCACCCGAACCACCAAGCCCCAATCAAAGCAATCCTAGCCCAACATCCGAAAGTTTCGACAATCCGTTTTATCAATCACCACGACCATCACCACACGTTCCAAATCACCATCAAATTCATATAATGGCCGCTCTTCGTGATCATAACCGGCCCAATCGCAATGACACCACAAATCCAATCAACTTTGGTACTCTCGTTCCTCAAAATTTTGAAATACACCCTTCACAAATGAGTTCTATCGAGAAGAACTCCTTTAGCGGGGCTTCTCACGAAGATGCTCATGGAAACTTGAGAAAGTTCAAGGGAAAAGTCGCAATGATAAAGAAAACGGGAGTGCCCGAGGAGACATTAAGGCTTATGCTCTTCCCCTATTCCTTAATCGACAAGGCGGATAGGTGGTTAAATGTGCATGCTCCAAACACATTCACCACTTGGGACGACTTGGCAACGGCCTTCCTTGCCAAGTACTACCCGTCCTCTAAAACCGCCATGCTACGGAATGAGATAACTCAATTTCAGCAAGACGAGGGAGAATCTTTGGGATAAGCTTGGGATAGATACCAAGATTTGCTAGCTAAGTGTCCCCACCACGGGATACCCACTTGGTACACGACCCAAACCTTTTTTCAGACTCTTCTCCCACGGACGAAAGAAATGGATAATGCATCGGCGGGGGGTAGCTTTGACCACTTGCCGCATGAGGAGGGAACGGAGCTCATAAAAAAGATCGTTGATTCGGAGGAAAATTATGGTAATCGGGGAAATGTCTTGAGAAAGAGTAGCAAGTATCCTAGTGAGCACCTTTCCAACTCAAAGGCGAACGAGGAAACCAATGCCAAGTTGGACATGTTAACCAAGAAATTGGAAGAATTGACTAAGGGCTCCACTAGCAAAGAAACCAAGAGCAATGTCCGGGGGATGTACCAAGTGAATAGTGTTGCCTCATGTGATTTGTGTGGCGGAAATGGGCACACATTTGAAGTATGTGCAAACAACTCAATTGAGGGAAGTGGAAGTAAGGAAGAATTGTATGCTTTCCAAGCATTCAATAATCCTAGAGGGCAAAACACTTTCAACCCCAATTTAAACTATTACCATCAAGGGATTAGAGGGAGTCCCTACATGAGTTACAAAAGCACCAATGTGTTGAATCCTCATCAAATCTAACAACCTCAAGTGCAAAATCCCCCCGGTTTTCAACCAAGGGGTGGAAGCTTCAACCCGAGATACCATTACAACAACAACAATTTCTATCAAGGAAATCAATCAAACCAAGCCAATCAAGGCTTTGCACCAAACTTCAATGACCAAGGTTACAATAACCCGAATTTCAACAACAACCCGAATTTCAACAACAACAACCAAAACAACAACCAAAACCACAACCAACACCAAAACCAAAACTTCAATCCACCCCCATTTCAAAACAACTTCCACAACAACCAAAATCAAAACCAAAACTTTCACAACCAAGGTTTCAATGACCCGAATTTCGTTCAACAAAATCCCAACCTCAATAGCCAAATGCCAAAGGGGAACTATCAAGTTGGAGTCCCTAGAAATGACTATGGGTTTGCTTTGCCTCTTACCAACACCCCTCATCAAGAACCATCGAGTGAGACTCAAGTGGGTGAATTACTCAAGCTTGTGAAGAATATGCAAACTACCCACAATCAAGAGATGATGAACTTGCGGAATGCCAACCAAAAGGAGATAAGAGAGATGGAGGCTAGAGTCGCTTCCCAAGCCTTAGCCAATCCTCAAAGGCCTCCGGGCGATTTTCTAGCTCAAGGTCAAAGCTCGAGAGATGCTTCAAAACATCATGGGGTTAATGCAATCATGACAAATGCCGATGAGCAACCAATGCTTGAAACCACTAGTAGCGGAGAAAAACCTTCACTTGAGCAACTCATGACGGTTTTTGGAGGGGATATTGAGGAGGAAGCAATGGTGATGGTGCCCGTTGTTTCTCCGGAGACTAGTGATCAAGATGGGATGAATGAAGATTTATTTGTGATGGAACAAGTCAAAGAATTT
The DNA here is from genome assembly GCA_029255685.2 of Silene conica. Taxonomy (NCBI): domain Eukaryota; kingdom Viridiplantae; phylum Streptophyta; class Magnoliopsida; order Caryophyllales; family Caryophyllaceae; genus Silene; species Silene conica. The sequence continues at coordinate 50,533,590 of CM055316.2, forward strand.
CCAAAGATGAAAAGAGTTGAAGGGAAAGTGAATGTTGAGAAAGGAAAAAGTGTGGTTGAAGAAGAGTCCGAACATGAAGAAGTGCTCATTGAGAGGAGAGTTTGTGAGTTCTTCCGAAAAATTACAAAAGGAGATCCTCGTTGTGAGGAATTGATGAAACTTGTAGACGAGGTGGAAGCAACAATCCCCTCTCGAGAAAAGAAAAGAGAAGTGAATGCAATCATGTCCGCCAAGAAAGTCCCAAGCACCCTCCCCATCAAACTCGGAGATCCGGGTAGCTTTTCGATAAATAGCTATGTTGGAGGGAAGAAAATTGAGAATGCCTTATGTGACTTCGGAGCAAGCGTGAGTGTCATGCCTCTAGCTATGGCCAAGAAATTGGACATCAAGAATTTGTCTCCCGCTACAACTTCTATCACTCTTGCGGATGGTACCGAAAAACTTCTTCTAGGGGTACTTGAAGATGCTATTGTCAAGGTGGGAAATCTATCCATCCCCACCGATTTCTTGATATTGGATGTCCCCGTCGGTAGCAACTTTTTTGTGATACTTGGTAGGCCATTCTTGGCCACCGGAGGAGCTACTATTGATGTCAAGAGAGGAAAACTATCATTGAAAGTGGGAAAGGAAGTGGCGGAGTTTGAACTTCCGGAAGCTCCTGATGCAAGTTACAAGGGAAAGAATGTTGGCATGGTTGCAAGTTTGATGTTGAATGATGTCCCTAAGATGTTTGATGAAAAGGGAATCATGAAAAGTATGACTTTGAAGAATCAGGATGCTAGTTTTACTAGCGGGAAGTAATTTGTTCCGAAAAAGAGAGGCCGTGATAAAGAACAACAAAAACCAAGTTGTGCTAGTTCTTTCAAGGACCCTTTGGTTGAAAAAGGGGACCTAGAGGAGCTCATTGCCGGAAAAGATGTCAAGGGTCAAAAGTTGAAGATGTGTGGGGCGGGTCTCGCTCATGAAAGCAAGGTAGAAGCTACGGCCGAGGCTTTTGACCTTTTCTTAAGGTCATTAGCTAGCATGGACGAGGTTTCCACCTACAAAGATTGAAAATTGATCGTGAAAGGTTTGGTGGAGTCACTTAACAACCACCGTTTGTAAGTATTAGTCTCCTTTCCTTCTTGTAGTTTGCATGTTAGATTAATTGTTAGTTCGTTTTTTAGTTTGATTTATAGCTTGCATGTGAGATTTGGAGGCGAGATTGTTATTTAATTTGCTCATATGAAAGAGGTCATCTTGTGGTGAGTAGGCTTGGTTAGGCGTATTCGATGAAGTTTCTCTTGGCAATTGAGTTTTCATTGTGTTAGTTGAGTTGTTTTACGAATAGTGCATAGGGGCCCTGAGCCTGTAGGCCGGCTGCCTGTCGACCACCGGCTCAGAACCCTTAATGCGCATTCTGTTTTTTACAACTTACTTTCCAGTTTCAGGAATTTGGCGAGAAAAATACTCTCAGCCGGTTTGTGACCGGCACCCGGTAGGCCGGCTGAGAGTCCCATATGTGTTTGACAAGGAAGAAAAGAAAAGAAAGGAAAAAGGCTACCAGCCGGTCGGCCGGCAGTCGGTCCGCCGGCTGGGAGCCCAGATCTAGCAAAGGAAGAAAAAAAAAAATTAAATAAAAAAATAAAAAAAAAGTTGAAAAAGTTTTGAAAAATCCAAAAAGAAAAATGTAAATACGTGTTTTGAAAGAGAAAAAGGCTAGCAACAAGTCCCTTCCATCAAGGGGACATAGAAAAAGCCGTTGCTACAATAATGCGGTCTTTTGATGTTTTTGCACGCGTGCCGGGTTTACACATTTTTTGCATTTGATTTGATTTTCAAGTCGCATGTTAGGGTGTAGACGTTGTTCGGTGTTTCTAATAATGACCGCTTTGTCTAAGTTTGTGATGGGTCCGATTTTTCCAAAGTAAGTGGGGTTTATGCAATTTTTGCTTGGTTTTGCAAAAACCAAAGTTAGGGCATAGACGTTGCTTAGTTGTTGTAATAAGGTGTTGTGTTGATTTTGGCAATCATTCTTGTTTTTGAGCCTCAAATCCTAGAACGGTGCTTGCACCAAACCATTTTCACCCAACCCAAGCCCCATTACATCCTTGTGGTTGTTCTCATCATGTGCATTTGCATTTTTCATTGATTATTGGATGGAGTACCATTCTAGATTGCGGGCTTGCTTCGCAAGTTGAGGTAGGTGAGTGATTTTGGTTACTTTTTGTCACAAAAATCGCCCCCCTTTCTTTCCTTGTGTGTTGAGTGTCACCTGTGAGAGTCGGTACTTAGGGTTCTTTCATCGGATTATGGGTCTTGCATGGAGTCGAATCATGTGTGTGTCGTGTCATTCTTGGAAGTATAGCTTAGTACTTCGGTTTGCCCGCCTTGAATTAGTTTCTTGGTCTTTGGTGATGTCATTCTTGGTTGCTTGAGCTTGATTTAGGGGTTTGACACCTTGGTTAGCCTTTGAGTCGGCATCCTCCGCTATAGACTTCCTTTGTTTTGTTTTTCAAAACCCCGCTTGAATGAGGCAAGCGGTTTACTTTTCCTTTTTCCGATGCATGTTGCTTTTCTATACGTGTTATGTTTTTACTTGTTGGCATCAAAAGTTTTGTAGCAAGACCTTACTTGCCTTGCAATAGGGCGTTCTTCCTCATGAATGTCAAATTGTGAGTTGAAAGGGCTACGGGTGTAGCTAAACCCGATTCGGCTTATAGTTAGCTTAGTAAGTTAGTTTATTTGTTTTTAATAAGGGTTATGTAGTTGCTTGATCTCTTACTCGAGGACGAGTAAGGTTTAAGTGTGGGGAATTCTGATGAGTTCCTTTTTGGTCGTTATTTTCATTATATATTCTTTATTTTCGGTCCCGATTCGACCTCGTTCTGCGTGCCTTTGGTTGTTTTTATGCCCGTTACCTCGACTATTCCTATTTAATTCACATTTAGTAGGTATTGCGGCGGGGGCGAAGAAACGGGAGAAATCGGGGCGGATTTAGAGCGAATTATGAAGAATTGTGAAGAATTTAGCAAGACCATTCTCAGGCCCTCCCAGCCGGTCCCCAACCGGCGGCCGGTCGGCCGGCTGGGAGCTTTGACTTAGGATTTTGACGAAAAATGAAGAATATTTCCAGACCCTAAATTTTGTCTCCCAGCCGGCAGCCAGTAGGCCGGCTGGGGATCATGATTCTATACTTAGCCATTTTCGAAGATGGTTGAAAAATGCATGTTGGGGCAGAATACTGAAAAAGGACTCCCAGCCGGTGGACAACCGGCAGCCGGTCCACCGGCTGAGGGGACCTGTTCATGTCAAAAAATTGAAGAAAAATCCAGAAGTGAGCTAAAGGCCTCCCAACCAGTGCCCGACCGGCAGCCGGCCGGTCGGCTGAAGATCAATGTCAAAACGAAGAAAAGAAGAAAAAAAATCAGAAGTCCATATTTGGACTCTCAGCCGGTCCCAGACCAGCAGTCGGTTGACCGGCTGGGAGTCATATTTCGGAATTTCGCGCAATATATATACCATCACTTAGTATATTCTTTCAGACGTTACTTTTGCACGCAATTCTAGGGTTTTCTACTGTTCTATTAGTTCATAATTAGCCTACAAAAACTCTCAAAAACATTTAATACTCCTTAGATCCTAGTTTAATCTTTCAATCTAGTTAATCTTTCTTTAGTAATTCTCTCTAGTAATCTTCTTGGACAATTGTAAGAGGTTTTATTGGGTTGTAATTTGAAGGATTTGAAAGAACTCTTCAACTTGTTATCCAAGTTACTTCCTTTTCCTTTACTATTGGTATAATCTCTCTAGTCTCCACTTAGTTATTGCATTTGTTTAAGTTTCTTTTGAATCAATTGTTTACCTTTACTTGTTCATGATGTTTAGCATTTGTTTATCTCTTGTTCACATGTTTTTCCTAGCCATGAGTGAGTAGTCCTTTTGCTAGGGTTAGGGGTGCACTTGGGTAGTTGGTGTTGATGTTTGTTGTTTAGGGTTAGGGTTTTGTTTTCATCTTTGTTAGGTTTACTTTGTATGCATGCTAGATGTTTGATGAAATGCCTCAACAACGGTTGGGCATGATTCTTATTGTTGTTTGCCTTAGACGATAGTCTAGGACTTGTATAGGCATGTGTATGTTTTAGGTTGACCTTGTTTGTAGCAAAAGCTAGGATAGGACTCGACCTTAGGTTAGTCCAATCGAAAGACGAGACGGACCTAGACCTAACATAGATGAGATCACCTACCCTTTTCATGTTTGACATCGACTACCCTAGTAACCCCCGACACCCTAGTTGCTTTAATCATCAATTTCACCTCAATTTATTTGCTTTAGTAGTTCTTTAGTCGTTAATCAATCTCAAACCTATTACCCCTACTCTTGCTTAAATTAGAACGTAGCTATACAACTATCCCCACCGTCTTCGCGAACGATAACCCTATTATACTACTAATTTGGGTTTTATAAATGTGTTTGATCGTGAGAACCGACGACTAAATCTCGCGCATCAGATGCACATGTATTGCTTTTCACTTGTCATTCATTATATATTTTTTTTTGGTTGAAAGGTAAGTATTGTATTAAATCAAACAAAATTGTTTAATTACAAGTATTGCAGATAGTAAGTTCCTTCCTAATACATAATAAGTTCCTTCCTCATAAGTGATCCAACCTGTTCTGGTCTTATCAGAGTATTCTCCATACGACTTCTACGCGCTGTTGCCATAGCATGTATATCATAGCAGTCAGTATGCTATTCAAAATCGATCTCTTCATTTTCGAACCCTTTAACCTCAGTCTCCATTGAATTGGAAGACTCTTGTTGGACAGATTTTTCTCTTTTAGAAGTCGCTCTTTCTTTCCCGGGCAGGTGGTGATCCGCATCTCTTTTATCTACTGCCAAAATGCATCTGCCCGTCATCTCTGCATCTCTTAACTGTAATACTCCGAAATTTCTAATTTCGATTTGTGAACTTTCCTTTATAAGTACTATCATATGTTAAGATGTTATTTAAGTAAGTATAGTTGATGTCGTTATGGGGGTTCGAGCTTGAGACCTCTAGCATGGGACTTGTTAGAATAGTGCTGCTAGTAGGGGTCGAACCTAGGACCTCTTGCGTGCTATCTGGGCCTCGAGAAGTGTGAAGCATTTAAGCCCACACGGAATTTAGAATCACGCTGAAACCTACTCTAGGCTGCCTCCTTATAGCTCCCATCATCTTACACTAAACCCTACCCTACTCCATATTCTTCACACAAAACCCTAGCCGCCACATCAAAGAAAGAGAAGAGGCTGTTCACGGTGGTCATAGGTGGGCGTAAGGCAGTTCGTTTTGGACTAGAAACCTGGTATGTCACCATCTGTCGTTAATCTCAGTGCTAGTCGTGGTTTTCAGGGTTGAACTTACGAGTCTTAATACGACCAACTGTCTTTGTTTTTGCTTAATTTCATAGTGTACCATGTAATGAGTGTTTGTATTTAACTGGGTGGTGGTCGTGGTCGTTAAAGACCGTCGTATGAGGTGTTTTATACGGTGTCAGTAGGGCTGTGTCTTCGTTTTATTTTTATATGTATATACATGGGTTTAATTGGTAAGTTTCTGGATGTCTTTATACCGGTGTATGTGTTCGTTTTGATAAGGGTCGTGGGTTATGGAGTCGGTGGCAGTTGGGTGTTGCAGGTGAGGGTGACACGGTTGTTGTTGGTGGCAGAGGGTGACGTTTCACGGGAGTTCGACAGGAGGTCTATGGGTGTCGTTTTTGGTCTGTTGGTTTCTGTTCAGGGGTATACTCGGGTACAGGGGTTTGGGAAGGGTAACACCGTTGACTCGGGGGAGGTCAATGCGGTGTTACCCCGTGTCTGCGCAGTCCAAGTGTCAGGGTTGATGTTGGGGTGGTTGTGTCGGTGGTGTCGGGTTGGCAAGGGTGGTCGATAGGCGAGTACTTTAGGCTGGTCTGGGGTTAAAGTGACGAACCAGGCTTGGTTTGGGGCTCTGGTTCACCACGGTGGTGTTAGTCGGCAGGCTTGTGGTGGTTGTGGTGGTGAATGGTGCTGCTGGGTACGCAATGGGGTGGTTGTGGCCGGCGGCAGCAGTGGTACGGTGGAGGAAGGGGTAGTCGAAGGGAGTCGGGTTTGGGTAAAGGAGTTGGGGTTTGTTTTGGTGTTTATTACTTTTATGGTTATTAACATTATTATTATTAATATCAATTATTATTATTGTTAGTAGAATTTATGTTGTATTTAGTAAGTTGTATTTTTTTCGTACGTGTTTGGGGTCGTGTTAATTAGATATACGAGTCGGGAACTATTTAAGTCGTGAGAACGTCTATTTTTGGAAAGTTGCTAAATTGGGAAAGTTTCTATTTATGGAAACTTTCCACTTATGGAAAGGTTGCTATTTATGGTAAGTATGTTAGCTAAGAGGTAGGGGAAGATTGTTAATTTGTTACGTATATCTCTTTAGGTAGCGAGTTTCGCGTGGAACATTTTTCACAAGCCTCGGGCGTATTTACGTTTCCTGCTATTTCAGGTAGGGGAAGATACTGGTTTACAATAATGTGTAATCTGTTCTTATGTGTTAATAAGCATGTTTAAGTTATAATCTCATGTGAACGTTATATTGTGCTATTTATATCTTTTGAGACATTGTTACGATGTGACTATATATATATATATATATATATATATATATATATATATATATATATATATATATTGGGTCTTGTGATGCGGTGTTGGATCGGTGCGGAGTATATATGGTGTTGGATCGGTACGGAGTATATATGGCGTTGGATCGGTGCGGAGTATATATATGGCGTTGGATCGGTGCGGAGTTTATTTGGCGTTGGATCGGTGCGGAGTTTACTATATTGTTATAATTATTGTTTTCCCTACTCAACCTCGTGGTTGACCCTGTGTATTCGTGATCACCTGTGATGAACCAATTATTGGGGAGCAGATGGACAGGTGGCTGTGACTAAGGGGGAGCTATGGGAGAAAGAGCTTGGATCCGGACCAGATTAGATGTCTAGATCACCTTAGTCAGTTTAATACGAGTTGTACTTTATTTATGTTGTTAAGACCTTTGGATATGTAAGAACATGTTTTGAGTTTAAAGTTAATTTAAAGTACTGTTTATCTTCCTTTGTATCTACTGCCTCGGGAAACCGAGATGGTAACACCTTTATTTATCTGAGGAGTCCTAGTTCAGGCCCTTAAATAAATGGGGGTGTTACATTAACGGACACACCAGAACTGTCCCCTGCAATCCACTATTCTATTGCAAATATTCTGCACAGTCCCAGCCACATATCCGCTGATGCAACCAGTCCCTACACACTGATATCTTCCCATAAGCATTTCTATATCCTGCACAATAGATGCATCCTCGGCCTCAGACTTGTACACGCATTCCTGCAATAACAGTCCTGCAGCAAACCTGAACCTGCCAATGCACACCACATCAGACCAGCAGCAGCCGACCTGCCAGTCATTATTCCCTGCCACACTTCCTTGCAGCGTACCCTGCAACTCACTGTGCCAGCACTCAATCCAGCATCACCACCACACGCCTGAACTGCCCATCAGCTTCACCATGCTACTGCAAATAGCGATGGAGTACAGAATGTCTACTGATCTGCCTCAGATGTGCCATCCCAGTCTTAGCAGAACTGCAACACCAGCAAACAGACCTGCAACATCTTATAGTCCGCGCCTACCAGCAACTTATTACATTTATTTAGAAGTAAACATCCTTATTTCTTCTTATTTCATTTGGCACATGTATACGTATGCTGTAAGAGTAGATTTTATAGATGAAGTCTTTAATTGCACTAGACTTTCTTTCACCTAATGATTTGTTTCCTTTGGATCTGAATGTGAACATGGCTTTGGAATATTTAGGCACTATATATTTTTGCTATATGTTCTTAACAATTTTGCATTTATTTCAGGTCCCCGACATGAGTGAAAATGAGGTCGATAATTCTCGTCCAAAGCAAAACACTAGAGGTGTGACAACTGGGAAGAACTTAAAAGAAGAAAAAGAACAACATCATGAAAAGTTGCATATTGAATTTAATGAGTTTGGCCAACCAGTGGGAGAGTACAAGGCAAAATTTGTCAGTGACATGGGAGTTTTAGTCCGAAATATCATGATCACATATAGTGATTGGAGAAAGGTACCAGAGGGCGAAAAAGAAACCATTTGGAAAGAAGCAAAGGTATAAATAGCAAATTTGACAACTTAAATGTTTATTTCTTCTTTAACTTGGTTTTGTATTGCATAAATTATCATTTGTATATTGTTTGTTTTTCTTCTGCAGTTTACGTGGAATATTGTAGATGATAGGAATAAAAAGGATGTTCTACATATTTTGTCAAGGGCATTTAGGGAATTTAGGAGTACTTTAACACGCACTTACATTACCAAGACCATGAAACTTCCGGATGGAAAAGTAGCAGGTGATACTCCTATTGGTAAATATGGTCAAATCAAGGCACATGACTGGGAAGAATTTAAAAAGCAACGCATCGATAAGAGCTTCTTGGTGAGTATGCTTCCTCATTATTGCATAAATTAACATGTCAGTTGCGTTATGGTGAAACTCTGTCTATTTGTCACCAAATTGTAGGAAAAAAGTGCAAAGGCTCAAGCTTCCCAGAGAAATAACAAGCATCCACATTTTTTGAGAAAAAGCCGAATATGCTGTTAAGAGAGAAAAATGGTTTAAAGAAGAACTTGCGGAAGAACTTGCGCAAAAGAAATTGGATCACGATGATGCTGACCCCGATCTTATCAAACAAGTGATTACTTTAGTAGCTCAATGCATGAATAATCGGGCCTTTTTATGGATTAAAGCCCATACCCCATCATCTAATGTTCCTTTACCTGAAACAGAGAACGTGATAGCACAATACGTAAGTAAACTTTACAGCTATTTTACTACTGTTCTTTGGTTGTTTTCGCTGTTGGAAAGAGGGTAGAACAGTAGGGGTACTGGAAAGTCATATGCAGCACCTGTGTAATTTTTTATTGTAATTCTAATGCTACATTTAAATTTGTGTTTCATAGTACTAATAACCTTACATCTAATTTATTAGAAAATATGGAAGGAAAAGGAGCAAACAGGCGAGTTTGTTCCGACCAGACTCGAGGATGCACTAGTCAAAGCATTAGGAAATCCGGAACACAATGGGAGAACTAGAGGAGTTGGTGGTTTTGTAGGTCTCCAAAAATATTTTGGCAAGCCAGCAAGCCGATGGACTAATAGAAAGACATATTCTGAAGATGAAATTGAAATGCTTATTAAGCAGGTGAAGTCGGAAGCAAAGGAAGAAGCAAAGGATGATTTGATGGAGGAGGTGAATCTAATGATGGAGAAGAAATGGGCAGAAATGATGGCGAGAAGGTCTAATCTAGATGTTTGTACTAAGGATCCATCGCCGCGTCGAAGAGATCAAAGCAGTTGTCATTCTACTCATCAAATTGACCCTTTTGTTGAACTAAAGGTCATATCACCACCATATATATTTAATTATGTTGTCATTGTACTCATCGTTGTAAGCTACAATGACCTTTAAACATGCTGTAATATGTAGGAATCTGTTCGTTGTCGGCTAGCTGTATATTTGAACAAAGAATTCACCGTTGTTGCTGATGGAATGGTACTTCCATGGGCGGAAGGTAAAATGGTACACAACAAACCATTAACCATGGAGAATGCTCATGTTTCCATCGACAATGTCATACGTGGTGATGTACCACTTCCGTTGCCATGGATTGGATTCACAATGGTTTCTGATGCACAAGGTAGCTTTGCCCAATGGCCCAAATCCTTGATTTTATTAGAAGAAAACGAGGTAATTACAGAAAAATCTTTAGAATTTATCTACGTTCTAGCGTAATTGTTGTTGTGGTTTACTGCCCCTGCGATATTTCTGTTACTACTGTCATTGCTGTTGTTACTACTGTCATTGTTGTTGTTGTTTACTGATGTTACTACTGTCATTGCTGTTGTTGTTTACTGCTGTTACTACTTTCATGTGCTGCACCAGTTGGCTGCTGTAATCACAATTACAGAACGGGAATTGGCTATTACTACTGTTACTACTGTCATAAGCTATTAAGCCTTACAACTCAAAAACAAACATACAACAATTACATCAAAATCTCAATCCATGCCTTGTCCTTCTCTATGAGCTTGCCTTCTTAGGTGTTGAATCTATTTTCCATCTCTCTCTGTAAGTTTCCCTTTAAGCTTGTAGTTAATCCTTATCAGTATGGCTTGCTTAATGAGTTGAGTACATTTTGCCGGCGTTGCTAGAATTCCTTCCCATCTACTGGTATTCCTTTGTTGCCATACATGATAGACTATAGCATTAATAATATTGTCCATCACCCCTCCTTTGAGTCTTTGAGTCTTGAGTACCTCCTAGTCTTGAGTACCTCCTAATTTGAAAAAAAGATGTTCAGATCAGGTCTCTGGTTCTCTGGTAGGGTCAATCCCAAGAGCAGCAGGAACCTCCATGGCTGCTCTAAAATTTTGAACACTGAGTGTCGTGTTAAAAAGGGCAATCTAGACATCATGCAAACAATTAAAAGCTTAAGGTGAGTGGAATTAAGTTACAGAAGAAAAATAAAAAGCAGAACAATACAATACCGGTCGTAGTTCTGTTTCATATGTGTTAAGGAGTGTGACAGAAGCAATACCATTGACAATAGCGGCTAGCTTCCAAGCAAGATTATGAGCATCCTGGATTCCAGTGTTCATTCCTGTCCATAGCACATGGGTAGGTATGTAAAAGCAGATCACAATGAGCAAACAAAAGAATGCAATTAAGTTTTTCGTTGTTAGATTCCTGTCCATAGCACTTGTCAGCTACTTCAGCATGCATTACCCAAGGCTTAACATCAATTACAGTTATATCTTCAAGCTCATGACCAACTATAATGAAAATTGCATTGTGGAATGCATCTAGACAAAGAAGCATAGAGAGTTTACTGATCCTTTTTTATTTGTTCCACCATAATCGAAAGCCAGACAATAGTAATCATAAAAGATGACATTCCTGTTGTGCTATAGAGGCTTTGTTCCAGTTTCTTTCCTGTTTTCCTATAGAGGCTTTGTTCCAGTTTCTTTCCTGTTTCAGACCCAGCCCCCCACCCCACACTTGAGTCTAGTAAAACGGTTATGCTTTCTTCAATGCTGATCATTATCAGCAGAAATTCTCACCCATGTCCACTATTCCAGTTTCTTTCCTGTTTCAGACCCAGTTTTCCTATGTTGCTTCTCTTGTCTTCTCGTCCTTGTCTTCTCTTTTTGCTTCGCTGTTTGGATTATGTTTTTCATTCAATGTAATATTTTCTTTGATTTTTTTTGTTATTAAGGTCAATTCTAAGACTCGAAATCCAAAGAGAAAAGACAAATTGAAAGACACGGTCAGGGAGCCCGCTAATAAAGTTCGAAAGCAAGTAAGTACCACCATTTCTTAATTTAATAATAATTATATATATAATATTGTGGATGAGCTTAATTTAACTTGTTTGTTATTATGAATACCAAGTCTGTTGAAAAGGCCTCCGTAAAAGGTAATAATAAGGCTTCATGTGATAAAGAACAAGAAGATGCTAAATCTCTAAGTGTGGAAGAGGTTGAGGAATTAGGTTATTTTTTCCGTTCTTTAGAAGAAAATTTGTGCTCCTTGTCCAAAAATGCTACAATCGATATGGTGATAGATGAGTCAGTGTATAATTACAAAGAAGGTAGCGTAAGGAGTTTCTTGACCGTTGTCGAGATAAGGCAGATGTTGAGAAATAAATGGCTAAATTTGGTAATGCTTCAAATTTGGGGAAGGTATGTATGTATTATATGTAAAATCTTATATTATGTAGTTGGCTCGGACTTTTTCTACTTGTTCGTTATGCATCATTTTTCGTTCACTCATTGGATGTTTACTAATTTAATGGATGCAGCTTTCTATATCAATGTGCTACTGAAAGTGAAGTAGCAAATTTAGTCGGGTACATGTGTCCGGTGAGACTTTGTGAATATATGCATAGAGCGAGACAATGTGAAGATTATATTGCACATGTCTGGAAGATTCAAGATGAGAAAATTTTTATCATGGGTGCATTTCATGAGGGGTAATAATATTTTGGTTATCTTTTTTTTAAAACTTTAGCACATTAATTAGCTACTCACTCTATTACTATCGGCCACCTTTGAACATTCCTGCTATGCATGGTATTTCCTAGCCGTGATAGGAATTCCCAGATAAGTAAAGGCAGGTCACTATTTATATTTTGATATAATAATATGAATTGTTTTTATGTGTAGCAATCATTGGATGTTGCTCATTACATGCTTGGGGCTAAACACTATTTATATTTTGGTTTCGGACCGAAAAAATTCAAAGAGATTTGACATAAAAGCAAGACTCATAAATGCTTGGTTCTTACATTGCGCTCAAGGTGGAAGACGTAACTTTGCTAGAAAGAATAATAAACTAATCATAAAAGATGACATCCTGGTAAGTAAAATATGAACTCATTTTATATTATAACGACTAACTTTAAATTATTATTATATTATATATGTGACATAATTAATATCATATTTTTTTCTATATATATTAGTGTCCTTAGCAGCCAAAGGAGTACGGGTGTGGCTATTATGTCATGAAGTGGATGTATAACATAACTTTTTACTATTCGAGGAGTAAAGAAGAACAATTTGAGAAGGTATATCTTATTTCCGTGGTTGGTAAGTTTTATTTATCTAGTTGTAGATTTATATTCTTACTAATTGACAAATTTGTTAATTATAGCTTATGGAGGAATCAACCATGTCAACAACCGATATTTATGAGATCAAGGAAGAGTGGGCGACCAAATGCTTAGCGAACTTGTAGATTAGTTTATCAACTAGAGCGTGTATGTTTTTCATACAATTCGGATGTATTCTTAGTCATAGACTCATAGTGATGCAAGATTGGTGTACGTTTGTTGGACAAATATTGTTTGGAATACTATTTATGTGGTTACCTTTCTATTTATAGCATATACCATTTGGAATTATCAAATTTACGTATACTTGTTACGACGTTTTCTTTAAAACCGACGTAATAAGGTTAAATAAATTCGCTTTTAATGACGGTTTTTCACAAAACAACCGACGTTGTAATCATTTTTAATGACGGTTTTTGGAAGGAAACCGACATTATGACCACCTTTCTTGGCGGTTCAGTAATTATTGCGACGGTTTTTAGAACTTTTAACGACGGTTTAACATCAAAGAATCGACGTTTTAATTATCTTTAATGGCGGTTTTTGTAAATGAAACTGACATGATAAATAACTTTTCCGACGGTTCCGTAGCTATAATGGCGGTTTTTAGAACTTTTAACGACGGTTTAACATCAAAGAATCGACGTTTTAATTATCTTTAGTGGCGGTTTTTGTAAAGGAAACTGACATGATAAATACCTTTTCCGACGGTTCCGTAGCTATAATGGAACTTTTAACGACGGTTTAACACCAAAGAATCGACGTTTTAATTATCTTTAGTGGCGGTTTTTGTAAAGGAAACTGACATGATAAATACCTTTCCCGGCGGTTCTGTAGCTATAATGGCGGTTTTTAGAACATTTAACGACGGTTGTAAAATAAACAACCGCCACAATAAGATAGCTAAAACGACGGTTGTAGAAACTTTATACGACGGTTGCAAACTTTATACGACGCCGCGATATACGACGCACCCTAAACCTCTCAAAACCGCCACAAAAGGTTATTTATGACTGCCACCGTACGGGTGTTTTGTACTAGTGCATTTAAGTACCAATTACTAATTTAATGTATAAAATATGTCATTTCATTTTCGTGAACATGATCTACAACTCAATTGTAATCACGACTACTCGATAACCTTTACCGATAAAAATGCGATAACATTTATCGAATAAAATAACTATTTACTTTATTGAAATCGAGTCTTATATAATCGTATCATCATGATACACGAAGCTCTCATTTATCTCGTTCATATTAAGACATTAATCAATTTGTATCATATACAAATTATTAACCTTAATGATTAGGGCAATATTCTTTAGGTGTGACCTTAAGGGATCGACTGATCATCACCATTACATGACAGTAATGTCAACTATTTAAAGCCAATCATTACCGATAAATGTTGGGTAGTCGCATTTATGGATTATCATCCCTTCCGTATTCAATATATGTAAATATATATTTGAGATTTTATGATTATATATAAAATCACGTGATCGCACTATTGTTGAGGACAGTTACTCCAACAAGAACCGCCACGATAGCGACAACACGATAGGGAATTTTTGTACTAGTGGAAAAGTATGACAGATTCAAACAAACCGCGCATTCCTGGATAGCCCATGACCTATGTGCACTAAACGTTCAATAATTCAATATTTACTCAACCTTTAAGGTTGATTATTTTTGGCATAAAAGCTAAGTTCTTTATCTTTAAAATGAGCCCTCATGGGCCCTCATATTCATCTTGAGCTAATATATGTGACTCTTACAAGATGTGTTTTAGAGTTGTTCCCTAACTCGGTTTTGGTCCCTCTCAAAATTTGAGGCCTACGGCCTCTAAAACCGTCTAGGCCATGGCAGTATCGGCCAAAATGGACACAACTGAAAGTTTTGAGCGTTTTTGTATAGGAGGTTTTTTCTTAGAAATGCACCTATCAAAAGTTAGCTTAAGGACACTTTTTGGGGGTCCATGGTTCTCGGTTTTGGAGCAACAAGTACAATGTCGCTTTCAACCTTTCCTCTTTTGATCAAGCAAACTCTAAGACCATCCACAACGCACTTCTCGACAATTCTCGGCAAATTGTTGAAGAGATGTACAATATTAAATGTTAATAAACAATTCAAAAACTAAACAAAATTTGGCGAAATTTTTTGGCTGTGCGAAAACTTGGTGAACAAATAGAGTAGGGCCCATTAGTATCAATTGTCCATTAGTATCATGGCAAGTGTCAAACTACAAAAAATTACTGAGGTCACCAAATGTGACGCACAAGCATGACGTACATGCATACACTCAAACATTTTTCAAGCATCAAATGTATACATTTTACAATAATTTACTATTTTACTTACTTTTTTAAAAAAAAAAAATACCATAATTCATATTTTTTTCCTCCTCTATAAAAGGAGCCCAATATCAATATATTTCATCACACTTCTCTTTCTATTTTCTCTCTACTTATTTATCAAATTTCATATAATTATTAATTATTTACACATATAAATTATAATAATATGAATCCAAATATAAATAATAATTTGAATCCTTCTAATGTGAATCGAAATGAAATAAATCGTACTGATATGATGAATTATAATAATTATAATCCTAATCATAATATTAATTATGGTAATTATCATCCTTCTCAAGATCCTTATCAAATGCAATCATCTTATCCATTCCCATATAATTATACTAATTATAATCCTAATCATACTTATTCCCAACCAATTAGGCCTATTGTTAATTAATTTTTCCCGTATACGCAACCCGAAACAATAGATTCCTCGCAAACTCCACCAAGTAATCACAATTCAAATGATATTGAAGTCGAAGTTGATACTGGTAATGAAAAAACTCCCACTTTAAATACTGGTAGATCTACTCTATGACACGTAGTAGAAGATAAAGCCCTTATTTCATCATTCATGAGGGTTTCAGAAGATAGTATAGTTGGCACCGACCACGCGAGAGAAAGACTTTGGAGTAAGGTTAAATCGTTTTACGATGAGGCCCAACATGCCAATCCCGGTGTCATGAAAAAGCGAACTCGTGCTATGCTTGATGGCCGATTTCAAAGAATCTCAACATCTGTCATGAAATGGAGTGCATGCTTGGAAGCGGCCACTAGGAGGAAGAAGAGCGACATGAGTGAAGATGATGTAATCGCCGAGTCTAGGGAATTGTACAAACCCGCTAAATTTGCTTTGGAACATGCTTGGAACATTATGAAAAATTTTACAAAATGGAAAATTTTTGTTGCTCCATATGCTAATGAGAGTTACGAAATCACTCCAAGTCGAGTTGCTGGTAACAACGGAAGTAATAGTAGTGGTAAAAGAGTACACAATGAGGGTGAGGAGTACTCTACACCCATCTCTCTTGATGATGAAAGTATGGGTACCGTACGACCCAAAGGTGTTAAAGCTGCAAAGAAAAATAGAGGGAACAAGAAGGTTGATGACAGTACTTCTAGAGCTGATTCAAATAATCAAGCTGAAGTTAATAAGAGATTGGAGATGGTTAATCTAAACGCCGCCAAAGAGCTTGACATTCAACAACGTAGGCTGCAAGTTGATGAAGCGAGGATTCAGTTACATCGAGAAAGGATGGCGTTTACTGAACAAAGAGAAGCAAGAATGAAAAAGGAAAGTGATTTTAATGCGCTTCAACAATTACTTAGGCAGACTAATTTACCCCCGAACTTGAAGATTATAAGCAAGAGTTGCTACAATCATTTAAGCGTCATTAATTATGTTTAATAGTTTATTTATTTGTGAGTTAGTTTTAGTTATGTTTTAATTGTTGTAAGTTTTTTATGTTTTAATTGTTGTATGATTTAATTGTTTTATGTTTTAATTGTTATATGATTTAATTGTTGTATGTTTTAATTATTGTAAGTTTTTATTTTTTATTTATTACTATTAATGAATTAATCTTATCTATTAACTAATCAAATCTCTTATCCTTATATTTTATCTCTTACACACAATCTTATCCAACGGCCAAGATTAAATAGTTAAGATAACTTAATCCAATCTCTTATCCTTATCTTTTATCTCTTACACACAATCTTATCCAACGGCCAAGATTTGCAGTTAAGATATTTTTATCCAATATCTTATCCTTATCTCTTATATCTTACACACAATCTTATCCAACGACCAAGATTAAATAACCAAGATATCGATCCAATGGCTAAAAAAGGATAATATCATCAATAAATAGAACAATACTTCAACACTTATCCTTATCTCTTACCTCTTATCTTTTACACATAATACTATTAATTCAATATGAATGCTAATAATTTTAATAATATAAATTTAGATAATTTTTATTATATGAATTCAAATAACTATAATAATCTAGATCCTACTATGGATCCTAACAATTTTAATTTTAATAATATAAATCCAGATAATTCTGATGAATTTAATTCTTCCTTGTCTTCAAATTATTCCTCGGATGAGCGTTTTAATAGACGTTCGGACGAAAGAAGACAACAAAGAAATATTATAGTTAATCAAATTTTACAATCACAAAATCAACCACCTCAAATTCCTCAAAGACGACCTCGACGAAAAAGAAGGTATATTGAGAGGAATTGGGAAGATGGTCATCAACGATTATACAACGACTACTTCGCTCCTAACCCAGTATACACAGATAAGATGTTTCGACGCAGATTTCAGATGCGTAGAAATTTGTTTATGAGAGTGGTTAATGGTGTTAAAGCCGATAATGATTACTTTGAAGATGGCCCCGATGCAACTGGTAGGGATAGTTTCACTTCGTTGCGGAAATGCACTATGGCAATTAGAATGCTTGCTTATGGAGACTCCGCCGACAGGATTGACGAGTACTTAAGAGTCGGTGAATCAACCGCACGAGAGTGTTTCCAATATTTTACTGATGCAATCATTTCTCACTTTGGAAATGAATACTTAAGGATTCCAACTGTAGAAGATACTCAAAGGTTACTTCAAATTGGGGCATATAGAGGTTTTCCAGGAATGTTGGGGAGCATAGACTGTATGCATTGGAAATGAAAGAACTGCCCAAAAGCTTGACAAGGACACTTTCAAGGGCGTAATTCAAGTCCGACTGTAATTCTGGAAGCTGTTGCCTCCCAAGATCTATGGATTTGACATTCCTACTTTGGTACTCCAGGTTCGACAAATGATTTAAATGTTTTACATCGTTCTCCAGTTTTTTATGCCTTACTAAACGGGTATGTGCCACGCGTTCATTATATGGTAAATGGCAATCAATATGATTGTGGCTATTATTTAACGGATGGTATTTACCCAAAATGGGCTACGTTCATTCAATCAGTAAGACTTCCTCAAACACCCAAAGATAGGTTATTTGCAAATAAACAAGAAAGTGTTAGAAAGGATGTTGAACGTGCTTTTGGCGTATTACAAGCTCGATTTGCAGTTATACGTAACCTAGCACGTTATTGGAGTAAAGAATTTCTTCATAAAGTAATGACATCTTGCATTATATTGCATAATATGATTGTTGAAGATGAGCGGGAGTCATAAATCGGTTATGACAATATAGAAGAGTGGATTGATAATCACAACAAAGACGAAAAACTTAGTGTTGATGCTCCCGCATATGAAACAGGATATATTGAAGATATACATCAATTTGTGGCAAATAGGAATGTTACGCAAAACCCAAGAAGGCATCAAGCTCTTAAAAAAGACTTAATTGAACATATTTGGCAACAATTTGGTTAATTAAGTTATTAGTTTGTAGTTAATGTAATTATCATATGTTTTAATTGTATTTTTTTATTAGTTGTTTATTATTAATGAATGCAATCTTTTTATTTTTTGTTTATTATTTTTTGTTTTAAATTATTTTTTTAATTCTTGTCTCTTACACGCAATCTTAATCTTATATTTATCTATAAAAATGTGTGAAATTTTTCAAATTTATCTTAATTTATATGCAAAAGAATCGTCAAAAATAGATAATTTCGAATTTACAATAATATCAATAAAAATAATAAATTACAAAACCTAAAATTATATATGATTAAAAATAATTTTAATGAAATAAAAATAAATATAAGTATGACATAGTGGAATGTTGATTTGGATATTGTGGGGTATAGTAAAGTAGGAAAGAGAATAAAAGTTGAGTATTTGTTGATGTGAGTTTTTTTTTGAAGTATTTTGGTGAATTTTGGTGGTGAGTGGAAAGGTGAGGTGGATGGTGAATTGGAGAAAGAAAGGTGAAAAAATGTAGGGTGAAAATTGGTGAGTAATCAGAAATGCGGATGGTCGAATGCCTTGCTTGGATACCATTCTAAGCCCCACGTGGTCCCAATAAAGTCAAGGATGTCAACATTGTCATAAATAATCGCTAGAGCAAACAAACAAAGAAAGATTATAATTTTTATGTTTTTTACTTTATGCTATTTTCTCTTGTCATTGTGTAAGAAATTTCCGGTCATCTCTTGGGCAACCTTTCTTTTGTCTTTTAGCCATTTTTTCTCTCTTTTTCTTAGACCATGGATGTAATATTGAATGGTTAAGATTGTAATGCCTTGGTCTATAGAAACCAAACCAAAGAGTTGCAACTTTTTCAGATTTGAATGAACTTAATACAAGCTGAAAACTTTGTGAATTTCACTTAATATTCTTTGTTTAGTGCTTGAAGAACCTCTATTTATAACCGCTTGAAATTGAGTGTTCCTTTTCTTAGTTCTTGGGTTATCTATTTGTCTTGTACCTTTGCTAGGTGCTTCGTCAAAGTCATACCCTTTCACTCAACCTTGAACATTTAGCAAGCAATACTCGGTCCCAAAATAGGTTGTTTCAAGCCATTTTATTTCCAATTTTTAACGCTTTTAGTTTTAGTCCAAATTGGTTATCAAGGCTTTGGTTATGAGCTTTTGTGAGTTCTATCATCCTTACCTACATTCAAAAACACAAAAAAAATTAGCTCAACGAGTGAAGACAAGTTATCGATCAATCAAAGCTTTGGTTTGTTTCTTGAGAAATATGATTTTATTAAAGTTGTTGTCATTATGTTTTCCATGGAAAATAGGCAGTAATGAAGTATGTTCCTTATGTTCAATTTTCAAAGATGAAGCCTTGTGACCTTGGTTCCATTTCCATGTCCTTAGAATCAACTATGGTGAGGTTGCAAGCTCTAACAAATGGGTTTGAAGATGTTGTGCATATAAAGAGTGCAACCCGCACTCATGGAGTTCCAAGGGAACCAAAACCTCTTGATTTGTAGCAAGGGAAACACCACCTGCTCAGTGTGTGTTCTAAGCCCACTCTTGACCTTAGAGGAAAAGGTAACACAGCATTACTTCCTTCCTTTAGTAATGAGAATACAAGAGCATTTGTATCTTGGTTGTTTGATGCTGAATGTTATTTCGAGAATAAAGAGAAGTATAAATCCGTTGTGTCTTGTTTATGTTAGGTTTAAAAGTCTCATAACCTAATAATTTTGTCATACTAAAGAAGTTGATAATTAACATTTTAATTATATATAGTTTAGATCTTATGCATGCTAAAAATATGCGGAAATAAGATGTCGAATGCTTACAATCCGACGAAACATTTGCAAGGATGATCCTCCAAACCGAGTAATCAAGGTAGATTACCTCCTTTGTGATGCACCCAAAACAACCCCTTAAACCGAAACTTACACTAGCTAGGTGTTATAATCGGTTCTCCTTAAACTCTATATTCTAATCTCTTATTAGAATAAATAATATGAGAATACTATAACAATTGTATTATTGCTAATATAATCCTATTATATTAATATGTTATGAAATAATATTAGAGGTTTTTATTATAGTTTTCTCACACTAGAAAACTTAGATAGGTTAGAATGAATTCATGTGTAAACCTTTTCACATTTTTGATGGGTTTTGGTGGTGTTGCCGTGAGCACACATGGGAAGCACCAAAATGGTGCTTTTTGTCTTACCAAAACAAATAGAGTGGCTCTAGGTACTCTTTTCAAGAGTAACATAATGATGGTGTTTATAGAGTGTCTTTAAGATGCTTAAACACTCCATAAACCACCCACCCCAAACCGTCACTTTTGGGTTAAAATGGACATCCATT
Source organism: Silene conica (assembly GCA_029255685.2). Lineage (NCBI taxonomy): Eukaryota > Viridiplantae > Streptophyta > Magnoliopsida > Caryophyllales > Caryophyllaceae > Silene > Silene conica. The sequence goes on from CM055316.2 coordinate 50,554,478, forward strand.
TTAAGCTTGTCATTTGTACAATTGTATATGTGTGACATAAAATGTCACACTCATAAGAAACTATTGTCTTAATTTAAAATGCATATTTATCAAATAAATATCATTTATAAATTAAATAAATCATATTTAATAATTTGACAAGTAATTTGAAATTACTATAAAATGGTTATTATCATTAATCGTTAATACGATTTACAACCCTTGTGATAATATACAACCCGATTCATTCTAATTATGATATTATAAAATATCGTTCAATGTTTAATAATTGACACGTTTCAATTATAAACATAAATCTTACAATAAGATTTAACCTCTGATTTCTCGATTTACGAGTTCAAGGAATATGATCAACTCGTATTAATATACATTTGATCAGTTTATCAATTAAGGGAATTGTCCTATAAGTGTGACCTAAAGGGATCAACTGACCACCATCGTCATACGACAGTAATGTCAAACTCTAGCCAGCCAATCATTACTGATTAATGTTGGTCAGTTGACAAATATAATTTCGTATCATCCCTTACGCATTCTCGTCATGAGATTTAATTAAGTGATCGCACTATTGTTGAAGACACATTTCTCAACAATCTCCCACTTGTCCTTGACAAGTGTGCGTCACCAATTTTCTTGTCCTATTACAATCTCCCACTCAATGCAAGGTATCTCTCTCTGGTCGTATTTGCATCAGGTCATATCATGAGTGGTTTTCTCGATCTAGAAAATAACTGTTTGACCGGAATTATCTACCATAGATACTTTCCGAGCGTGGCCACGCATTTCCAGTTAATTTATCCTCGAGTGGCCTTGAGATTTGAACAACCCTGACAAGGGGTGGACAATTACTATTGTACTACTCCCTTCAACTAGCCACAGTCAGTCACAGGCCAAAGCAATCACATTTGACTCCAGTTACGAAAAGTCGTAGAGAATGGATCAAGGTTATGCCAAAACTGCACTATCTTGGGAGAGTAATCTTTAGTCTAAGAATTGACTCATAAGAATACTATAGTAGCTCTTGCCACGACCCGGCTATTATAAAATTTCCAGAACTCTATAAGCGGTCACTTCGCCCGACAGAGTGTCTCTTACAGTCTGTCTATGTGATCGACTAGTCATCACATATGACTCTATGGCACTTGAACTTGCCATCAGTCGCCTCACATTCCAGTCGCTTTGAGACGTCACCTCAAATAAGCGGCTAGGCGCTATACTAAGTTAATCCAGTTCACTTCATGGGGTTCAAAGTTGTCTCTTACAACCCATTTGGATTTTGACAAAGTATCTTTCATTGTGAGTTAATTATAACTCAAATGACATTGTTATGCAAAAATAGTCAATACTGTTTCATTGCATTTGATGCACGATCATCAATTTGTAATAGTGTTTTGCGAATAAACCTTTTATTCATGTTTTCAAAACTTACAAATTTTTGGTCTCCTTCCATCTCATATTATCTCGCATAATGTGATCTTATTTGAGTACATATCTAGAACCTCATCTAGATTCTGAGTTTCCTTTTCTGAGGAAAACCCCCACTGTTATCTTATAACTCGTGACGTATTGATAAGTCAGAGGGATTAAATTATCGCTCTAAAGCACCTAGTCACTTATGTACTGAAATCTATATTGTAGTTATTTATGATTTCATCACTCCAACATTTTAAATTATCTTGGCTATACATCAAAAGTTTCAGGTTGTATGAATCACCACGTGATTCTATATTCATCAATATGAATAATTTGTCCAACCCTTTTGATATCTAATGGGTGATGTTTCATTATCAATATAATAAACTCTCCCGTAAAGCTCCATCATCCTATGATGTTCAACATTTGTATTCATCTAGAATTGTAAACCTCTTATTCTTTACACTCTAAAGAATCACCATTCTCTCTAAATGGTAGTTTCAATTTTCTAATGAATATTGCTCCCACTAAAACCAATATCACTCTCTCTTTAGTGACAAATTTTTACTCAATCAATATCATTTCTTAAATGAACCTTTCATTTCTCGTTTTCGTTTCCTATAAACGAACATGGCATGATATTCCCTTATAACTACCATCTAGAGAATTGAGATGATTTCTCCTCTATTATCTTATAATTTGAGAAATATCATTATTAAGTCATACGGGGTTTATTTTATCCTCTTTAAGAAACAATGACATAAGGAACATTTCCTTTCGTGTCCTCCCGTAGTTTCTTCAGTGTCCTCTCGTAGTTTCTTCTATCCATTCATTTAGGGTTCTTCATAAGAAACCCTTGTAAGATTCTTCTTTTAGATCTCACATTTATCCCATTGGTTTGCGGGAAATATTTTCTCCCACTCTATCCTTTTAAAATAACCCTTATTTATACAAGGATAGCAATTTCCCATAACCAATGTTATTGAATGATGAATAGTATTAGGGTTGATAAATTAGTTCTCGTTTTCACTTAAAATGATCATCTTATAATGAACTAATTATATCTCATTTTGATTGAATGTTTTCTCTTAAGGTGTAGTTCTCTGTTTAATTAATCAACACTTTGATTCTTTCTTTTGATCGTATCCATCTTATTGTACAATGAACATTTCAGGGTACTTCTTTAGTGATTTATTAAGATCACATTGACTCATGTTATAAGGTATGCGATTTATTTTAGGAATCAACGATTTGATTAAGAACAAAAGGAGTGACTTGGGTTGAAAATCAAGTCACCAATATCCAAAATACAACCATTGTTTAGGATTTGAATCCTTGTCATACAGGAAAAGACGTTTGTTCTTTAAAATTAAAATGCATAAATGAAAGAAGTCGATAATGAAAATTAGAGCCAAGCTCTTCATGCACGTCTTCAATCACTGGATGCTAGCATATTAATCATGTAAGGAACATCAAGCTCCCTTTTATTTGCCTTTATCATCATAAGGTGCCCCTTTAAAACAATTAAAAAGGGTAGTCAACAACTTGTATCGCCATACAAAAGTTGACAAAATAACATGAATTTAAACGAGAATTATAACCTAATGCAAGAATTTTGTTTCCAAAGACCTAACCTCGTGCAATAATGACACTTGTCTTCAACCTTTGAAGATGAGGTGGAAGCATCTTTCGAAAAGGTCTTCTCTTTAGTAGGTTTGGATTTGGAGGTTTTCTTGCCCTTGCCTTTGAAGGCACTCCTCTTGAATTTCTCTTTTTCCTCCTTCTCGATGTTCAAAACATCCTTTGTGGAACTATTATTAAGTCCCATGTCCCTTTCCACTTGGACGAGCATCTTATGCAATTTGTCCAACGTGGTTTCTTGATTTCGGATGTTAAAGTTCACCCGGAACTGATCATACGATTTCACCTTATTAAGGGAGTTAAGAACTCGATCAATGATGAGGAAGTTGGGAACATCAACTCCTTGCAACTTTAGAGTCTCCGCGGACTCAACTAGTTTGAGTACATGAGGGCTTATCTTTTGACCTTCCTTCAAGCAAATGTCGAAGAAGGCGGAAGCCGCCTCATATTGAATCACCCTTGGAGTTTGTGAAAACATCGTCGCAAGTTTGGTGTATATCTCATATGATGTGCTTAACTTGATCATACTCCTTTGGAGATCCGGCTCCATGGAGAAGATAAGCACATTTTTAAGAGCGGAGGACTCTTTCATGTTGGCTTGATAGGCCTCACGAGTTTGGCCGCGGATCGAGTGGTCGGAGCGTGAGGAGCGGCTTCGGAGAGGTAACGAGTCTTATCGTCACCTTGAGCGGCTAAAAGTAATTGCGCATCCCAATCTTTAAAATTGGAACCATGCTTATCGAGTTTGCAACGATCCATAAAGGATCGAAGCCATGATACATTAGTGAGAGGTGGAGCGTTGGTTACCATTGACGAGGTTGAAAATTAAACTACAATAAAAGAAGGAATTAAAACAACATCATTTTAAAACTTGTAATAAAATTAAACTTAAATATAAACAAGTTTAGTTATTTACTTAATGATCTCTTACCCAATTAAGTAAACAATTCCGAGACCCAAATCCATACTAATCCGGGCACGGTGTAGCCGATTCAACCCTTATTGATATAATTTGGTGGATTAACTTTTTAATCGGTTCTACCTTAGAACTCTCGGTCGACAATTTTGCTAAAAATTGTCTTTAGCCCGAACTTATTGCAACTACGGTTACGAATACCTTCGTTGAGATCGACCAAATTTCAAGGTGTAATCTTATTACCCCACTTACCCAACGTAACAATTTTAGTACCCCGGTGTAGCCGAGCCTACATTCTTGTGAAGAAGGGATTCATGGGTCTATACTTTTTGGTAAGGCTAAGTCTCAATATTTATTTGTAAGAGATCTAGTCAAATTTATTATCTATCTCCGTTTAAGTGAACTAAGTCGGTGAATAATCGATAAATAATTGACTTGGTCGACTAAATCGAATAAAAAGCATGACATGATATGACGATTTGGCTATGCATGTAAACATATAAAGCAAAATAAAAGCATAAAAATAATAAACCCTAGTATGGCCTTTCCTAGAAAAGAAAATAATAAAAGTACAAATTCGGAAACCAACTCCTTTGGTCCCTTGAACTTCACGAGGCACGCATCCCAAGGAAAAACACCGTCTTGGTCGGAACTCCTTTCCGAATGGCATCGTCTTCAAGGCTCACCGGAATTTACAAAAATTACAACTTTTCTAGTCTACTTTATACATTATAAAATAGAAAACAATAAATAAAGTGATACGAGATCACATTAATTACATCCGAATCGATAACCCCATACATTACGAGAAATATCGATTAAAAACTAAGGCCATACTAAGTAAATTACATAATCCAAAATTACGTAAATAAAATCATGACAATCATAATTAAAATATGTAATGCTTATGAATATGAACTAACATGCAAAACCTAAGCCAAATCGTCCTATTTAATATCCTTTATATATATAGTTATCGTAAACCTCGTTTTTATGGAATTGCGTGCTTTAACGATTAAAAACACTTGAATTGGCATTATGTGAATCGGAATTCACTCTTAAGTTAATCATCCCAACTCATTTAGGTTTCAAAATTTAGTCTTACTCAAACTTTGAACATGACTTAACTTAATATTATAATATTGTTCGGTATTACTCGGTTTTACGGGAAAATAATATAAAAATCAAAAAGAGTCATAACATTTCGGAAAATTCAAAATTAAAATTTTGAATATTCTAGAATGTTCTTAAAATTTCAGAACCTTAAAATTATTAGTACATACACGGTTTTATTATTTATTTCGTAAATAATATGTAAAACGAGTATTTTGAGTCGGAAAATTAAATAATTACCTTCATAAATACATATAAAATACTAATAATATTTTTACACTTTCCAAAACATTTTAAGAACTGAAATGGACAGAAAATTAATTAGTACACTGCCCAATATCCGAAATTTTAATTACATGACTCTTATTATTCAATTTTTAAATATAACTTTTAACAAATAAAAATTAAATAAAACAGAAAATTTTGGTTCCCAAGAAAAATATGGTGATGAACATATCAAATATGACTATTATAGGTTAAGGTTTTCCGCCATTTTAACAACTATTGCTAATTTTAACGATTTACGACATATATCGTACAATTTTAACCATTAAAATTATTTCACAAGCATAAAATCAAATAAAAATCTCAAAATTTTTATACATGCTGGAAATAATATATATGACATCGTGTGAAATTTTTATGGCCAAATTCCAACTTAAACTATTAAAGTCGAAATAATGTCACTTTTATCCGATTTTTACACTAAAAATCAATAAACATGCAATATATGAGAAACATTTCTGGAAAATTTAGTATATATTTTAAATATATCATGTGACATACTCAAAAATTTTTGTAATTAAATTCGAAATATAACTATACAAACCCATTTTTATTCATTTTATGGCATTTTAACATTTAAAATTCATAAACCATGTATTTTAACTCCATAATTTACAAAAATTCATATTCATATCATAGGAAATACATGTGAAACCATAATAAAAAAATCTCGGCCAGAAGTTAATTTTAGCTATTTTTCCCAAAAATTAAACATTTTAACCATTAAAAATTAATAAAAACCGAAATAAAATACTTATGAACAATATATATGTAAAATATATTCCAAATATCCTAAAATACATTTAGAATCAGTAGGTATTCATGCATTAGAAATTTCGGCCATATCATATACGAATTAAAATTTCAATTTTATTTTTGTTATCTTAATAACTTCGTAAAAATGTAAACGAAAAGCATGCAAACAACCGATTTGCTCTGATACCAATTGTTAGGTTTAAAAGTCTCATAACCTAATAATTTAGTCAGACTAAATAAGTTTATAATTAACATTTTAATTATATATAGTTTAGATCTTATGCATGCTAAAAATATGCGGAAATAAGATGTCGAATGCTTACAATCCGACGAAACATTTGCAAGGATGATCCTCCAAACCGAGTAATCAAGGTATATTACCTCCTTTGTGATGCACCCAAAACAACCCCTTAAACCGAAACTTACACTACCTAGGTGTTATAATCGGTTCTCCTTAAACTCTATATTCTAATCTCATATTAGAATAAATAATATGAGAATACTATAACAATTGTAGTATTGATAATATAATCCTATTATATTAATATGTTATGAAGTAATATTAGAGGTTTTTGTTATAGTTTTCTCACACTAGAAAACATAGATAAGTTAGAATGAATTCATGTGTAAACCTTTTCACATTTTTGATGGGTTTTGGTGGTGTTGCCGTGAGCACACATTGGAAGCACCAAAATGGTGCTTTTTGTCTTACCAAAACAAATAGAGTGGCTCTAGGTACTCTTTTCAAGATTAACATAATGATGGTGTTTATAGAGTGTATACCTTGATTACTCGGTTTGGAGGATCATCCTTGCAAACTTAAAATGGATGTCCATTTTAACCCAAAAGTGGATGTCCATTTTAACCCAAAAGTGACGGTTTGGACATCCATTTTAAGTTTGTCATTTGTACAATTGTATATGTGTGACATAAAATGTCACACTCATAAGAAACAATTGTCTTAATTTAAAATGCATATTTATCAAATAAATATCATTTATAAATTAAATAAACCATATTTAATAATTTGACAAGTAATTTGAAATTACTATAAAATGGTTATTATCATTAATCGTCAATACGATTTACAACCCTTATGATAATATACAACCCGATTCATTCTAATTATGATATTATAAAATATCGTTCAATGTTTAGTAATTGACACTGTAACACCCCAAGAGTATGAGAGGAAAGTTGTCCCACATCGGTAGAATGTGAGGCTTGTGATATGTTTATAATAACTTCCACCTACCACTTAGTAACAAGGCCTTGTGCTTTTGGGCTTAAGTGAGGACAAATTAACGGGCCCAAAAGTGCACACCCATCTTATTGGGTTTGTGTTACTACGGTGGCGGGTCGGGTTGTTACGAATGGTATCAGAGCGACCCTGCGACCGTGTGGTGAGCCTGTGGTCGGGAGTACCCGGGTCACACACCTAGCGGGGAGGATTCTGGCCCTGGTTGTGGTCAAGGTTGAGGCACAACGAGGACGTTGTGTTCTTTAAGTGGGGGAGTTTGTAACACCCCAAGAGTATGAGAGGAAAGTTGTCCCACATCGGTAGAATGTGAGGCTTGTGATATGTTTATAATAACTTCCACCCACCACTTAGTAACAAGGCCTTGTGCTTTTGGGCTTAAGTGAGGACAAATTAACGGGCCCAAAAGTGCACACCCATCTTATTGGGTTTGTGTTACTACGGTGGCGGGTCGGGTTGTTACATACACGTTTCAATTATAAACATAAATCTTACAATAAGATTTAACCTCTGATTTCTCGATTTACGAGTTCAAGGAATATGATCAACTCGTATTAATATACATTTGATCAGTTTATCAATTTAGGGAATTGTCCTATAGGTGTGACCTAAAGGGATCAACTGACCACCACTGTCATACGACAGTAATGTCAAACTCTAGCCAGCCAATCATTACTGATTAATGTTGATCAGTTGACAAATATAATTTCGTATCATCCCTTGCGCATTCTCGTCATGAGATTTAATTATGTGATCGCACTATTGTTGAGGACACATTTCCGAACAATTTAATGGGTGTTGTGTTTTTGTGATATAATACACTTAATTTTTCAAGGACAGTAAAAGGGAAAGGTAGGATAAGTTCTTAGTTTAAACTTGAAATGAACATGAAATTAAGGTTTCTAACTTATTCTATCTTAGATGAATTATGGGCTGAACTTAAGAAACTCAGGCAAAAACCTTTGAGAGTTCTTGAGTATCCTAGATTATTTGAGGAGTTACACTTTGTGTGTTGTAAAGAAGTTGAGTTTGTCCAAAAGGGAGTAAGATTTTACCATGATTTAAAATCTGAAATTTCTAAAAGCATTAACTTAAAAATGTTGCTTGTATCCATATGGTGAAATGCTTGAATTGGCTTTGTGTGTGGAAAAGAGATTAACAAGGCTTAGGAAACATAAGGTTTTAGCCGAAGAGGGCAGTTTAGAAGCTATGAATTTGGGAATGAGGAGGGTTTAAACCAAAGGGATGTTATGCCATCCTTAGATATCTCTTATCTTAAGTCTAAACCCCTTGAGATAAAGGTCATGAGCACCTATGATAAGATGAATCGCTCACATATTGTTATCTTTGAGAGCTCATGTCTTTAAATTAAAAACCCCTTCAACTCAACACATGAACCTACTAGTGAGGATGCGAGTAGTCGTACCCTTTCCCATAGAGCCATCAGTGAACTACTGATTTGGGGCCTAGAGAAGTGATTGCGAACCAAGGGTTGATTGGCCTTCAAACTTTAAAGTTTTGGTCGTCCATGGTCATGTTTAAAGGTGGAACTTGTTGAGATTCAAGCAAGGTAAAAGCAAGAGGTACATCATGGCTTTAATCATCAGTGCAAGCAAGGTGGAGAATGGTCTCCCTTACAAGCTGAAATAAGTACATTATATTATACACAAGGGTTTGCCCATTTCATAAGAGCAATACACTTATTTATGGTGTTTGATCCAGGTAGTAAGAACAAGACTCATATTTGTGGAGTTGCATACATGTTTGAGATTGCTGAAGTATTTTGAGTCTTTTGTGGAAGGCTAGATTTATTTTGCTTTCAATAAGAGTTGCAAACTTGTGGGGAGTTGCTGATTTGCTAGTCAAAATTAGAGGACACATACCTGGTCTTAACTGTATAATGGATTTTGAATCACCACAATATCTGGAAAGCTTAAGGTCTTAACTGTATAATGGATTTTGAATCACCACAATATCTGGAAAGCTTAAGGTCTTAACTGTATAATGGATTTTGAATCACCACAATATCTGGTCTATAGCTTGAGATATGAGAGATGCAAACAGACTGCACATTGTTGGACTACCGATGACCTATGTGCACTAAACATTCAAATAATTCAATATTTACTCAACGTTTAAGGTTGATTATTTTTGGCGATGAAAATTTAAGTCCATCATGGGTTGTTATATTCATCCTGAACTAGGGGATATAATTTGTACAAGATGCGTCTTATTTCCTGAGTTGTTCCCCAACCCGGTTTTGGTCCCTCTCAAAACTTCCCTTCCTTAAATGCCATTCCAAGCCCCCACGTGGTCGCCATGAAGTCAAAAATGTCAACATTGTCATAAATAATCACAAGAGCGAGCAATCATAAGATTGATGTTTGGGCTCTTGAGTATACTGAATGTGTTGAACTGCTTAAAAACAAATGGGAGTGTGATATCCATGGATCACCATCTTTTCGTTTGTGTCGAAACTTGGGTATCCTGCGTATGGAAATAAGGAAGTGGAGTCTAAATAAGAAGGATGAATGGACTAAAAAATGGGATAAATTTGATACTCGGCTCGAGGAGGAGCAAGAGAAGGCATGTAGATATGGGGATTCGGAGGGTTCTGCTAAGGCTCAGGAAGATTTGAAGGATTTTGCTAAGGCAGCAGGTAGTTATTGGAGGCAACGTGCAAAGATCAAATGGTTATTGGAGGGATATGAATACCAAGTATTTCTTCAATTGGGTCAAGGGAAGAGCGGGCAGAAATTTCATCTTTGGCATTGAGCTGGAGGGAGGGGTTTGGGAATATGATCATCAGAGGATTGGGGATGAATTTCAAGGGCATTTTAAAAGGATCTTTGAAGTCGATGGAATGGATGGGGGAATGAAAGGGGGAATGAATTTTGAGCTCTTTGAGGATTTCCTTGACCCTATTGAGGCAAGTGTGAAGGAATGTGATTTCGAGTTTCTTAATAAGCCTTTCTCAGGCCAGGAAGTGCAGAAAGCGGTTTTCCAAATGGGGGCGTTAAAATCTCCAGGACCAGATGGAGTTCCTGCTAGGGTTCTACAGAAGTGTTGGTTTTTTTATGAAAAAGGACTTTACAAAGGCGGCTTTGTCGATTCTTAACTCTGGTAAGGTGCTTAAAGAATTTAATAGAACTTTTATTGTTTTAATTCCGAAAGGTGATAGTCCGAGAAGGGTGAGTGATTACCGTCCTATTAGCTTAAGTAACCTTTTTATGCGGGTCATTTCTAAATGCATAACAAATAGGCTATCAAGGGTGATGAAATACTTGGTTGGGGATTTCCAAAGTGACTTTGTTCCTGGTAGGAATATTAGTGATAATATTCTTTTGGCCAATGAGGCCATATTTAGGGTTAATGACCTGAAGTCGGGTAGGACTGGAAAATTTGCTTTCAAAATTGATATGAGTAAAGCATACGATAGAATGCGATGGGACTTTGTGGAAGATGTTATTAGGAATATGGGCTTTCCGGAAAACATGATTAGACTTATCATGGGATGTGTGACTACGGTTTCTTATGAGGTGATGATTAATGGGGTACCAATGCCTCAATTTAGACCGAGATGTGGACTTAGGCAAGGGGATCCGTTATCACCTTTCCTATTCGTCCTATGCATGGAATCATTATCTTGTAATATTAGTAGGGCCCAGAATCTAGGGCTGATAAAAGGGATTTCTTTGGTCAAAGGGGTGGATAGGTTGTCTCATCTTTTCTTCGCTGATGACGCGGTATTTTTTATGGAGGATAAAGATGAGGGAGCAAAACATTTAATGGGTTTGATTGATTCTTTTTGTAAGTTTTCGGGACAAAGGTTGAACGAAGACAAATCACGGTTATTATTTAGCCCGAATATGACCCTACGAAAGATTCAGCGAACACTTAAGGAGTTGAGGGTATCCAAAAATAGAGGTTTTGGGAAGTATCTGGGGATTCCAACTGAGATGCAAGGGTCGAAGTCTGATTTGTTTAAGGGCCTCATTGATAATGTGAAACTTAGGGTCTCCTCGTGGAATGGGATTTTCTTATCTATGGCGGGTAGATTAACTCTGATTAACTCCATCTTATCAACTATTTTCAATTATTTTCTATCGGTGTTTAAGGTGCAAGTAAGTGTGACCCGTAAGATTAATTCTTTACTGTCACAGTTTTGGTGGGCTGGTTGTCGATCAGATAAATCTATTCCCTGGTGTAGTAGGAATTTTCTGAGCCTCCCGAAAAGTAGGGCGTAGGTATACGGAATATTGAGATCCTTAATAAAGCCCTTCTTGCAAAACAAGCGTGGAGAGTAGTTTCGGGGGAGAGATCTTACTTTGGTAAGGTGTATAGAAAGCTTTTGAAAATGGAATGGCATCATGAGTATGGGTGGCGGTTAAAGGATAATGGGGCAATGTCGTGGGGAAGAAGAGTGTGATTCAGGGATTTAAGGCACTTAAGGACTTGATTGGTTGAAAGCCGGAAATTGAGTCAATGCTTAATGTTTGGACGGCTAGGTGGGCTAATGGTATTAGGCCGGATCCTAATATCAAGATTCTTGATCGGGAGTATGAACACCTTAAGGATTTGGTTGTTAGTGATTTGATTGATGAGAATGGGGATTGGGAGAGGAATAAATTGGATTTCCTTTTTGATGAATGTTCGATTGATGCCATTTTAACTACCAATTTGCACAAAAATCGGTTGGAGGATAAAGTCTTTTGGCCCCATTCGAATAATGGTAGATATACGGTCAAGAGTGGATATGGGATTCTACTTGAGGAATTCCTTTCAACAAGGTCAACTAGTAGGGATAGGAATCGGCTTTCTGAAAAGGGTAGGCGCTTCTGTAAAGCTAAACTTTGGCATATACCGCCTCCACAGACTTGGAAAGTCTTAATCTGGAAAATTATCACGAATTCAGTCCCGGTGGGAGGTGAATTTAAGAGGAGTATTCTGTCAGAGGAGGTCTGGAACTGTTGTTTTTGTCATGATATAGGACTTGGGGAGGTGGAATCTCTCGAGCACTTGTTTAGGGATTGCCCTTTGGTGGATGGCTTATGGAGAGCTTCTTCTTTGGGTATCAGGTCTCGGCAACGAATGGACATTTCGCTGGGGGTGATGAGTAGTATTTTGGTACCATTTTACCCCTCATTTATACCTTATTCCGACTCGATTTTTCGTGTTTAATTGAATAAATAGCTCATTTTACTATTTAATTAGTAATTATTAGTTTTATTTTATTTATTGTGAATAATTGTTAAATTTGTGGAATTTGGTTGTATTTTGGTCGTTTTAACTTTATTTAGGAACTATTACGTGAATAAAGACGGAAAATCTAAAGCCGAGGTTATGAAGACGGGTTAAGTTTCGAAAGTGGAAAGGATTGAAAGTAAAAATTTGCCATGGTCAACCTTTGACTTTCATAAGTCAATTGACCCATGACTCAGGAATCCAATTCACCACCTACACTAATCATCATTATCCTTAACCTCCATCACCAATTCACCATTTTCACCTACCTCCCGTCCTGCTCCTCCTAGCCTCGGAATTCGTGCACCTGAAACCGTAACCTAATTCACCATCCTTACCCCGTACCCATCATCAATCAATTTCAACATCACCAACCGTCATAGCCTCTGGAATAAGGCTGCCATAGGAAAGCTTGTATGGTGGGTGTTCTGCCATTCTACAAAGCTCTGGGTTCAATGGATTCAAGCTAATTACCTCAAGGGAGTCAGCTGGCTGGACTACCAACCACCAAAGGATACCAGTTGGACATGGTCCAAAATCTGTAACGTAAAGGATGCTTTCAGGGCAGCATACCTCAACAATGAATGGGAAAATTGTTAGGTTTAACTAGTTGCTCATGAACTAATTTAGTCATACTATCAAAACCTTTAATTAACTTTTAATTAACCAAAATAATAAACTCGTTTATTAGATCTTATGCATGCTACTAAATGCGGAAGTAAGGAGTAAACCATGTTCTTACACTCGGTCCAAGTATATTGCAAGGATGATCCTCCGAGTACCCAATATAGAATACCTCCTCCGGATGCACCAAGACAAGCCCCAAAAGAACCGAAACTTTGTATGCTAGACTTGGAATCGGTTTTATTCCTTAAACTAATTCTAATCACTCTTATTAGAATTATATTTGAATACTACTCTTAGTATAATTTTATTATCTTATAATAACTATTAGAGGTTAAACAATCTCTTCTTGCTTGTGAATATTTCGGCTAGGGCAAGAATAAGAGAGTTTATTTTATTTTCTACACTTAGAAATTTTTGGCAAGCATTAGAAGAAGTAGGGTTTTCATTATGTGAGCATCTTATACTTAATAATGTGAGGCTTGAGAGTGGGTGGCCGGGTTCATGGGGAAGGACAAGGGGGAGACAACTCTCTAACCCATGCTCAATAGGATTGCCTAGTTAGTGTTTCCAATACATGCTTTAAACACAATGATTAAAGCATGTTTAATTAAAACACTAATCATCCAAAACAACCTTCACTTAGCCGTGCCATATAGTCCATAAAATGGACTTTATTTTACAATTTGTCAAATGTACAATTGTATAAAGTGTGACATCTTATATGTCATTTAGATATAAAATACTTTAGTACATGTAAATATTTATCCCATAAATATTATACATAATTAAATAAATCATATTTATTTAATTAATAAGTAATTCGAAATTACCATTGTAAAATAATATTTTATCGTCAATACGATTTACAACCTTTGTATTAATTTCAACCCAATTCATTCTAATTACGATATCTTAAAATATCGTTTAATGTTTAACAATTGACACGTTTCAATTTTAAACATAAATCTTACATTAAGATCCAACCTCTAATTTCTCGACATTCGAGTTTAAGGAATATGATCAAATCGTATCAATATACATTTGATCACTTTATCAATTAAGGGAATTGTCCTAAAGGTGTGACCTAAAGGGATCAACTGACCACCACCGTCATACGACAGTAATGTCAAACTCTAGCTAGCCAATCATTACCGATTAATGTTGGTCAGTTGACTAATAATTCGTATCATCCCTTGTGCATTCTTGTTATGAGATTTAATTACATGATCGCACTTATTGTTGAGGACACATTTCCCAACAATCTCCCACTTGTCCTCGACAAGTGTGCGTCACCAATTCTCTTGTCCTATTACAATCTCCCACTCAATGCAAGATGTCTCTCTCTGGTCGTTCTTGCATTTGATCATATCATGAATGGTTTCCTCGATCTGGAGAATAACTGTCTGACCGGAATTATCTACCATAGATACCTTCCGAGCGTGGCCACGCATTTCCAGTTAATTACTCCTCGAGTGGCCCTGAGATTTGAACAACCCTGACAAGGGGTGGACAATTTCTATCGCACTACTTCCTTCAACTAGTCACAGTTAGTCACAACCCAAAACAATCCCATTTGACTCCAGTTACGAAAAGTCGTAGAGAATGGATCAAAGTTATGGCTAAACTGTACCATCTTGGGAGAGTAGTCTTTAGTCAAAGAATTGACTCACAAGAATGCTATAGCAGCTCTCGCCACGACCCGGCTATAAAATTTCCAGAACTCTATAAGCGGTCACATTGCCCGACAGAGTGTCTCTTACAGTCTGCCTATGTGATCGACTAGTCATCACATATGACTCTATGGCATTTGAACTTGCCATCAATCGCCTCACACTCTAGTCACCTTGAGACGTCACCTCATGTAAGCGGCTAGGGGCTATACTAAGTCAATCCAGTTCACTTATGGGGTTCAATATTGTCTCATACAACCCATTTGGATTCTGACAAAGTATCTTTTACTTTGAGTTATTAATAACTCAAATGATGTTGTCATGCAACAATAGTCAACACTATTACATTGCATTTTGATGCACAATCATCTGTTTGTATTAGTGTTTTGCGAATAACCTTTATTCATAATAGCAAAACTTACAACTTTTGGTCTCCTTTATTCTCATATTATTCCGTATAATATGACTATTTGAGTACATTTCTAGAACTCTTTCTAGATTTTGAGTTTCCTTTCCAGAGGAAAGCTCCCACTGTTATCTTATATCTTGTGACGTATCAATATACTGGAGGGATTAAAAATCACTCTTTATAGTCACTTATGTACTGAAATCTATATTGCAGTTTATTAGTGATTTCATCACTCTTACAATTTTCAAACATCTTGGCTATTTGATAATGGTTTCATTCATCGTTATGAATAATGTATCCAACTATTCTGACTTCTAGTGGGCGACCTTTTATTATCCATATAATAAACCTTCCCGTAAGCTCCATCATCTTATGATATAAAGTATTTGATCATCTAGAATTGAAAACCTCTTATTCTTTACACCTTAAAGAATCACCCATTCTCTCTAAATGGTAGGCTTAATTCTTTTTATGAAAATGGCTCCCACTAAAATCAATATCTCTCGATATCTTAAATGAACCTTTCATTTCTCGCATGTTAAACTATTACTCGAATCATTATTACTATCACTATCCCTATAGTGATCTATTTCCATTCAATCATTCATTACCTTCTTATCATGTCTTCGTTTCCTCGAGACGAAAATGACATGATAATTTCTTTATAACTACATAGGAACCGTTTTCCTACCGATGATTTCATACGGGGTTTCAAGTTTCCTCTCTATGAAACAATTAACACAAAGAACCTTTCTCCGAGTGTCCTCCCGTAGTTTCTTCAAATCACTTAGGGCTCTTTGTTTCCTCTCTATGAAACAATGAACACAAAGAACCTTTCTTCGAGTGTTCTCCCGTAGTTTCTTCAAATCACTTAGGGTTCTTCTTAAGACTCCCAAGTGAGAATCTTCTCTAAGATCCTTCCTTTATTTATATCATTGGTTTGTGAGCGAAACATTTTCTCCCACTCTATCCTTCTAACAATAACCTTTACTTGTTTAAGGATAGCTATTTCGATCAACCAATGTATTTGAATGTTTGAAGTTTGATAGGTGTAATGAATACATTCTCATTTTCACTTAAAATGAAAATCTTATAATGAACTGATATAGTCTCATTTTGATTGAATCTATCTCATGGGGTGTAGTTCTCCGTTTTAATCAACACTTTGATTATCTTATACTTGATCGTATCAATATTAAATTTCTATCATTCATGTTTAAACAAGGCTTGCTATTTATTTAAGAAATCAAATCATTGATTAAGAACAAAAGTAGTGACTCGGGTTGAAAACCAAGTCACTAATATCCAAAATTACAACCATTGTTTTAGGATTTTAATCCTTGTCTTACAAGAGAATCAAATTGTTCCATAAATAAATGCAAAATATGAAAGAAGACAATATGAAAATTAGAGCCTAGCTCTTCAAGTCTTCGATCAATTGGATGCTACCGGAGCCATCCAAGTAAGGAACCTCAAGCTTCCTTCTCCTTGCCCTTATCATTATTCGGGGGTGGCCCTTTAAAACAATTAAAAAGGGTAAATATCAACACATTTGTATCACTATACATAAGTTGATAAATGACATGAATTATACGCGAGAATTATTACCTACGGCGGTAGCTTTCCCATTTTTGAGATCACTTAAGTACTTGGGGCAATTTCGCTTCCAATGACCGATCCTCGTGCAATAATGGCACTTGTCTTGCTCTTTAGAGGACGAGGTGGAAGCGCCTTTCGAAAAGGTCTTTTCTTTGGTCGCTTTGGGCTTGAACGTTTTCTTGCCCTTGCCTTTCGAGGCATTCCTCTTGAAGCTCGTTTTCCCTTTCTTTTCGATGTTCAAAACATCCTTGGTGGAACTTTCATGAAGTCCCACGTCCCTTTCGGCTTGGACGAGCATCTTATGCAACTCTTCCAACGTGGTCTCTTGGTTTCGCATATTGAAATTCACCCGGAATTGAGCATACGCCTTAACCTTATTGAGCGAGTGAAGAACTCGGTCAATAATTAGAGAGTCGGGAACATTAACATTTTGAGCTTTTAGAGTCTCCGCGAGCTTAACAAGTTTGAGCACATGAGGGCTTATCTTTTGCCCTTCCTTGAAGGTTATGTCAAAGAAGGCGGAAGCTGCCTCATATTGAATCACCCTTGGAGTTTGCGAAAACATGGTCGCAAGCTTGGTGTATATCTCATACGATGTGGTCAACTTAATCATACTCCTTTGGAGATCCGGCTCCATGGAGAAGATGAGCACATTTTTAAGAGCGGAGGACTCTTTCATGTAGGCTTCATAGGCCTCACGAGTTTGGACCGACGAACGAGCGGTCGGAGCGGGAGGAGCGGCTTCGGATAGGTAACGACTCTTATCGTCACCTTGAGCGGCCAATTGTAATTGCGCATCCCAATCCTTAAAATTGGAACCATGCTTATCGAGTTTGCAACGATCCATAAAGGATCGAAGCCATGATACGTTAGTGAGAGGTGGAGCGTTGGTTGCCATAGTCAATGTTGAAAATTAAACTACAATAATAAAAGGAAAACAACATCATTTTAAATTCATAATTTAAACTAAAAACTTTAAGTTTAGTTATATATATTTACTTAATGATCTCTTACCCAATTAAGTAAACACTCCCGAGACCCAAACCCATACTAATCCGGGCACGGTGTAGCCGATTCAACCCGTATCGGTATAATTTGGTGGATTAACCCTTTAATCGGTTCTACTCTTAGAACTCTCGGTCGACAATTTTCTTAAAATTATCTTTAGCCCGAACTTATTGCAACTACGGTTACGAATACTTTCGTTGAGATCAACCAAATTTCAAGGTGTAATCTTATTACCCCACTTACCCAACGTGACAATTTTAGTACCCCGGTGTAGCCGAGCCTACGTCCTTGTGAAGAAGGGATTCATGGGTCCGTACTTTTTGGTAAGGCTAAGTCTCAATGTTTATATGTAAGAGATCTAGTCAAATTATTATCTATCTCCGTATAAGTGAACTAAGTCGGTGAATTATCGATAAAATAAAAGACTAGGTCGACTAGGTCGAAACATGCATGATACGATGTATGACGATTTGGCTATGCATGCAAACATATAAAAAGCAAAAATAAAAGCATAAATAAACCCTAGTATGGCCTTTCCTAGAAAAGAAATAACAAAGTACAAATTCGGAAACCAACTCCTTTGGTCCCTTGAACTTCACGCGGCACGCACTTCGAGGTAAACACCGTCTTGATCGGAACTCCTTTCCGAATGGCACCGTCTTCAAGGAACTCCGGATTTTACAAAAATTACAACTTTTCTAGTCTACTTTATACATTATAAAATAGAAATAAATTACAATTGGGTGATACGAGATCACAAAATTACAACCGAATCGGTAACCCCTTACATTACGGGAAATACCGATTAAAAAACTAGGCCATACTAAGTAAATTACATAATTCCCAAAATTACGTAAAAATAAATCATGACATTCATAATATAAATATGCAATGCTTAAATAAATATGAATTAACATGCAAATCCTAAGCCAAATCGTCCTATTTAAAACACTTATTTAAATAGTTATCGTAAACCTCGGTTTTTATGGAATTGCGTGTTTTAACGTTTAACAACACTATGCATTAAATGAAACGGTTTTCATCCTTAAGTTAATCATCCTAACTCGCATAGGATTCAAAATTTAGTCTTACTCAAACTTTGAACATGATTTAACTTAATATATTTTAATATTGATCGGTATTACTCGGTTTTTCGGGAAAAACAATATAAAATTCAAAAGAGACATTAAAATTTCGAAAATTCAAAATTCAAATTTTGAAAAATCCAGAATGTTCTTAAAATTTTCAGAAAGTTAAAATATTAGTATTTTATACGGTTTTATTATTATTTCGAAAATAACACGTAAAACGAGCAATTTAAGTCGGAAAATTCAATAATTAACTTCATAAATGCAAATTAAATACTAATAATATTTTTATACCTTCCATAACATTTTAAGAACACAAGATGGACAGAAAATTAAATGGCACATTGCCCCATAGCCGAAATTTTAAAGCATGCCTCCTTTTAATTTAATTTTAAATGCTACTTTTAACAAAACAAAATTAAATCAAATCAAATCAAATCTGAAACTTTTGGCTCCCAAGAATATTTTCATGATGAACATATCATATATGACTAATATGGGTTACATTTTCGGCCATTATTAACAACATTTGCAAATTTTAACGATTTACGTCATATATCATACGATTTTAACATTTAAAATTATTTCTCAAGCATAAAATAAGATAAAATTCTCGAAAATTTTATACATGCTGGAAATAATATATATGACATCGTGTTAAACTTTTATGGCCAAATTCCAACTTAAACTATTAAAGTCGAAATTATGTCACTAATTACCCGATTTTTACATTAAAAATCTATAATATTGCAATATTTGAGATAAATTTCTGGAAAATTCAACATAAATTTTAAATATTGCATGTGACATCCTCATAAATTTTTATAGTCAAAATCATAATATAACTATTTTAACCCAATTTTATTCATCTTATTGTATTTTAACCATTAAAATTCATATTAAAAACCGAAATAAAAATACCAATGATCAATATTCATGCAAAATATATTCCAAATATTCTAAATCATATTAGAAAACAGTAGGCATCATGCTAAATTATTTTCGTGCATATCATATATTTAAACGAAAATTATCAAGTTTTATTTTGTTATTCTAATAACTCCGTAAAAACGAAACGGAAAGCATGCAAACAACCATTTTGCTCTGATACCAATTGTTAGGTTTAACTAGTTGCTCATGAACTAATTTAGTCATACTATCAAGACCTTTAATTAACTTTTAATTAACAAAAATAATAAACTCGTTTATTAGATCTTATGCATGCTACTAAATGCGGAAGTAAGGAGTAAACCGTGTTCTTACACTCGGTCCAAGTATATTGCAAGGATGATCCTCCGAGTACCCAATATAGAATACCTCCTCCGGATGCACCAAGACAAGCCCCAAAAGAACCGAAACTTTGTATGCTAGACTTGGAATCGGTTTTATTCCTTAAACTAATTCTAATCACTCTTATTAGAATTATATTTGAATACTACTCTTAGTATAATTTTATTATCTTATAATAACTATTAGAGGTTAAACAATCTCTTCTTGCTTGTGAATATTTCGGCTAGGGCAAGAATAAGAGAGTTTATTTTATTTTCTACACTTAGAAATTTTTGGCAAGCATTAGAAGAAGTAGGGTTTTCATTATGTGAGCATCTTATACTTAATAATGTGAGGCTTGAGAGTGGGTGGCCGGGTTCATGGGGAAGGACAAGGGGGAGACAACTCTCTAACCCATGCTCAATAGGATTGCCTAGTTAGTGTTTCTAATACATGCTTTAAACACAATGATTAAAGCATGTTTAATTAAAACACTAATCATCCAAAACAACCTTCACTTAGCCGTGCCATATAGTCCATAAAATGGACTTTATTTTACAATTTGTCAAATGTACAATTGTATAAAGTGTGACATCTTATATGTCATTTAGATATAAAATACTTTAGTACATGTAAATATTTATCCCATAAATATTATACATAATTAAATAAATCATATTTATTTAATTAATAAGTAATTCGAAATTACCATTGTAAAATAATATTTTATCGTCAATACGATTTACAACCTTTGTATTAATTTCAACCCAATTCATTCTAATTACGATATCTTAAAATATCGTTTAATGTTTAACAATTGACACGTTTCAATTTTAAACATAAATCTTACATTAAGATCCAACCTCTAATTTCTCGACATTCGAGTTTAAGGAATATGATCAAATCGTATCAATATACATTTGATCACTTTATCAATTAAGGGAATTGTCCTAAAGGTGTGACCTAAAGGGATCAATTGACCACCACCGTCATACGACAGTAATGTCAAACTCTAGCTAGCCAATCATTACCGATTAATGTTGGTCAGTTGACTAATAATTCGTATCATCCCTTGTGCATTCTTGTTATGAGATTTAATTACGTGATCGCACTTATTGTTGAGGACACATTTCCCAACAAAAATATCCCAGGAAAACAGTACTCTATGCAAAAGGGCTACACCAAACTTGTTACACCCCAACAACAAGTAGAATGGCACTCTTATGTCTTGAACAAATGGACCAAACCAAAACATGCGTTCATCACATGGCTGCACTACCAGACAGGGCTTCTAACCAGGGATAAGTTATTGCATTGGGGGGTAGTCACATACTCGTCTTGTTGTATATGTGCGCAAGCAACAGAAAATGACAACCATTTGTTCTTTAGATGTACTTATACTAGCCATATTATGACTCAACTATCTCAATGGACAGGCATCACGTTCCCTACTGGAAATTATACTGAATGGAGGCAGGCAAAGAGATTTACCAGACTCAAAGGGGCGATTCTGGACATCATTCTAAATGCTGCTATTTACTATGTATGGCACCAACGAAACCAAAGCAGGTTGGAAGGGGTCCTGTATACACCCCAGAAGTGTGCAAGACTCATAAGGCAAGACATTATTTAAAGCATAGAATATAATTTGAAGGGGGAGCTTACCAGGAAGGACAAAAGATGGCTTGATCACCTAAGGAGGCAGTGAGATGGCTGCTTAGCTTGTTTGGCAGGATGGTTTGGTGTATTCTGTTATTCAGCTTGATGTATGTCCTCATAGGACGAAAATACTATGATGTTATGGTTCTATTATGTATCTAATATATTTTTTACATTTCCCCAAAAAAACATCACCAACCGTCAGTCACGCACCACCATTCAGGCCGCCCTTCACCACCATCTTCAGACACCATCACCACCATTAATCATCGACATTCACCATCAGCAGCGCAGCTTAACACCAAGCACGAACCTGGTGCACCGTGCACCTGAAACCGCAACCCACAACCACATCATTGCCATCATTCATTCAACCATTCACCACCAGTTCTATCCACGTCCACCATCAACTACGACTTCATCCCCATCACCATTAATCTCCGACAACCCACCATTCAACAGCAGCCCAACCACCACCCTATTGTAACATCCCGTATTTTCGTAAAATCTATTTTAAGCATTTTAAATTATTTTAAGTAATAAAATAATATTTTAATAATTTATTGTGAAAGATTTTAATTTAATTAGTAAGATCCGTCTTAAGAACCTTAAGTCCTTAAGACGAATACAAACTTGGTAAACTTAAACTCACATCTTAATATCCGTTCAAGTATCCTAACCCGTTTAATTGACTCGGAAAGGACACTTACTTAAACCCCTAAAAACACATTAGTCGACATATTCATTCATCTCCTTCAAACTTTACACTGTAAACTAATTTCTCTTAAAACCTCCATTGTTAACCTCTTCTTTTGCTCTTTTCTTCATCATCCGTCTACCGATTGAAGGTAATAATAACATTTTCGGAATCCTCATTTAATTTCCAAGCCATCTATCACTTTCGTTTTTCAAATCCTTAACTTCGAAAATGGGGCTGTTTTACATAAATTCCGTTTTTATGTCCTTAAACCCGTTTTTCGTGTTTGTAGGTGAAGGATTGGACAACCCGGACATTGATAGCTTCGTGGTAGAGGAGGATCTTTAGGCCGGAGTGCATTTAAGGTGACGATAATGAGAAACTCGGCCTTAATGTGAATATTAGCAAGTTTTGATGTATTCTTATGTTAGTTTCTGATTTTGTTAATGTTTATTGATCAAAGGACTTAGTATCATGTTTAGGATTGTGCTTATGTGATGTATTCATGCTTGGTGATGTTGTTATATGTTCTTAAGTTAAATTTCAGTTTTCACAAAGTTAAGACGGATACTTGATATAATCGTTTGAGGATTGTTATGGGATTTGTTTGCTGTTAGAATAGTAGTATTGGATGATTTATAATGTTGGGTAAACATCAATTGTAGCAATGCTTGAGTTTTGGTGTCGAATTGTGAAGTTTGCTAATGGCTGGAAAATCACGTTTTCACGAACAGGCTCTCTGAGCCGGTCGACCGGCTGGGAGCGCGTCTTGTGTGTTTTTCGTATTCTGTAGATATAAGGCTTGGGACTGCCAGCCGGCCGACCGGCTGCCTGCCGACCGGCTGGTGGTCTCCTTGTGTTGTTTGTGTTTGCGAAAACCGTAGGAAGAAAAGAGCCCAGCCGGCAGACCGGCCGCCTTCCAGCCGGCTGGGAGTACATGTGGGGATGGTTTACGAATTTGTGAAGGCCAGGATTATGGGTTCCCAGCCGGCCGACCGGCTGGGAGTCCCTTGTGGTTCCTTGTTTTGAAAAGGGAAGGGCTGAGAGGGTCACCAGCCGGCCGACCGGCTGCCTGCCGACCGGCTGGGGATCCATGTAGGCTGTTTTTGTTTGTAATCGTTCGTAACTTTCAGAACGCTTAATCGGTTTTGATTGAAACTCGTTCCTTGCATCTTTGATATGTATTTGAGGTCCCCGGAGGACGGGCGACATTATATTGGGTTCGGGAATGGAGTGAGGATAGAGACCCCCCGGTCGGGTAACCGAAAGGGAAACCGGCTCTCCCTCGTCTTAGTTCCCGGGATCAATTAAGTGTCGATTAGTGGTTTAAGAAGTTAGTTTCTATCTTTGGGATGCTAATGATTGAGTTGGATGTCGCGTGGTGGGATATGTGTTAAGCTCACCTCTGGACCCACTACGTGTTTTGTATGTCGCGTGACGGGATATGTGTTAAGCCCACCTCTGGACCCGTTACGTGTTTTGCTTGTGGCGTGTCAGGATATGTGTTAAGCTCACCTTTGGACCTGACACGTGATCGGTTGTCGTACACGGGATATGTGTTAAGCTCACCTCTGGACCCGTTGTGCGATAGCTGTGTATTGGGATATGTGTTAAGTTCACCTCTGGACCCAATACTTGTTTGTAGCATTGGGATATGTGTTAAGCTCACCTCTGGACCCTTTGCTTATGGATGATTAGGGATATGTGTTAAGCTCACCTCTGGACCCTTTTCTTGAATTGTAAGTATAGGGATATGTGTTAAGTTCACCTCTGGACCCAATACTTGTTTGTAGCATTGGGATATGTGTTAAATTCACCTCTGGACCCGACATTGTTTGGTAGTGGGATATGTGTTA
This sequence comes from Silene conica, assembly GCA_029255685.2. Lineage (NCBI taxonomy): Eukaryota > Viridiplantae > Streptophyta > Magnoliopsida > Caryophyllales > Caryophyllaceae > Silene > Silene conica. The sequence goes on from CM055316.2 coordinate 50,578,986, forward strand.
AGTTCACCTCTGGACCCATTGCTAGTGTTTGTTGATGTTTATATCTGCTTGCCTTGAGATTGGTACAGTGTCAGATATGCATGATGAAGTTGATGTTCATATTGTTTGAGTTATACTTTGTTCATCCAAGGCATTGGATGACTCTATGATCGGTTTCATAAATAGTTGGATTGAAAGACCCCCCGACTGGGTAACCAGTAGGGAAACCGGCTCTCCTTCCTAACGGTTTATGAAGTTGGTTGAGAGCCGTGCATTAGAGTTGCATGATGGTGTGAGAACAATTGATGAGATGTTTATGCTTCACTTGTTTATATATGTTGGAGTATTCTGTATTGCTTTATGTGTTTCGTGTTGTCACAAAAGGTGGCTAGGAGAACTCTAGTCACTCCCCACTGATTGTGGCGTACATGTTTTCATGTATGTATGTACATGCAGGTTGGAGCGGGGTTCACGAGAGGGCTACCGAGTGGTGATCCTGTTGTCATCATACGACTTACACTTATATCGCCTAGCTAGACTCTTAGTCTTTTGATACAGTTGTTTTGGTGCCTGTAGGGATGTTCCATCCCAGGCTGATGTACATATTTGTTTTTGATACTTAGAACTGTTACTTATCTATATTGGTTTTATTTCAGTTTCAGTTTCCGTTTCAGTTTAAGACTTCTCGCATGTTGTTTACTTTAAAAAGTTTTAATTCCGCTGCATTTTTAGTACTTTTGTATGTTTATATTTCCGCTTTCGCGAGGGGTTTTACAGTTGGTATCAGAGCATTATTGCTCCCGACGCACTCATGTGACCCCCAACCTTAACTTGACCAAATAAACAAATAATGAATGAGAGATGGGTAGATCTAAGGATTTATTTTGTAGTCTATTTGTGATTGCTAATTGCTAAGCTAATACTTGTTTTCTCTTTTGAAGGATGGTGAGACCCACGGTCGCTGATAACATTATGTTGCAAGCAATTCATCACTTGCTTGAGACTCAGAGACAGCAAGCAGGGAATGTTCCACCTCCTCCACCGCCAGGCAACGAGGCTAATCGTCCTGGTAGTTTCTCTTGGATAGCTTCGCAGATGTCCCGTAGCCATGTGAAGACTTATGGTGGCGAGGTTGATCTGGTAGCTCTTACCGAGTGGTTCAGGGAGATGGAAAAGAGCTTTACTATGTATTCGGTGGGTAGAGAGGATAGAGTGCGGCTAGCCACTCACTTTCTTACCCTTGAGGCCGATAGATGGTGGGCACTGACCGGACCGACTTTCACTCTTGATCCTTTGTTCGATTGGGAGGCTTTTAAGGATAAGCTCGAGACGAGGTTTTATCCTAAAGAGCTCAGATCACAGCGACTCAAAGAATTAATGGATTTGAAGCAAGGCAAGATATCAGTTCAAGAGTTTACAGACCGATTCAACCACCTTGCTCACTTCGCATCGAGATTTGTCAGAGATGAGGCCGAGAGAGTCTACTTTTACCGTGGAAAGCTAGGACCGCGCATCGAGAGCATGGTTCGTCGTGACTCGACTTCTTTTGTGGAGGTATATGATGATGCTATTTGGGCCGAGAGTTCTATTCGTGCCATAGATGCTGAGACCCGTGCTGCTACTTCTAGTGTGACTCCTCACCAGAGATCAGTATACCAGGGGAAGAGACCGTTTGTTCCTTCTACTTCTTCGCCTTCTTCTCAGAAGAAGCGGTTTGAGAGGTTCTCTGCTCCGGTTGCTAAGACCACATTTCACACCGACACATCTCCTAGTGTTTGCCCCCGTTGTGGTAAACCATCTCATCCGGGTTTTGACTGTTTCAAGAATGCCTATAAGTGTTTCACTTGTAATGGATATGGGCATCAATCGTATGAGTGTCCTGAGAGGAACACCGCTCTTGGCAAGGCTGCCCCTGCTGCTGCAGCGACTAGAAGAGGAAAGCCGAAAGGGAAGATCTTTGTGATGACTAGGGCTGAGGCTGAGGCTCATCCAGACATTGTTACCGGTATCTTTTCTGTTCTTGGCGCTGAGTGCCTTATTTTGTTCGATACTGGAGCTTCTCTTTCTTTTATATCGGCTCAGTTCGCCGACCGTTTAGCTCTTGAGTCTTCATTGGTTGAGGAGACTTCCATTTCCTTACCTTCTGGAGACGTGTTTTCCTGCTCTTCGTCCCATAGGGATGTTCCGATTATTATTGGTCAAGCCACATTTCCAGCGGACTTACTGAGATTTCCTCTCGAGGAGTTTGACATTATCCCGGTATGGATTGGTTATCGCGATACCATGCTCGCTTCGAGTGTCGCGACCAGAAAATCTGCTTGAGGAGTTCTTCAGGAGTTCGTGTTTCCTATAGGGGAACTCGCCCTCAAAAGGGTGTTCGTGTTATCTCTTCGATGAAAGCATCTCATCTTCTTAGGAAGGGTTGCCAAGCCTTCTTGTGTGTTGTTACAGCTGCTAAGCCATCGCTACCGAAGCTTGAGAATGTAGCCATTGTTCGTGAGTATCCAGATGTTTTCCCAGATGACTAGCCAGGGATACCACCAGAGAGAGATGTGGAGTTTACCATTGAGCTTGTTCCAGGTACCGGACCGATTTCCAAAGCTCCTTACCGTATGGCTCCGCCAGAGTTGAAAGAATTGAAGCAACAGTTGGAAGAGATGATCGAGAAAGGATTCATTCGACCGAGTGCTTCTCCGTGGGGTGCTCCAGTTCTGTTCGTTAAGAAGAAAGATGGTTCCATGAGACTTTGCATCGACTATAGAGAGCTGAACCGAGTGACCGTGAAGAATAGATATCCTTTGCCAAGGATAGATGATTTGTTTGATCAGTTGAGAGGTGCTTCTAGGTTTTCTAAGATTGATCTTCGATCGGGTTATCATCAGATTCCAGTGAGAGAGGCTGATATTGCGAAGACTGCTTTTCGTACCAGATTCGGGCATTTTGAGTTCGTGGTTATGCCTTTTGGGTTGACTAATGTACCTGCTATTTTCATGGATCAGATGAACCGTACCTTTAGTGAGTATCGTGACACTTGTGTTGTGGTGTTTATCGGTGATATCCTCATTTACTCTAAGACCGATGAGGAGCATGCTAAGCATCTTCGATTGATTCTTGGGATTTTACGTCGACATAAGTGGTTCGCGAAGTTCTCTAAGTGTGAGTTTTGGCTTTCTAAGGTTGCATTTCTTGGACATGTGATATCTAGTGAGGGAGTTATGGTTGATCCCGCGAAGATTGAGGCCGTTGTTGATTGGGAGAGTCCCAAAGATGTTGGAGAGATCCGTAGTTTCCTTGGATTGGCTGGTTATTATCGTAGATTTGTTGAGGATTTCTCTAGATTAGCTCGCCCGATGACTCAGTTGTTGAAGAAGGAAGCTCAGTTTGTGTGGACCGACAAGTGTGAGAGTTATTTCCAGGAATTGAAGACTAGATTGACTTCTGCTCCCGTACTTGCTTTGCTAGAGATCGGGGTTGACTTTGATGTGTATTGTGATGCTTCGATGTTAGGGCTTGGATGTGTGTTGATGCAGAAAGGTAAGGTGATAGCTTACTCATCTAGATAGTTGAGAGTTCACGAGGTGAACTATCCGACACATGATCTTGAGTTGGCTGCAGTCGTTCATGCTTTGAAGATGTGGCGTCATTACTAGATTGGATCTCATTGTCGCATTTTCACGGATCACAAGAGTCTTAAGTACATTTTCACACAGAAAGACCTTAATATGCGGCAGAGACGTTGGCTAGAGTTGGTTAAGGATTACGACATTGAGTTGTTATATCATGAGGGAAAGGCCAATGTAGTTGCAGATGCGCTTAGCCGCAAGACTTCTCATTCGATGAGTGCTATGAGAGTGTTGCCCGATGAGTTGTGTTCCAAATTCCGGAAGTTGAGATTAGAGATGGTGAGTAGTGGTTTTGATTGGTTAGCTGCTTGACTGACGAGCCGTCTTTATATTGGGAGATTCGCCAGAGTTTACCTTCAGATGCCGATTTCAAGAAGTCCGAGGCTAAGATTTCGAGTGGTGTTGCACCTGACTTAGTGATTGATGATGATGGTTTCCTTAGGTTCCGTGGTAGGATGTATGTTCCGGATGTGCCAGTTTTGAGGAATAGGGTTCTTGATGAGGCTCACTTGACATCGTATTCAGTTCACCCTGGAGGAGAGAAGATGCACAAGGATTTGAGGCTTATGTTTTGGTGGCCTGGTATGAAGAAAGAGATCTTGGATTACGTGAGTAGGTGCTTGACTTGTCAACAAGTCAAGATAGAGCATAGGAGGCCAGGTGGTTTACTACAGCCGCTTCCCGTTCTTCAGTGGAAGTGGGAGTGTATATCGATGGACTGTTGGAGGAAGTGTCCTCGACAATAGTGTGTTGACTTAATTAAAACTCATTTGAATGAAACACAACTGGGAGTGTTACTCTTTTAAAGTCGACTGATCAACATTTATCGATAATGATTGGCTGTCTAGAGTTTGACATTATCGTCATATGATGGTGGTGATCAGTTGATCCCTTAAGGTCATATCTTTAGGGAATTCCGTCTCAATGGAATAATTAATTAATGTTGTATTGGATACAAATTAATTAATAACTGGAAATTTTGGAAATATTTTTATAATGAGATTATAATAATAAAAGTCAAAGTAATAAAATCGTTTTGTTACTCGGTTTTTATTTATTCGTTTGGGAAACGATTAAATTGAGAATGAACACGGTTGATCATAAAATTACAAAGAGTTGTAATCAAATTATGACATTAAATTTTTATGCAATAATAATTTCGAAATTATTAGTGCAATTATTTAAATGTAATAAATTTGTGAATTATGAATTTTAATAGTTAAAATTGCACAATTGACAAATTGAGTCATGTGTTATGGAACATATGTGACATGTTACAAACTAACACAATTGACAAAGATAAAATGGGTCCATATTTAGACCCATTTCAGCCGTGCATATAGTAGTATGTTGTGATTGTTTATGTTTTACACAAAGCCTTACAAAACCTATGAATAGGTGTGTAACTGTGTAAGAGATGTGTAAGGCATCTTTGTTTCTTTTGCATTGTGTAAGAGGCCATGCATTGGCCTTAGGCATGCATGTTGGCCGGCCATATGGCTTGTGTAACAAGCCTATGTTGCTCAATATATACATACCATCCATGCATTTGTGAAACTAGTTGTTGGTGCTTATTTCACATAATTACTAACAACATCATTCTACCTATATTTCTAGTAAAAGAGTTTTTCTAAGAAAATATATTATTTCCTATATTAATAATATTAAGAGTAATATTGTTAATATTTCTAGTTTACTAACACAATTTTCTAGTAACAAAATTTGTGTTAGTTTGAGATCGGGTCCTTGATACGCACCTTTAGGAGACGATTTTTGTTAGATCGTTACAAGAGGATTTCGGGTTTTTGAAGACTCAAATAATAGGTGATTATTGAGTATAAACCTTCTAAAACCAATGTAAGGACTATCTCATCTTATGATATCATCTTGCATGCATAAGATCTATTTAAGTTTTTATGACTAAACTTAAAGCAACAAAACTCACATTAGATTTGAGTATAAAATAAGGGAACTAGTTCCCTACAATTGGTATCAGAGCATTACGGTTGTTGCATGCATGATCGGATTCATGTTTTATGTTAAAATCAGATTAACATACATATTTCGAATTTTCGAAATATTTTGGATTTATTATGATAAATCACAAAATAATTTTGCATGTTAAAGTTTCTGTTTCTAAAATTGTTTTAGGACATAAAAATAATTTTATGGATTTTTATTGTTCATTTTTATATTTATTTGTATTTTTTGTAGTTTAAATCGGTTTTGAACAACAATTAATGGGAAAAATAGCTAAAAATAGTTTCTGGCCGAGATTTTTTGATATGTTCTCACATGAATATTTAATATATTGTATATGATTTTTCGTAAGAAATGGAGTTAATATGCATGGATTATGAATTTTATGAGATAAATAGTCATAATATGAGTAAAAATGGGTATATATGGTTATATTTCGAATTTAACCTTAAAAATTTTATGAGAAGTCACATGCAATATATAAAGTGCCTGTATGAATTTTCGAAATTATTGGACTTATTTTGCATGATTAATGATTTTTATAGTAAAAATCGGATTAATAGTGACCCAAATTCGACTTTAATAGTTATATTTGGAATTTTGCCATAAAAATTTAACACAATGTCACATGCCATATTTACAGAATGTATGTAATTTTTGAGAATTTATTCTCAAGTGATGCATGTTTTATGATTTTAATAGTTGAAATCGGCTAAATAATGACTTATTGTGTTAAAAATAGTTAATCTTAAAATTATGGCATAAAATTTTACCCATGGATGTCTTATATAATAGGAACATCAGATATAAAAAGATGAATATCAAAAAGTTTCTGTTTTTATGATTATTAATTTTTATGAGTTAAATAGTTAATAATCGTAATTTATGAGTCGAAAATAAAATTTCGAGTATGGTCTGTAATTTTTGGTCATTTTCAGATTCATATATATATTTTAGGATGACAAAAAATTTATGGCAAATTATTGCAAGTTTTTATAATTTAAATCGGATTTTAAACCATAAAAACGGCTTTTATATGATTTATTTAACAAATAAACCATAAATATTTGCAAAAGACCATTTTAATAATTTCTGAATTTTTAGAAAATTTCCAGAAAGTTTAAAATTTTTGAATTTTAAATTTCGAATTTTATTGACTCATTTGGCCATATTTTGTTTATTTTTCCCGAAAATACAAGTAATTTATGAACAATAATGCAAAATCAAGTTAGATCATGATCAAATATTAGTAAAGACTAAACATTGATTCCTAAAGTAAGTTAGGATGATTAACTTGGACATAAATGAGATTTATGTAATTTTGGATGATTTTAATAGTTAAAATCGCGCATATCCGTAAAAACCGTAAACAAATATGAGATATTTGCTCCCATAAGGCGATTTGGCATTAAAAATTGAGCATGTGCATACATATTTTATTTATTGCAATTTATTTAATATGAATGTCATATTTTGAATGTTATTTATATAATTTGATATTATGTAATTTTTCTTAGTATGGCCTTAGTTTTAATCAATATTACCCGTAATGAAAGGGAATATTGATTCGGTTGTAATTTATGTGATCTCGTATCACGGGTTTGTAATTTATTTTCAGTTTTACAATAGAGTATGTATATTATTTTATTGTAATTCCGGAGATCCAAAAGACGGTGCCATACGGAAAGGAGTTCCGACAAGACGGTGTTTTCTTGGATGGCGTGCCAATGAAGTTCAAGGGACCATGGAGTTGGTTTCCGAATTTGTAATAGTTAATTAGTTTTTACTATTACTAGGAAGGCCATACTAGGATTTTATTGCTTTATTGCTTTTATTTTTGCATTTTAAATATGTTTGCATGCATATTAGTTTAGATCGTTAAAAACGACCGTGTCAATTATAATTATCGAGTTCACCAATTTAATTCGCTTAAAGGAGATGGATAATAAATTGACAAGACCTCTATATTAAACAAAAACAATTGAGAATTAGCCTTACCAAATAGTAGAACCCATGAGCTTCTATTTCGTGGGGTGGTGCTAGTCCAGTGGGCAGTACGAACCCCATTACGTAGGATAAGTGGGGCAATGAGGTGGATTCAGTCCAGTGGGCGGATCGCATCTCGATGCAATTGAAATTTGGTTTGTACTCAACGGAAGTGTAGAGGACCAGTGGTCAATGTGTTCCGGGCTAAGATGTATAAATTATGATTTGTCATCAACCAAGAGTTCTAGGGTAGAACCGGTTTATTTTATACCCACCAAATCATATTGTTGGGTCGGAGTTCCAGTGGTTCACGATTTCGATAGTATGGGTTTGGGTCTTGGAATCATTTATAAAATTGGATAGAGGTCATTTTATAGATGCATTAACTCGATAAATATGTTTACAAGTTAAAATTAAAACAATTAGCATTTAATCTCTTCATATGTTCAAATTTTGTAGTTAAGTCTCCAATTCAATATCAATCATGACCACTTCCACCACTACTACGAACACTTCATGGTTACAATCCTTCATGGATCGTTTTAAGCTAGAAAAGAATGGGGCAAACTTTGCCGATTGGGATGCCCAACTGTTGTTGGCGGCACAAGGTGACGGTAAGACCGAATTCCTCATTGAAGCATCACCTCCCGAACCTGCAGAAAATGCCACCGCCGCGGCAAGACGACCTTATGATACTTATCACAAGGAGTCTTGGGCAAATGAAAAATGTTTTGATCCTCTCGATGGAGCCGGAACTCCAAAGGAGTGCCATAAAGATTGGCACAGCTTATGAGATCTATTGCAGGCTTCTGACAATGTTCTCAAAGGCTTCGAGAATTGTCCAATACGGGGCGGCATCGGCCTTCTTTGATCTCAACCTTAAGGAGGGGCAAAAGGTTAGCCCACATGTACTCAAGATGATTGAGCATGTAGAAACCCTAAGGATGAATTAAGTGGACATTCCTAAGGAACTTGTGATTGACAGAATCATCCACTCCTTGTCTAAGGTGAAGACTTATGTACAATTCCGGATGAATTTCAACATAAGGAACCAAGACATCTCTCTCGATGAATTGCACAATATGATCGTGCAAGTAGAAAGGGATATGGGCCTAAATGTTAGTTCCCCTAAGGATATGCTCAATATAAATGTTAAGGGCAAAGGAAAGTTCGATAGGAAGGGTAGGGCAAAGGGGAGGCAACCTTCCAAAGGTTTAAAGAATGTGCCTTCAGAGGCAGGTACATCAGATCCCAACAAGAGCTCTCATCAAGGAGCCAAGTGCTTTTATTGTAATAATAAAGGACATAAGAAGAGGAATTGTTCCAGATATCTCAGCGATCTCAAAGCTGGGAAGATTCTTCCAGTTGGTATGATAACTGTCTCTATTTTGTGATAATCTCAACTAACGTATTATGATACAATTTGTGATGTGAATGCTCTTCTTACTTGAATTAGGGCATGGAAACAAAAATAAGGGAAAGAAAAATCAAGCATAATGGATCAATGGAACTAAGAGTAGCTCCACTCAGGATGATCAAGGAGCTTTGTTTTTCCGCTTATTTTGCTAGTATTTCAAGTGTTGTAAGAACAATTTAAAACCCGTATTTTATTTCCTTGTTGGACGAGGAAAGGTTAATCCTTTAAACAATTGGTTGTATTTTGGATAATGTGGTGACTTGGTTTTCAACCCAAGTCACTATTGGTTTTATATTTATGTTCTTAATTAGTTTAAACACTTGCAAATCTTAACATAAAATAGAATTGATTGTGACAATTCAATGTATGACCATTGAGATGGAATAATTATAGGATACTTAATTCAAATCAAATCAAAATCAAATTAAGTTTAGAACTTAATTAAAGAGGAAAAGTTATCAACCATTCTAAACTATCTAAGCTTAAATCGAATATTTTCTGTAATAAATCATAAGGGTACACAAACCAACATCAAAGTCATTGCTTGTGGCCTTAGTAGCTATCTTTGGTGATAAAATGGGATTATTATTACAAAGATAGAGTGGGAGAAATTTAAAATGCCACAAATAGCAAGTGATTTTGATTAACACAATGGATATGATCTATTAGTGAATAGTAGGATTTATTGTGTTTTGGTTGTGTAAGAGATTTAGAAGGTAGATTAAATTGTGGATAGGATCTACGATTGAGATAATCTACACCTTATGGTTTTAAAAGGTAGATTAGGCTATGGATAAGATTCTACGCCTTATCATCCCAAAAGTTGTGGATAAGCCCAAAAGTTGCGGATAAGATCTACGGTTTGGTAAAAATCTACGCCTTATATCCCAACGGCCCCGCCCCTAGGGGATACTTCAAGAATAAATTCTTGAAGTTTGTAAGAAAAAATTCTATACATGGATAAGATCCATAATAGAGTCCCCGTACAGTACAAGATAAGATAAATGTGGGGAACTGAAAGTTCCCACACCCAGAAATTGTACACCATAAGAAAAGACTCTTATAGAAACTACGGGAGGACACTCGAAGAAAATTATTCAAAAGATTTTGCAAAGGCTCAAGAAAGGGTTCTTGGATTTAGATGGTGATCTAAATATGCCAATGCAAATTCTAAGAACCATGAAAATTATAAGATATACATGCTAATAAATGAGATTTATTGGGAGAAGCATATGTTGACATGTGGATGCCAGCAGTCTGCAAAGTTAAGGGTAACTTTGTTAAAAGTAGTAAAGTAATTCATTAAGAATGAATTCAGTAAACTCAATAACCGCTTTTCAAAAGAGTATTTGAAAAGGATGTGACCATTAGCACATATGGTTATGTCCCAACCATTTCAATTCATTAAATGTTAGGGAACATTGAATTGTGTGGGAGCTTTATGATTTACGGTTAAGTGTAAAGTTCAGTGGGAGTTCTCGCTCCAGGATTTGAAGCTATTGAGTCATGGGTATGACTTCGGGATCTTCAGAATCAAGCAAGAACAAGAGTTTAGTGGGAGTAAACGTTATCTAAAACAACTCATTGCTCGTTTGGAATGAAGCATTGATACTTATAAAAGGTATACGAGTTTTTGGTTCTAGATGACATATTGATATGAATTAAATCTAATTGAACATGGGATGTTTGGTTGAGATTATAAAAGACATCTTGTTAGTGTTAAGGTTGTTCATGGAGATGAAGATAGTATAACCATAATGGGATCATGAAAATATATCGAACCTTAAGAACTATTGTTTGCACGCTCAAATCACTAATGATTCCGCCATTAGTATGATCGTGTAAAGTGGATGCGCACCGCTTACAGGACAACCCGTAGAGCAGGTGTTAAACCAATGATTAAACCTTGATCAATTGTCAAAGTATTCTCCAATGAAGATGAAAGACAAATTCAAGATCTTGGAAGATAACTTAGTCGTATGGTAAAAGGTTTGCAACGACTCAAGTTCCAAGACACCAAGCAAAGATTTGTGATAATCTTTGGCTTACATTCATTGACTATGCATCTCAATGACTTGTATTTTAACTACATGGTCATCACAAGATTCTACAAAATGTGTAAGTTCACAAATTATGTAAAAGCATTGCTGTAGCTGGGAGTTACACAATGCACATAATCTTATTCGCTAGTCATGAGAATGACTTGTGTCTTTTAGAGGAAAGATCAATGTATGGATATGATCCGCAAAGTGAACGCTCGCACGAACCGTGGTAAACCTGGTTTACTCAAAATGAAGATAATTACAATTTTAAGGGATGTAAACGAGAGACCCTAAAGCTGATTGTAAATTAAATGGTGTTCAAAGGTTGACCACTTGGATGGTGTAATCCACTAATTGTCTGAGTTATTTATAACTCACGAAAGGTCAAGTAAAATTCAAATGGGATGGTAAAACTATATTGAACCCCATTAAAGTGAATTGAATTATCATGACCTCGCCACTAGTTGCTTAAGTGAGGTGACATCTCAATGCAACCGGATGCGTGATGCGATTGATGGCGAGTTCAATTGCCATAGAGTCATACGGGATGACTAATCGATCACCTAGGCATAGACGTGTTAAGATACATTTGCCGGGCTAATGACCGCTGATAGAGCTCTGGCGTACTCTTATAAAAGACTGCCTGGTCGTGGCGGGAGCATCTGTCGTGTTTCACATGAGTCAGTTCTTGGACTAATGACTGTTCTCTGAGGTGGCACAGTTTTCAGATTAACTTTGATCTATGGCCTAACACCTTCGTAACTGGGGTTTATAAGGACATATTTTGGGTCATGATGGGCTGTGGCCAGCCGGAAGGAATAAGTCGATTAGGAATTGTCCACCCCTTATCAGGGTTGAGAAATATCTCTAGGCCACTCGAGGAGAATAATAACTAGAAATGCGTGGCCACGCTCGAAAGGTATCTATGGTAGATAATTTCGGTCAGTAGTTATAACTCCAGATCGAGATAAACCACTCTAGATTTTAATCCATTGCAGGCACGACCTGAGAGGACGCCATGCATTGAGTGGGAGATAGTAATAGGGCAAGAGAATTGGTAACACACACTTGTCTCGGACAAGTGGGAGATTGTTGGAGGAAGTGTCCTCGACAATAGTGTGTTGACTTAATTAAAACTCATTTGAATGAAACACAACTGGGAGTGTTACTCTTTTAAAGTCGACTGATCAACATTTATCGATAATGATTGGCTGTCTAGAGTTTGACATTATCGTCATATGATGGTGGTGATCAGTTGATCCCTTAAGGTCATATCTTTAGGGAATTCCGTCTCAATGGAATAATTAATTAATGTTGTATTGGATACAAATTAATTAATAACTGGAAATTTTGGAAATAATTTTATATGACGAATATTTTTATAATGAGATTATAATAATAAAAGTCAAAGTAATAAAATCGTTTTGTTACTCGGTTTTTATTTATTCGTTTGGGAAACGATTAAATTGAGAATGAACACGGTTGATCATAAAATTACAAAGAGTTGTAATCAAATTATGACATTACATTTTTATGCAATAATAATTTCGAAATTATTAGTGCAATTATTTAAATGTAATAAATTTGTGAATTATGAATTTTAATAGTTAAAATTGCACAATTGACAAATTGAGTCATGTGTTATGAACATATGTGACATGTTACAAATTAACACAATTGACAAAGATAAAATGGGTCCATATTTAGACCCATTTCAGCCGTGCATATAGTAGTATGTTGTGATTGTGTATGTTTTACACAAAGCCTTACAAAAGCTATGAATAGGTGTGTAAGTGTGTAAGAGATGTGTAAGGCATCTTTGTTTCTTTTGCATTGTGTAAGAGGCCATGCATTGGCCTTAGGCATGCATGTTGGCCGGCCATATGGCTTGTGTAACAAGCCTATGTTGCTCAATATATACATACCATCCATGCATTTGTGAAACTAGTTGTTGGTGCTTATTTCACATAATTACTAACAACATCATTCTACCTATATTTCTAGTAAAAGAGATTTTCTAAGAAAATATATTATTTCCTATATTAATAATATTAAGAGTAATATTGTTAATATTTCTAGTTTACTAACACAATTTTCTAGTAACAAAATTTGTGTTAGTTTGAGATCGGGTCCTTGATACGCACCTTTAGGAGACGATTTTTGTTAGATCGTTACAAGAGGATTTCGGGTTTTTGAAGACTCAAATAATAGGTGATTATTGAGTATAAACCTTCTAAAACCAATGTAAGGACTATTTCATCTTATGATATCATCTTGCATGCATAAGATCTATTTAAGTTTTTATGACTAAACTTAAAGCAACAAAACTCACATTAGATTTGAGTATAAAATAAGGGAACTAGTTCCCTACATGGACTTCGTGACAGCATTGCCTAAGACAGTTGGAGGCAAGGATGCGATTTGGGTCATAGTGGATAGGTTAACTAAGTGTGCCAGATTTGTGCCTATCAGAGTGACATGGGATATGGACCGTTTAGCCAGGGCTTATATTGCAGAGATAGTCCGTTACCATGGTGTCCCGAGGGGGATAGTTTCTGATCGTGATCCGAGGTTTTGTTCCAGATTTTGGAAGGCTTTACAGGAGGCTATGGGTAGCCGTTTGCTGATGAGTACCGCTTTTCATGCCGCGACCGATGGTCAGTCCGAGAGGACTATTCAGACACTAGAGGATTTGCTCCGTGCTTGTGCACTTGATTTTCAGAGTTCTTGGGAGCAGTGTTTGCCGTTGGTTGAGTTTTCTTACAACAACAGTTACCATTCATCTATTGGTATGGCTCCGTACGAGGCTCTTTATGGTAGGAAGTGCCGTAGTCTGATCTGTTGGGATCAGGCGAGTGACGTGCACGACCTAGGACCGGACCAGCCAGTTAGCTGTTACTATCGATTAGGTTCAGCTTATCAGAGGTAGGATGAAGGCCGCACAGGATCGGCAGAAATCTTATGCTGATGTTCGCCGTAGACCCTTAGAGTTCGAGGTGGGTGACAAAGTCTTCTTGAGAGTTTCACCGATGAAGGGAGTTAAGAGGTTTGGAGTTAAGGGCAAGTTGAGTCCTAAGTATATTGGGCCTTTTGAGATCGTGAAGAGGATTGGTGTTGCTGCTTATCGTTTGGACTTGCCTCCTAGTTTGGGCAAGGTTCATAGTGTCTTTCATGTTTCTCAACTCCGTAAGTATGTTAGTGACCCGAGTCATGTTCTGCCTAGAGAGATCGAGAACTTGGAGCCGAGTCTTGCTTTCGAGGAGCGTCCCGTGAAGATCCTAGACCGTTAGGATAGGAAGCTTAGGAGCAAGGTGGTGTCGCTAGTGAAGATCATTTGGCATTGCGGTGATGTTGAGGAGCAGACATAGGAGACCGAGGCGTCGATGCGTATTGCGCATCCTTCTCTTTTCATTTGAGGTAGAGTTAGTTAGAATTTATCTTCGTTCGAGTTTCGAGGACGAAACTTTTTGAAGTAAGGGTGATTGTAACATCCCGTATTTTCGTAAAATCTATTTTAAGCGTTTTAAATTATTTTAAGTAATAAAATAATATTTTAATAATTTATTGTGAAAGATTTTAATTTAATTAGTAAGATCCGTCTTAAGAACCTTAAGTCCTTAAGACGAATACAAACTTGGTAAACTTAAACTCACATCTTAATATCCGTTCAAGTATCCTAACCCGTTTAATTGACTCGGAAAGGACACTTACTTAAACCCCTAAAAACACATTAGTCGACATATTCATTCATCTCCTTCAAACTTTACACTGTAAACTAATTTCTCTTAAAACCTCCATTGTTAACCTCTTCTTTTGCTCTTTTCTTCATCATCCGTCTACCGATTGAAGGTAATAATAACATTTTCGGAATCCTCATTTAATTTCCAAGCCATCTATCACTTTCGTTTTTCAAATCCTTAACTTCGAAAATGGGGCTGTTTTACATAAATTCCGTTTTTATGTCCTTAAACCCGTTTTTCGTGTTTGTAGGTGAAGGATTGGACAACCCGGACATTGATAGCTTCGTGGTAGAGGAGGATCTTTAGACCGGAGTGCATTTAAGGTGACGATAATGAGAAACTCGGCCTTAATGTGAATATTAGCAAGTTTTGATGTATTCTTATGTTAGTTTCTGATTTTGTTAATGTTTATTGATCAAAGGACTTAGTATCATGTTTAGGATTGTGCTTATGTGATGTATTCATGCTTGGTGATGTTGTTATATGTTCTTAAGTTAAAATTCAGTTTTCACAAAGTTAAGACGGATACTTGATATAATCGTTTGAGGATTGTTATGGGATTTGTTTGCTGTTAGAATAGTAGTATTGGATGATTTATAATGTTGGGTAAACATCAATTGTAGCAATGCTTGAGTTTTGGTGTCGAATTGTGAAGTTTGCTAATGGCTGGAAAATCACGTTTTCACGAACAGGCTCTCTGAGCCGGTCGACCGATCGGCCGCCGGTCGACCGACTGGGAGCGCGTCTTGTGTGTTTTTCGTATTCTGTAGATATAAGGCTTGGGACTGCCAGCCGGCCGACCGGCTGCCTGCCGACCGGCTGGTGGTCTCCTTGTGTTGTTTGTGTTTGCGAAAACCGTAGGAAGAAGGGAGCCCAGCCGGCAGACCGGCCGCCTGCCAGCCGGCTGGGAGTACATGTGGGGATGGTTTACGAATTTGTGAAGGCTAGGATTATGGGTTCCCAGCCGGCCGACCGGCTGCCTGCCGACCGGCTGGGAGTCCCTTGTGGTTCCTTGTTTTGAAAAGGCAAGGGCTGAGAGGGTCACCAGCCGGCCGACCGGCTGCCTGCCGACCGGCTGGGGATCCCTGTAGGCTGTTTTTGTTTGTAATCGTTCGTAACTTTCAAACGCTTAATCGGTTTTGATTGAAACTCGTTCCTTGCATCTTTGATATGTATTTGAGGTCCCCGGAGGACGGGCGACATTATATTGGGTTCGGGAATCGAGTGAGGATAGAGACCCCCCGGTCGGGTAACCGAAAGGGAAACCGGCTCTCCCTCGTCTTAGTTCCCGGGATCAATTAAGTGTCGATTAGTGGTTTAAGAAGTTAGTTTCTATCTTTGGGATGCTAATGATTGAGTTGGATGTCGCGTGGTGGGATATGTGTTAAGCTCACCTCTGGACCCACTACGTGTTTTGTATGTCGCGTGACGGGATATGTGTTAAGCTCACCTCTGGACCCGTTACGTGTTTTGCTTGTGGCGTGTCAGGATATGTGTTAAGCTCACCTCTGGACCTGACACGTGATCGGTTGTCGTACACGGGATATGTGTTAAGCTCACCTCTGGACCCGTTGTGCGATAGCTGTGTATTGGGATATGTGTTAAGTTCACCTCTGGACCCAATACTTGTTTGTAGCATTGGGATATGTGTTAAGCTCACCTCTGGACCCTTTGCTTATGGATGATTAGGGATATGTGTTAAGCTCACCTCTGGACCCTTTTCTTGAATTGTAAGTATAGGGATATGTGTTAAGTTCACCTCTGGACCCAATACTTGTTTGTAGCATTGGGATATGTGTTAAATTCACCTCTGGACCCGACATTGTTTGGTAGTGGGATATGTGTTAAGTTCACCTCTGGACCCATTGCTAGTGTTTGTTGATGTTTATATCTGCTTGCCTTGAGATTGGTACAGTGTCAGATATGCATGATGAAGTTGATGTTCATATTGTTTGAGTTATAGTTTGTTCATCCAAGGCATTGGATGACTCTATGATCGGTTTCATAAATAGTTGGATTGAAAGACCCCCCAACTGGGTAACCAGTAGGGAAACCGGCTCTCCTTCCTAACGGTTTATGAAGTTGGTTGAGAGCCGTGCATTAGAGTTGCATGATGGTGTAAGAACAATTGATGAGATGTTTATGCTTCACATGTTTATATATGTTGGAGTATTCTGTATTGCTTTATGTGTTTCGTGTTGTCACAAAAGGTGGCTAGGAGAACTCTAGTCACTCCCCACTGATTGTGGCGTACATGTTTTCATGTATGTAGGTACATGCAGGTTGGAGCGGGGTTCACGAGAGGGCTAGCGAGTGATGATCCTGTTGTCATCATACGACTTACACTTATATCGCCTAGCTAGACTCTTAGTCTTTTGATAAAGTTGTTTTGGTGCCTGTAGGGATGTTCCATCCCAGGCTGATGTACATATTTGTTTTTGATACTTAGAACTGTTACTTATCTATTTTGGTTTTATTTCAGTTTCAGTTTCCGTTTCAGTTTAAGACTTCTCGCATGTTGTTTACTTTAAAAAG
Source organism: Silene conica (assembly GCA_029255685.2). Taxonomy (NCBI): domain Eukaryota; kingdom Viridiplantae; phylum Streptophyta; class Magnoliopsida; order Caryophyllales; family Caryophyllaceae; genus Silene; species Silene conica. Next base: position 50,596,288 of record CM055316.2, read on the forward strand.
TTTTAATTCCGCTGCATTTTTAGTACTTTTGTATGTTTATATTTCCGCTTTCGCGAGGGGTTTTACACCTATTACATTCTGACCACAACCGACACCATCTCGCTGAATCTCAGTTTCAACCGCCGGCAGCCATCTTCACCTGGTCAGTCGCCATCTCCATCCTCAATTTCGAACTCGGAATCAAAACCCGAGTTGACTCGCAACAAGCGCACCACCGTGGTATCTCAAGAGCAAACTCGGTTGATCGGTTTAGCATTGGAATTAGCTGAGTTGTTGGATATGGAAGAAAAGTGAAGAAGAAGAGGAGGAGGTGGTTTTATCAGAATTGGATGAAGAATGTATGGTGTTTTTATCAGATTAAGAGAGGAATAGAAAGTGCAGAAAGTCGATTTTTTGAAGAAAAGAATTGAAGAGGCGAAATGACAAAGCTGCCCTTGAAATCATTTATTCTATTGAGTTTTAAGTGAGGGCGGTTTAGTAATTTTATTTATCTTTTAGAATTTGTATAAAAGGAACATAGAACAGAATAGAAAGCGGACAGCCTTTGTTTTTTTTAAGAAAACGCATGCAGTAGAGTAGTTTTAGTTTATTTTTCTTCCTTTAATTTCTTTCAATTAGTCAATTAGTTAGTATACAAGTTCCAAGCTTTTGTAATCCGTCTTCTAGATCTATGCAATTTCAACCATTTCCTTCCCTATGGTATAATTTTCTTTTCCCTCTTTATTATTTACTAGATTTCATGCCTGAACGTTGTCCGGGTAATATCTTGACATGGTTTCATAGTAATTATCGTAACAGTTAATCTTCTAAAAATACTTAATATAATAGGCATATATAGAGAATAATTCAGGTATGATTGTTTTTGATGGCTAATAAAACATCAGATGTATAGGCTCGTATTCTTTTTTATTAGCCCGTATTCTTCTTACATTAGCTCGTATTCTTTTTATATTAGCCCGTATTGTTACATGCTCATATCTGTAAGTTCGTGATCTTCTTATATGTCTGTATTCTTATCTTAATAACTCGTTTTTTTTTAAATTAGCTCGTATTCTTAACTTAATAGCTTTATTAGCTCGCGTTCTTACGTTAATAGCTCGCGTTCTTGTGTGCTCGTATTTTTTAGTTCCCGATTCTCTTAATTTCTTATTCCTTTTACATTAGCTCGTGTTTCTTATATATTCGTAATTTGTAGCTCGTATTCTTTTAATTATATCTCGTAATCTTAAGTGCTTATTATATCATGAAATTTGATGTCTTTCAAATCTGATTCTATTTTTTTAGTTCGAGAAGTGTTTCAATTTGCTCGTGTTTTCGTATTCTGTTTACATCCTCATATTCTCATCTTAATAGGTTGTACTCTTATGTGCTCGTATATTTAAGTTTGTGATCCATTTAATCTCGTATTCGTACTCATTTGTGCTCATATTTTGAAACTCGTCTTATCTTAATAGCTCGTATTGTTTTTTCATTAGCTTGTATTCATTTGTACTCGTATTTTAAAGCTCGTCTTATCTTAATAGCAAGTATTATTTTTACATTAGCTCTTATTCTTAGCTTAACAGCTCGTATTTTTTTATATAGCTCATATTCTTAGGTTAATAGCTCGCATTGTTCCGTGCTCGTATTTTTAGTTCGTAATTCCTTTAAACTCTTATTCTTTTTACATTAGCTCATATTCTTATGTATTCGTATTATGTAGCTTGTATTTTTTTAATTATACCTCGTAAACTTAAGTGTTTAATATATTCACCAATACATCTATTTATGCTTTTAACTAAATAAAAGAAGGGGAACAACAAATTATACCATAACTTTACGGTAGCCAAAATTCTTAGTTACCAATTATTTTATTAACTAATTCAATAATTATCCTCTGATATTTTATTATTATTTAATTATCTTTTTATTTATATACTATATTTTTTTTAACCAAAGTAATAGCTAATGTAATCACTCTAAAAACAATAATTATCCAATTAATATTTTATTACTATGTAATTATATTTTTATTTATATAAATGATTTATTTAACCAAATTAATAACCCAATGTAATCGCTCTAAAAACAATAATTATCCAACTGATATTTTATTACTATTTAATTATCCTTTTATTTATATATTTCATTTATTTGACCAAAGTAATAGCCAATAAAATTGCTCTAAACAATAGCCAATGAAATCAATTATTTTATTAACTAATTAAATAATTATCCAACCGATATTTTATTACTATTTAATTATCTTCTTATTTATATACTTAATTTATTTAACCAAAGCAATGACCAATGTAATCATTCTAAAAACAATAATTATCCAACTAATATCTTATAACTATTTAATTATCTTTTAATTTATATACTTAATTTATTTAACAAAAGTAATAGCCAATGAAATTGCTCTAAAACAATAGCCAATAAAATCGCTCAAAAAATTCCTCTTTTAAGTGTATATATATTGATTTTATTTATATACTTAATTTATTTAACCAAAACAATGACCAATGTAATCGCTCTAAAAACAATAGTTATCCAACTAATATCTTATTACTATTTAATTATCTTTTAATTTATATACTTAATTTATTTAACAAAAGTAATACTTAATTAATTAGATTAATTGAATTAATTGGGGTAGAGCTTAATTGAACTAAATTGAATGAAACTAATGTAAAGCGAACTTAGTTGAATTAAAAGTTAATTTTGTGAAGAGATTAAGTGACCATAATTGATTGAACGTAAATATAACCCAACGAATTATAGCCAATTAAAATTGGAAGGAGTTGAAATTAAGACAGAAAGAACAGGGCCTTACACGTCTTTCTTTTATCAATAATATACTTTGTATACATCAGTTGCAGACAAAATTATTATAAAATCGGTTTTTATTTTACTTAGTTACCCATCTCCACTAATTATCATAATTGGCTAATAAGGGTATTGTAAAACACTATCACATTGGGACGTAATGATTTTAGTTGTATGTGTTGTTGTTGTAGTTCTGCTGCTGCTGGTAAATTAGTAGAAACATAGGATTAATAAGCACAAATTATAAATAATCTAGAAAAAAGACAGTACGTCATCAAAAAGTTAAACAAATTACCGTGACAGTTATACCAAGCTGCAAAATCAATTAGGCATGACCTGAAAATTGCAAAACATACAGTCACATTAGAATACAACCATGAAAATAAAGATAAAAATATAGACATTTAAGGCTACACAGGTTAGTACTGCGTTTCTCAAATTGTTTGTCATGGATGAGATGAGAGAACCGGTAATGTATATATACTCATCTTGATAATAGTGTTTGGTTTAGGTTAGGAAAAAAAGAAAAAGATAAAAAAAAAAGTATAGAACCATAATTGGTAGTACGTTGTACGTAGGACTCTATACAAATATAACAATTATATATTTTATATTTTCTAATTTTTTTTATCAATTTATTTCTTTTAAATAGATTGCAAATATTAAACCAATCATATCGCTCGAAAAGTTCCTTTCAAAAAATTTCTCTTTTAAGTATATATATTGATTTTATTTATATACTTAATTTATTTAACAAAAGTAATAGCCAATCAAATTGCTCTAAAACAATAGCCAATAAAATCGCTCGAAAAGTTCCTCTTTTAAGTATATATATTGATTGATTCTTGTTTTGTTATTTATTATTTTCATAGAGTTAATGTTTGTTTTAATTACGGTTTTAATCTTTGTTACTTTATTTAGGTTTATTTCATGTTTAAGGTTAATGGGTAGTTTAGTTAGTGTTAATTTAATCATGTTAGAGTAGTTTAATAGTTAGGGGATGGGATTAGTGTAGAAAAAAAGTTTTAGTCTTGGATGTGGATAATTGTTTAAATAATGTTTGGTTTGATTATTGTTCATTATTAGTCTTGTGATACTAATGACGATTAGTATGCTTAATTATGCCAACGAGAAATCCGAGGTTTAATTGGTTTAGTTACTTGGCTATGATTGTTAAGTTGACGTCACGAAAGTGAGTTAATGTATTGATCGGGAATTTAATTAGTTGTTCGAGAGAATGCTAGTTCGAGACCCTAATTGACGATAATCACCTTACTTATTGCGTGAATTAGTGATTTGAAAGAATGTTAATTTATGTCATGTTTCCCTATTGCTAGACCCATACTTGACTACATGACACCCCATACCCCTAACTCCCTTAATTTATCGTTACTCTTATTTTTTAGCTTTAGACTTTAGTTATTTATCTCACAATCTTGTTGACCGACTAAACTAGAACTAAAACGAGATTTATAGCCTAACCCCACCATCCTTTTGGGTTCGATCCTAAATTATACTACTTAATTTGGGAGTTTACAAATTGTTTTTGGTGACGGAATTGACGACAAAAAAACCCGGCCATCAGAGGGACTGGGTGGTGAATTCGTTTCTTTATCTTGGAAACATGCAGGAATCTACACATAGGATTGTCCAATTTGGAGCCATGTTGTGGTGCATTTGGGTGGCTAGGAATAGAATGAGGTTTAATAAGGAAAATCTGATGGTTGATTTTTTCTTTCAAGGGTACAATGCTCAGGTTCAGCAGGTGGTCGAGGCTGGAAAGGAAAAAGAGGAGGCGCACGTTCGGGGAAGTAATGGTGAGATGGACAAAGGGGATGGGGTCCAGGATATGAGAATGAGTGTGCGGGATTTCATTCCGTTCCCTTGTTGGGGAACTCTTCTAAGTGAAGGTGTAACAGAATCAAGGTTGTTGCGAGTTGGAGGGATAATAGGGAAGCGGGAATTGGATGGGTTGTTTTGGATGAGATGGTAAGGGTTTGGTTTCAAGGGAGAACCAAAATCAATGCTGTCTCGCCTCTTCATGCGGAAATTTCAGGTATTCGACATGTCATCCAGTGGGCGACAAGGTCGAATCTGAGGCATGTTGATATTTTATCTGATTGCCTTTAGGGAGTGCTCCAGATTATTGAGCAAGATCAGGTTCATCATCAGGTGGAAGACATTATTGAAGACTTACGTTCTTATTTTAGTTTCTTTCATTGTCTTAGTATTAGCTATGTCCCTAGATCGATTAATAGGTTGGCGCATAATCTAGCGTATAGAGTAGTATCTGTGTCTGTCTAATGTAAGTGTTTCGAGTTTCAAAAAAAAAAGTATAAAAAAATAAATAAATAAATTTCATGTTTTCCATGTCCTTTTCTCTTGTCATTGTATTGTATAAGAAATTTTGGGGCAACTCTCGGGCAACTTTGACTGCCGTTTTTTGGCCATTTCACTTTCTTTTTCTTAGCCTTTAGATGTAATATTAAATGGTTAAAATTGTAAGGCCTTGGTCTATAAACCAAGTCAAAGAGTTGTATCTTTTTTTAGATTTGAATGAACTTAATACAATCGAAAAACTGTGTTTTTCACTTAATATTCTTTGCTTCATGCTAAAAGAACCTCCATTATTAACTGCTTGGAATTGACCGAACGCTTTACCTAGTGCTTAGATTAACTTTAGTCTTGTACCTTGAGTAAGTGTTTGATCCAAGTCATATCCTTTCACTCAAACTTGAATATTTAGTAAGCAATACTCAGCCCAAAACAAGCTGTTGCAAGCACATTTATTTCCATTTGTTAACACTTAAAAGTTGTATCCAAGTATATCTACAATTTTGGTAGGTGTAAATGACTACGTATGCGGTATGCCCCATAAATCAACTAATAAAGTTTTGTAGCCATATAGGAATTATGAACTTGATTTGGTAATCAATCAATCCATGATTCCATGCCCATTCTTTGCCGAAAGATGTAAACACTTTCACGGAAAGCTGCGCGTGCTCTCATTGGTTACATACTACTCCAACAACATTATCAATTCTGCAAAACGCTTCATTATCCACGCTTGACAAAGCCATGAATATTATGATGATGATGTGAACCACTGGAACTGGAGACTCCATTTCTAGGACAAATACAAATAAAGTTCATAAAAAGTTATCCCAAGCCCAGGTGCAACGGGAAAGGGGGCATTTGGAAATGGGGGTGACAAGCTACAGTATCGTCCTAGGAAAGGCTTACAGTAGCTCAGTGAAAGAGTTGTAAAGCCAGTGCCGTTCACTGTTAATTGACTTCAGTAACATCTCCAAATGAAATAGGCTAGCAGAGATCCCTTCAAATCAGAGGCTTCACTACTACAGCTTTTCATATAGGATTGTTCCATGAGATACTCATATTTGGATAAGATGACGCAAGGATTCATCAAGTACACCGGGAAAAACCAAGGTAACAAATGTCAACTCATCTTTACATCTATTAAAAAATGTTCAGGATCAAATCCCAGGCTCCTCAAAACACCATTCCTTCAAGTTTCAGCAACCCTGCTTCGACCTGCTGCTGTAGAGCTGGAGCATGTCCCTTACAGAAGTTTGAAGTGGCATCTGCACAACAAAACCAGAGTCAAATTTATAAACCCCTTCTTCCTTGATCCAATGGAACTCTGGTAATACTGGAGAAACAGCAAGTATGAAACGAGTAAATGACTAAAAGCAATTTTAAAACACAGCATCCTTGATACATTTGGGTCTATTCCATCTATTAAAAAGTCGCAGAATAGTGGGGCTTTATGTTTAATGAAATCCGCATCATATTACAACATCTTTAGTCTTTACCTGTTATTCTAAATGTTGTCAACTACATTACCTAGGGTATACAATGTGGCATTATTTACTGGCATCCAAAAAATTGAAATTGAAAGCGGATTAGCTCTACTGACATGAAGTAAAATGAAACTGTATTTTCCATAGATTTATAAAACAATATGGTTGTTTGGTTTCGATTAACAGAAATAATGGATGAAATAGAATATAGCTTGGTTTTTAACATACCCCAACAAACCCCTGCCTTGCCATGTTCTAGGTGTAACAGACAAGCTTGAAAAGGCACCATGCCTCATAACAGCAATAGAGATTGGTCTGCCTTGACTTCTCTGAACTTCTTGAGCAACCATGGCAAGCATATTTTCACCGGATTCCACACTTCCAAATTTCACTATCTGATCCCCAAGCTGCAAGCCATCCTCAGCTGCAGGAGATGACTCGGCTATTTCATCCACCAAAGCAAAAGGTATATAGGCTATGATATCTGCTTCAGCAGTATGATTACTCCCTGAGTGAACACGCTCTGATGCTGTAGATGAAGAACCGTTAGATATGGAAGACATCTGAGCATCTATTGTCATACAATTCTCTATAATATGAAAAAACAGTGTCAGTAAGATAGCCATTTCTCTACAAAATGGCAAAGATAGAAGCAATAAAATGGTGCCGTGGTAACGGAGCACAAACAACCCATATTATCTTAAGCCTTTTAGTGTTATATCCTCCCTTCTGTACTAAGCAATGAGCTGCCATCCTAAATAATACCCCATATTCATTACGAGAGGCAATAATTTTTAAAAGTAGGCGAGGCAAATAATTTGAATATGATTAAATTGTAAACCATGTTGACGATGATTTTTCAGTTGGTTCCAAGATATTAAACTGCTTCACCTAAATAGCCATGTCAATACATACAAAAAAAATTGGACAGCATCAATTAACTCAAGTAGACAAACATGATTAACTTGGCTCTAAGATGTTACACTGTGTGACCTAAATAGCCAAATGGCCCAGATTAGTACATACAACCCAGATAACATCAATCAATGAATTTTATTCAATAAACTTAAATAGACAAAAATATTTCAGTATGAATACGGCAGCACCACCGCCATAGCAACATCAACAAACTAATAGCATGACGACTCACAAGAAACCGATAAAAGTTTAACAGCATAAGACCATCTCCAACAAGACATTTGTTGCTGCACCACAAATTGAGGATTGGTTCAGCATGCCCTACAATCATATGAGGAAGTGAGGAACTATAAGCATTTTGGTCGAGGAAGAGGTTGCGCACCAGAATTTCGAGGATGAAGACGCGAAGCATCATTTTATAAAAATAAGGGTACGTGAGTGAGGAGAGAGAGCAACTATGAAGAGGAACTGACAGACAAAAATATTGGCACATCTGAAACAGAAATTGACTTTTTTACTTCTTTTTTCAAATTTCAAAGTTCAGCCTTATAATATACATATAAAAGTATGAAACAAGTAAAAGATATACATTTATTTTTTTTCTCTACAAATGGATTATTTTTTGAAACTCCATTTTAGGAGATAAGATACTGGGATGATGAAATGATAGAATCATGGTGATGTGGATGAGTGAAAAATGATGAAAGAGAGGGGGATAAGGAAGAGACTAAAACATTGTAAGTGAAGATTTACTCACCAGAAGTAGAGGTAGCGGAGCGTTCAGGTCTTGGTTTTGCAGCATGGAGAAGTAGTATATTTTGATTGATTTTCTCCGTGATATCCCTGTGATCATTCTTTAGTTCTGGATCACAAGAAAATGCATCAATTAACAAAAGAATGTGCAGAGAAAAAAAATAACCAATGAAGAAAAATTGTACAAAATGCATTTTCTACAAAAGGAAATTAAATAAAGTAACTCAAGTAAGTCCAGTGTATTCAAGTGAAAAATAACAGCACCGAACCACATAACAAATACTCCGGCCCAATTATTTGTTTACTTTCTTTATTCTTTGGAGGGGCATTTCAAGCAAAGGGAAATGAAGGAACGGGACAGACGGAGTAATAAACATGTAACGGACATAGTAGCTCCACGCTTTTCCGATACATCCGATCCAAGAAGAAATTACCTTTAGGAGCATTACTGACTTAGTCTGATTGATGGCTTTCTTACGCAGAGAAAACTAGCCCACCCGTTTTTTAGCCATGAAGGAAGAGAAGAAGGACGAATCCGGTGGTAGCATCTTTACAACGATAGTAAGAAGCGTAATAAGTAATAGAATAAAAACATTTTTATGTTAATAAAAGCCTTCATAATAGGTTAGAAAGTCTTACTTACTCGCGAGTTTACTAGACAACTTTTTTCGTAGTCTTCGTCATGGGTACTTGGCTAGCCGGGTTAGATTAGTAGAGTATCCTTCCGGGACGCATTCTTTTAGTTTAACGCTCCCGCGAGCTTCTCGTTCTAGTAGAGTGTTACATTCCTATTACTATCAGAATAGCAAGCTTTATACGGCTCTTCTCCAGAAACTCCGCCCTCGACGGGGACGACTTCTTTCTACATTTCAATAGACAGCAAATTAAGGGAAAGCTAAAGCTACCTCTCGTGGGACATTCACAAAGCCTGAATTTGAAAAGTCGCCCTCATTCTAATGGCAATGTTTTTCTATGGAGAACTTTCCGTCAAGACAAATAAGAATCCTCATTAGACTACGCATCCCAAAAACAATCACATGATGCATCACCAAATACGCATCTTTATTACTCTTTGACTAACGATGGAGTTAGCACTCCTTGGACACAAGTGACCACACATGAAGTCTGTAGAAAGTAAGATTATTACTCTTTAACTTGGGGAAATAAAGCAATGGAATTATGATGGAATATTAGTGTTTTAAAAGAAAACGGAACATACGTGGATTTATTAACTTAACCTTCACTTGGTTTTTGAGCATATGTGTATTTTTGCTGAACTTATTACATTAAACTTTATTTGTTTTGAACCTATGTGTATTTTTTTCCGAGCTTATTATAAGTTAGATTTTAGTTTTTTTCCATCAAAACTCAAATTTAACTAAGTTTGTAGGTAGTGTTTTTGAGTTTTAATATAATTTTTTGAGGTTAATGTTATAGTGAATGAACACAAAAATTTTATAATAAAACTCATAATATTTAAACCAAAACTCAAAAAACTTTATTATAATGCGCAGAAACTATAACTATAAAACTCACTAGTGGTATTACATCGAATGTATAATCCACTTAAGGGTGTTTTAATGCCTACTTAACTCGAGGTAACATGAGACTCTACCATTTTATTTACTATATTTAGACAGAGGGAAATATAATTGGGATGAAAGAAGTAGTTGGCACGAGTAATACTCTAGAGACCAGATTCTGAAATTACGGAACTGGTAGTAGTATATTAGATGAATAATCTGTAAGTCATGAATGTAGTAACTATGAAAAAAAGATGAGAAGGTAACCCGAATAGTAGTGACGTGGAAGAGTCACCGCCTTAAAACTATTTCCGGTACAACTATGGTGGCGAACAGCAATGATTGGTAGTTCCCCAAGGATTCGCACTATTGTCGCCTTTCGCCCACTTGAGAATGAGAGGCCTGAGGCCTAGATCGATTATGCCTTTCGCCCACTTGTAATTAGAGGCCTGAGGCCTAGAACGATTATGTAAACAGTACCCATGAACTTCATGAACTTTTAAGAGAAGGGAGAAAGACGAGAGGAGGTGTTGTGTGTTGTTGTGTATTCAGAATGCAGAAGAAGCTCCTATTTACAGCCAACGTACAGTTCAGTTACCAGTCTTACCACACAACAAAACAACAAAACATAGCAGACGCGGTCCACAAAGATTGCTAAATCCCAAATCCCAAATCCGGGTGGACTCGGGAAACTATGAAAAGCTTCCATAACCCAAAAGTGACAAGGTATAACATGAAATGTTATATAAACACATAAATCTCGCATTTCACTACCAATTTGGGACAATAGGAAAAACTACACTAGGCATAAAAGCCCATATTTCCAACAATCCCCCACTAGGGGCACAAGAGTCTAGAAAAGAAAATTCTTGGGTAAAGCAAGGATGGATACTAGGGGCAACGGAGAAGAAAATTCTTTCGATTTGAATGGACACTTTAATGAAATAAGGAAACAACTTACTTAGAACGAGAAAATATCTTACAATTTGAATTCATAGCTAAGCTTCGGTAGATACCTCCCACAACACATATCTTGCCTTCAAAATTGTTATCGTTCCGTGATTTCAAAGTGCAACGCGTCATTTAGGACCATGCGTTTACCTTGGTACTAATAGATATATGTTCATAAAACTTCTCATAGTCTTTTGATCATTACATCAACGTAGGTTGCACAAGTGCTTCTCAATAGCACTTCTCACACGAGCCATTAAGGACATAAGCCTATCCTGGTGTACTATTCATCAAGTGCATCTTAAAGCACCGCCATAAAGATTATAAATCATACTACGTCATAGGAACATAAACTTCAAACCTAGTCAAATGTCACTCTTTAACTTGACTTAAGGACTTATGTCCCATTCCCCTCGACTCCCCTCAACGACGTATCAGTGACTTGTCTCCTAGCCAAAGTGTCAAACCTTAGTTAAGGAATCAACAAGAATGCTTTCGGACTTCATATAGTCCAAAGTAATCACTCCAGTATGAAGGAAAGGAGTGGTTTAACTGTAGCGTGTCTTATTCGAATGTGTCTCTTTTTAGCATTATAAACACTATCTTTTTGCGACACTAATAGAAGCTTGAGAGTCACAATGTAAGGAGATCGGTGTAAGTCGTCCTCCCTATACTGGTTCAACCATTCAGCCTCTTGTCCTACTAACTTAAGAGCTATGAACTCTGAATCCATAGTAGAGCGCACAATACAAGTCTGTTTAAGAGATTTCCACGATATAGCACCTCCACCCATGGTCAAGACATAGCCACTAGTGGAACAGACCTCACCGTTACCTCATTGTTACCTGAAATCTATTTTCCACAGAAGGAAACTTATTATAATGCAAACACCGATCAATTGTTCCTCTTAGGTATTTTAGTATACGACGAAGAGCATTCTAATGTTCATTGCTAAGGTTGTGTGTATAACGACTTAGTCTACTAGCAGCACAACCAATGATGTAATGATGTCTAGTCGAGTAGAGTTCATAAAAAACATCACATTACCTAGAATTTTAGCATACTCTTCTTGGGAAAAACTAACCCAAGTTTTTACACAAAGGCACACAAGAGTAATAGGGTATTCTAGCACGCATACATCAAAATAGATAAAACCTTTTCAACACTTTTTCAACATGATGTGATTGACTCAAAGAAATTCCAACGGATAACCTTGACCCTTAGGATAACATCAGCTCTTCCTAAGTCATTCATCTCAAAATGTGACGACAGAAAGTTTTTGGTTTTAATCACCATATCCAAATTATTATCAAATATTAGCATGTCATCAACATATAGACATATAATCACATATTCAGATTAATTTGAAATACACATATTAATCAGAACTTAACCATATAGCCATTACTCATCAAAGTGTTGTTGAATTTTTGGTACCATGTTTAGGTGCTTGTTTCAGACCATATAGTGACCATATAGACATAAAATCACACTCATATTAATTTGAAATACACACATTAATCAAAATCGTTAACCATATAGCCATAACTCAGCAAAGTGTTAATGAATTTTGGTACCACTTAGGTGCTTGTTTCAGACCATATGGTGACCATATACTGACCCTTAACCACAAACCCTTCAAGTTGCGACATATAAATCTCTTCCTTTAGTTCACCATTCAAGTCTAGCTTTGAACTTTTCTATTATACCGTTAGCTCTCATTTTCTTTTTAAAAATCTATTTACTCGTAATGGGTTTACTACCTTTGGGTAGAACATGTCGGTTCCCAAATAGAATCAAGCTCGCATTTAATTGCATCTTTCCAAAAATTAGCATGAATGGATTTCATTGTCTCACTATAGGTTTTTGGATTACTCTCTATTAGAAAAGTTGAAACAAACTCATCACTAACAAAATTAGCTCCCAAGTTCTTTGGCCATCTAGGTCTCTTAGTCCTTCTAGGTTCAGCAATATGATCAATAGAAGTGCTACTACTAGCATGTGAAAAGATATCATTAGATGACAACAATCAGGATAGGAGACTAGAGAAATTAATTGGTACCCAAACTCCGATCAGCACATCGAGGATGTGAGGTCGTCGGAGATGTTGATGCATTTAATATCGAGGAGGGGTCGTCGAAGACGGAGTAGGCAAATTCTGGCGGTAGCTTGAGAAAGGAGACATAAGCGGCGGTGGTAGTTGGTAATTTAGGAGGAAATTCGATTGGGTGGTAATGGTTGTTGGCAGTGAACGCTGGGGATTACGGTGGTGGTGGTGGTGGTAATAGCGTGGTGGTGGTAATGGTGGGACAGACTGGCCGGGAGTGATATGAAAGAACGAGAATGTGGGAGAATGAGGGTGATAAAGTCAAAGTTGGTTGTGTAAGTTTAGGTTGGGGATTCGAATCCTAGGTGGACACTAGTTTAACAAATGTGTTTCATCCCAAACCAAAATGATAAATACTTTGATTTTTAACATGATTTTGAAAAGACTCATTTTGTTCCCGCAAACTTAAATATAAATAATAAGTTAAGTTTAATTTTTGAGGTTTAATTAAACTTCGAGATGATATGCTAGTCACTTGGCATTTCCGTCACTTGTGATCCCGGCTCATTCCCAACTCCTTACTAAAAACCCACTCCTTACATTTCCCATACAAAAGAAAAGAGGAAGTCACTATTCATTCATCTCCTTCCCCTAACCCTAACATTTCATTTGTTCTTCCTAAATAAAAACCCCAAATTCACAAATCTCCTCATGAAATCTTCGTTTCTCAACGGAATTTAGCGATTCTTGCGCCTAAAGACTCGTGAGATCGTTCCCGTCGTTTTAAGGTAAACAATTTCGTAATCCGTGACAGCCGAAATTCTGGGCTGTTTCGCTCTCCTCGAAATTCGTGCTTCAATTGACGATTTCTTTGTTTGTAGGAGGAGACTTTGACGACCAAGACACTGCCTTGGTGATTATTGAAAAGGATCTCGAAGATTTTGCTAAGTAAAGGTGACCTTGATGAGGAAACTCGACTTTTGTCATAAAACACCAATCTATGTGTGTTCCCATGTTGATTATGGATTTTGTTGTGTTTATAGATGTTAGGAACTTATTTAATGTTTATAATCTAATTGTCTTGAGTTTTATGTGATAATTTCATACGGGAATGCTATTTGGTAGTATGAACCTGGATTTTGGGGTTTCATGTGAATTAAGCATGTAAATCTTGTTTTGATGGATGAAAATTATTTCACATGTGAAACGTGTGGTTAGTATGTTCTGGGTAATATGAAATTCATGTGGAAATCGTTGTTGGAAACCGTCTCATGAGTTTTGATTGAGTTGTAGTTGTCGAAAATGGTTGTTACAGGACTCCCAGGCTCTTGAGCGACGGCCGAACAACTGGCTAGAGCCCTACATGGGTGTATGTTTTTTAAGCTGAGGAAGGGTCCTCGGCCAAGGGGCCGCCAGCCGGTCCACGGCTGAGAGCCCTTCTACTTGTGTTGTATGACGAGTTGTGAGAGTAAGTTTAAAGAGTGACTAGGGTCCTGGACCGCCTGAGATCCCCCTGTTGCCTCTAAAATCGTTTGTAACTTTTGTTTTATGATTCAGATTGCATTAATTCTTCTTCCACATGTTTTGTATGCTTGTTTGAAGTCCAAGAAATTGGGCGGCACTTTTGTCGGGTTCGGAAATTGATTTGAGGAGAAAGACCCCCGGATGTCCAGAAGGAAAACCGGCTCTCGCCTCAAAATAGTTTCCGAAATTGGCCAAGTGTTGAATGATTGCTTAGAAAGGAAATATCGATTTACCAATCGAGTTTGCTTGTTTGAAGTCCAAGAAGTTTGGGCGGCTCTTATACCAGGCCGAAAATTGATTTGAGGAGAAAGACCCCCGGCCGGACAACAAGGAGGGAAACCGACTCTCGCCTCAAAATAGTTTCCAAAATTGGGTGAGAGTTGAGTGGATGCTTAGAAATAAAATATAGGTTTGTCAATCGAATTTTAAGTTATTATTTCTACTTTTACTCATATGCGTATCACCTTGAGATGTTTTTTTTTTTTTTTTTGGTACATTCACCTTGAGATGTTGTTGTGAGTTACATGTGAAGATTATACTATGAGCTGTTATATGACACTTGTTCTTTCCAGACTACTTTGCGTTTCTGGTATGACCGTTAGGCTTGTGCTCTCGGTGAGGTTTTAGATCATCCGCCTCAAAGTCGGGGGTACTTCATTCCTAGCTAGTTCGAGTCCTGGAGGTATTCTGAGTTGCGGATACTTGTCGAATCGGGATGTATTATACCCCGAGAGTCTGGCCAGGTTTAGACTAGGACCGTATATTGTTTGTCGTCCTACCAAGGGATTTGAATAGTCTGAGACTAAGTAGGCATGTTGTTGTCGTATAATGGAGTTGTCATATGTCATCTTCCATGTTATGTTTGTTTTGTGTGGCATCTTGTCAATAGGTTGACTTATCTCGCTTGTTGGCCCGATACCTGGTGACGGGTATGTTTGATTTAGTATTTGTGGAAGCCCGGTGAAATATGGTTAGGTAAAGTGAAAGGTTTATTAATAGCTTGTTACTAACTGTGGCGTACATGTTTTCATCTATGTAGGTTTGTGCTGATTTGGATGGGGATACCGTGAGAGCTAGCAAGCGATGTTGTACATCGGTCATCGACATGACATTTACCTTCTCGTTTAGCTAGACTCTTTACTTCTCGTTTTCTTATACTCTCGGGATATGCTATCCCATATTGGTTTTGTTGTACTTAACTTAATAACTTATATATCATTTTTATTTTCCGCATTTTGGAAGTTAGTAATTCACCTCGCATGTTTTAATTATCATGTCAAAGTTTAAATTCCGCGCATTTTTCACGCAATTTGTGTGTTTACATTTCCGCTGCCACGAGGGGTTTTACAACATGGGTGAACTTCAGTAAAATATAGTTTCGCAACAAGAGAACTAGAAGCTACATTGGTGCAACTTCCCCATTAATAATCAAACTACAAACCTTCTCTTTAATGGTGCATCTAGACCGAAAAATTTGGTGTTTTTGCTCCATTTCTAAAGGTTGGGGTTGTGCATGCATTAACCTCCAAGTGACTAAGCTAAGACCAGAATCCGACATGACTAGCTCGACCTCACCATGCTCATCCTTACTCTCATTGTCACACAAGAATCTCATCCTCTCCGCACTGAACCACTTCAAAGGTACTAAGGGCTCTCTTAGTTGGACAATCTTTGGTAAAGTGACCATACTCTTGACATTAAAAGCATTTTCTTAGGCCAACAGTTTTCCTTTGAGAGGTTTCAGGTGCCTTACCCTTGTCTAGGTAGACATGGTAGGACGTTTTTAATTGTGTGTTTGGGGGGTGTCCTTAATGGAGGTCTCATTGGTGTCGCACGTTTTGGGGGTAGACTATTTTGGCCGAAACTTGGGTAAATTAGGTCTCCTTTTCCCTTCTTTCTCAACCCTTGAAGCCAAATAGATAGCCTCATCAAAGAACTACACATGTTGTAGATGGACTCTTTGAGCAATTTTGTCATCTAGACCCTCAACAAATCTAGCAATTTTTTGCTCCGGTTTCTCATTCGTTTTACATTGTAAAGTGAATTGTTCAAAATCTCTAATGTATGACTCTTAAGTGGTTGTTGGTCTTGTTTGAGTTGTGTAAGTTTAACGAGCATATCTTGGGTGTATCCATTAGGCACAAATTTTTCATTAAGCTTCTTTTTTAACTTTAACAAAGACTTAATGGGTTCCATACCATCTCTCTTTCTTTGGTTCTTTAAGTTTTTATACCGAGCATAACCTTTAAGTTTTAAGATGGCAACTTTTAAAGACTTAGCATCCGAATATGATTTAAACTCAAAGACTCTTTCAATTGTTCTAAACCAATCTAGTAAATCTTTGGGATTTAAACTACCATAAAAATCGGGAATGTCTACTTTTAAGTCTTTCGGATGCACCTCATGATAAGCCTCCACCATAGAAGCCTCTGAATCTGAATGTAACCGTTCCTCCGTGGCCCCCCTTCACGACCTCTTCCTCCAATCCAACGACCTCTTCTTCCACGGTGTGGTGGTTGACGGTCTCCTTGTCTTGGTGATGTTGGAACATTCGTCATCAAGGTTGTTAAGACATTGGTTGACAAACGGCCAACTTTTTGTTCAATACAATTCACTCTTTCCTAACGTGTTTCACTCGTGGGGCTGTTTTTTGTGTTTTTTTAGGTAGTTAGGGAATGGAATGATGGAACACTCAACCAAAGCTCTGATACCAAGTTGGAGTAAACTTAATCACTCGAAAAATTTGGGTTGTCGTGGACGAACATGGTATTAGTCATATTATTGATTAAATGACATCTAGGAGTCTTATGTTCTTTTTCAAAAATTTTGACTTTCTCTTCATTAGACTTAAGAGCATTAGCCGCAGGAGTGCCAATAGGAACAATAGGTATAGGTCTGGATGGGTCGCTAAACAGAACATAATCTATGTCTAATTGCTCAAAAAACATTAACAGTTTTTTGGACCAACGTTTATAATTGTTGACGTGACTCAAGCTTAGACAAATCAGGAACAATTTTGGACATGACAAACATTATTAGAGCAAAATAGTTTTCAAATTGTAAGTCTTCAAATTAGAAGTCGTGCATACACTAACAATGAAAAAAAGAAGATAAAAAAGGTAACCCAACTAGTAGTGACGTGGAAGAGAGTCACTGCCTTAAAAACTATTTCTGTTACGACCGTGGTGGCGATTAGCAAATTACCGGTAGTTCCCCGAGGATTCACACTACTGTCACCTTTCAGACCTGCCCACTCGAGAATGAGAGGCCTGGAACGATTATGTAAACAGTACCGAGGAACTTTTAAAAGAAGTGAGAACGACGAGACGAGATGTTGTGTTGCTGTGTATAAGAGGGTCCTATTTATAGCCAGAAGGAGGAGCCTAAAACTGCCCTAAAAGTCAGCCATCAAGGCTGTAAATGAGGGAGTAAAAAATGCGCCCACTAATAGTCAATCACTGACTTAATTAGAACATGAACATGGATGTAATGAGCCTGGAAAGTTCAGTTACCACACAACAAAACAGACCCGGTCCAAAAGGATAGGCAAAGCCCGCCGAAGGCGATTGCCAAATCCCAAATTCCAAATCCCAAATCAAAAATCCCAAATCAAAAATCCGGATCGAGGCCGTGCAAGCACCTTGCAAGCTTCTACAAAAAGAAGCCACAACCCACTAGTGATAAGGTATAACATGAAGTGTTATATAAACACATAAAACTTGTCTTTCACTACCAACGTGGGACAATTGGAAAAACTACACTAGGCATAAAAGCCCCAATTTCCAACATAATCTACTTACTGCAATAGTTGACCGCGTTTAAAACCGAATGCAAGTGTATGACAAGTAGCAGCTAAATTCAAACAAGCAGCAAGACTCTCAAGATTGTTGATGGCAAATGGGTAAGAATACCTCGATAAAACATAAGTAAATCTAAGAATGTAAAAGACAAACCAGACAAACGCCGACGGTCTGCACAAACAGAGGGAACGTCAATATCTGTGCGAGGAAAACCCTAGAAGATTAAGCATAAGAAAAGTAGCAAAATTAGACAGTGCTCCTCAAGAAAAAGCAGAAATAATAGAAGTTAGTAGGATTGGTTGATTACCTCTTCATCAACAAGGTTGCCATGTAGACCTGGACCAGATGGATGACAAAGACGCTGAATAACAGTATTAATTTCAGATTCAATAAGGGACCTTTGATCCATTAGCTTAACTGTTTCTGCTTTCAAGTTTGTTCCAACCATTTTTTTTTACGTAAATAGTTTCTTCTGCATTGGAAACAAAATTGACATACGATAAGCAAACAACGACAACAACAACAAAAACTAGGGTTTACAATCAGATCATCACATGATAAGTAAGAGAGAGAAACGAAATACCGGCACTCTAATTGCAGTTATTCACGGTTTATGGTGTCGTCTTCCTAATTTGATTCAATTTTCAGGTGCTGGCTTTCCCTGTATTTCTACTGCAAGTGCAAACACCTACAGTTTCGAATTTGCCTACCATTTTATCTCGAATTGGGCTGAGGGTAAAATACCCAACACAAAATTGAAAAACCCCAAAAAAATGTTTATTTTTCGGGTTCAGTTAACCAACATGATTTTTTATGGAAATGCCACGTTTGATTTCGATCCTTAAATTATAAAACCGGTTAACCCAATTTAAACCAAATTACTAAAAAATAAAAATAAAAAACTAAAGAAAGTTGTTTAACAAAAACATAACACCGTATGTAAAGCGACAAGTTTGACTCGATCTGAGTGACTTAACAGAATCCGAGAATATTTCAAATTGAACTGCTCTGACTCGAATCCCGACACAATTCGATAATTAGTAACCGAAGCCTGAATCAGACCTTATCTTTTATGATCCTAATCTGGTATTAATAACTCGATTAAATTGAGGACCCAACAATTATTAAGCTTAATATTTATCAAAATGGAGATGAATTTTATTTGACTTAATAATAAAGTAACTAAATCAAATAATGGT
The DNA here is from genome assembly GCA_029255685.2 of Silene conica. Lineage (NCBI taxonomy): Eukaryota > Viridiplantae > Streptophyta > Magnoliopsida > Caryophyllales > Caryophyllaceae > Silene > Silene conica. The sequence goes on from CM055316.2 coordinate 50,615,632, forward strand.
CAAAAAATAAATTTTAATGGTTAAAAATTGAAATAATGTGATAAATTAACTAGACTAGATAATGGGTCGACCTAGACCAAACTTGACCTAGTATACCATTTGACCCAAAATGATCATACTCGATAATAATCGGACTTAAACCCGACTCGGCCTGAATGGATAGGTTGTCCCGATATAACCCATGCCGACTCGACCCAATCTAAACCCTATTGTCCTGAATGCCACATCTAACACTATGGTTGGAATTTAGAAGTTGATGAATCCAAAAGTAAAAGTTGAATAGACAATTTACTCTTTCATATTAAAACTCTTAACTACTTCACCTTTATGGAGATATTAGGCAATTTAGCCTTATGGTAAATATTGATATTAGGCAATTTAGTCTTATGGTAAATATTGATATTAGGCAATTTAGTCTTATGGTAAGTATTGTTATTAGGTAATATTGTATATTCCTAAAGTTAGAGTTACTTTATTATTAGGAAATAGCTTAGCTATATATATTCGTGTAATATGTATTTGATCGATCAGAAGCAATAAGAATTTACATTCAACCAAATCTTTCATGGTATCAGAGCTAGGGTTTTTTTTCAAAAAAAAAAAGAGGAAAGGGAATAAGGCGGCAGAATCGACACAGCAATGTCGAAGAAGACAATATCGCAATCATCACCACTGTTCTTGCATCCATCTGTTAATCCAGGTATTATGCTAACCCAGACTATCTTTAATGGAGAGAATTATGACAATTGGGTTGAGGCTGTAAGAGTCGGTCTTGATTCAAAGAACAAATTAAGCTTCATTGATGGAGATGTCGATGAACCGAAGCAAGGAGAAGGACGTGGGGGGCAGCAGCCGAGACAGACTGCCAATGCAATTGGCGGTACTAGACAGACGCAGGCGACAGGGGGAGAAAGCTCAGGCGCGCACATGGATGCTCCTGACCTCGGACTGACGAAGGATGAGATTCTTTCATTAAGAGCACTTTTAAAACCAAGTAAAGATGATGTGGAACTGACTTCAGGTAATGATAATTATAGTAATAATTGGATATTAGATACCGGAGCATCTCATCACATGACTAGCCAGAAGAATTTCCTTAAAAATATTCGTACCGAGTTATCGTCTAATGTTGGGATCCCAGACGGGGTACATGCTGTGGCGGACAAGCACGGAGAAGTTGTCATTGGTGATTTGTGTCTTAAAGATGTTTTATTTGTGCCAACTTTGACATGTAATTTGATTTCGGTACAACAATTAATTAGAGAAAAAGATTGCATAGTAACGTTCCATTCAGGTTTTTGTGTATTGCAGGACCGTTCTATGAAGAAGATGATTGGGGCCGGTGAGCAACGGGACGGTGTTTATTATTACAAGAAGAGGATTGGTACGGAAGGAGCTTGTCGTGTTGATACAAATAATGAGGTGCGATTATGGCATATGAGATTAGGACATCTTTCGAATAATGTTTTGTTTAATGCATCTAATTTGGTAGGAAAGAGTTTATCTTGGAATAAGAATGATATTTGCGATTCCTGTAGCCGGGCCAAACAAACTCGTTCATCTTTTGTTCGTAATAATAAGAAAGCTATGAATATTTTTGATTTAGTGCATTGTGACATTTAGGGTCCTTATAAGACAGATTCCTTGAGTGGTGCTCACTATTTCCTTTACATTGTGGATGATTGTAGTAGAGCAGTATGGTTGCATTTAATGACTAATAAGAGTGAGGCCGGAAAATTGTTGATAAATTTTTGCAATACAGTTAAGCGACAATTTGATAGGAATGTTAAGGTAATTCAGAGTGATAACGGTTTTGAGTTTGATTCCGTCATTACTAATACATATTATAGAGAGAATGGTATTATTCATCAAACTAGTAATGTTGACACACTAGAGCAAAATGGCAGAGTAGAGAGGAAACATCGTAATATATTGGAGAGAGCTCGGGCATTACGATTTGAGGCAGGGTTACCCATTGAGTTTTGGGGAGAATGTGTGTTGACGGCGGTGTACCTTATTAATAGGACTTCTACGCCGCTGCTTGATGGGAAAACACCATTTGAGGTGTTGTTTGGTAGAAATCCCGATTTAGGAAATTTACGGGTGTTTGGTTCATTATGTTATGCACACAATAAGCAAAAGCCCAAGGATAAATTTGGTGAAAAAGGACGACGTTGTGTTTTTCTAGGATACCCGTATAGAAAGAAAGAATGACGTGTATACGACTTGGATAGTAAAGAAATATTTTCATCCCGAGATGTGGTGTTTCATGAGCATGTTTTTCGTTCCTTAAACATTCTGGCCATGATAGTTGTGAGGGCAGTACACTATAGCAGCCTGGTAGCAGTACATTTGATGAGACTGAGTTTGCTGCTCCTACTGAGCAATTGGGGCAGAATATAGATGATGAGGTGACGGGCACGAGTGCGGCAGACACTGCCACATCTGCTACTCCAGATACCGCGGCAACAGAGGGAAGAAATAGAGAGGACGCGGTGGTTCAAATAGAGAGTGAGCAGCCAGTGATGGGTAAAGGAGCAAGGGAAAGGACAAAGCCATTTTGGAGGAAAGATTATGTTTGTGACCATGTCTGTGGGTCGGCGAATGTAATAAACACTGTCCCAGCAACCCGAATCCAATCGTCTTCTTCGTAGAAAGGTACGCGATATTCTTTGCCTGACATCGTTACTTGTAATTCTTCTTTTTCTAGTAAGCACAGGAATTTTGTGGGAAGTGTGATGGTCACTACCGAACTGCGGACATATGCTGTAACTTCGAAAGATCGACGGTGGCATAGAGGCAATGACTAAGGAGATTGCAGCCTTGAAAGCAAACCGGACCTGGGAAATTGTTAACTTACCAAAAGATAAGAAGGCCATTGGGTGCAAATGGGTATATAAGGTGAAATTTAATGCAGACGGGAGTATTGAACGTTAAAAAGCACGGTTGGTAGCGCAAGGATACACGCAAGTAGAAGGCATTGATTTTCATGAAACCTTTGCACCGGTTGCGAAAATGGTAAGTGTTCGTTGTTTGCTTCACATAGCTGTCAATAAAGGATGGATAATGTATCAGTTGGATGTGAATAATGCTTTTTTACATGGAGATTTGAATGAAGAGGTTTATATGCGAATGCCACCTGGCGTGGAGATGACACATCGTGGCAAGGTATGTCGACTTTTAAAATCATTGTATGGGTTGCGACAAGCTTCGAGAATGTGGTTCACTAAGTTAGCAAAATCATTGAAAAGTTATGGTTTTGTTCAGTCTTTGGCGGATTATTCTTTATTCACATTCAATAAAGGTGGAGTTTTTCTTGCGGTATTGGTTTATGTGGACGATATGATTTTAGTCGGAAATAAGGAAGCCGAGTGTGTGAAATTTAAGGGTTTTCTTGATCGGAAGTTTGGTATAAAAGACCTGCGGAAGCTGAAGTATTTCCTAGGAATAGAGGTGGCTCATGGGAATGAAGGCTTATTTCTCAATCAGCGGAAATATGCGTCCGATATAGTTACCGAGGTAGGCATGGCCGGGGCAAGACCTGCGGCCTCCCCAATGGATCAGCACCATCGTTTGGCCGAGGCAGGGGGAGATAGTTTGCATGATGCGGCCAAGTACAGGAGGTTAGTGGGTCGGTTAGTATACTTGACAATTACGCGACCCGAGTTGGCATATTCGGTACATGTTTTGTCACAATTTATGCATGATCCGAAAAAAGATCATTAGGATGCGGCTTTGCGTGTAGTGCGATATGTTAAGGGGACCCTGACGAGGGGGCTAGTAATAGCACAGCGTGGAAATTTGAGTTACAGGGATATACAGATTCGGATTGGGGACGATGTCCTTTGACGCGACGATCAGTGACTGGGTATTTTGTTACTTTTGGAGGTACACCGGTCTCATGGAAGACTAAGAAGCAGGCGACGGTGTCCAAGTCTTCAGCAGAAGCAGAATATAGAGCGATGGCAATGTTGACAAGTGAGTTGGTATGGTTGAAGTCGTTGTTAGACTCGTTAGGAGTAGCTCATGTCCGGCCAATTCGAGTTCATTGCGATAGTCAGGCGGCTATGCATATTGCAAAAAATCCTGTTTTTCATGAACGGACGAAGCATATTGAGATTGATTGTCATTTTGTCCGTCAATATTTGATGAATGGAACAATAGCTACATCTTATTTGCGCACTCAAGATCAAGTAACGGATATTTTTACGAAAGCACTTGGACGTGATCATTTCCAACGGTTGTTAGTCAAGTTAGGAAGTTACGATCCTACACTTCCAACTTGAGGGGGAGTATGGAGATATTAGGCAGTTTAGCCTTATAGTAAATATTGATATTAGGCAATTTAGTCTTATGGTAAATATTGATATTAGGCTATTTAGTCTTATGGTAAGTATTGTTATTAGGTAATATTGTATATTCCTAAAGTTAGAGTTACCTTATTATTAGGAAATAGCTTAGCTATATATATTCGTGTAATATGTATTTAATTGATCAGAAGCAATAAGAATTTACATTCAACCAAATCTTTCAACCTTTGATTACCCTTTTCTCGTCCTACAAATCTTGTAGATTGGAGTGCAAAAAAATAACATTGACGGGTTATGTTAGGAACATATTTGATATTGATGATGTCTAAGGCAAATTATTCTCATTGTTTGTTTAATAATGTGCCTCTTAAATTTTAATCATGTAGCTTAGAAGCTTTAATCATCAATCAAGGTTGCCCAAGAATGATCAAAGATGAAGACAGTTGTTGTTAGAGTCATGATGATCAACTGTGTTAAGTGCTTCAAAACAACAGTTTTTGACTTGTCTTTGAAAGAAACATTTCAAAAATATCAAAACTGACGAAAATCACTTTTAAAACTTGATCAACTTTTGTGTTTCAAGAATACTGTTTTAATCATCTTTACGTAAAGAGAATTGTGTCAATAAGTCTAGGTGCACAATAAATCATCTTCTAAAAAAGGGTTGTTGGATTTTACATATTTGACAATGTTTATGATTTTGCACCAAAGAAACAAAACATTGTTTATAACACCGCCATTTATACTCATTTTTTGTTGAAAAATTGAACTCAATTTTGTGAGTGTGAAAAAACTAGAATACTTGTATAAGTAAACCAATTAATTGTAATAGGATCTCATTTTTACCTAGACAAAAAACCATAGTTTGTCTGGCTAAAGTCTATTACAACTTGCACTATTGTCGTAGACGAGGTAGGTTTCGCCGCTGATGTCTGGCTAGCCCCTCGAAAGGTCTCTGATAGCTTCCCGGACGTTTATATCCACCATAGTTTGGCTTGCCCTGATTACCCCACGAACTCGCATAACGATTGTTCCCATAGCTCTGAGAAGTCTGAAAAGGTCCCTAGTAGCTGTCTCCCCCGAACTTCTTGCACTCAAACCTGTTATGTCCTGAACCACCACAGTTGAAGTATTTGGTCACAAGGGTGTCACTGAAATTGCAACCCCCTTGTCCATCCCCCAACACCAGCACCTGCCCCAGTTGAGTAAGAACGACTCTGACTGAAGTTCCCCTTCTTCTGCCCAACCCTAGCACTCTTGCTTTCTGATTTCCTCTTCTCTCTGCTCCTCTCGTCCAACCTCTCATCATGACCTGCCCTCTCATAGACCTCCTTGAGGTTAGACGCCGTGTCAGCAGGTAGTCTCTCCATGATCCGGAGAGTCATCCCTTTCTCGAACCGAAGCGCAAGGGCCCGAGGAGTCATTCTCATCTCTTTTACCTGCTGAGCCAAGTCATTGTATTTGATGTAGTATTCGGAGACGGTCATCTCCTCATACATGCGGAAACTGTCGAACCCAGCCCTCAACCTACTACGGACGTGCTCTTGAACAAACTCATGCCACATAGCACCCTTGAAGGCTTCCTACGGTACATAGCCCTGCTCTATCTCTTCAAAGTAGTCATGAGCTTTCCCCTTTTCGCGACCCAACCAACCCCCTACCAGACTGCGCAGATAGAATGCAAGCCTGGTACACCTTGAGGTTGTTAGGACAATTGACAATCTCAAACACGCTCTCCATCTCTCGCAGCCAATCCTCTAGCAAACCCGGTGTTCCTGCACCGTCAAACATGGTAGGGCGATGACGCGCCATGACATTGCAGATGTCATGGGCATTCACTTGAGGTGCCCGAGCCCTCTCTAAATTCCTAATTGCAATATTCAGAGTCTCATTATTTTCGATTATTCGAGCCATTTCCTCGATTGACATGGAAGCGGCCTGAATCATGGCCGGAGTTGGATTGGGTGGTAGGTTCGGAGTATTAGCTCTTTTGGGGGCCATCGCAACTATTAAGAAGGAAGAAGGTAAACGTAAGCACACAGCCTACGGCTCATGAAGCAGAAAATCGAAAAGAAGAGAAAACAGTTTTTGACGTCAACCACTCGGTCAAGTAAATAACACTCGGCCGAGTCCCAGCTACTCGGTCGAGTACCATCCACTTGGCCGAGTGAACCCCACTCGATCGAGTATCTCTTACGCAACCGAATCACGAAAGCTTAGTCGAGTATCTCGCGCTCGGCCGAGTATCTCATATGCGGTCAAGTATTAAACGCTCGGTCGATTACCCTCCACTCGACCGAGTTACACATCACAGTAAGGTTTCCAGAAAGGAATTTCGCCTTCTCCGATTCTACACATCACATAGCCCTATATACCACTAGCCATACAACCACACATATATAAATCCTATCCTACTCTTATTGGCCAAGTACTAGGGTGTAAGCAATTTCACGGTTTCGGGACGTCTCCCAAACCTTTACGGTAGCCTTACAACCCAATACCTGGTTTTCATTTTATTTAAGACACATCCTAGGTTCATTTTATTCATTGGTTTTAGGTGCCAAGATCGTCACTCTGATACCATTTGTAACACCCTCATAACCTAAGGCATTTAAAACATGACCATCAGACTATGAGGACATTACCATCTCAGTTACCTGAGGTATAGTATAAGATAAACAACCATAACCACTTTATTATAAGTAAACTATAACTATGTAAAAGTGAAAGTACAACCGTCTGCCAAAACCAACTATAAACCAAAAGTACAAGCGAAAACTAAAACTCATGGATTCTACAAAACTGTGGTGATCCCTCCTCCCAAGCCAGCAAGCAAAACTCATTTGCAAACCTAAGACTCTGCTCACCATTACATGGATCATCACAGTAAAACAACAACAAGCGTCAACAACTGCATAATAAGACGGATACGATGCTACAGTACAACACACACTATTCTCATTATCACTACTGTCACAACATCCATGATGGCTTTAGCCCCATGCCAATTCCCCCACTTACCGCAACAAGAGGTACCTAGACCATTAATGTGCACATCCTCTCCGTGGCGGGTCCCACGAAGAGCGATCGTAGGAGTGAGATCCGTTTCCCGCAACGGTCCCACACATTACTTTTTTAATCTAAATAATCATACATAATACAGTGATAACAACAATAAGACGGTATCGTCACAATCATCATCATACATAAAATGAGTAGGGAAACCCTACCTCAATAGCAATACAGCAGAAGAAAGCACAATCCTCCTACCAACGCTCCTCTACGTATAATTCTCCTAAGGATTACGCAAATATGGGTTACTTACTAAACAACCACAACTACGATATAAGTACGATAGGGTAACACTTGCTTGGTATAACGGATTAGGTAGATGATCGGCGCAACTAGACCTTGCTAAACAACCTTGAAGGACTTGAAATGGAGAAAGGGGAGAGGATTAGGTTTTTTCTTCTTTTCTGATTTGGGTAAAATGAGGTTTTTAACCTTGGTTTACTTTATATAATAACAGACCCGGCTGTCACGACCCTATCAAAAATAAAACCTAACCGGTCTCAACTAAATGTAGCAGAGGTAGTCGGGTATCGTATCCACAAAGAGCTGGGAATCCTATCGTTTAAACAAGTCCGTCTGAAGTAACCAATTTTGGGGGTTTAGTTTAATTTGTCACTAAAGCTATGAGAAAAAGGTAGAAGGGAAAATTAAGAAGGTCTGAACCCTAGGATCTTCGGTTCACCATGGCAACTAGGTCTGAACTACAAACTTAGAACACCCTAATTGTGGTTTGTGGGTAATGAATAGGTCCTTCTGGTCCACTATTCACCCTAAGACTGAACTAACTTAGCTTCTGCCCTAATTAGCATAGTCCTAATAATCGTCGCAGAACTACCCCTAAACCAATCTTCTGATCTAGGCCAAGAGGGTTTCTAAACAGCCAATTGAGTGCGTCGACTCAAACAATTAACATATATAAAAATGCGACGGATACATACAACCCGAATTACGGGTATTATAAACTAGTAAAACAACCTATGCCATGGCTACCCTAAATCCTAGTGTGATAATTAGCTACACATGACTAAAAGGGGAACAACTACAATAACAATTCGCATATACAGAAACATGGCAGAAACTTTGATAAGAATTGAAATAAGATTGAAAAGACAAAATACCGAAGTTATATAGCATAAGATGAATGGAAGAAGAGAATTCGTTCCGAATACAAGAGAATAACGCCAAACTAAAGACTAAAGAAAATAAAATATGAAGTAACAAGGTATCAGGGTTTTGTTTCTGGAAAAGAGATGTCGTCCTCCTGTTCACGATTGCTTTGTTTTTATAACAAAAATTCTAAACTGAAGATGACCTGAACAGGGAAGCTTAACAGACAGCGAGTTCCTCAATCGAGAATAAAATGTCCTCGATCGACAATAATCCTTAAGCAACTGCTCGATCGAGAGCATAATATACTCGATCGAGATCTTCAACTTGGCAACCAATTCGACCGAGAATGCAAGTCCCTCGATCGAGAGGTATCAACTCAGCGTATACTCGACCGAGCATAAATGAACTCGATCGAGCATTCCTTCATGCAAGAACAAGTCGATCGAGCCATAAAGCTCTCGATCGACGGGCTTCGATCACCTCGAACACTCCTCCGACCTTGGAGATTCATTCCACGCGTCTCGGGGCAGTAAGTTTCCATTCCGACTTCCCTATGCAAGCTTGAAAGACCATAAAAAGGCTAATTTGACTCCACTTCAGCACATTCCTGCAAATAATGCGAAACGGACCAAAGTAGACTATTCGGGAGAAAAAGGTCTATATGAAATGCACACATCAAACTTACCCAAACGAACCCTTTGCTTGTCCTCAAGCAAACTAAAATGCAATCTAATGCAAACTAAATGCAAACCAAAGGACCTAAAAGACGGAGTAAAACTCAAAGCTACTTACTGTCAATGCCAAACGCTTTTGTGCACACAATCAACCAATGCCAAGCTCAGAAAGGAGCGCACGAATTTATACACATCGTGGTAAACATGTTAAACCTCTGACCTTGCAAGACTCGTATAATTTCGGACTCTCCCGGAATCTCTCTTCTCTCAGCAAGCAAATGGTAAATTATATGTGTAGAAGAGAGGAATAAAGTAAAGACTCTCGCCTAAACTACGACCAACAAATCATGCACGCCGGACTAGTATGAATAAAGATTTCAAGCACCGTACACACGCACAACCACCGCCGATGTCCATCACATGCGAAACTATTGCAAATTTTTGGGAATGTGAGGCTAGGTGGGATAGAAGGGGCAAGACAAGTATGGATATGTGAGGGTTAAAGCCAAGCCAGAACCTCCAAACCAAATTAACAAGCATCCTAATCCTCCGTCTACAATAAACACATTGCCTCTTTGATTAGGCAAACATATCACACCACCCAAATTATTTTTTCAACTGGCAACTGAATTATTATTGCAATTTTTTCATCAACTTTTTTTTCAATTCAATCTTTTTTTTTTTTTTTCGATTTTCTTTCTTTTGATCGATTTTTCCTCGGTTGGTTCCAGTGGTTGCTCAAACCGCTCGATCGACCAAAACAGTAGTTGATCGAGAACTTTCCATACCCCAGAATACTCGATCGAGCACTTAATTTCTCAGAAACTCTCGATCGAGCATGAAATGCTCTCGATCGAGGGAAACTCAGTAAAAATCTTGCAACTTCCTTTTGCACGTACTCCAATAACATTAGAAACAGGCCAAACTGATACAAAATGACAGATTCCCTGACCACGTCCTAGCTCAACATAAGGTAGGGAAAATATAGGATGTAGTTTATAGGACAAAAGGCAGTTATGGCTTAGAATTGTAGTTAAATGGGCAGACGAGGAAGGGGGTGATGCAATTGTTCTTCGAACGTGTAATTCCATCCTCTAACCGGTACGTGCAGGCAATAAGAAATCAGAACTCATACACACGCAATACATGAAATGCAAGGAGTACTACTCACAAACCTAAAAAAACTGGTCGTGGATGTCACCAGTTTAAGGCTCTAAAGCTCAGAAAGTGTAGTAGTTTGCCAAACCTACGAGTTAAGTCTATTGGTCTTGTGGGGAATATACATGTATTCACCCTTAATTTTGCAGGATTATAACGAAAATTACATATGTGAATAAATGTCATAAGATGAAGAAAAACATGAATAAGAGTACAACCTTGATCCTTTGCGCGAATGGCCTAAGAACAGGAATTAAAGGAAATTCCCTCCTATAATAACTTGCACCCAAGACTTGTCTGAGACGATGCCGCGTGTGCTAGAAATGCTCTCCAATTGCCTTGCAATATGGGGAGAGTTTTGTGAGGTTTTTCAGATGTGAGATCTAGGTTTTGGGAAAACAGTTCTCAAAAACCTAATTTTCCTTGAGATCAGTAAAAACGGTCAGTGGAATGAGTCGTCTGACAAAAGGAGAATTCTTCTCCTTTTGTAACTCTCTCGGCCGAATTAGGGTTAGGTGAGAGTGGGCTTTCCACTCTTACCTTATGCTCTTGCGTGATTCGACCCTAAAGCTAAAATATAATCCGCGGGTTTTAATTATAAATCGTATACATGTTATCAGATATTAATGCAGTCGATACATTAATAATGGTCTGATATAAATTACGATATTGTATAATTAGCTTAATTAATATAACTGCTTATATTAATACACGAATTCAATATTTAATTAAATATAACCGTTTATATTTAATTTACGAATTAATCATGTAATCCGTATTAGCTAACATTATTTAATCCGTATTAATAATTATCTCAACATCTCATTGACTAATTTAATAGTCAATAACTCTGACTAACTGTTTAGTCGTATTTAGCATAAATGTGACTGTATTTTCATACCTTCACATCTCTCAAACGTGTCCTATAGGTGTGACGCATAGGGACCAGTTGATCACCGCCATCCGTATGACAATAACGTCAAACTTATCTAGCAAGCCAACCGTTATTGATAAACGTGGATCAACTGATAATAATACCAAAGTATGCCCTTGTGATCCTTTAAGAGATTTAATAAGTCATTGTACTAACTGTCAGGGACACCAGCCCCAACAATCTCCCACTTGTCCGTACAGGTGTATGTGCAATGACGTTATCACACTACATGTGGAGGACACCAACTCCAACAAACTCCCACTTGTCCGTACAAGTGTAGGTGCAATAACCGATTCTCATATTCTTCTAAAATTTCTCCCACTCAATGTAAAACAATTTGCAAATTCGTATTCGCAAAGGTCGTATTCTACAATCGATCTGTATCAAGAGTGGTTTCCCTGACTAGAGAGTACCTTAACTGATAAAACGAATCTGTATTCGAGCATGGCCATGCATTTCGGTTACTACTCCTCGAGTGACTCTGAGAAATGATAAATTCCTGATAAGGGTTTGGATATTTCCCTCAACTCGAATCCTGCAGATGTAAGCGCTGTAACATCCCGTATTTTCGTAAACTATATTTTAAAGGTTTAAATTATTTTATGGAATAAAATAATACTTTAATATTTATCGATAAGTTAATTTTAAAATATTCCGTTAAGATCCGTCTTAAGAACCTTAAGTCCTTAAGACCAAAATAACTTGGCAAGTTAAATCCGTCTCATTAAAGACCCGTTCACTTCAAAGCCCGTTTTCATTTAAACGGAAAAGGACAATTAAAACCCTAAACCCCATTTGATATGTCGACATATTCTCATTTCACAAAAATAAGAACACTGCTTCTCCATTTTCTCATTTCTCCTTAAAACCTCCAAGCTTCAAATCGATTTTCAGTCATCATCCGATTTCCAAACCAAGGCAAGTTATACATTTCTGAAATCCTCTTGAATTTTGCAAGACACCTATCACTTTCAATTTCCATTTCGTCCAACTTGAAAAATGGACTGTTTTTGGTAGAATCCGATCTTAGCTTCTCATAGTCGTTTTTCATGTTGTAGGAGAAGGTTTAGAGGATCCGGACGTGGATAGCTACATCATTGAAGAGGAGCTTGGAGCAAAAACGCTTTAGAGGTGACGATAATGAGAAACTCGGCCTTTATTGTGATATTAGCATGTTTCTTGAGTTTGATGATGTTAGTTTCTGATTTTGTACATAGGGATTGTTGTTAAGACTTAGAATCATGCTAGGAATACATGAGAATGACTTTCACATGCTTTGATTGTGTTTCATATGCTTAGATGTTGAAATTTCAGAAATCTTATGCTTAAGACGAATACAAAGTATGAACTTGTTGTGGTGTTAATGTGGAAATTGATACTTGCTTTTGATGTAAATAAGTCTTATAGATGCTGGGTAATATGTGTTGGTTGCAATTTTGGAAGTTTGGATTCGATTTATGAAGGTTAGAATCATATAGAGAAAACGCGATTTTTGTGCAGGGACTCTGAGCCGGTAGGTTGACCGGCAGCCGGTCGGCCGGCTAAGAGTCAGAGTTGAGTTTTTGAAATGCTGAGTTTGGGGAAGGAATTCTGAGCCGGCAGGTCGGCCGCCGGTCGACCGGCTCAGAATCCCTCCTTGGATTTGGGAAATTTGTAAAGAAGGCTATGGGAGGGACTCCCAGCCGGCAGGCCGGCAGACGGTCCACCGGCTGAGAGCCTCTTCCCTTTGTTTGGTTGATTTCAAGTAGGCTTATGGGAAGGGACTCCCAGCCGGCAGACCGGCAAACGGTCCACCGGCTGAGAGCCTCTTCTCCTTGGTTTTCAAATTTTAAAGATGGCATGGGAAGGTATTCCCAGCCGGCTGACAGGCAGACGGTCCCAGACCGGCTGAGATCCCCTATTCTCATTAAAACAGTTTTAACTTTTAAACGGTTAATCGGTTTGGTTTGAGATTTGTTCCGTGTACCTTATATGTGTGTTTGAGGTCCCCGGAGGATGGGCGACACTATATTGGGTTCGGGAATGGAGAGAGGATAGAGACCCCTGGTCGGGTAACCGAAAGGGAAACCGGCTCTCCCTCAACTTAGTTCCCGGGATCAATTAAGTGTTGTTTAGAGATATAAAAGATTAGAACTATAGATTAGTGTCTATCTTTGGATGATATTGTTTTGATGCGTATTAAGGTATGCCTTAAGTTGGCCTCTGAGCTTAATACGTGAGCTTTTTGTCATATATAGGGGTATGCGTTGAGTTGTCGCCTCTGAGCCCTATATGTGTTTGCTTGTCGTGTCTGGGGTATGCGTTGAGTTGTCGCCTCTAAGCCCAGACATGTTTTTATGTGATCGCGTCAGTCCATGCGTTAAGTTATCGCCTCTGAGTCCGACATGTAGAGCAGCTGCACCACGGGGCAGTCAGGTTGTAATACCTTACCCGGGGTGTAGATGTTGATGCTAGGCCATGCGTTGAGTTGTCGCCTCTAAGTCTAGTGTCATGTGTGTAGCAGGGAAACATGCGTTGAGTTGTCGCCTCTGAGTTCCTTACTTGTGATTGTGAATTTGGATGTTAGACCATGCGTTTAGTTGTCGCCTCTGAGTCTAGTGTTGTAATACCCCGCATTTTATCTGGTGTCACGTTCTGTGTTCGCTACATGTTGTATGATCAGTTCTGTTAATCATGGGACGGTGAACTTCGGGACGAAGTTCATTGTAAGGAGGGAAGACTGTAATACTCCGTGTTTTATTACGGTTTATTTTATTTATTTATTTGTTACCTTGACGTTTTGTTAGTAATCGATCGTTTATTTGAGTATTTTTATATGTTCTAAGTAAGTGTCGGGAGCGGGTAATTATTTATCGATGTTTGTTAATGCCTCGTGGGCTTCGGGATGCGTGCTCAAGGCTGATTAAGTCCAATTCGTTATCAACACTTAGACAATCAAACACCCTAAACTCAACAAATTCTATCTCAGCAGCATATATAAACCTACCTCAAAACCCTAACCCTAAACTCATACTGCCTATCACTTTCACGTAATATCTTTGCCGTCATATCATAGTTCAAGGAGGAGGTTACACACGGTGGTTTGGGGTGGTCGTTGGTGGCTCTTTTGGTGTCTGAAATAGGGTACACGCGTCTTTCCTCTGCTTTCTTTCAGTTTCTGGTCTACTTTAAGTCGTAATTTCATATGTATAATCATGCTTACATGAACTGATCTTTGTTTAGTGTTAATCTATGATGATCAATAGTCGCTTTTGGGTCATAGTTGAGTCACCGTTGGTCTCTATGACCGCCGTGCGTGGTGGTTAAAACACCCTGTCAGAGTCAGGGTACACGTTAGTTCCAGATTTGGTTGTTGGAACCAGGTTGTTGCATTTAATTTCGAATGAACTATAGAACATGTCGGTTATGGGTTTTTGGTCTATTTGTTTGGTTGCAGTCAAGGGAGTCGTTTGGTGGTGCTTGTCGCGGTTATGGGTGTGTCGTGAGGGTGTTAGAACGAGATTCGTTGGGGTACAAAAGTTGTTAGGGTATCGTTTTCAGAAGAGTGGTTCTAGGCAGGGATTATGTATGGGTTTTCATTTACAGTGGATTTTGTTTTTGAGATAAGTTTTTGGGTAGATTGTTAGGGGGTAGCATGGAGTTCGTAGTGGTGGCTGTCGCGGTGCTTCGTGGTGGCTGAGGGCGTTTGTACAACGGGTTTAGTTTTGTCCCAGAGAACGTGAAAACTGGTATTGTGGTGGTGTTGCTGGGTTCGTCCGTCGATTTGTGTGTCGTGGGTGGCTGACGGTGGCCACTGACCTCCTCCCTAGGATCACCACCGCTCAGGGCGAGCCTGGTGGTGCCAGTGGGGAGGCCAGGGGCTTCGTTGGGTGTTGGTAGCGGTGTTTGTCAAGGCTGTCGGCAGGCTGTTTGGTTCGGGTCTGATGCGTGTTTAACGAATTGTGCGTGTTTCTGTTTCTAGGTTAGTTGTCGTATTCATGTTTGCTAATCATAATCATGATGATCATTGTTATTAATCATGGTAAATATCATTATTATTATTATTATTATTATTATTATTATTATTATTATTATTATTGTTGTTGTTTTATTATTATTATTATTATTATTATTATTATTATTATTATTATTATTATTAATGTTAGTATAAGGCATGAATTTTATAAGTGTTATGAAGTATGAGATATGGTAATAATGTCATGTTTGTGAATATTGTTAGTAAACACGTTTTTTTACAATTCTTGTTACTAACACTTATGTTAATATTATAGTCATGATCTATTAATTTTGATAATTGTCTTGGGGTTGTTAACAAGTAAATTGGTTATCAGTATCGTATGCTATATTGGGTAAATCTATTTTTTTGACAAGTCCATAGTTAGTAATGCTCTAATAAATTGTAATACTTGTTAATGTGGAATGCTACTTTTAGTAAGCGTTATTTTTAGTAGTTACTACTTTTAGTAAGTTTATTATTGGCGTGAATTGGGTATGGTCAAGTAATCGAGTTAGTGATGTTAATTGTACGAATAACTTTTAATTTAAATATTATTTATAGGAACGGATTTCGAGGAAGAACGTTACTAGACGGTGTTTGCTTGCTACAAATTTGTTATCTCAGGTAGGGGAATTACTGCGCATATAATGGTGATTACTTGGTTGTTTGTTGTTAAGCGTGATTATTTTACATTATCATATGATTTGGAATATTGTGTTATTTGATTATATATTTCTGTGATACGATATGAGGTGGGGAGAAATGGGAGTTGTGATCGGTGCGGAGTTAATGGGCGTTGTGATCGGTGCGGAGTTAATGGGCCTTGTGATCGGTGCGGAGTTAATGGGCCTTGTGATTGGTGCGGAGTTAATGGGCCTTGTGATCGGTGCGGAGTTAATTGGCCTTGTGATGGTGCGGAGTTAATGGGGACGAATGAATTACTATTTATAATAATGTTTGGTTGTTTACTTTTCCTCTACTCAACCTCATGGTTGACCTTGTGTATTCGTGATCACCTGTGATGAACCAATTTATTGGGGAGCAGATTGATAGGTGGCTGAGACTATGGGAAACTACGGGAAGGGAGAGCTTGGATTTGGACCAGACTAGGCTAGATCACTATAGTCGCTGGTCATGAGTTGTATCTTTATTTCACAAGACAGTTTTGAAGTTGGTTGTATAAACTTGCTTTTGAGTTAACATTAATAATAAAGTACTGTATTTCCTTCCTTTGTATCTACTTCCTCGGGAAACCGAGATGGTAACACCCTGATTTATCTGAGGAGTCCTAGTTCAGGCCCTTAAATAAATGGGGGTGTTACAAGTGTCTTGTTGAATAGCAGGTCCATGCGTTGAGTTGTCGCCTCTGAGTCCTTGCCTGAGATTGTGAATTTAGTATCTAGGTTATGCGTTAAGATGTCACCTCTGAACCTTTATACTTGCTGATTGTGTAGTATTTAGGTTATGTCTTAAGTTGACCGCTGAACCTTATACTTGTTGAACTTCATCTGCTTGCCTAGTTTTGGTACAGTGTCTGATGTAGTTGTTGATATTGATGAGTATAGAGTATTGACCATAGTATTGTTCATCCAAGGCATTGGATGACTCTTCAATTGGTTTCGTAAATGGTTTGGACTGAAAGACCCCCCGGCCGGGCAACTGGAAGGGAAACCGACTCTCCTTCCAAGTAGTTTCCGAAGTTGGTTGAGAGCCTTGTAAAGTAATTGCATGATGATATGAGATTTAGTTATGAGATTTATATGCTTCACATGTTTATATATGTTGGAGTATTCTGTTTGTATTTCTGTGTTACGTGTCGTTACAAAAGGTGGCTAGGAGAACTCTAGTTACTCCCCCACTGATTGTGGCGTACATGTTTACATGTATGTAGGTACATGCAGGAGATTGGCAGGGGTTGCTGAGAGCTAGCGAGCGATGATCCGTTTATCATCGATTTGACTTACACACTTCGTTAGCTAGACTCTAGACTTTTGATAAAGTTGTTGCTTTTGAGTGCCTGTAGGGATGTATCATCCCAGGCTGTTGTATATATTTACTTTCCGTACTTAGACAGTTATACTTATCTATTTCTGTTTATATTAGTTTTAGTTTTCAGTTTTTAATACACCTCGCATGTTAGTTGTTAAAAAGTTTTAAATTCCGCTGCATTTTTAGTACTTTGTATGATTTTATTTTCCGCTTTCGGGAGGGGTTTTACAGTTGGTATCAGAGCATTATTTCTCCCGACGCACTCATGTGACCCCCAACCTTAACTTGACCACATAAATAAATAATGAATGAGAGATGGGGTAGATCTATGGATTTATATTGTAGTCTATTTGTGATTGCTAATTGTTAAGTTAACACTTGCTTTTCTTTTGAAGGATGGTGAGGACCACGGTTGCTGAGAATACTATAATGCAAGCACTTCATCAGTTGCTTGAGAACCAGAGACAGCAGGCAGAGACTGTTCCACCTCCTCCACCGCCGGGCAATGATGCCAACCGGCTTGGTAGCTTCTCTTGGATAGCATCACAGATGTTTAGGAGCCACGTGAAGACTTATGGAGGCGAGGTTGATCCGGTAGCTCTTACTGAGTGGTTCCGTGAGATGGAGAAGAGCTTCACCATGTACTCGGTTGTCAGAGAGGATATAGTGCGGCTAGCCACTCACTTTTTGACCTTGGAGGCCGAAAGATGGTGGGCATTGACTAGACCGACTTTTGTTCTTGATCCGTTGTTTGACTGGGAGCCTTTTAAGGATAAGCTCGAGACGAGATTTTATCCTAAGGAGCTTAGATCACAGAGGCTTAAGGAGTTCATGGACTTGAAGCAGGGTAAGATGTCCGTTCAGGAGTACACCGACAAATTTAACCAGCTTGCACATTTCGCTTCGAAGTTTGTGAGGGATGAGGCTGAGAGAGTTTACTTCTATCGAGGGAAGTTGGGGCCACGCATCGAGAGTATGGGTCGCCGTGACTCGACTTTTTTTGTTGAGGTTTATGATGATGCTATTTGGACCGAGAGTTCCATTCGAGCTATAGATGCTGAGACCCGAGCTGTCACTTCCAGTGTTTCTTCGCACCAGAGATCTATTTACCAGGGGAAGAGACCGTTTGTCCCATCTGCTTCTACGCCTTCTTCTCCGAAGAAGCGATTTGAGAGGTTTTCTGCTCCGGTCGCTAAGACCACAATTCACACTAATACTGATTCTAGTGTTTGCCGCCGTTGTGGTAAACCACCTCATCCGGGTTTTGACTGTTTCAAAAATGCCTATAAGTGTTATACCTGCAATGGATTTGGGCATAGGGCGTATGAGTGTCCCGAGAAGAACACCGCACTTGGCAAGGCTGCCACTGCTGCTGCAGCGACTAGAGGGGGAAAGGCGATGATCTTCGTGATGACTAGAGCAGAGGCTGAGGCTCATCCCAACATTGTGGCTGGTATCTTTTCTGTCCTTGGCGCTGGGTGCCTTATTCTATTTGATACTGGTGCTTCTCTATCATTTATATCGACTCAGTTCGCCGACCGTTTAGCTCTGGAGTCTCCATGGTTGAGGAGACTTCTATTTCTTTGCCTTCGGGAGACGTGTTCTCCTGCTCTTCTTCCCATAGGGATGTTCCAATTATTATTGGTCAAGCCACATTTCCAGCGGACTTACTGAGATTTCCTCTCGAGGAATTTGACATTATCCTCGGTATGGATTGGTTATCGCGATACCATGTTCGCTTCGAGTGTCACGACCAGAAAATCTGCTTGAGGAGCTCTTCAGGAGTTCGTGTTTCCTATAGGGGAACTCGCCCTAAACAGGGTGTTCGTGTCATCTCATCGATGAAAGCTTCTCATCTTCTAAGGAAGGGTTGCCAAGCCTTCCTGTGTGTTGTTTCAGCTGCAAAGCCATCGCTACCGAAGCTTGAGGATGTAGCTATTGTTCGTGAATTTCCATATGTTTTCCCAGAAGAGTTGCCAGGGATACCGCCTGAGAGAGATGTGGAGTTTACTATTGAGCTTGTTCCAGGCATCGGGCCTATATCTAAGGCTCCATACCGTATGGCTCCACCTGAGTTGAAAGAGTTGAAGCAGCAATTAGAAGAGATGATCGAGAAGGGATTTATCAGACCGAGTGCTTCTCCTTGGGGTGCTCCAGTTCTTTTCGTGAAGAAGAAGGATGGTTCCATGAGAATTTGCATCGATTATCGGGAATTGAATAGAGTGACTCTGAAGAACCGATATCCTTTGCCTAGGATCGACGACTTGTTTGACCAGTTGAGGGGTGCTTCCAGATTTTCGAAGATTGATCTTCGTTCCGGTTATCATCAGATCCCAGCGAGAGAGGCTGACATTGCGAAGACTGCTTTCCGTACCAGATATGGGCACTTCGATTTCGTTGTCATGCCTTTTGGTTTGACGAATGCTCCTGCTATCTTCATGGATCAGATGAACAGGACGTTCAGTGAGTTCTTAGACACTTGTGTTGTGGTGTTTATTGATGATATCCTCATTTATTCGAAGACCGATGCTGAGCATGCCGAACATCTTCGATTGATACTTGGGATTTTACGTCGATAGAAGTGGTTTGCGAAGTTCTCTAAGTGTGAGTTTTGGCTATCTAAGGTTGTATTTCTTGGACATGTGATATCTAGTGAGGGAGTTATGGTTGATCCCGCAAATATTGAGGCCGTTGTTGATTGGGAGAGTCCCAAAGATGTGAGAGAGATTCGTAGTTTCCTCGGTTTGGCTGGTTACTATCGTAGGTTTGTTGAGGACTTTTCTAGATTGGCTCGTCCGATGACTCAGTTGTTGAAGAAAGAGGCTAAGTTTGTTTGGATAGATAAGTGTGAGAGCTCATTTCAGGAATTGAAGACTAGGTTGACTTCTGCTCCAGTACTTGCTTTGCCAGAGATTGGTGTTGACTTCGATGTTTACTGCGATGCTTCTATGTTTGGGCTTGGATGTGTGTTGATGTAGAGTGGTAAGTTGATAGCTTATTCTTCGAGACAGCTGCGAGTTCACGAGGTGAACTATCCGACGCATGATCTTGAGTTAGCTGCTGTTGTTCATGCCTTGAAGATGTGGCGTCATTACTTGATTGGATCTCATTGTCGCATTTTCACGGATCATAAGAGTTTGAAGTATATTTTCACACAGAATGACCTTAATATGCGACAGCGTCGATGGCTAGAGTTGGTTAAGGATTATGACATTGAGTTGTTATATCATGAGGGTAAGGCCAATGTTGTAGCTGATGCGCTTAGCCGCAAGACTTCTCATTCGATGAGTGTTATGCGTGTCTTGCCCGAGGAGCGGTGTTCCGAGTTCCGGAAGTTGAGATTAGAGATGGTTGGTAGTGGTTTTGATTGGTTATCTGCTATGACTGCCGAGCCGACATTGTATTGGGAGATTCGACAGGGTTTACCTACAGATGCTGATTTTAGGAAGTTCGAGGCCAAGATTGCTAGTAGTGAGGTTCATGATTTTGTGATTGGTTCTGATGGTTTTCTTCGGTTCCGAGGCCGGATGTATGTTCCAGATGTACCTGACTTGAGGAAGAGAGTGTTGGATGAGGCTCATTTGACGCCTTATTCCGTTCATCCGGGTAGTGAGAAGATGCACAAGGACCTGAGACTGATGTTTTGGTGGCCATGGATGAAAAAGAACATATTGGACTATGTGAGTAGATGCCTGACTTGTCAACAAGTCAAGATTGAGCACAGGAGGCCAGGTGGTTTGTTACAGCCGCTCCACGTTCCTCAGTGGAAGTGGGAGTGTATTTCGATGGATTTCGTGACTGCATTGCCTAAGACAGTTGGAGGCAAGGATGCTATTTGGGTTGTGGTTGATAGATCGACCAAGTGTGCCAGATTTGTGCCTATTCGTGAGACGTGGGATATGGACCGCTTAGCCAGGGCTTATATTGCAGAGATAGTTCGTTAACATGATGTCCCAAAAGAGATAGTTTCCGATCGTGATCCGCGATTCTGTTCCATATTTTGGAAGGCTCTATAAGAGGCTATGGGTAGCCGTTTACTGATGAGTACAACATTCCATGCTGCGACTGATGGACAGTCCGAGAGGACAATTCAGACTTTAGAGGACTTGCTCCGTGCTTGTGCACTTGATTTCCAGAGTTCTTGGGAACAGTGTCTTCCGTTAGTTGAGTTTTCCTACAACAACAACTTTCATTCATCTATTGGTATGGCTCCGTATGAGGCGCTCTATGGTAGGAAGTGCCGTAGCCCGATCTGTTGGGATCAGGCGAGCGACGTGCACGACCTAGGACCGGACCAGTTGGCTGCGACGATTGATCACGACCAGCTTATGAGAGGTAGGATGAAGGCCACACAGGATCGGCAGAAATCCTATGCAGATGTCCGTCGAAGACCTCTCGAGTTTGAGGTGGGTGACAGAGTTTTCCTCCGTGTTTCACCGATGAAGGGCGTCAAGAGGTTTGGCGTTAAGGGCAAATTGAGCCCTAAGTATATTAGGCCGTTCGAGATCGTGAGGAGGATTGGTGCTGTTGCTTATAGATTGGACTTGCCTCCTAGTTTGGGCAAGGTTCATTGTGTCTTTCATGTTTCTCAGCTCCGCAAGTACGTTAGGGACCCTAGTCACGTGCTTCCTAGAGAGATCGAGAATTTAGAGCCGAGTCTTGCTTTCGAGGAGCGTCCCGTGAAGATTCTAGAGCGTCAGGACATGAAGCTTAGGAGCAAGGTGGTGCCCTTAGTGAAGATCCTATGGCGTTGCGGTGATGTTGAGGAGCAGACGTGGGACCCCGAGGCTTCGATGCGTTCCGCGCATCCTTCTCTTTTCGATTGAGGTATAGTTTACTTAGAATTTATCTTCGTTCGAGTCTCGAGGACGAAACTTTTTGAAGTTGGGGTGATTGTAACATCCCGTATTTTCGTAAACTATATTTTAAAGGTTTAAATTATTTTACGGAATAAAATAATACTTTAATATTTATCGATAAGTTAATTTTAAAATATTCCGTTAAGATCCGTCTTAAGAACCTTAAGTCCTTAAGACGAAAATAACTTGGCAAGTTAAATCCGTCTCATTAAAGACCCGTTCACTTCAAAGCCCGTTTTCATTTAAACGGAAAAGGACAATTAAAACCCTAAACCCCATTTGATATGTCGACATATTCTCATTTCACAATAATAAGAACACTGCTTCTCCATTTTCTCATTACTCCTTAAAACCTACAAGCTTCAAATCGATTTTCAGTCATCATCCGATTTCCAAACCAAGGCAAGTTATACATTTCTGAAATCCACTTGAAATTTGCAAGACACCTATCACTTTCAATTTCCATTTCGTCCAACTTGAAAAATGGACTTTTTTGGTAGAATCTGATCTTAGCTTCTCATAGTCGTTTTTCATGTTGTAGGAGAAGGTTTAGAGGATGACGTGGATAGCTACATCATTGAAGAGGATCTTGGAGCAAAAACGCTTTAGAGGTGACGATAATGAGAAACTCGGCCTTGATTGTGATATTAGCATGTTTCTTGACTTTGATGATGTTAGTTTCTGATTTTGTACATATGGATTGTTGTTAAGACTTAGAATCATGCTAGGAATACATGAGAATGACTTTCACATGCTTTGATTGTGTTTCATATGCTTAGATGTTGAAATTTCAGAAATCTTATGCTTAAGACGAATATAAAGTATGAACTTGTTGTGGTGTTAATGTGGAAATTGATACTTGCTTTTGATGTAAATAAGTCTTATAGATGCTGGGTAATAAGTGTTGGTTGCAATTTTGGAAGTTTGGATTCGATTTATGAAGGTTAGAATCATATAGAGAAAACGCGATTTTCGTGCAGGGGCTCTGAGCCGGTAGGCTGACCGGCAGCCGGTCGGCCGACTCAGAGTCAGAGTTGAGTTTTTGAAATGCTGAGTTTGGGGAAGGAATTCTGAGCCGGCAGGTCGGCCGCCGGTCGACCGGCTCAGAATCCCTCCTTGGATTTGGGAAATTTGTAAAGAAGGCTATGGGAGGGACTCCCAGCCGGCAGGCCGGCAGACGGTCCACCGGCTGAGAGCCTCTTCCCTTTGTTTGGTTGATTTCAAGTAGGCTTATAGGAAGGGACTCCCAGCCGGCAGACCGGCAGAAGGTCCACCGGCTGAGAGCCTCTTCTCCTTGGTTTTCAAATTTTAAAGATGGCATGGGAAGGGACTCCCAGCCGGCTGACCGGCAGACGGTCCCAGACCGGCAGACGGTCCCAGACCGGCAGACGGTCCCAGACCGGCAGACGACCCCTGTTCTCATTAAAACAGTTTTAACTTTTAAACGGTTAATCGGTTTGGTTTGAGATTTGTTCCGTGTACCTTATATGTGTGTTTGAGGTCCCCGGAGGATGGGCGACACTATATTGGGTTCGGGAATGGAGAGAGGATAGAGACCCCCGGTCGGGTAACCGAAAGGGAAACCGGCTCTCCCTCAACTTAGTTTCCGGGATCAATTAAGTGTTGTTTAGAGATATAAAAGATTAGAACTATAGATTAGTGTCTATCTTTGGATGATATTGTTTTGATGCGTATTAAGGTATGCCTTAAGTTGGCCTCTGAGCTTAACACGTGAGCTTTTTGTCATATATAGGGGTGTGCGCTGAGTTGTCGCCTCTGAGCCCTATATGTGTTTGCTTGTCGTGTCTGGGGTATACGTTGAGTTGTCGCCTCTAAGCCCAGACATGTTTTTATGTGATCGCGTCAGTGCATGCGTTGAGTTATCGCCTCCGAGTCTGACGAGTAGAGCAGCTGCACCACGGGGCAGTCAGGTTGTAATACCTTACCTGGGGTGTAGATGTTGATGCCATGCCATGCATTGAGTTGTCGCCTCTGAGTCTAGTGTCATGTGTGTAGTAGGGAAACATGCGTTGAGTTGTCGCCTCTGAGTTCCTTACTTGTGATTGTGAATTTGGATGTTAGACCATGCGTTGAGTTGTCGCCTCTGAGTCTAGTGTCTTGTTGAATAGCAGGTCTATGCGTTGAGTTGTCGCCTCTGAGTCCTTGCCTGAGATTGTGAACTTGGTATCTAGGTTATGCGTTAAGATGTCGCCTCTGAACCTTTATACTTGCTGATTGTGTAGTATTTAGGTTATGTCTTAAGTTGACCGCTGAACCTTATACTTGTTGAATTTCATCTGCTTGCCTAGTTTTGGTACAGTGTCTGATGTAGTTGTTGATATTGATGAGTATAGAGTATTGACCAAAGTATTGTTCATCCAAGGCATTGGATGACTCTTCAATTGGTTTCGTAAATGGTTTGGACTGAAAGACACCCCATGCCGGGCAACTGGAAGGGAAACCGGCTCTCCTTCCAAATAGTTTCCGAAGGTGGTTGAGAACCTTGCAAAGTAATTGCATGATGATATGAGATTTAGTTATGAGATTTATATGCTTCACATGTTTATATATGTTGGAGTATTCTGTTTGTATTTATGTGTTACATGTCGTTACAAAAGGTGGCTAGGAGAACTCTAGTCACTCCCCACTGATTGTGGCGTACATGTTTACATGTATGTAGGTACATGCAGGAGATTGACAGGGGTTGCTGAGAGCTAGCGAGCGATGATCCGTTTATCATCGATTTGACTTACACACTTCGTTAGCTAGACTCTAGACTTTTGATAAAGTTGTTGCTTTTGAGTGCCTGTAGGGATGTACCATCCCAGGCTGTTGTATATATTTACTTTCAGTACTTAGACAGTTATACTTATCTATTTTTGTTTATATCAGTTTCACTTTTCAGTTTTTAATTCACCTCGCATGCTAGTTGTTAAAAAGTTTTAAATTCCGCTGCATTTTTAGTACTTTGTATGATTTTATTTTCCGCTTTCGCGAGGGGTTTTCCAAGCGCAGCATGAAATAACCCAGAAAAAATCCTCTTGGCCCCTGTTACGGAAGACCGTGGGAAAGAAACCAAAGTTACCCAAAATCTGCCTTAATCTCAAGAGACAGTTTAAAGTCAAAAGACTCGACTCTAAGGAACACTATGGAGGTCCTATCCACGACCTGACACCCAATGTTATAAAACATTTAGGAGTCCATTACGTTGTCACGGGGTGTCCTACGAGATATCCGTATAACTCGCCTTTGTGATTGGTCAGTCAACTGTTTGACTTATGGCTCGTTGAACCTACCATCAATCAACGTCACAAAATGATTACCTGAGTTATCAGCTCAAGTGGGTAATCAAGGACCAAAACGATGTAATGTTAATCAGTTCACTTTATGGTGTTCAAAATTGGCGTACAATTCTACATGAAAAACAAAACATAAAATATCATAACAATGAGGTTGTAATAGAGTACACAAGAAAATGAATTATAACATGAATTCATAAAAGAGTACTACAACTCAGGAACACGTTTGATTCCCATGGAATTCACGTGCCCTTCATGCTTATCACGTCGTAATGCTTTAGTGAGAGGATCGGCTATGTTGTCATCCGTAGCGATCTTGTCAATAAATATCCCCTTTTGCTCCACGTAATCTCTGATTAAATGAGCTTTCCGTTGTACATGTCTAGACTTGTTACTAGACTTAGGCTCCTTAGCTTGGAAGATGGCACCTTTATTATCACAATAAACGGTGATCGGGTCATTCGAACTAGGCACTACTGATAGTCCTTGTAAGAATTGACGCATCCATATTGCTTCCTTAGCTGCTTCCGAAGCGGCATAGTACTCGGACTCAGTTGTAGAATCTGCTGTAACACTTTGTTTAGAACTTTTCCAGCTGACAGCAGCGCCATTAAGAGTAAAAACGAATCCAGACTGAGATTTCGAGTCGTCTTGATCCGTTTGGAAGCTAGCATCTGCGTAACCAGTGGCGCAGAGCGTCGTGTCGCCTCCATAAGTCAATCCCCAATCTTTAGTCCTCCGAGGTACTTAAGAATGTTTTTCACGGCCATCCAGTGTTGTTCACCTGGATGTGCTTGGAATCGACTTGTCATACTCAATGCATATGCAACGTCTGGACGTGTGCATATCATGGCATACATGATCGATCTTATAACCGAAGCATAAGGAATCCGACTCATGCGCTCTTTCTCTTCCAATATCTTAGCTTCTTGAGACTTGCTCAAGTGAAGCCCAGTAGCCATAGGAAGAAACCCTTTCTTGGAGTTCGTCATGCTGAATCTCTCTAGAATCTTATCTATGTAAGACTCCTGACTGAGAGACAACAACCATCGTGATCTATCCCTGTAGATACGGATGCCCAAAATTCTTTGTGCCTCTCCTAGATCTTTCATCTGGAAATGGTTTTTCAACCATGCTTTAACCGAAGATAGGAGAGGTATGTCATTCCCAATCAGGAGTATGTCATCGACATACAATACTAGGAAGACAATCTTGCTCCCACTCGACTTGATATACAGACATGGTTCCTCGACTGATCGAATGAAACCATTCTCTTTTATCACTTGGTCGAAGCGATGATTCCAACTCCGTGATGCTTGCTTAAGTCCATAAATGGAACGCTTAAGCTTACAAACCTTCATAGGATTTTCAGGATCAATAAAACCCTCGGGTTGTACCATGTACAACTCTTCCTCCAAATAACCATTTAAGAAGGCGGTTTTAACGTCCATCTGCCAGATTTCATAGTCATGAAATGCGGCAATCGCTAAGATAATCCGAATGGAACGTAGCATGACTACGGGTGCAAATATCTCATCGTAGTGCAAGCCTGGCACTTGGGTGAAACCTTTAGCAACTAGTCGTGCCTTGTGAATATCTTGTTGTCCTTCCACATCATGCTTTATCTTGTAAAGCCATTTGCATTGAAGGGGGCGTACCTTTGCAGGTAGGTCCACAAGATCCCACACGTTGTTCTCATACATGGAGTCCATCTCGGATTGCACGGCTTCTAGCCATAGCTCTGAGTCGGAACTAGTCATGGCACCTTTATAGGTTGTGGGTTCATTACCCTATATGAGTAAGATGTCATCTATGTCATGTTCCTCGACCATACCAATGTATCTGTCCGGAGGAATATAGACTCTTCCAGACCTCCTAGGTTCCTCAGGAATATCTACCGCAACCGAGGTTGAAGGAACTGCTTCCTCCAATGGTTGCTCGGTAGTTGGTTCTTGAATCTGCGATAGATCGAAGGTTCTATTACTCGACTTGTTCTCGAGAAATTCTTTCTCTAAGAACGTCGCACTAGCCGCAACAAAAACACGTTGTTCGGTTGGCGAGTAGAAGTAATGACCAAAAGTTCCTTTTGGATAGCCTATAAAGTATGTCTTGACCGATCGCGGGCCGAGCTTGTCCTCGTGTCTCCACTTGACATAAGCTTCGCAGCCCCAAACCCGAATAAAGGACAAGTTAGGGACCGTTCCCTTCCATATCTCGTATGGAGTCTTGTCAACAGCTTTAGACGGACTTCGGTTAAGTATTAGAGCGGCTAACAAAAGAGCATAGCCCCACAATGAATCAGGCACGACAATGTGACTCATCATGGATCGAACCATATCAAGTAGAGTTCGATGTCTCCGTTCGGACACACCATTTAATTGTGGTGTTCCAGGTGGAGTCAACTGTAGGACGATGCCACAGTCTTTAAGGTGTTGATCAAACTCATGAGAAAGATACTCGCCACCACGATCAGATCGTAGTGCTTTAATCTTTCTACCCAGTTGGTTCTGTACCCGATTCTGGTATTCTTTGAACTTGTCAAAGGATTCACTTTTATGTTTCATTAAGTAGACATAGCCATATCTACTCAAATCATCCGTGAAAGTGATGAAATACCTATAGCCTTCTCGTGCGTTGATCGACATAGGGCCACATACATCCGTATGTATGAGTCTTAATAGGTCGGCATCGCGCATTCCAACACCTTTGAAGGAAATACGAGTCATCTTACCGATGAGACATGATTCACACGTGCCATATGATTCGAAATCAAAGGCCGAGATAACTCCATTCTGTATGAGCTGTTTTACGCGTTTCTCATTTATATGTCCCATACGGCAATGCCATAGGTAGGTTTGATCTTTGTCACCAACCTTTAACTTCTTGTTATTCACGTGTAATATTTCGGTGGTTTGATCTAAAACATAAATTTCATTCATGGAAACTGCCTTGCCATATATCATATCGTGTAATGAGAAAATACAGCTATTATTCTCTATTACAAATGAAAAACCGAGTTTGTCAAGCGCAGAAACAAAAATAATGTTTTTGGATAAACTAGGAACACAATAACAGTTATACAATGAAAACTCACATCCACTTGGAAGCTGGATCACGTATGTTCCCCTCGATACTGCAGCAACTCGTGCTCCATTCCCGACATGCAGGTCAACCTCACCCTTTATGAGGGGCTCTTGGTTTCGGAGGCCATGCACATGATTACACAGATGAGAACCACAACCAGTATCTAGTACCCAAGTTCCGTAACTTGCATGGTTAATATCAATAATGTGAATAAAAGAAGAAGACATACCAACAGGAGTAACGCGGCCCGCCTTAATGTCCTCACGATACACGGGGCACGTGCACCTCCAATGCCCAATCTTGTGGCAATGGTGGCATTACATGCTAGTATCCTTGCTCTTTATCATACCCTGTGAGTTGCTCGACTCACCGGGCCCACTCTTAGCAAATCCCGACTTCTTGAACTTAGGCTTGCCTACCGCTAGGTCGCCTTGAGCTTTAGCTTTCCCTTTACCCTTGCCCTTACTGGAGATCATGAGAACATCTTGCTTCACGCTCCCACTTAATTTCAGATCCTTCACGGTCTGTACGAGAAGGTAGTGGAGCTCATGAGGAGTCTCATGTCGTTCATGTAATAGTTGGCCCTAAAGAGGGCGAACCCATCATGAAGCGAATGAAGCATTCGATCAACGATTATGTTCTCACTGATCTTGCAGTTTAAGGCCTCCAGTTTCTCGATATTCTCAATCATGTTGAGAATATGTAGGCTAACAGCTTGGCCCTTCTGGAGTTTCGCTTCAAAGAAGCGACATGTATGCTCATAGGAAACGATTCTCGGAGCTTTCGAGAATTCGTTAGAGAGCGTGGTGAAAATCTTGTTTGCACCATGGGAGATGAAGCGTCTTTGCAAATTGGATTCCATTGCATAGATCAGTACGTTCTTTAACGCACCCGCTTCCATGACGAAGTCGCTATGAGCGCGAACTTCGTTAGCTCTAGCTCTAGTTCCTGGGTGTGCCGGAATAGGCTCAGTCAAGTACTTGAGCTTTCCGTCAGCAATGGCAGCATTCCGTAATGCTGCCTCCCAGTCAGAGAAGTTTGACCCATCATTCCTCAGTCTAGTAGACTGATTCATGGAGTCCATGAAGGCTTTAAGCCAAGATTCTCGTGCTAGCTTGGCACTTGGCATTGGGTCTTCACCAGCCATTTGTTATTTAGCAGTTTGAATTTGATCGTGTTCTACACTGAAAAGAAGATAAACAAAACGATATAAGCAGCTCGTTGTTGTGATTTAAGTCTATTTTAAATTGAATTTAAACTCGTAGACTCATGCATTTATATAATTGATCTCCCTCAAGAATTATATAAACGATCCCAAGACTCAATTTCTGTAAATTGATAAGCCAACTGTTTGGCTAGTTCTACCGTTAGAACTCCTGGTCGATAGATTTATGTAAATCTCATCTTATAGTCCATCATAGTTGCTAGATAGTTGCTAGATAGTATCTAGTGACCACAATGTTGAGATAAAATAAATCACCTGTTTCCACTTACCCGACGTAGAAGGGTTCATAGTATGTCTACCGACGAAGAAGGGATTCATGGGAGTCTGATTTATTGTAATATCCCATATATTAGCCTCGGTCAACGGCAGTCAAACTATGTTTTATACAAGTATTTCAAATGGAATGTTTATAAATTATTTTATATAAACTGTTATTATTTTATAAATCGTATTTCCAAGATTATTTCGTATTTCATAATCATTTTATATTTGATGATTATTTGATAAAATGACATTTCTTTCGTATTTCTTTATTTTTGATAATATATTTATAATTAAATATATTTCATATTTTATAATTATTTCTCATTTATACTTATTTTATTATTCATGTCGTAATTATATATTTAAATTCAAATTTTTATATATATTCTTATGTAAATACTAATAATTTTCTATTCTTATAATTATATTTAATTCAATACATGTTTTGCTAATTACTATAATAAGTATAATAGTTACATGTATTGTTAATTTTATGTTACGAGTCGGGAACGGAGTATAAGTCCTTGAGAAGCGTGTTGGGCTTGGGCTCGACTAGACTATGTGAACCGTGTATATGCAAACCGAAGCCTAAGACGTTCACCTAATACTCCACACCCCATAAACATCAACCATCCACATAATCAACCTATACAAACATCTATCATCGACATATTAAACCCTAATACCCTATATGTTATCTGCCTCCTTAATCTCGTAAAACCCTAATCACCATCTACCTCGTCTGTAAAACCCCTCGCGAAAACGGAAAAGATAAACATACAAAGTACTAAAAATGCAGCGGAATTAAAAGTTTTTAACATAACTAAACATGCGAGGTGCTTTAGAAATCTAAACATGCGAAAGATAAAACATAAATAAGTATATAAGTACTATACAAAAGCAGCCCGAGATAGCATATCTTTACAGGCACCCAAATACGGAAATCATAAAGCTAAGGTCTAGCTAACGAATGGGTAAATCATCGATGAAGGATCATCGCTTGCTAGCCTCAACGTAACCCCCTGAAGAACAGCATCAAGTACCTACACACATACAACATGTGCGCCACAGTCAGTGGGGAGTGACTAGAGTTCTCATAGCCACCTAATGTCATACGACACCGAACATATAAACAAGTATTATACTCCAACATAAACAATCATGTGAAGCATATAATCCATTATCTCAAACTCCTATCATCATGCAAATACTATGCAAAAGGCTCTCAACAAACTTCGGAAACTATTTGGAAAGAGAGCCGGTTTCCCTTCCGGTTACCCGGCCGGGGGGGTCTTTCAATCCAAACCATTTACGAAACTAATTAAAGAGTCATCCAACACCTTGGATGAACAATACTATAAACAAAGTAATATACTCATCCATATCAACATACATATCTGACACTGTACCAACTCTAGGCAAGCAGATATAAAACATCAAGTATATAACACCGTACCCTAACTCAGGCAAGTATATCCAACATTCAGCAATGTCAAACCATGACCCCAATCCTAGGCATGGAAGGATACAATACACCTACAAGAGAGACTCATATGAAGACTCCAGTATACAACCACGGCATAAATACATAGCCTCAGCAAATACAATCCACATGCATAAATACACCTCAAATACAAAGGCAAACGAAAACTGTGACCTAATCCAAATCACAGATTCCACAGAAATACACCTCAAAATACAAAGGCAAACAAAACTGTGACCTAATCCTAATCATAGCTCCACAAGAATATGCCTCAAAATACAAAGGCAAGCAACACTGTGACCTAATCCTAATCACAGTCCCACAACAATACTGATGCCCGTCGTTGAGGGTACCAAAGATAAATTTATAATTCCTAACCTTAACAATAGATAGTGAAAGTCAGGGTCGAACCACAAGGAGGTGGGGAATGTTTATTGTCTTAATGTTAATGTTTAAAGGTAACAAATTTGGGGTTGACTGGTTGATTACTATATCTAAAGCAAAGATTAAAATAAAACAAGAATTAAAAGATGAGAATAAAATATAATAAAAGAGGATGCTAGGATGTTTGGGTAATAAATAGCTAAGGTAAAATAAATCCTAAGGTCAACATGTATTGCAGTCGCGTAAGGGGGTGTAACATATCTTTTTAGGTCTATGCTACCTAATAGCTCCTTTCGGCCTATGCTATTAGTTCCTAGGTCTCACAATTATTGGGTGTCAACAATAAGGGTGATTCCTAAATCCCAGGTCACATACCTTTCAGCCTTGAGTAACCTATCCGTCTTAAGGTGTAAACCAATGCCCTTCCCGTATCTCTCAATCTTGGGTAGGTCATTACTAACATCCTACAAGTCTCCTTATGGTCTCATTGCAGGATATTATAATTGACAAGAAAAGACGAAATAAGAAAACATACGCGAGTGGTCGACCGACCGGCTACTCCAGTCGGCCGACCACGGCCTCGGTCGACCGACCGGCTATTCCAGTCGGCCGACCGTGGTCCTGCTACAGGTCGGTTTTTCGGATTTTATTTACCTATGCATGTTATCCCCTACATCCTAACATATGAAAATTAGCTACTCATGACTGTTAAGACGATTGTAAAATTGGGAATAAACATGGAAGACATAGTAAATAATCTAAGCATGCAAGATTCAATAAAGCTTGGGATTCTAACTTAACAATTGTAATAAAAACAAGAACTATAATAAAAACTAGATTAAAGAATAGTTACCACAATTGGAATTACGGCAGAACTGAATAAACTTTATTGAATGCTTGAGAATTCTTGAATAATGATAAAAGATGAACTAGATGGTAAAAGATTGAATAAAAGATACTGAGGATTGATAATTGATATCAAGCATACCTAACCCTAATCACAAGTTTTGTTTATATAGGGTAAAAACTAAGAGTTTCCTTATAGCTCTAATTCTACTTTATTTCCGAAAAGAGTCGCATGGGCTTCGCTCTGGTCGGCCGACCCGTTTAGCTGGTCGGTCGACCGCTTCTTGCTGGGCTTCTCTTATTTCCGGTCCTTCTTGGAAATTGGACTTTATAAAAATCAGGCCTGGTCGGCCGACCCGTTTTGCTGGTCGGTCGACCGCTTTTGTACGGAAATCTTCGGATTTTTCTGTTTTGACTCTTGGTACTTGATCTTGACTCGAGTTGACTTTCCATTTATTCCTTAATTAAGCAAAAGACTTGAGGATACGAATTTGGTGCTAAATCGTCTCTTTTCCGCATAAATCTGCAAAAGTGCATAAAAATACGAAAGTACACAATTTGTGGGAAATAAAGGCTAAAACATAGTAAATGAGCGACCAAATGCGTGTAAAAATAGATGAGAAACATCATAAAATAGACACGCATCAAATTCCCCAAACCAAACCCTTGCTTGCCCTCAAGCAAGAAATAGACTCGATCTTAATTAATGGAACGATTTCAATCTCAGAGCGAAATTTACATGTAAGCCTAAACCAATGCCAAGAACAAAATGAGAAAGCATTTAAATCATGCAAACGAGTTATAGGGTCATCAAACTTGCAAACATAAAGACTATAGAGACTTTATACCATGGACTCTCGCGGTACGCTCGAGACACTCATGAAGCAAAGGGTGAGTATATGTAAAAGATAGAAAGAAGTATATTTGTAATGACACTCACCTAACTGCGACCCATGGAAACATGCCTGCAATCTAACATGAACAAGAATTCTACAACTTCGTATAACAATCTCATTTAAGTGGCCTAAATACATGCAAATGAGGTAATGAAAGATATGTGAGGTGAAAAGGTAAAAAGTGTTTAAGATGTTTTTGGATTTGTGGGGTTAGTAGCCAAGCTAGTAAAACTGATTTCCAACAACAAACTTCACACTTTTGATATTAGGAAAGTGCTCTTTTGTAGCACAACTCTCACTTTGAATATAAGAAAGGACTCCCAAATATTTTTGAACGAGGTACGGGAGTGATAACACATAAAAGAAAGCAATTTAGAGCGTTTTTTTTTTCTCTGATGGTGCCAGGTGGTCGACCGACCTATACAGGCGGTCGGTCGACTGCCTTCTGCATTTTCCGGATTTTTTTCTTTTTCGTTTTTTTTTCTTTTCTTTCTTTCTTTTCTGAATTTTTTTTCTTGTTCTTTTCTTTCTTTCTTTTCTTTTCTCTTTGCTTAAGATAGCTTACAAACCAAGATACCTCCAATAAGTCAAACCAAAGACCACAAATACTAGCTTGGAAAGGTAGGCTAAGTATGGGATGTAGTTTTGGGGGAATAAAAAGGCAAATTTGGCTTTGTGAAGCTTATGGGTAAATATGAGAAAAGGGATCCCAAATGCACGTATCAAGACTCACAAAACGAGATAGTAAAACAAGTATATAGCAATTCAAGTTCATGTTTATGCATATTGATGTAACATGTTCCAAGGGGAGTACTACTCACATCCTAGACGACTGGTTTAAGAACGAAACCAGGAATAAGGCTCTAAAACTTAGAATGTATAAGTAGGTCGCCAAGGTATAAGTCAAGTCTCAAGATATGCAAGTTGACAAAAACTCGTAGATATGCAAAAGACTCTTATACTAAAACAAGTTGACAAGGCAAGGTAAAGGCAAAAACATGTAAGATAGCTAAATCATCCTTGAAATACTTTCGTTCCGACTCGACCTATATGCTAAAATAAACGTGCATTTTTTTGGAATTTTTTGAATTTTTTTAATTTTTTTGGATTTTGGTATATATAAGGAAAATAAAGAAAAGAACGATGCAAGACAGAAATGCAATAAACGTGTGACAGAATGCAATGCATGTGACACGAAACCATTCCCCAAACCAACCCGCACAATGTCCCCATTGTGCATTAGCCTAAGTAAAGGTTTCAGAAAATTAAAATACAAATGCAAGTAAAATAAAATAAAGGAAAAACTGGAAAGAACTCACTGGGTTAATAGATGTATGAGAAAAACCTCCCCAAACCAGCGTAAGCTGGGAGGTTTTGGTGGCTAGCAGTGCCACTCAAGTATCCAAGTTGATTTCACGAGTTCCAAGGAAGAGAAACGAAAGACTGCAGCGGACAGTAGGTCGACCGACCGGTGTTTCTGGTCGATCGACCTCCTGTGAACAGCGGAAAAATCTGCGATACAGCGCCTCTGGTCGACCGACTGATGATTCTGGTCGGTCGACCAGCGGAGTTCTGGAGGTCTTCGTTTTTTTTTTTCTCGTAAATCCTGAAAAAAAACAAGAAAATATGCGCGCCCAACAATGCGCGAGATGCCAAAATGATTCTTAAAGTCTTAACTACTAGCAAACAAAACTAAAAAGTCTCACACAACATAAAGTAAATTGTCTTAAAATTGCAACTTAAAAACAACTATCCGCTAAAGATGCGGAAGATATCCGACCACGGCTTCTGACGACATGCCGTAGTCTCCACGGTGTTTGCTTTAGTGGCGAAACACATCTTCTTTCCTCCGTCGCAAAGCATATGCGACGGTCTCTCCTCTTGAGCCTGCCTCTTCTTCTTTTTCTCCTCTCGATCCACGACGTCTGGATCCTCATCTTCTTCATAGCTTAGGCATCCCATTCCTCCTCTCTGGATGATGACTTCCTTCTCCTTGGGTTTCCCCAAACCAGTTCCTGCAATAGTCACGACAGAAGTGTCCTCCCTACTGCTTCCAATCTGGGGCGGAGGTGTAAAAACAGATACAGGAACAGGTAATAAAGTGGGAGAAGTAGTGATGACCTCATACTTTTTCTTAGAAGTGATAGCATTACATGTGATGGGGGTCATAGCATCCTTCTTCCTATAGGATAGGCCATAGATAATAGAATGTTTGCCTACCCTGAAAGTTAGAGTTCCAGTGCCCACATCTATAATGGCACCTGCAGTGTGAAGAAAGGGTCTTCCTAGAATTATGGGTATATGGGCATCCTCTGGGATGTCCAAAACAACAAAGTCGACTGGGAAGAAAAACCTTTCAATACGGACAAGGATGTTTTCTAACACCCCTATAGGTTCCATAGATGTGCGATCTGCCATTTGGACTGTCATACTGGTCACTGCAAATTCGGTCATTCCTAGTTTTAAGGCAACGCTTAGGGGCATGACACTTATACTAGCACCTAAATCGCATAGAGCCTTCTTAACTGGGAAGGTTCCTATATTACAGGGGACAGAAAAACTTCCAGGGTCCTCTAGTTTATGAGGGGCAATGACATGAGTTAAAAAACTGGATGACTCTTCAGTGAGAGCCACAGACTCAACCTTTTCTAGAGACCTCTTTCTTGACAAAAGCTGTCTCATGATTTAAGATAAGAAGGAACTTGTTGAACTAATTCTAAAAATGGAACTTGAACATTTAATGAACGAATCACATCCTTAAATTTGTCGAAAGATACCTGATCCTTTGAAGGCACGAGTCTCTCTGGAAAAGGAGCAGCTGAGGATTCCGTATTCGCAGCCCTTTTTAAAAACCTGGGGGTCTTATCACCCCGGAAAAGAAAATCCCGCAAGTTGTTCGGCAATTCTGGACGAAAGGGAACTTCAGGTTCTGCTTCAGTGGTCGGTCGACCTGTATCTTCGGTCGGTCGACCAGTCTCCTGTTCAGGCGAAAATTTCGGATCCTGCTCCGCGGTCGGTCGACCAGATTCTTCGGTCGGTCGACCGCCTTCACTGCTACTCGCCTTTTTTTCTTTCTCAGCCCCCACTTTGGCTCCACTTCGCAGGGTTACGACGTTAAGAGTCTCCTTCTTCTGGTCCGGTTTGGTTGGAAGTTGACCCGGAGCCCTAGTATCATTTTTGCTCGCGATTTGAGCAATCTGGGACTCCAACATCTTCATCCCTGCCTCTCTAGCCTGCGACTCCTTCTGAACCAACCCAATAAGATTTTGGATAAGAGCGTCTGTGTTGGGTGGCGGATTAGAAGGTGGTTGCGGGTTGAAAGGTGGTCTTTGGAAATTTTGTTTATGTGGGGGTACATAGGTGGAATTTTGCTGAGGTTGCATGTGCTGTGGGTTTTGAACATTCTGGCTTGTCCACCTTAAGTTGGGATGGACATTATTATTATTTGGATCATAGAAATTGTTCCCACGATAATGCTGAAAAGCGGCACATGTTTCATTAGATGAAGTACAGAACTTTGACACATGCCCTTCTCCACCGCACCTCTCACAAGCAAAGGGTCCGTCCTGAACGGCGTTCACCTGGTATAATCCTCCCTTGCTTCCACTCCCTAGATCGAGCTTTCCTGCAGCCTCAAACTTTTCCAACTTGGCCGTTAAGGCCTCAATTGCTGACAGGTTGTACTCAGATTTTCTCTGATTTCCTCTGGAAGTACCATGCTCAGCGCGGTGCACAGCAACATCTTCTATTAACTTGAGACCCTTAGTCTCTCCTGAATTATCCTGGAATCTTCCATTAGCTGCAGCATCTAAGTAGGCCCTGTTGTCATCATAGAGGCCATTATAGAACTGGTTGCAAAAAAACCATTGTTCGAATCCGTGATGTGGTATGGATCGAACAAGTCTCTTGAACCTATCCCACGCCTCGCTAAAGTCTTCATTGGGACCTTGCTTGAAATTAGTGATCTGCGCTCTTAAAGCATTTGTCTTTGATGTAGAGTAATATTTCCTGTAGAATGCTAAGGCTAAGGTGTTCCAATCTGTAACTCCCGCAGCAGTGCGGTCAAGGTCTCTGTACCACTCTCTCGCAGAGTCCCTAAGGGAGAAGATAAACATGGTCTGTTTAATCTGGTCCTGCGTCACTCCTTCTGGGGGTGCTATAGAGCATATGTAATCTGTGAAGATTTCAATATGCTTAGCAGCATCCTCATTGGCCAAGCCTCCAAATTGGTTTCTTTCAACCATAGTAATATAGGCAGGCTTGGCCTCGAATGGCTTCCCAGTACCTGCAGGTAAAGTGAACCCTTTGTATAGGTCCTTTGCCTGAGGCATGGAGTGACTGGCAATAGTAGCTTCTTCTGCCATATTATCTTCTTCTTTAGGAAAAACTGGAAAGTAGGTAAAAGGTGGTGTTTTTGGTGAAAGCGGATTGATGGGTGAATTTGGTTGCGAAGGTGGTGTTTTTGGTGAAGATGGTGGTAACTCGAAAAGGTCTTCTTGAAATAAAGAGGATGGTGACCCTCCCTCTTGATTTGCTAGAAGTTGCTTTCTTCTTTCCCTAAGAGTCCTCTCAATTTCGAGATCAAGTGGTAGGAGTTCTCCTTGAACTGACCTGCGCATAAGAGGAAACTACAAGAAGAAGGTGAGAAGGTTTAAGGAACAAAAAGTTCCTTAAACAAAGAGAAACAAAAACAAAAAACAATAAACACTGGCGTCACCTCCCCGGCAACGGCGCCAAAATTTGATGCCCGTCGTTGAGGGTACCAAAGATAAATTTATAATTCCTAACCTTAACAATAGATAGTGAAAGTCAGGGTCGAACCACAAGGAGGTGGGGAATGTTTATTGTCTTAATGTTAATGTTTAAAGGTAACAAATTTGGGGTTGATTGGTTGATTACTATATCTAAAACAAAGATTAAAATAAAACAAGAATTAAAAGATGAGAATAAAATATAATAAAAGAGGATGCTAGGATGTTTGGGTAATAAATAGCTAAGGTAAAATAAATCCTAAGGTCAACATGTATTGCAGTCGCGTAAGGGGGTGTAACATATCTTTTTAGGTCTATGCTACCTAATAGCTCCTTTCGGCCTATGCTATTAGTTCCTAGGTCTCACAATTATTGGGTGTCAACAATAAGGGTGATTCCTAAATCCCAGGTCACATACCTTTCAGCCTTGAGTAACCTATCCGTCTTAAGGTGTAAACCAATGCCCTTCCCGTATCTCTCAATCTTGGGTAGGTCATTACTAACATCCTACAAGTCTCCTTATGGTCTCATTGCAGGATATTATAATTGACAAGAAAAGACGAAATAAGAAAACATACGCGAGTGGTCGACCGACCGGCTACTCCAGTCGGCCGACCACGGCCTCGGTCGACCGACCGGCTATTCCAGTCGGCCGACCGTGGTCCTGCTACAGGTCGGTTTTTCGGATTTTATTTACCTATGCATGTTATCCCCTACATCCTAACATATGAAAATTAGCTACTCATGACTGTTAAGACGATTGTAAAATTGGGAATAAACATGGAGAACATAGTAAATAATCTAAGCATGCAAGATTCAATAAAGCTTGGGATTCTAACTTAACAATTGTAATAAAAACAAGAACTATAATAAAAACTAGATTAAAGAATAGTTACCACAATTGGAATTAAGGCAGAACTGAATAAACTTTATTGAATGCTTGAGAATTCTTGAATAATGATAAAAGATGAACTAGATGGTAAAAGATTGAATAAAAGATACTGAGGATTGATAATTGATATCAAGCATACCTAACCCTAATCACAAGTTTTGTTTATATAGGGTAAAAACTAAGAGTTTCCTTATAGCTCTAATTCTACTTTATTTCCGAAAAGAGTCGCATGGGCTTCGCTCTGGTCGGCCGACCCGTTTAGCTGGTCGGTCGACCGCTTCTTGCTGGGCTTCTCTTATTTCCGGTCCTTCTTGGAAATTGGACTTTATAAAAATCAGGCCTTGTCGGCCGACCCGTTTTGCTGGTCGGTCGACCGCTTTTGTACGGAAATCTTCGGATTTTTCTGTTTTGACTCTTGGTACTTGATCTTGACTCCAGTTGACTTTCCATTTATTCCTTAATTAAGCAAAAGACTTGAGGATACGAATTTGGTGCTAAATCGTCTCTTTTCCGCATAAATCTGCAAAAGTGCATAAAAATACGAAAGTACACAATTTGTGGGAAATAAAGGCTAAAACATAGTAAATGAGCGACCAAATGCGTGTAAAAATAGATGAGAAACATCATAAAATAGACACGCATCAAATACACCTCAAAATACAAATGCAACACAAACTATGACCTAATCCAAATCATAGTCTTACAACAATACACCTCAAAATACAAAGGCAACAGAAACTATGACCTAATCCAAATCATAGTCTCACTACAACAAAATGGCACTTGCGCCACGATTTATGTCACGGGAATTCATAATTCGTGACCTAAATTTGCTTAGTCACGGGAAAAAAAGTCCCCTTCCTTCAAAATTAATTGGTAAAAAAATTTATGTCACGGGAAAATATATCCGTGACAACTATTGCATATCATTTTGCATATCATTTGCATATCATTTAACTGTTGCATTATAATTATTGTGTTATCCTACTCAACCGCGAGGTTGACAGTGTATTCGTGTACACCTACGATGATCCGGAATGGGGAGTGACGGGTCATCGAGGCTGACTACGAACGAGTAGTAATTCGCTCGTTCGTAGAAACCAAAAAAATACTTGATCGAGCGTAAGAATGCTCGATCGAGTGACTAGTGATAAGAAGAACCGCTCGATCGAGTCAAAAAGTGCTCGATCGAGTGACTTGTTGTTTTAAAAACTGCTCGATCGAGCCAGACACTGCTCGATCGAGTGACTGGTAGCAGAAGAAGACCACGAACGAGTAGAAATACGCTCGTTCGTGGAATCCTACAAACACTGCTACGTTTTAAAAACAAAACATGTGTTTATTATTGATTTTAATCGTGTAAATCAACAATAAACATCAACAAAAGATTTATATATTGTTGGAAATATCGATTAACCAACAATATACAAATTAAAATCGAAAAACATGACCGATTTATCACAAAAATGGCACACGGCTGAGACATCATACGGGTTTAAAAAAACGATTTTTAAAACATCTTATGAAAAACACAATTGTAAATTTTGTGGCCTTGGCTCGGATACCACTTGTGGGGAATATACATGTATTCACCCTTAATTTTGCAGGATTATAACGAAAATTACATATGTGAATAAATGTCATAAGATGAAAAACATGAATAAGAGTACAACCTTAGGTCCTTTGCGCGAATGGCCTAAGAACAGGAATTAAAGGAAATTCCTTTCTATAACTTGCACCCTAGACTTGTCTGAGACGATGCCGCGTGTGCTAGAAATGCTCTCCAATTGCCTTGCAATATAGGGAGAGTTTTGTGAGGTTTTTCAGATGTGAGATCTAGGTTTTGGGAAAGAGTTCTCAAAAACCTAATTTTCCTTGAGATTAGTAAAAACAGTCAGTGGAATGAGTCGTCTGACAAAAGGAGAATTCTTCTCCTTTTGTAACTCTCTCGACCGAATTAGGGTTTGGGTGAGAGTGGGCTTTCCATTCTTACCTTATGCTCTTGCGTGATTCGACCCTAAAGTTAAAATATAATCCGCGGGTTTTAATTATAAATCGTATACATGTTATCAGATATTAATGCAGTCGATACATTAATAATGGTTGATAAAAATTACGATATTGTATAATTAGCTTAATTAATATCACAGCTCATATTAATAGACGAATTCAATATTTAATTAAATATAACCGTTTATATTTAATTTACGAATTAATCATGTAATCCGTATTAGCTAATATTATTTAATCCGTATTAAATAATTATCTCAACATATCATTGACTAATTTAATAGTCAATACCTCTGACTAACTGTTTAATCGTATTCAGCATAAATGTGACTGTATTTTCATACCTTCACATCTCTCAAACGTGTCCTATAGGTGTGACGTATAGGGACCAGTTGATCACCGCCATTCGTATGACAATAACGTCAAACTTATCTAGCAAGCCAACCGTTTTTGATAAACGTGGATCAACTGATAATAATACCAAAGTATGCCCTTGTGATCCTTTAAGAGATTTAATAAGTCATTGTACTAACTTTCAAGGACACCAGCCCCAACAGGTCTAACACAAAGTCCGCAACAAAATTCGAGGTAACGCTTAAGACTCGCTAGGCAGAGATTGAAATGGCACGGTATGGCATAAAGCTGACTATAAAATGCTACATCATCATTGAAATACTCCCATCCGACTAGATTAGAATGCAAAAATAAACATGTGTTTTTGGTTTTGGGATTTTTTTTTTGAAAATGCAGGAATTGAAAAACGAATGCATGCGAAATTTAAACGTGAAAGACTAAAATGCAAACACAAGATGGATGCATAACCGACCGAGCATAAATGAACTCGATCGAGCATTCCTTCATGCAAGAACAAGTCGATCGAGCCATAAAGCGCTTGATCGACGGGATTCGATCACCTCGAACACTCCTCCAACCTTGGAGATTCATTCCACGCGTCTCGGGGCAGTAAGTTTCCATTACGACTTACCCATGCAAGCTTGAAAGACCATAAAAAGGCTAATTTGACTCCGCTGTTGAACCATATATTCAAATATATATTAAGTATATATGTTTATGTTTTGATAATGACAAGTCTAGCTATATATATACTCCCTCCTATTCTAACTATTCTTCCCTATTTCCTAAAACGGATTATTCAGCTTTTCTTCCCCTTTCTTATTTTGGAAACTTTTACTCTTATTTTATTCATTTCTCTCTCCTATTATCAAACCCCACCCAACTCTTTTACTCATATTTTATTCCTTTTTTAATCTTTGTGGCCCACAATTTCTTATTTAATTCCTAATTATTCATTCCTCTCTCCTATCACCCAACCCCACCCAATTTTTTACACTTGTTTTATTCCTTACCTTAATATTTGTGCCACCCTCAAAGGGGAACAATACATAGAATAGGAGGGAGTATATATTATATACTCGTACGTATAATCGTGTGCTAAGTGTACAGAATATTAGTAACAAGATCTAATCAATCAAATATAAAGGATTGAAGTATGATAGTCAATGGATTGACTATATCGAAGATTGAAAGAAGATCGCAAGTGCATATAATGAACTAAAGTTATACTTATCAACTATAACTTTAGTACAAGATTGGTTCAAAGTATAGCTCGTAGCTATAACTCCATATAGAAGAAATGTTCGATATATGTGTGATAGTTGAAACGATTTTAGTTTCCAAAATCGTCGTGGACAATTAATGTTTAATTGGTATTCTATTTTTAGAATATGGAATTATTAATCTTAATGGGTTAATATAAAATATCTTTTGATTAAATAGGAATAAATAATTTTCTTATGAGTTAATTATTTATTACTAAATAAACTAAGGATTTTTTATAACCATAA
Source organism: Silene conica (assembly GCA_029255685.2). NCBI lineage: Eukaryota > Viridiplantae > Streptophyta > Magnoliopsida > Caryophyllales > Caryophyllaceae > Silene > Silene conica. Next base: position 50,658,734 of record CM055316.2, read on the forward strand.
TTGCCAAGATAATATAATCTAAATATGGTTTGGAAACGGTTTTGGAAAACGTGTACTATGACACGTTCCATAAATCGTGTAGGATTTAATTAAGTAAATATTATGTATTTATTTAATATCCTAAACAAACTAGATTATATTATGCTAATATAATTTATTATATTTTGCATGGTTTAGGAAATTGTTTTGATAAGGTTACTATTTGTTTATTATATAAAGATTTTTCCTAAATACAAATTAGGAAACTGATTCCTTATATAATACTTATAGTATATTATTAAATATTTCCTAAATATATTAAGATTAGATTTATGGTAGTATTACTAAAAGACTAGTATTCTAGTTTAAGTAATATTCCTAAATCATCTAGGGTTTTATTTACCTAGATATAGTTCTATATAAATAGACTACCCATGTAACATTAAGATACACGAAACACATACACACATTCACGCATATCGAGACAAAAACCGCCGTTCATTACCCCTCAAGATTCGAGCTTATAATTGTCATATTCGATTCAAGATTCAAGTGCTCCAACATTGATCTTATTCATTCAAGTTTGTGACATCAAAAAAACATTGAAGACTTATCTTATTAGCGTAAGATAGTTCGAGTATTTTACGGTACTCATTGTAAACAAGTATTTAACGGTACTTGTCATAACTAGATATTTAATGGTATCTAGATAGAGTTGCGACTAACATCAAAGTTGCACGAGTAGGGTTGATAAAATTGTAATCCAGAGTTGGTACTAATTTTATTAATCGAGAATAGTGGACGTAGGTTTCAACTTGTGAAACTGAACCACTTCAAAAATATCGTGTCTCTATTTTATTCTTGCTCTACTCAACGTTCATCATACAACCATACACACATCGAAGAAGATTTTAAGAAGAAGGCATACTCAATTCACCCCCCCCCCCCCCTTCTTGAGTATATTATATCAATAGACTCTATATTATATTCTCTATCAACAATGGATTTCAAGCATCTCAAGTGCCCTATCTTCGATGGCAAGAACTATAGTCTATGGAAGAATATGATGACTCATTACACCAAGGGATATGATTGGGAATGTTGGAAGATCATTCAAACCGGACCAAAGAAAATCTTGGTCGCCGCCGCCAATGGAACAACCTACGAAAAGATGGAAAGCGATTATGTGGAAAGTGACTACAAAATTGCAGAAAAAAATTCTAAAGCTATGAGCCTCCTACAAAACGGTATGATAACCTCAGAATTTGATAGATTTTCATCTTGTAATTCCGCTAAGGAAATATGGGATGGTCTCGAACTTGCCTACGAAGGAACATCCGTAGTCAGGAAACATCGTATAGATTTGTTTATTCAAAGATATGAACTTTTCAATATGGAAAAGAATGAATCTATTGATAGCATGTCTGCACGATTTTCTTGTATTATTAATGAACTGCGGAACCTTGGTAGAAAGATCGATTCTGAGGATATCATTCGAAAGATTCTCAGGAGTCTCACCAAAAAGTGGCAACCAAAGGTCACAGCTATAGAGGAAGCACGAGATCTATCTCAGATTACTTACCAAGAACTTATTGGATCTTTGATGGCTCATGAGATCATGCTAAATAAGGATGATGAGGATTCCAAAGGAAAGGGAGTCGCTCTACAAGCCTCCACAAGCGAAGTATGCGACGAAAAACTTGAGGACGAAACAGTTCTATTCGCAAGACGATTTAAGAAAGCAGTTTTCAAGGATAGATATAAAAACTCTAACAACAAAACGGTCAACAAAAAGAAAACTGACACCAAACAAACATTCTTCAAAAAAGGATGTTTTAAGTGTGGTCAACAAGATCACATGATCAAAGATTGTCCAAGTTGGGACAAAATCAAAGACTAGTCAAAAAGAAAAAAGACCAAAACGGAGTTCAAGAAAGTAATGCTTGCGTCATGCTGGGGAGAATTAGAATCTGAGGATGACGAGGACTCAGAATAAGATGAGGTAGCACACTTGTGCCTAAGCAACGTCAGCCTAGATCTAATCTCAAACGACAATGATGAAAATGACGCATCTCATATGTGTCTCCTTGGAGAATCCGACTCAGACGACGACGACGACGAAGAGGTAAATTTTCTTCAACTCAAAAGTCAAGTTAAAAATATATCTAAGGCTATGTTAATTAAATATTTTGAGGAAAACCTAGACCAATGTCATGAACAAAGTCTTGAGTTAGATGACTTGAAGGAACAGATCCTCGATATTGCTGAGGAAAATCAACTTCTGAAAGCCAAAGCTAAGAAACTGAAATCCAAAATAAGCATTGAAGCCAATGCTAAGTTGGAAGCAGTTATGTCTGAGAAAAAGGTCCTTGAGTCTAAAGTTATAGCTAATGAAGCTATAACCTCAAAACTGAAACTCAACATCAAAGAGCTTCAATCCAAAGTTATAGCTATGAAGCTATAACTTCATATTTAAGAAAGGCTAATGAGCTTCTAAAGTCAAAATCTCCGGTTATGGTCGAATATGAGACTCATCTAGAAGAAGTTGAGATCCTCGAAAGCAAAATTATGGATCTAGAATTCAATCTATCTAAAGTCAAGAAGGAACATGCCAAAATTGTGTCCGACTTTCATAGACATTCAAAACCTAAAAGAGTCTAGCAACACTGACCATAGTGAATGTAAGAAAGAAATAGACTCCTTAAAAGACCTCCTTCTTCATGCTCGGAAAGTTCACGATAAATGGGAAGGAAGCACTAACGTTCTAAACTTCCTAACTGAACAATCCGACAATAACATGAAGATGGGATTAGGTCACGAGTGTTATGGAAGAAGGGATCACTCAAAGTGTAAGCAAAGCCCAACAGACAGAGACTTTAGAAGAAGAAAATATGCCGACCTACCCGAGTATTTAATATGTACTTATTGTGGCCATACTGGTCACCTCCGAGAAAACTGTGTAAAACACGCACAAGATTTTAAAACCGGAGTTAAATTTGTTAAATCCTTAGGAATTCCAAACGACACTATTTCTGTCTCTGATAGTGATGATGACATAGTTGAGGAAAGAAATATTGACCATAGATGGTTCTACGACATGACATTTGATTACAAAGAAAAGAAAAACAGAACCAAACAAACTCCTTAACAAACAACACACAAAAATTGGTCACCAAGAGTTCAAACTAAGACTTACACAAAAACATCAAAACCCAACTACTACCAATATAGAAAAATCTATGTAAGACAAGTTTGGGTTAAAAAGGAAGATGTATTTGTGATCACTAACAACAAAGGACCCAAGTATGCTTGGGTACCTAAATCCTGTCTTTGAAATTATTCGTGCAGTTTGTCGCTAAGGAAAATAAGTTGTGGTATCTCGACAGTGGATGCTCAAGACATATGACAGGCGACGTAAATCTATTTCAAACCCTAAAACCCTTTGACGGAGGTAAAGTCACCTTCGGTGATAACAAAAAGGGAAAGATCATCGAAATTGGTAAGATAGTTATTTCATCCTCTCATACTATTGATGGCCGGCTTTTGTCGTCAATTCCGGCACCAAAAACAATTTATAAACTCCCAAATTAAGTAGTATAATTCAGGGTCGAACCCAAAGGATGGTGAGGAAGTTGTATAGTTACGTTCTAATTCAAGCTCGAGTCGGGGTAATAGGTTTGTGATTGATTAACAACTACTAAAGATAAATTAAAGCAAATGTGTCAAGATGAAATCGATGAATAAAAGATACTAAGGTGTCGGGGGTACTAAGGTAGGTTGGTAACGAATCATGCAAGGGAATCTAAGGTCTCCACTATACTAGGCCTAGGTTTGTCTCGTCTATCGATTTGACTCACCTAAAGTCGATCCCTATCCTAGCTTTCGCTACAAACAAGGCCAACCTAACATACATAAATGTCCATGAAAGCCCTAGACTATCATCAAAGGCCAACAACAATAAGAATCATGTCCAACCGTCGTTGAGACATTTCATCAAACATATAACATGCACAAATGAAAACCTAGCAAAGAAGAGAACCAAATCCTAACCCTAAACAAGATTCATAGCTATCAACAAACCAATGCACACCCCTAACCCTAGTAGGGGAACTACTCACACATGGCTAACATAAATATGTAAACAAATGATGAGGAAATGCTAAACATGTTGGATTAAGTAAGAGTAAACAATTGAACAAGCAAAACTTAAAGGAAATGCAAAGACAAAGTAAAGATGAAGAAGATTATACCATTAACTAAGGGAAAGGAAGTAGCTTGGATGACAAGTTGAAAGACTCTTTCAAATCTCCCAAAATACAACCCAAAATATCCTCTTACAATTGCTTAATAACAAGCCTAAGTAGAATCCTAAAGAGAGATTAACTAATAACGAAAGATTAAATAAGGATCTAAAGAAGATTAAAATAAATTTGAGTGTTTTTGAGTCTAAGTGTTGAGTAATGGAACAGTAAAAACCCTAAAATAAGCTTAAGAATCCGTAATCATTAAAGTGATACAAGTGCGGGTTTATATAGAGCTCGAAAATCTGAGAAAGGCTTCTCAGCCGGTGGACCGGCTGCCGGTGGTGGACCGGCTGGGAGGCAAATTACGGACTTCTGAAAGAATCTTCAAATGACCCTTGATTCCCAGCCGACCGGCCGGCTGCCGGTATGGCACCGGCTGGGAGGCCAAATCCTTCAATCTGACTTTCTTCTTTTCTTTTCTTAGCTACAGGTCCCCTCAGCCGGTGGACCGGCTGCTGGTCTACCACCGGCTGGGAGCCCTTTTGTAGCAATCTGCCCAACTCTGCATAATTATTCAATTCTTCGAAAAAAACTAAGTATGGAATTGATCCCCAGCCGGCCTACCGGCTGCCGGCTGGGAACCGGCTGGTACGCTTTTCTTAAGAATCTGTAAACTTCTTCCAATTTTCTCGAAAGTCAAGTCAAAGCTCCCCAGCCGGCCGACCGGCCGCCGGTTGGGGACCGGCTGGGAAGGCCTGGGAAGGGAGTTTGCCAATTTCTTCATAATTCTTCATAAATCGCTCTAAATCCGCCTCAATTTGTCCCGTTTCTTCGCCCCCGCCGTAATACCTACAAAAAGTGGATAGAATAGGAATATACGAGGCAATGGACGTAAAAACACCTAAAGACACGCAAATCGAGGTCGAATCGTGACCGAAAACAAAGAAAATGTAAAGGAAATGACGACCAAAATGGAGCTCATCAGAATTCCCCACACTTAAACCTTACTCGTCCTCGAGTAAGAGATCAAGTAACTATATAACCCTAATTAAAAACAAAGAAACAAACTAACTAATCTATCTATAAGCCGAATCGGGTTTAGCTACACCCGGAGCCCTTTCAACTCACAATTTGACATTCATGAGGAAGAACGCCCTATTGCAAGGCAAGTAAGGTCTTGCTACAAAACTTTTGATGCCAATAAGTAAAAACAAAACACGTATAGACAAGCAACATGCATCGGAAAAGAAAGAAAACCGCTTGCCTCATTCAAGCGGTGGAAAACAACTAAAAGGGAACAAATTTAAAATCGTAAACTCCCTTACAAATATTAATTCTACAAGTCACTAAGGCAAGAAGGATGACAACAAAACACCGCCAAATCATGCTAAACTAGGCTACTTTCATAACCGTTATCCAAATACTTTTGTCAAGGGCGATCGGATGGAATGGAATGATAATCCCCGCAATGCTAAAGGCAAAAGATGCAACAAGTCTAGATTCTTCACAAAGTAAAGGTCATGGGTCGTCCCAAGATCGACAAAACGGCATGGCAAAATAAATTTTTTGGAATGGAATGCTCAAATCAATACAAAATGGTGGATTACAATCAAAACTTGACCTCATTCAATTCTTTTTTTTTTCATTTCTTTTTCGTGCCATGAGTTAGGATGGGGTTTGTCCCACGCGTGCTAATGTCCTTTGCTTTCGCTAATCGCTTATTAGGCAACCGGTTAACCTCTAGACAATAGCTTATCGGGGTGACAATCACTCTGTCTTTGGGCGGTCGAATTCACAACCAAGTGGGAAGCCAACTCAATGGCTACCCTCCAAAGCACATCGAAGTGGTACGCCTCCACCAAAACAACATGTTCTTATTCTTTTTCATTAACCATTTTCTTTTCTTTTCTTTTTCACTTGAGGTTTCTTTTTTTTTTCTTTCAGCACATTTCCACTTCTTATGATCATTGACAAGAGCATTCCAAATTTATTCATGAAAGTTATTTTTGGGTTGCCAAACCGTCAAGTCGAACAAGGTCACCAAGACAAGAAAATCAAAACCACTTCACATCACGGGGGTGGACAAGGTGACTCACATGCAAACCCTTGACTTGGTATTGGACCATGGTCAGAAAGATACTAGAAAAGCATGACCTAGGGTGTTTTAAAAATCATTCTAAAAGACAAAGTCATAAATAGAAGAATTATTTGCAACGGCCTAAACGATTTTGTCAAAGTTCTCAATTAGGCATTTTCAAAACATTATCCTAAATGCAACTATATGCCATGAATGCAACTAATATAGACATGTTATAATGCAAGTGAAACTATCAAACTACATGCCAAACAAAGCTAATGCATCTCCTAACAGCACAAAAGCACACAAGCCACACACAATCTCCACAATGTACTCCACATCCTCCAAATACAAGCCCATCCTCCTCATTTGCAACAAAAGAATGAAAATGAGAGTGAAATAGAGGTTGGAACGATCATACCGTGGTATCTTCAAGATCCAAAGCGGTGCTCAAGCGAGTGTTACCTATGCGAAAGGAGAGAAAGCAAACACAAGTATATACAATTCTACACTAATAAGGTAAAAACATGTTTTTTAATTTTTCAAATTTTTCGATTTTTTGGTATTTTTGAAGTTTTTCATACTTACAAAAGCAATCAAATATTCACAAGGTGGATATTTTCCCTCCCCACACTTAAGATTTACATTGTCCTCAATGTAATAAAGTGCAAAGGGGGAAATGAAGTAAAAGAACGAAAACAACATGTTTTTGGCTTTTTTGAAATTTTTGAGAAAATAAAAACGTGTTTTTGTATTTTTTTGAAATAAACGGTTCTTCCTCCCCACACTTATTTATATGCATAATGTGAGGAGGAAAACCGGAAAATAAAGAACATATTTTTGAAAGTTTTTGGTTTTTCAATTTGTTTGGATTTTTGATTTTTAAGAAGGCATTAAAAACAAAGGTAAACAAAAGAAAAGAAAAACTAAAAACTAGACTAAAAGCAAACTAAATGCTCTAAACTACATGTATGCAATCTATATGTGACAATATGATACAAAAATATAAATCTAATGCATCTAAATGAATGCAACTATATGCATCTAAACTAATGATGTGAAAACATGAAAACTAAACTAAAACAAACTAAGTAAACTAAATTAACTACTCTAAATGCATGCTAGAAAGGAAATGCAAACTAAATCGAAATTTGGATTAAGGGAGTTACTTGCTTTGTTTTGGATTTTTCCATGGGAGCAAAGTCATCACCAACCACCTCTAAAGGTGGTCACTCATCAAAGTGATCCTCGGACTCATAGCCTTCATTACCGGCTCCATCATCATCATTCCCATTGCCCTCATCGACCACCATGTAGTCGCCCGGGTTGGTCACAAAATCACGGAATGGAGAGGCACGCGACCCACTAGCTCCCGCGTCACTAAACCCACCACGGAAGGATGAGTGCCTCGGACGGCCCGAATCCTCATTTCCCCGGAAGTTGGGGGGAAAGATCGGGTTTGAAAAATAACCAGGGGCGACGTTAATCTCCCCGTAAAAATGACCCTCAGGAGGCACATAACCCCTATCAGGAGGCATGTAATATGACGGGCGACCACCATCCGGATGATGATAACCCTCGCGGACGGACCGATCATAACTCGGAAATGTCCCATAAGCTTGATCATGCTAAACGTAATCAAGCCTATAGGTCAAATCCCTATGCCGCTCATCGGCTATGGCTTGGCGCTGGTCCGCTAAATCCGCTGCACTCTTCATGCCTAAGTCAACGCGGGCCATGAAATCAATAAGCTCTGGGGGGCATGAAGAAGAAGATGGACCGGAGGCGGAGGTGGATCCCTGGAAGTATGAGGGACCACTCTGGAACTGGGACATGGAAATGGAGGGCTGCTGAAAAGCCTCAAACTGGAGGTCGGTAGGAGTGGCACCGACTCTATCTCTGGTGTAGACTCTCGGGGCACGCTGGTCTGGTGGGAGGTCCTCGGGGTCCGCCTCGATATCAAGGAGGTAAGAGGTTTTCCCCGGCACAACTTTCATCAACTCGGTGTTTGGCAAAGGGACTGAATTCTTGAACTTGTTGTCAACCCGAATCTGCCAATACTCTTTGCGATCACTGGGGTTATACCGTACCCACCCTAAAGCATCCTGCAAGTATCGGCTAGATAACACATTCTCGCCCTGAATGAAGTCGACCGTGAAGTGCCTCTGACAACGGTTGTTGGCAATCAAGGTGACCATCCCCCCAACACAAATGGGGGTAGTAAGCTGAGGTTGGGATGCCAACCTACTCAAGTGAAGGGCCATATGGTGAGCAATGTTTAATTTCGGGCCACCAACCAAGTAACAACCAAGTATCTCGAGCTCCGTAGTAGTGAAGTTGTGCGGCTCATCCCTAGAGAAAACGGTCCACCCCATGAACCTATGCCATATCCTAATCGGTGCCAAATGCACCCTATTAGCCGGTTTCTTTCTGATTCTATCACTTACAAGACCGGTGATGGCTGTCCAAATGAGCTCGGTATCAAAGCCCTCCGGAGGCTTAATGGCTAGTTTTCCGTTTAGCCCAAAAATTAAGGCAAATTCCTCTAAAGTGAGACGATGTTCCCTATTCATCAATCGGAACTCTAAAAATGCTACTCTCCTCAAAGTTCGGTTCTTAGTAACAACCAACGAACTCAAAAATTCCCAAGTTAACCGGGGAGATGTGTGAACCGGTTTTGTCTCATATAAGGTTTTCATACCTAAACCCTCAAAAAGAGCCGCTGTTATTTTCTCAATCCCTAATTCTCTCAATCCGGCTCTATCAATAAACCTAGTTGGGTGAAGGGGGCGATTCTTAAAATATGTGAAATTACCTTTTTGTTGGATTGAGGCAAAGGTGAGACCGGGAAAGCAAGGATCCGGGCTAATGTTGCCACTCCCCATTACATTTTCGACCTCTTGCTCAACCGAAGGGTCGTGCCTTGATTTGGATCGCCTTTCTGTTCTTCCCGACATGGTTAATTGAAGGATAAGTGATGAGGGAGTAAAGGGGGTTTTGATTTGAGAGAGTTTGGTGAAGTTTGTGGGTGTTTTTGAAGGTTAGGGATGAATGGGAGATGAGGAAATAAGGAAGAGAGTGGAAGAAATGAAGGGAAATGAAGAAGAAATGAGGTAGAAATGAAGAAAAAGGGAGTGGTTAGCCTTTAAAAATGCCCGACAGAACACTCCCAGCCGGTCAGGGACCGGCCGCCGGTCGACCGGCTGAGAGTGAGGGTTTGGTATTTTTTGCTTTTTCGAAATTTTTCTAAAGGTATTTGATTCTGAGCCGGCCGACCGGCTAAAAATCAGCCTTCATCATCCTTCGTCTTCTGTTCTTCTTCTTTTCAACTCACAAAAACACTCCCAGCCGGCGGACCGGCTGCCGGCCGACCGGCTGGGGATCTTCTTTATCTTCTCTTTCTTCAACTATCTTCACTTGCAAAAACCCCCAGCCGGCGGACCGGCTGCCGGCCTACCGGTTGGGGTGCCTTCTCCCATGCTTTTCCTTCAACTTTGGTTTCACACATCTTGATTCTCAGCCGGTGGACCGGCTGCCGGCCTACCGGCTGGGAATCATTTCCTCTTGAATTTTGATTTTTGAATAAGTCATCGTCTTCTCAGCCGGCTGACCGGCTGCCGGTTTGGTACAGGCTGGGGACGCAAAATCTGAAATCTGCCCAAATAAACTATCAAAAACAGAAATGTGTCCAGGGCCTCCCAGCCGGTAGGGTACCGTCGGCCGGTGGGCCGGCTGGGAGTACCTGTACACAATTTCGAGAAATAATTTAATTTGAACATGAAAATCAACTTTGCCTACGACGGTTTTGCCAATATTCCTCCGACTATACTCATGAATCATCCACAAACAAGCAACAAACATATCCAAATATCTCATGCAAGCTAAAAATTAAACTAAAAACCGAACTAACCATGAAACTAACATGAAATCTAGATGAACTAAAAGAAACTAATACTTACAACCGGTGGTTATTAAGTGACTCCACCAAACCTTTCACGATCAATCTTCCTTGAAATCAATCCTCCTCGGGGAGTGGGTCCCCGAGGTCAACAACTTCGACGGTGCCTTTGGAATCTCCTTGATAATAGCGCTTAATCCGATGCCCGTTGACTTTGAAGGCGCCACCGCCTTCGCTCCAAAGTTCAAAGGCGCCATGAGGTGAAATATCCATCACTTTGAAGGGCCCGGACCATCGTGATCTAAGCTTCCCCGGAAAGTTTTTGACTCTTGAATTGAAGAGGAGAACAAGGTCTCCTATGCTCACATTCTTCTTAACTAGCTTGGCATCATGTCACTTCTTCGTTTGCTCCTTATAGAGTTTTGAACTCTCATAAGCTTCATATCTAAGCTCCTCAAGCTCACTCATTTGCAAGAATCTCTTCTCCCCGGCCATGTCTAAATCGAAGTTCATCTCCTTCAAGGCCCACCAAGCCTTGTGCTCAAGCTCCACCGGGAGGTGGCATGCTTTCCCGTACACAAGCTTGTAGGGAGTCATTCCTATAGGTGTTTTGTAGGCCGTCCTCAAAGCCCATAGCACATCATTCAATTTTTGGGACCAATCTTTCCGGTTCTTTTGCACCACCTTCTCTAGAATAGCCTTGATTTGACGATTTGAAACCTCCACTTGCCCACTAGTTTGAGGATGGTAGGCAAGTGCTACCTTGTGGGTCACTCCATAGGAGGCTAGGAGGGCTTTGAATGTATGTTTCCGGAAGTGAGAACCTCCGTCACTTATCACTATTCGGGGTACACCAAAACGGGGAAAGATGATGGTCTTGAAGAGCTTTACCACTACCTTGGAGTCATTGGTGGGGGAGGCAACCGCCTCAATCCATTTCGAGACATAATCCAGGGCTACTAAGATGTACTCATTCCCGCATGAATTGGGGAAAGGTCCCATGAAGTCAATCCCCCAACAATCAAACAACTCAATCTCCAAGATGGTTTTTAGGGGCATCTCATTCCTTTTACCGATGTTGCCCGACCTTTGACAAGCATCACAAGATCTAACAACATCGTGAATGTCTTTGAACATTGAAGGCCAAAAGAACCCTCCTTGAAGAACCTTGGCTATAGTCCGTGAAGCCGCCAAGTGCCCTCCATAGGCGGAGTTGTGAACCCGATCCACAATTTCAAGCCCCTCTTCCTTTGATAAGCATCTCCTCAAGAGCCCATCCCCACACTTTTTGAAAAGGTAGGGATCATCCCAAAAATATCTCTTAGCATCCACTTTCAACTTTCTCCTTTCTCTTGCTTCCAACTCCTCCGGGATAAAGCCATTAACAAGATAATTGGCAATATCCGCAAACCAAGGCAACTTATTGCCTATTGCCATCAAACTATCCTCACGCAACCATTCATTGATTGGGCCATCTCTATCATGCAAACCATGATCCTCAAAAGTCAATCTAGACAAGTGGTCCGCAACCACATTCTCCGACCCCGACTTGTCTCTTATCTCTAGATCAAATTCTTGGAGTAAAAGAACCCATCTCAAGAGTCTTGGCTTGGCATCCTTCTTCAACATTAATTGCCTCAAAGCGGTGTGATCGGAGTACACCACCACTTTAGATCCCATGAGATATTGCCTAAACTTCTCAATGGCATGCACGATTGCCAACATCTCCTTTTCGGTCGTGGAATACTTTGCTTGAGTTGAATCAAGAGTCTTGCTTGAATAGTATATCACGTGGTGTTTCCTATCCACAACTTGACCTAGGACCGCTCCTACCGCGTAGTCGGATGCGTCACACATAATCTCAAAAGGCAATCCCCAATCCGGAGCACGAATAATAGGAGCCGTCACAAGCGCTTCTTTGATCCTAGCAAAGGCTTCAAGACAATCATTAGTAAACAAAAAGGGAGCATCCTTGAGAAGAAGAGAAGTCAATGGTTTGGCAATTTTGGAAAAATCTTTGATAAAACGCCGGTAAAAGCCGGCATGTCCAAGAAAACTCCTCACCCCTTTCACATTGGTGGGGGGTGACAAGTTCTCAATGACCGCCACTTTTGCACCATCAACTTCTATGCCCCTCTTGGACACTATGTGACCGAGCACAATCCCCTCCTCTACCATGAAATGGCATTTCTCCCAATTGAGGACAAGATTGTGCTCCTCACATCTTTTCAACACATTTACAAGATTAGAAAGCCCTAGGTCAAATGAATCACCATGAACACTAAAATCGTCCATAAAACCCTCTATAGATTTCTCAAGGAAATCGGCAAAGATGGCCATCACGCACCTTTGAAAGGTGCCGGGTGCATTACACAACCCGAATGGCATCCGCCGATAAGCATACACACCTTGGGGGCATGTAAAAGTTGTTTTCTCTTGGTCTTTCGGGTGAATGGGTATTTGAAAAAACCCGGAATAACCGTCAAGAAAACAATAGTACGAATGCCCCGCAAGCCTCTCTAGCATTTGATCAATGAAGGGGATTGGGAAATGGTCTTTGAGAGTGGCCGCGTTCAACTTACGGTAATCGATACACATCCTCCACCCCGTCACCGGACGAGTCGGTAGGAGAGTCCCATCCTCTTGTGTAACCAAAGTTACACCCCCCTTCTTGGGGACAACATGGACGGGGCTCACCCACCGGCTATCCGTGATCTCATATATGATTCCGGCCTCAAGCAATTTAAGGACTTCACTCTTCACTACATCCGCCATTTTCGGATTCAATCTCCTTTGACCTTCCACTCTAGGTCGACTCCCTTCCTCTAGAATTATTCTATGCATGCAAAGGTTCGGGCTTAGCCCCTTGATGTCATCAAGGCTATACCCCAATGAGCTCCTATGATCCTTTAAAGTTGAAATGAGTTTGGATTCTTGTTGCTCATTGAGGTTGGCATTGATGATCACCGGGTAAGCCTCTCCCTCCCCAAGAAAGGCATACTTGAGGGAGGGAGGAAGGGTTTTGAGTTGTACCTTTGGAGGGAGCATTCCCTCCACCTTCTCAACTTCCTCATCTTCTAGCTCAATGTTCTCATCCATTTCCTTGTCTTCACTAGTTGTGATGCCACATAATTGTTCCATGTGGCCTTCCTCCTCTTCTTCCATCTCTACCATCTCCCTTACCACTTGCTCCACAATGTCCAATGTAAATGCTTTATCATGCTTTGGACCTTTCATCATAGTAGGTAGATTAAACTCAATTTTGTCATCCCCAACTCTAAAGGTGAGCCGCCCATTCTTAACGTCTATCAAGACGCCTCCGGTAGCCAAGAAAGGCCTACCAAGGATGATGGGAGTGTTGCTATCCTCCGGAATATCAAGGACGACAAAATCGGCGGGAATCAAATGCTTACCCACCTTGACGGGTACATCCTCAAGCACTCCCAAAGGGTGTTTGACGGACCTATCCGCCAATTGGAGGGTGATACTTGTAGGAACTAAATCATTCAAGCCAATTCTTTTTGCCACTTTCAAAGGAAGTACACTTACACTAGCTCCTAAGTCACAAAGGGCACGAGAGATAGGAATGCCACCGACTATGCAAGGGATAGAGAAACTCCCCGGATCACCAAGTTTCTTTGGCTCCTTTTGGAGGAGAAGTGCACTACACTCCTCCCTCATAGCCATTACTTCTTGATCACCCAAGGTTCTCTTGCCCGACAAGATTTCTTTTAAAAATTTGGAGTAAGTCGGCATATTCAATATCACCTCCGTAAAGGGAAGAGTCACTTCAAGTTTTTCAATCATTTTACAAAAATTTGTGAACTTGAAGTTTTCCTTTCCCTTCAAAGCTCTTGAAGGATAAGGCAAGCTAGTTGGTTGAGGGTTAGATAGTACCTTGGTGGGTGTTGGTTTGCTTGTTACCTTAGTAGTTGGTTGTGGAACCAACTCCTCTTGTCTAGCATCCACCTCCTCCAAGATAACTTCATCTTCTTTCTCCTCATAAGGGAGGTCCTCCACATAAAAGTCATCATCCCTTGAATTGCCACCATCAACTTCTTTTCCTTTGTCTTTCACAAGTTCTAGGATAGGCTCCTCTTCACCATAATTGTAGTCTTTGTACGGGTCCTCTAGCTCCGTTCCACTTCTCAAAATCACCGCATGTGCTTGGTGATTGTGTGATGCATCTTTGGAACTTTGACCTTGGGCAAGGAAGCCGCCCGGTGGCCTTTGTGGGTTGGCTAGAGCTTGAGAGGCAACTCGAGCCTCCATTTCCCGTATCTCCCTTTGGTTGGCACTCTTCAAATTAGCCATCTCTTGGGTGTGAGTTGCTTGCATGTTCTTGACAAGCTTCAATAACTCACCCACTTGGGAATCACTAGTATCTTGGTGAGGTGCATTGGTGAGGGGCAAGGGGAACCCATAATCATTCCTTGCACCCCCACCTTGAGAGTTGCCCTTCAGAACTTGATTGTTGAAGTTTTGGCCTTGATTGTTTGGTGGAAAGTTTTGGTTGAAATTTTGGTTGTAATTTGGGTTGTTGGGATTTTGTGGGTTGTAGTTGTAGTTGTTTTGATTTTGATTGGGGTTGTTTTGAAATGGTGGTGGATTGAAGCTTTGGTTTTGGTGTTGGTTGTAGTTTTGGTTGTTGTTGAAATTTGGATTGAAATTTTGTGGATTTTGGTTGTTTTGGAAATTGGGGTTGAAGTTTGGATCATTGAAACTTTGTTGAAAGCCTTGATTGGCTTGATTAGATTGGTTGCCTTGGTAGAAATTGTTCCTCGGGTTGAAGTTTCCACCCCTTGGTTGAAAACCGGAGGGGTTTTGCCCTTGAGGTTGTTGAATTTGATGAGGATTCAACACATTGGTGCTTTTGTAACTCATATAAGGACTACCTCTAATCCCTTGGTGATAGTAGTTTGAGTTGGGGTTGAAAGTATTTTGGTTTCTAGGGTTGTTGAATGCTTGAAAAGCATACAATTCTTCCTCACTTCCACTTCCCTCAATTGAGTTGTTTGCACAAACTTCAAATGTGTGCCCATTTCCTCCGCATAAATCACATGTGGCAACACTATTTACTTGGTACATCCCCGGGACATTGCTCTTGGTTTCTTTGCTAGTGGAGCCCTTTGTCAATTCTTCCAATTTCTTGGTTAACATGTCCAACTTGGCATTGGTTTCTTCGTTTGCCTTTGCATTGGAAAGGTTCTCACTAGGGTACTTGCTACTCTTTCTCAAGACATTCCCTCTAGTGCCATAATTTTCCTCCGAATCAACAATCTTCTTGATGAGTTCCGTTCCCGTCTCATGTGGCAAGGGTCAAAGCTACCACCCGCCGATGCATTAACCATTTCCTTAGTCCGGGGGAGAAGAGTCTGAAAAAAGGTTTGGGTTGTGTACCAAGGTGGTATCCCGTGGTGTGGGCACTTAGCTAGCAAATCTTGGTATCTATCCCAAGCTTCTCTCAAAGATTCTCCCTCGTCTTGTTGAAACTGAGTTATCTCATTTCGGAGCATCGCGGTCTTGGAGGATGGGTAGTACTTGGCAAGGAAAGCCGTTGCCAAGTCGTCCCAAATGGTGAATGTATTCGGAGCATGGACATTTAACCACCTATCCGCCTTGTCGGTTAAGGAATAGGGGAAAAGCATAAGCCTTAGTGTCTCCTCGGGTACTCCCGTTTTCTTTATCATTGCGACCTTACCCTTGAACTTTCTCAAGTGCCCATGAGCATCTTCGTGAGAAGCCCCGCTAAAGGCGTTCTTCTCGATTGAACTCATTTGCGAAGGGTGTATTTCGAAATTTTGAGGAACAAGAGCCCCGAAGTTGATTGGATTGGTGGTGTCATTGTGATTAGGCCGGTTATGATCACGAAGAGCGGCCATTGTATGAATTGGGTGGTTGTTTGGAAAGTGTGGTGATTGTGGTGGTGATTGATAAAATGGATTGTCAAAATTGTCGGATGTTGGGCTAGGATTGCTTTGATTGGGACTTGGTGGTTCGGATGAAGAGGGGTTGTTTTGGCTAGTAGAAGCTTGGGACGCAATTCTTACCCTTGCAATGGTCTTCCTCCTTAAGGCCCGAAAGAGCCTCTCCGGTTCGGAAGATGACAACAAAGAGTTAGAGTCACCCCTAGGCATAAAACTTAGCAAACCAATTAGTCGTCCTAGTGCTTGTTAAACACTAGGGAGAGCAATAAAACAAGCACTCTACAATTAACTACCAAATCTTTGATCAAAACAAAACAAGCTCAACTAACTCTAGACTAAAACTAAAACTAAACTACACAACTTCTAACACTTTCCCCGGCAACGGCGCCATTTTGATGGCCGGCTTTTGTCGTCAATTCCGGCACCAAAAACAATTTATAAACTCCCAAATTAAGTAGTATAATTTAGGGTCGAACCCAAAGGATGGTGGGGAAGTTGTATAGTTACGTTCTAATTCAAGCTCGAGTCGGGGTAATAGGTTTGTGATTGATTAACAACTACTAAAGATAAATTAAAGCAAATGTGTCAAGATGAAATCGATGAATAAAAGATACTAAGGTGTCGGGGGTACTAAGGTAGGTTGGTAACGAATCATGCAAGGGAATCTAAGGTCTCCACTATACTAGGCCTAGGTTTGTCTCGTCTATCGATTTGACTCACCTAAAGTCGATCCCTATCCTAGCTTTCGCTACAAACAAGGCCAACCTAACATACATACATGTCCATGAAAGCCCTAGACTATCATCAAAGGCCAACAACAATAAGAATCATGTCCAACCGTCGTTGAGACATTTCATCAAACATATAACATGCACAAATGAAAACCTAGCAAAGAAGAGAACCGAATCCTAACCCTAAACAAGATTCATAGCTATCAACAAACCAAAGCACACCCCTAACCCTAGTAGGGGAACTACTCACACATGGCTAACATAAATATGTAAACAAATGATGAGGAAATGCTAAACATGTTGGATTAAGTAAGAGTAAACAATTGAACAAGCAAAACTTAAAGGAAATGCAAAGACAAAGTAAAGATGAAGAAGATTATACCATTAACTAAGGAAAAGGAAGTAGCTTGGATGACAAGTTGAAAGACTCTTTCAAATCTCCCAAAATACAACCCAAAATATCCTCTTACAATTTCTTAATAACAAGCCTAAGTAGAATCCTAAAGAGAGATTAACTAATAATGAAAGATTAAATAAGGATCTAAAGAAGATTAAAATAAATTAGAGTGTTTTTGAGTCTAAGTGTTGAGTAATGGAACGGTAAAAACCCTAAAATAAGCTTAAGAATCCGTAATCATTAAAGTGATACAAGTGCGGTTTTATATAGAGCTCGAAAATCTGAGAAAGGCTTCTCAGCCGGTCGACCGGCTGCCGGTGGTGGACCGGCTGGGAGGCAAATTACGGACTTCTGAAAGAATCTTCAAATGACCCTTGATTCCCAGCCGACCGGCCGGCTGCCGGTATGGCACCGGCTGGGAGGCCAAATCCTTCAATCTGACTTTCTTCTTTTCTTTTCTTAGCTACAGGTCCCCTCAGCCGGTGGACCGGCTGCCGGTCTACCACCGGCTGGGAGCCCTTTTGTAGCAATCTGCCCAACTCTGCATAATTTTTCAATTCTTCGAAAAAAACTAAGTATGGAATTGATCCCCAGCCGGCCTACCGGCTGCCGGCTGGGAACCGGCTTGTACGCTTTTCTTAAGAATCTGTAAACTTCTTCCAATTTTCTCGAAAGTCAAGTCAAAGCTCCCCAGCCGGCCGACCGGCCGCCGGTTGGGGACCGGCTGGGAAGGCCTGGGAAGGGAGTTTGCCAATTTCTTCATAATTCTTCATAAATCGCTCTAAATCCGCCTTAATTTGTCCCGTTTCTTCGCCCCCGCCGTAATACCTACAAAAAGTGGATAGAATAGGAATATACGAGGCAATGGACGTAAAAACACCTAAAGACACGCAAATCGAGGTCGAATCGTGACCGAAAACAAAGAAAATGTAAAGGAAATGACGACCAAAATGGAGCTCATCAACTATAAATGATGTATACCTTGTAACTGGTCTTAAACACAATCTCATTAGTATATCTCAATTATGTGACAAAGGAAATAAAGTAGTTTTTCACTCAGATATATGTCGCATAATCTTAGAAGGCACCAGTAAAGTAATACTTGAAGGTCACAGGATGAAAAATGTCTATATGATTGATTTAAATGCTGTACCTACTGACTCTCTATCATGCATGAAAGTTACGTTAGATGATCCATGTCTATGGCATAAGAGATTTGGTCATATTAGCTCACCTATTCTAAGTAAGCTGAAAAGATGGGACTTGGTCGAAGGTCTCCCAAAGATCAAATTTGATCAAGAAAAGATGTGTGACACATGTGCACGATGCAAACACGTCAGATCATCTTTCAAGCCGAAAAGAGTGGTAAGCACAGAACAAGCTCTTGAACTAGTACACATGGATCTATGTGGCCCTATGAAGGTAAGAAGCATAGGTGGTTCCAGGTACGTTTTCGTTCTAGTTGATGATTACTCTAGATTTGTTTGGCCAATCTTTCTTCATTCAAAAGACGAAACATTCGATGAATTTGATAGTCTCATGAAACTTGTCCAAAACAAATATAAATCAAACCTAGTAACAATCCATACTGACCATGGAACTGAGTTCGACAATCATGCCTTTATTGAGTTCTGTAAAACCAACGGTGTTGGACATAACTTCTCGGCCCCTAGAACCCCACAACAAAATGGAGTCGTAGAACGAATGAACAGAACCCTAGAAGACATGGCTAGAACAATGCTTCTTTGTAGTGGCCTACCTAGAAACTTTTGGGCTGAGGCTATTAGTACAGCTTGCTATATTCATAACCGTGCTATGATTAGACCTATCCTTAAAAAGACACCTTATGAACTTCTTCGAGGTCGTAAACCAAACATATCTCATTTAAGATGCTTTGGTAGTAAATGCTTCGTTCATAACAATGGTAAAAACAAATTAAGCAAATTCGACCCTAGAAGTGATGAAGCAATCTTTATAGGATATTCAGATCATAGTAAAGCCTACAAAGTTTTTAACAAACGTACGTTATGCATAGAAGAGAGTATTCATGTTATCTTTGATGAAAATAATGTCTTCGATAAGCCATTACAGGACGTAGAGGAAAACCTAGACGAACCTGATTTTAGGTTATCAAGGGAAGATCCTCCTGAAATGGAAACTGAAGAAGCAGAACCTCAAGGAATTCATGATGAACTCAACTTGGGAGAAAATGGTACGAGAGAGGAAGCTAAAGTTGATGATATTGTAGATAACTCTCAAACAAATGACTTGGAACCCAGAGTTACAACTGATGAAGCTATAACTTTGAATCAAAACCAAAGGGAAGAGGTCAGAGTTATACCTGACCCAACTATAAACCCAGGTTTGGATTCAGGGGGAACAAGTCAAGATCCCGAGTCAAGTTCAGGTAATGCTAATAATCAATCAAGGAACCGGAGATACAAAGGCTCTCATCCTCTGGACAATGTCATAGGAAGCCTAACAGATGGAGTTCAAACTCGAAGGAGCTTAAATAACTTTTGCTCATTCTACTCCTTTCTCTCCACCATTGAACCTTAAAATATCAAGGAAGCTCTTGCTGATCCAGACTGGATAGTTGCCATGCAAGAAGAACTCCAACAATTTGAAAGAAACAAAGTTTGGCATCTTGTTCCTCGACCCAAGGACAGATCTGTCATTGGAACTAGATGGGTATTCAGAAACAAACTGGATGACACTGGAGTCATTGTGCGAAATAAGGCCAGACTAGTGGTTCAAGGATACAACCAACAGGAAGGGATCGATTATGACGAGACCTTTGCTCCTGTTACTCGTCTTGAGGCAATAATACTACTTATTGCATTTGCAGTACACAAGGGAATGAAGCTTTTTCAAATGGATGTCAAGACTGCTTTTCTTAATGGCTATCTCCAAGCGGAAGTATTTGTTGAACAACCTCCTGGATTTCCTGACAGCAAACTCAAGGATCGTGTATTCAAATTGGACAAAGCTCTTTATGGCCTGAAACAAGCACCTAGGGCATGGTACGACAGATTATCAAAGTTTCTATTGGAGAGTGGATTCAAGAGAGGATCTGTGGATAAAACTCTATTTCTTAAAAGCGAGAACTCAGATCTACTAGTCGTTCAGATCTATGTTGACGATATTATATTTGGCTCAACAAATAAGAAGTTGTGCAAGTACTTCTCTGAGTTGATGACTTCTGAATTCGAGATGAGTATGATGGGAGAACTAAAGTTCTTCCTTGGACTTCAAATACAACAAACTGAAGAAGGAATCAAAGTTCATCAACAAAAATACGTCAAGGAGTTGCTAAAGAAATTCGGCATGAAAATCTCTTATGCAATGCCTACTCCAATGGTCACAGATAAGAAGTTAACCAAAGACGAAGATGGTAAGTCTGTAGATGAAAAAACTTACCGAGGTATGATTGGCTCACTTCTTGATCTTACAGCAAGTCGTCCAGATATAATGTTTAGTGTCTGTGTTTGTGCGAGATTCCAATCTGCACCAAAAGAATCGCACATGATTGCGGTTAAGAGAATATTAAGATACCTAATCGGAACCTCAAAGTTATATCTATGGTATCCCATGGACTGTAACTTCAACCTAGTAGGGTATTCAGATGCGGATTATGCATGATGCTCCTTAGACAGAAAAAGTACCTCCGGACTTGCTACATTTGTAGGTTCTTGTATTATATCTTGGGGATCCAAGAAACAAAATTCTGTCGCTCTCTCAACTGCCGAAGCAGAATATATTGCAGCCGCACTGGTATGTTCTCAACTCTTATGGTTAAAGCAACAGTTACATGATTATGGTATAGATGTTGGTTGTGTGCCTATCTTATGTGATAACACGAGTGCAATAATTATATCTAAAAACGCCCAACACTCGAGGAATAAACATATTGAAATTAGACACCACTTTCTACGAGACCATGTTGAAAAGAAAAATATAAAATTGGAATTTTGTAGTACGGAAAAATAATGGGCAGATATCTTCACTAAACTATTAGCTAGGGAACGCTTTGAGACTTTGCGATTGGAAATTGGTTTAATCGGTGGCACCTAATCAAATCTTAAAAGCATAAATAACCCAATGATTGACTACGGTTTAGATGAGATTATATGACTGTGTCCGTATACTCCGCTGCATGTGTATGTGTGTATTCGATGAAAAATTATGTGATCATATTTGTATTATACTTTTCATATACGCATGTGTACACAATCAATCTCAAAATAATAATACGTCAAATATTATAATTCACCTCAACTCATACACACTATACATAATAATATACATATACATATATTAACCAAATAAAACAAAAAATAAATAAAATGAAAACATTTACCTTACACAAAAAACGCGTGAACTTGCCCCACCATTCTAGTCCACATGTCCCTACAACTAGTCCCACTACCTTCTACTATCACCTGCCACTTACCCCCTACCCATTAGCCTCACTCATTACCTTAACCAACCTCCTTTACCTCCCTCACTAACCAAACTTACCACCTCAACCCACATTATTACCGCCCCCAACCCAAATCTCCCCTCAAATTCCTAAAACTCCATTAATAACTCCAAACCTCCATAAAACTCCATTAAAATCCGTCAAAAGCTTCACCAAAACTCGACCAAATACAACCATTTCTCACCACAACCACGATGCCTCCCTCACACGCCACTCGTTCCCAAAAAAGAAACCCTCTCCACATTCACCGACCTCATCACCTCCACCTTCTCCGACACCTATCGCCACTGCAGCTCCGACACTAGACAACGGCAAACGACGAAAACTCAACCGCTCATCCTCCTCCATCTCTGAAGACATGCAAGAACTTGGGTCCCATTCTCAAAACCGCGCCCTCTGTTTCACGAATATTCCATAGAATCCACTAGAGCGGGTCTTGAAAAGGTTCGAATGACCAAAAATGAAGGTATGTTAATCGATCGTGTCCTACCTTGCTCTATTCATGCGGGTCGTTATTATCCTACGTCTTGGGTCGCAAATTCGAAGTCTTTAGGATTTTTCAAAGAGTTACTGAAGTTTCAGGGTTGGGAGTACATTAGTAATTTCTCTGGGTTGATTTTTCCAATTGAAATAGTTCAATTTTTTGCGTCTGTGAAAGGGTGTGATGACGGATTACGTGCTGTAGTGAATGGAAAAGATGTGTTGGTATCTAAGTCTGATTTCTGTGATGTTTTTAAGCTTGATCAGGACGGTCTCGTTCTTGATCCTAAGAAGGAGTGGAGTGTGGTTTCTAAGGAACAAAAAATGGTTATTAATAAGTATTTCGATGAATCCGCAACAGAAAATAGTCCTCTGTTAACTATCTCCTTTTCTCCAAAATTAAAACTGTTTGTTAATTTCTTGTGGAACACGGTTTTACCAAGAAGAGGAGGTCGGGATAAACTGTCTAGTATTGAGGCAGTCGCAGTGTATAGTTGGTTGGAGGGAATCAAAATCGATTTGGCATCTCTTGTTCTTAACAAAATTGTTCATATCTCTGGTATTCTTGTGAAGGAGAAAGCTTGTTCAACACTTGACATTCCTTATGGGATGTGGGTGTCCGAGCTCTTGCTAAAGAAAGGGGTTGTGGATGATTCTAGTTTTGGCATCAAACCGCGTGATAGGATGTGTGACAAACTCTTAAAATTGATGGGTATATGTTTTGAAGGGGTTGACCTCACTTTTGGAAAGAATGTAGGTGCGGAACCCTCGCCTAATCCTTCCCCTTCATTCGCGGGTCTTGAGGCTAAGGTAGATCAGATTCTTGGTTTGTGTGAGGTGAAAAAGGAAAAGAGACGAGGCAGGAGGTAGTAAGGCTAAGAGGAGTCATGGATTTGAGGATGATTTAAGGGCATGGATGACGAAGGTTGACAAGCAACTCGGTAAATTGGGCTCGGATGTCTCTGTTATGTGCTCGGAGTTGTTAGTCCTTAGTGATCGTCTCTCGTTCCTCACAACTCAAGGAGGAGCCATGGTAAGGGACCACGGATTGCTACGAAAGGACGCGAGCCAAGCTCTTGAAGCGGTTAAAGCATTGTCAATGAAGATCCTTAACTTTGAGTTGGCTCTCAATGCTCAAGGACGGAATGTTAATAGTTGTTTGGATAGGTTGGATACCCTTGAGTTCCGTTACCGACCCGACTATGTCAGTCCATATGCCAAGACTCCCGCATCAAGCTCTCGTTCTTGATCTCCCAAATCGGTTGTAGAATTCGTGTTTTTAGTTGTTTTTGTGTTGGTGTTGTTAAAGTCCTGGGTTGGACTTATAAACGCTTTCCTTTGTGGCCCAATTCCATTCCCTGGCCCACTGAATCCGAGGCCTGTTTCTTTTTGCCTCCCTCGGATTCCTTATCTCTTATTTTGACTATGGCCCAAACTCTTTAATATCTTTTGCCTAGCCCATTATGACCTAACCTAGCCGGCCCAATTTTCAGAACACTTGTTAAATATTCGGCCCATTGGCTATAATACTTCGGATTGTTGTGTATATTTTTACATTCGTATATGTTTGTATGATATGTTGTGTGTTCATATTGTTTCCCTCGTTTTGCATGCTTGCTTATGTTTCGTCGTATATTATTCTAGTCGTTTCATGTCTTTGTTCTCATCTTTTCGATGATGTCAAGAGGGGGAAAAATGCGACTTAGATTAGAATTTACCTAAGCTTGCTCCTTGTCGTAATTCATTGTCTCTTAGGGTTCTTAAAGGATATGGGATAGTTAGAAGATAGAAACCCTAAGTAAATCTTTGCTATGAATGACCATTATTATATTGAGGGGAACATACACTTAGACACAAAATCTAAGAGAGACTTGCCATCATCAAAAAGGGGGAATTTGTTGAACCATATATTCAAATATATATTAAGTATATATGTTTATGTTTTGATAATGACAAGTCTAGCTATATATATATATATATATATATTATATACTCGTACATATAATCGTGTGCTAAGTGTACAGAATATTAGTAACAAGATCTAATCAATCAAATATAAAGGATTCAAGTATGATAGTCAATGGATTGACTATATCGAAGATTGAAAGAAGATCGCAAGTGCATATAATGAACTAAAGTTATACTTATCAACTATAACTTTAGTACAAGATTGGTTCAAAGTATAGCTCGTAGCTATAACTCCATATAGAAGAAATGTTCGATATATGTGTGATAGTTGAAAAGATTTTAGTTTCCAAAATCGTCGTGGACAATTAATGTTTAATTGGTATTCTATTTTTAGAATATGGAATTATTAATCTTAATGGGTTAATATAAAATATCTTTTGATTAAATAGGAATAAATAATTTTCTTATGAGTTAATTATTTATTACTAAATAAACTAAGGATTTTTTTATAACCATAATTGTCAAGATAATATAATCTAAATATGGTTTGGAAACGGTTTTGGAAAACGTGTACTATGACACGTTCCATAAATCGTGTAGGATTGAATTAAGTAAATATTATGTATTTATTTAATATCCTAAACAAACTAGATTATATTATGCTAATATAATTTATTATATTTTGACATGGTTTAGGAAATTGTTTTGATAAGGTTACTATTTGTTTAAAATATAAAGATCTTTCCTAAATTCAAATTAGGAAACTGATTCCTTATATAATAGTTATAGTATATTATTAAATCTTTCCTTAATATATTAAGATTAGATTTATGGTAGTATTACTAAAAGACTAGTATTCTAGTTTAAGTAATATTCCTAAATCATCTACGGTTTTATTTACCTAGATATAGTTCTATAAAAATAGACTACCCATGTAACATTAAGATACACGAAACACATACACACATTCACGCATATCGAGACAAAAACCGCCGTTCATTACTCCTCAAGATTCAAGCTTATAATTGTCATATTCGATTCAAGATTCAAGTGCTCCAGCATTGATCTTATTCATTCAAGTTTGTAACATCAAAGAAACATTGAAGACTTATCTTATTAGCGTAAGATAGTTCGAGTATTTTACGGTACTCATTGTAAACAAGTATTTAACGGTACTTGTCATAACTAGATATTTAACGGTATCTAGATAGAGTTGCGACTAACATCAAAGTTGCAAGAGTAGGGTTGATAAAATTGTAATCCAGAGTTGGTACTAATTTTATTAATCGAGAATAGTGGACGTAGGTTTCAACTTGTGAAACTGAACCACTTCAAAAATATCGTGTCTCTATTTTATTCTTGCTCTACTCAACGTTCATCATATAACCATACACACATCGAAGAAGATTTTAAGAAGAAGGCATACTCAATTCAACCCCCCCCCCCCTTTCTTGAGTATATTATATCAATAGACTCTTCATCCGCTCCGGCTCATTCCTGCAAATAATGCGAAACGAACCAAAGTAGATTATTCGGGGGAAAATCGTAGCAAAATACTACGGAAAAGGCGTACAAATGTGTGCTAAAAAGGCCAAAAAGTCTATACGAAATGCACACATCAAACTTCCCCAAACCAACCCTTTGCTTGTCTTCAAGCAAACTAAAATGCAATCTAATGCAAACTAAATGCAAACCAAAGGACCTAAAAGACGGAGTAAAACTCAAAGCTACTTACAGTCAATGCCAAACGCTTTTGTGCACACAATCAACCAATGCCAACCTCAGAAAGGAGCGCACGATTTATACACATCGTGGTAAACATGTTAAACCTCTGACCTTGCAAGACTCGTATAATTTCGGACTCTCCCGAAATCTCTCTTCTCTCAGCAAGCAAATGGTAAATTATATGTGTAGAAGAGAGGAAGAAAGTAAAGACTCTCGCCTAAACTACGACCAAAAAATCATGCATGCCGGACTAGTATGAATAAAGATTTCAAGCACCGTACACACGCACAACCACCTCCGATGTCCATCACACGCCGAACTATTGCAAATTTTTGGGAATATGAGGCTAAGTGGGATAAAAGGGGTAAGACAAGTATGGATATGTGAGGGTTAAAGCTAAGCTAGAACCTCCAAACCAAATTAACACGCATCCCAATCCTCCGTCTACAATAAACACATTGCCTCTTTGATTAGGCAAACATATCATACCACCCAAATTATTTTTTCAACTGGCAACCGAATTATTATTGCAATTTTTTCATCAACTTTTTTTTTCAATTCAATCTTTTTTTTTTCGATTTTCTTTCTTTTGATCGATTTTTCCTCGGTTGGTTCCAGTGGTTGCTCAAACCGCTCGATCGACCAAAACAGTAGTCGA
This sequence comes from Silene conica, assembly GCA_029255685.2. Taxonomy (NCBI): domain Eukaryota; kingdom Viridiplantae; phylum Streptophyta; class Magnoliopsida; order Caryophyllales; family Caryophyllaceae; genus Silene; species Silene conica. The sequence continues at coordinate 50,685,241 of CM055316.2, forward strand.
TCGAGAACTTTTCATACCCTAGAATACTCGATCGAGCATAATGCCCTCGATCGAGCACTTAATTTCTCAGAAACTCTCGATCGAGCATGAATTGCGCTCGATCGAGGGAAACTTAGTAAAAATCCTGCAACTTCCTTTTGCACGCACTCCAATAACATCAGAAATAGGCCAAACTGATACAAAATGACAGATTCCCTGACCACATCCTAGCTCAGCATAAGGTAGGGAAAATATAGGATGTATTTTATAGGACAAAAGGCAGTTATGGCTTAGAATCGTAGGTAAATGGGCAGACGAGGAAGGGGGTGATGCAATTGTTCTCCGAACGTGTAATTCCATCCTCTAACCGGTACGTGCAGACAATAAGAAATCAGAACTCATACACACGCAATACATGAAATGCAAGGAGTACTACTCACAATCCTAAAACAACTGGTCGTGGATGTCACCATTTTAAGGCTGTAAAGCTCAGAAAGTGTAGTAGTTTGCGAAACCTACGAGTTAAGTCTAATGGTCTAACACAAAGTCCACAACAAAATTCGAGGTAACGCTTAAGACTCGCTAGGCAGAGATTGAAATGGCACGGTATGGCATAAAGCTGACTATAAAATGCTACATCATCATTGAAATACTCTCATCCGACTAGACTAGAATGCAAAAATAAACACGTGTTTTGTGTTTTTGGTTTTGTTTTTTTTTTTAATGCAGGAATTGAAAAACGAATGCATGCGAAATTTAACCGTGAAGACTAAAATGCAAACACAAGATGGATGCGTAACTGACCGAGCATAAATGAACTCGGTCGAGCATTCCTTCATGCAAGAACAAGTCGATCGAGCCATAAAGCTCTCGATCGACGGGTTTCGATCACCTCAAACACTCCTCCTGTTAGGTTCGTATACCTACTTAGTCATACTAATTTATATTATCTTATAATAGGTTGATCTTATGCATGCTTAACTAGTGATTATGACGAGATAAAGGAGGAAGAATGAACTCCCTTACATTGTTATTCTCGGCAAGTTGAGGCACAAATGAAGTCACCTACTTCACTTGTTCTTGAGCTTATTCACACGGATGATCCTCCTTGAACCTTCAAAGAGATGGCCTCCAAAAGATGAACACCAAGACACACTACTCTCAACTATTTGTATGTTATTGTGCTAGAATCAACACACAAAATCTCTAGATAGTGTAAGGAGGCACACGGTTTTTAGGGTTAGAAAATAGGAATTATTTTTCTTTCTTTCTTTTTGTTCTCTCTAAACAAAACCCTAATCCAAAAGTGTGAATGAATGAATAATGAAAAGAGGGAACAAAACTCTCTTTTGTTCTCTCCTTTGGGACGGCCGAGAGCCATGGGTAGAGTGCCCAATGGTTGGCACCTCTACCTTACACAATGTTTCCCATGCTTGACATCTTATTAAATGCATGTCCTCACAATGTTCCCATAACATTTTATGCAATATGTATGTTTGTGTGTCAAGACACACGGTCCATTATAAGCAATGGACTCGTTTGAAACATCACATAGGAGCATATTTATTTACGTATTTGGAGTTTAACATTTAACCTTTCAATCGTAAATTAATAACTAATTCAATCAATTACTTATAATATATTTAGTTACTACAACAATTGTAGTTTTAATTTATTCATTCAACCAACTTTACGTTTCACAAACATATAAATAATAGTGATGACATTTCAATCACTAAAACAATTTATAATCTTATTATAAATCATCTCCTTATTTTATTCATAATCTAGAAATGAACTAACTCGTATCATATACAATTATTTCATTTATTATTGAGAGAGTTGTCCTAAAGGTGTGACCTAAAGGGATCAACTGGTCACCACCGTCATTACGACAGTAATGTCAAACTCTAGCAAGCCAATCATTACCGATTAATGTTGACCAGTTGACTTATGAATAAGAATCATCCCATGAATATTCTTTTATAGAGATTTGTCAATTTAATATGTAATTGACGTGATCACATTATTGTCGAGGACACTTACTCCAACAATCTCCCACTTGTCCTGACAAGTGTGGATCACCGATTCTCTTGTTCTATTACATCATCTTCCACTCAATGCAAGGTGTCTTATAGGTCGTACTTGCACGTGATCAAATCAATAGTGGTTTTTCTCGATATGGAGTGTAACTGACAGACCGGAATTATCGACCATAGATAGTCTCCGAGCGTGGCCACGCATTTCCAGTTCACTACTCCTCGAGTGGCCTTGAGATTTAAGATAACCCTGACAAGGGGCAGAAAAATTCCTTTCCAACTGTTCTCCTTGGCTAACATCATCCATTGTGACCCAAAATATGTCCATTTGACCCCTTTTACGGAAGATCGTAGAATATAAATTAAAGTCATTATGAATAATGTCACCTCTAGAGCAACCAGTCTCTAGTCAAAGAATCGACTCATAAGAATATATATAGCAGCTCTTGCCACGACCAGGCTCCATCGAATTCTAAAGAACTCTATAAGCGGTCACTGCCCGACACAAGTGTACCTTACAGTTTGTCTATATGATCGACTAGTCATCACTTATGACTCTATGGTGTCAGAACTCACCATCAATCGCATCATAATCTAGTCACCTCGACACGTCACCTCATATAAGTGACTAGGGTCAATACTAAGTTAATCCAGTTCACTTCTACAGGGTTCAGCAATTGTCTTACAATCCTGTTTGGATTTAACAAAGTATATAAAATAAACAAGTTGTATAAAACTTTAAATGATGAACGAGATTATCTTATATGAACGTAAAAACAACATTTTTTCATTTCATATCGCATAATCGGTTACACATTGGGTAAACTCTTAAGACCCATAGAACGAGCATGAGAATCATGCTTAACTTGCGATAATGGTTTGGTTAAGGGATCAGCCACATTATCGTCTGTCCCAACCTTACAAATCGCTATTTCCTTCCTATCAATGAAATCCCGAATTACATGATATTTTCTAGGTACATGCCTAGACTTATTACTAGACTTCGGCTCCTTAGCCTGAAAGACAGCACCACTGTTATCACAGTACAGGGTGATAGGATCTTCAGCATTTGGAACTACCCTTAGTCCCTCGATAAATTGCTTTATCCATACTGCCTCCTTAGCAGCTTCTGATGTTGCAATGTACTCTGCTTCCGTTGTAGAATCCGCAACGACTGGTTCTTTGAAGCTCTTCCAACTAATGGCACCACCATTCAAGATAAAGACAAATCCAGCCTGGGATTTAAAATCGTCTTTATCTGTTTGGAAGCTTGCATCTGTGTAACCCTTTACACACAAGTCTTCTTCCCCTCCAAACACCAAGTGTGAATCCTTAGTTCTTCTTAAGTACTTAAGGATGTTCTTGACTGCAATCCAGTGACTTTCACCTGGATTTGCTTGATATCTACTAGTCATGCTCAAAGCATACGAGACATCAGGACGAGTGCATATCATGGCGTACATGATAGATCCCACGGTGGAAGCATAAGGGATCATTTTCATGCGTTCAACATCTTTGGGCTCTGTGGGTGATTGAGACTTCTTCAATATAATTCCACTTCCCATGGGGATAAACCCTCTCTTGGAATTTCCCATGTTGAACCGTCGAAGAATCTTATCGATATAAGGTTCTTGACTTAGTGCCAATATCCTCTTGGATCTATCTCTATAGATTCGGATACCTAATATGCATTGCGCATTTCCTAGATCTTTCATCTGAAAATGGTTACCTAACCATCCTTTCACTGATGAAAGCATTGGAACATCATTTCCAATGAGTAGTATGTCATCCACATACAAGATTAGGAATACAACATTGCTCCCACTGAATTTCATGTATAGACAAGGTTCCTCGACACTTCCAGTGAAACCATTTTCTTTTATGACTTCATTGAAGCGATGATTCCAACTCCTTGATGCTTGCTTAAGACCATAAATGGATCTCTTAAGCTTGCATACCTTGTTAGGATTTTTAGGATCTTCAAAACCCTCAGGTTGTATCATATACACATCCTCCTTTAAATGCCCATTTAAGAAGGCGGTTTTGACGTCCATTTGCCACACTTCATAGTCATGAAATGCGACAATCGCTAACATTATCCTAATGGATCTTAGCATGGCTACCGGAGCAAAGGTTTCATCATAATGAAGACCGTGAACTTGGGAAAATCCCTTAGCTACTAGCCTAGCTTTATAGACATCATCATGTCCTTCTATGCCATTCTTCACCTTGAAGATCCACTTTTATTGGAGAGGTCTCATCTCCTTAGTCAAGTCTACCAAGTCCCATACTTGGTTTTGATGCATAGAATCCATTTCGGATATCATGCCCTCTTGCCATTTTGCGGAGTCGGGACTAGAGATTGCAACTTTGTAAGTGGTAGGCTCATCACTTTCCAAAAGTAATACGTCCAGGCTACCATCTTCCTGAATTAGTCCAACATACCTATCGGGTTGATGTGGGACCCTACTCGACCTCCTGGGTGGAATAGGTACCGAAGCGGATGAAGAAGGAACATCTTCATCTGTCTCAGCTTCAGTTTGTGGCTCTTGAACTTCTCGAACTTCATTAAGTTCAAAATTTCTCCCACTCTGTCTCTTAGAAATAAACTCCTTTTCTAAGAAGACAGCCTCAGAAGACACAAACACTTTGTTTTCATGAGGTTTGTAGAAGTGGTAGCCACGTGAGGTGGTTGGATAACCAACAAATATGCATTTTTCGGATCTTGGTGCGAGTTTGTCATCGTTCTTAGACTTGACATAAGCATCACATCCCCATATCTTCATATAGGATAAGTTAGGAACCTTTCCTTTCCACATCTCATATGGAGTCTTATCGGTCGCTTTCGTTGGACTATTGTTCAACGATTTGATGGCTGTGAGGATCGCAAATCCCCAAAATGAATTAGGTAAATCAGTTTGGCTCATCATTGATCGAACCATATCCAATAAGGTTCGATTCCTCCTTTCTGCCACACCATTAAGTTGTGGTGTTCCCGGAGGTGAAAGTTGTGACACAATGCCACATTCTTTCAGATGTGAATCAAATTCATTGCTAAGATATTCACCACCACGATCGGATCGTAATGTTTTAATCTTTCTGTCGAGTTGGTTCTCTACTTCATTCTGAAATTCTTTAAATTTCTTAAAAGCTTCACTCTTATGCTTCATTAAGTAGATATACCCATACCTACTTAAATCATCGGTGAAGGTGATGAAATAGTCATAATTGCCTCAAGCGGTGATTGATAGTGGTCCGCATACATCCGTATGTATTAGTCCCAGTAATTCACTAGCTCGTGTCCCTTTACCACTAAAGGGGTTACGAGTCATCTTTCCTAGAAGGCAAGCTTCGCATGTACCATAAGATTCATATTCGAATGGTTTAATTATATTGGTCTTTACCAATCTTTTAATGCGATTTTCATTTATGTGACCAAGTCGACAATGCCAAACATACGATTCATTTGGATCACTTGTTTTAATCCTTTTGTTATTAACGTTGTAGACATTATTAGACGAGTCGGAAGTTTCCAAAACATAGATTCCATTAATTGAATTGGCACGGCCAACTACCATGTCATTCTTAGAAATTACACAACAATTGTCTTTAATGGAAAAATTATATCCCTCAATGTCTAACATTGCAACAGAAATAATGTTTTTGGAAAGAGACGGTACAAAATAACAATTATTAAGTTTTAGCTCGTATCCACTCGTCAAGGCAAGAGTGCAAGTTCCTTTAGAAGTGGCCGCTACCCGAGCTCCATTTCCAAGTCGGAGATCCATATCACCCTTGTCCACCTTCTCCACTTCTCTTAAACCCTGCAAACGATTACAAAGGTGAGAACCACATCCGGTATCCAATACCCATGATGTGTTGGATGTAAAATTTATGTCAATAACAAAAATTTCAGATTTGGAATTACCTAACGGAATCACAAGACCTTCTTGGATATGACGTAAGTACTTGGGGCAATTCCTCCTCCAATGGCCCATGACACTACAATAGTGGCATCGCCCTTTTTCTAACTTTCTCTTCTTCTTCTTATTCTTTGCAAGACATTTCTTGCTAGAACTCCCACTAGCTTCATCATAAGCCCTTTCTTTCAAGTACAAGGCATCCAATTCTTCATTTAGCTCATCTATATAAGCCGTGTCAAGAAGTGGTCCCCTTTTGGGAGGTGGGAAAGAAGTAATAAAGTTAACATTGCCATCCGGACCCGTTCCGAAATGAACTTCTCTAGTAGTATCAATGTTGTTTTGGTTGCAAATTTCGTCGAAAACATTGTGACAAGAATCAATAGTGATAGGGTTGAAAGAATCCATTGCGATAAACTAACTACAAAAACGGAAACGAAGGAAAATTAACGTTCATCATTTTAATACTTGTTAAACATTTTAAACAAGTTAAGTATTTACTTAACGATCTCTTACACAATTAAGTAAATAAACCCGAGACCCAAACCCATACTAATTCGGGCACGGTATAGCCGATTCAACCCGTATAGGTATAATTTGGTGGATTAACCCTTTAATCGGTTCTACTCTTAGAACTCTCGGTCGACAATTTTCTTAAAATTATCTTTAGCCCGAACTTATTGCAACTACGGTTAAGAATACTTTCGTTGAGATCGACCAAATTTCAAGGTGTAATCCTCATTACCCCACTTACCCAACGTGACAATTTTAGTACCCCGGTTTAGCCGAGCCTACATATTTGTGAAGAAGGGATTCATGGGTCCATATTCTTTGGTAAGGCTTAAGTCTCAATATTTTAAACGTAAGAGATCTTATCAATTATTATCTATCTCCTTTTAAGTGAACTAATTAGGTGAATTATCGATAATAAAATGATACGTTGAAGACCCGATACTCGATATGCATGACATGTTAATGGCGATTTGGCTATGCATGCAACATATTAAAACAAAATAAAGCAAACGATAAATTCCTAGTATGGCCTTATCCTAGAAAAGAAATAATAAGAGTACAAATTCGGAAACCAACTCCTTTGGTCCCTTGAACTTGACGAGGCACGCAAATCGAGGCAAACACCGTCTTGTTCGGAACTCCTTTCCGAATGGCACCGTCTTCAAGGTTCTCCGGAAATTACAAGAATTACAACTTTTCTAGTCTACTTTATACATTATAAAATAGAAATAAATTACCATTGGGTGATACGAGATCACAAAATTACAACCGAATCGGTAACCCCTTACATTACGGGAAATACCGATTTAAAAACTAAGGCCATACTAGAATAATTACAAGATTCAAAATAATGCAATATAATATGACATTCATAAGAAAAACGCAGCAATATATATATGTTATGAATATGTTCATTTTAATGCCAAATCGCCCTAATAACTTATTATGTCGAAATTAACCCGGTTTTATGAGATTTTAGCATTTTTAACTCTTTTAAAATGCATAAATTAAAACATAAACAACTTATGTTTTAAATAATATCCTAACACATTTTAGGATTCAAAATTAGTCATAAATAATTTTGATAATAATTAACACTTTAATTATATTTATATTGTTCATAATGCCTTTAAAATGCATAACATTTACGAATTAAATCCAAACAAATATAAAATTTCGAAATTTTGGATTTTATTTTCACTAACATTCTGAAAATATTACTTTAATATTTATAATGTAAAAATTTTGGTCATTTTATTCGAAACTTAACTCGAAATATCATATATTAATGGCCAAAATTACCTCTTAATACGGTTTTAACAATAAAATCGTAAAACATGCTATACAAAATCATATTGTACCAAATTTTACATACATTAAGTAAAATAAGCATGTGAGGTCGTGTGTAACAACCCGACCCGCCACCGTCGTAACACAAACCCAATAAGATGAGTGTGCACTCTTGGGCCCATTATTTGCCCTCACTTAAGCCCAAAAGCACAAGGTCTTGTTACTAAGTGGTGGGTGGAAGCTATTATAAACCTATCACAAGCCTCACATTCTACCAATGTGGGACAACTTTCTTCTCATACTCTTGGGGTGTTACAAACTCCCCCACTTAAAGAACACAACGTCCTCGTTGTGCCTCAACCTTGACCACAACCAGGGCCAGAATCCTCCCCCGCTAGGTGTGTGACCCGGGTACTCCCGACCACAGGCTCACCACACGGTCGCAGGGTCGCTCTGATACCATTTGTAACAACCCGACCCGCCACCGTCGTAACACAAACCCAATAAGATGAGTGTGCACTCTTGGGCCCATTATTTGTCCTCACTTAAGCCCAAAAGCACAAGGTCTTGTTACTAAGTGGTCGGTGGAAGCTATTATAAACCTATCACAAGCCTCACATTCTACCAATGTGGGACAACTTTCTTCTCATACTCTTGGGGTGTTACATCGTGTGAAAATTACAAGGCTAGAAACATTTTCTTTCTATTTAAATCATTTAGCTCGAATTTTCTCATAAAATACATATTAATAAACGATTAAAATCTATATTATGAACAATATTTTAAATCTCATAAATTATCAATATAACCTAAAAACGTTTTAGGACCAGATTTAATTTACATGCCAAAATGTCGAGTGATATACATATGAGTCTTTAAATATATAGTTTTGTTTTAAGTCTCATAACTCGGAAAAACTAAAAACCGATTAAGCATGCAACAACCCAAGCTCTGATACCAATTGTTAGGTTCATATACCTACTTAGTCATACTAATTTATATTATCTTATAATAGGTTGATCTTATGCATGCTTAACTAGTGATTATGACGAGATAAAGGAGGAAGAATGAACTCCCTTACATTGTTATTCTCGGCAAGTTAGGGCACAAATGAAGTCACCTACTTCACTTGTTCTTGAGCTTATTCACACGGATGATCCTCCTTGAACCTTCAAAGAGATGGCCTCCAAAATATGAACACCAAGACACACTACTCTCAACTATTTGTATGTTATTGTGCTAGAATCAACACACAAAATCTCTAGATAGTGTAAGGAGGCACACGGTTTTTAGGGTTAGAAAATAGGAATTATTTTTCTTTCTTTCTTTTTGTTCTCTCTAAACAAAACCCTAATCCAAAAGTGTGAATGAATGAATAATGAAAAGAGGGAACAAAACTCTCTTTTGTTCTCTCCTTTGGGACGGCCGAGAGCCATGGGTAGAGTGCCCAATGGTTGGCACCTCTACCTTACACAATGTTTCCCATGCTTGACATCTTATTAAATGCATGTCCTCACAATGTTCCCATAACATTTTATGCAATATGTATGTTTGTGTGTCAAGACACACGGTCCATTATAAGCAATGGACTCGTTTGAAACATCACATAGGAGCATATTTATTTACGTATTTGGAGTTTAACATTTAACCTTTCAATCGTAAATTAATAACTAATTCAATCAATTACTTATAATATATTTAGTTACTACAACAATTGTAGTTTTAATTTATTCATTCAACCAACTTTACGTTTCACAAACATATAAATAATAGTGATGACATTTCAATCACTAAAACAATTTATAATCTTATTATAAATCATCTCCTTATTTTATTCATAATCTAGAAATGAACTAACTCGTATCATATACAGTTATTTCATTTATTATTGAGAGAGTTGTCCTAAAGGTGTGACCTAAAGGGATCAACTGGTCACCACCGTCATTACGACAGTAATGTCAAACTCTAGCAAGCCAATCATTACCGATTAATGTTGACCAGTTGACTTATGAATAAGAATCATCCCATGAATATTCTTTTATAGAGATTTGTCAATTTAATATATAATTGACGTGATCACATTATTGTCGAGGACACTTACTCCAACACCTCCAACCTTGGAGATTCATTCCACGCTTCTCGGGGCAGTAAGTTTCCATAACGACTTCCCTATGCAAGCTTGAAAGACCATAAAAAGGCTAATTTGACTCCGCTCCGGCTCATTCCTGCAAATATTGCAAAACGAACCAAAGTAGACTATTCGGGGGGAAATCGTAGCAATATACTACGGAAAAGGCGTACAAATGTGTGCTAAAAATGCCGAAATGGTCTATATGAAATACACACATCAAACTTCCCCAAACCAACCCTTTGCTTGCCCTCAAGCAAACTAAAATGCGATCTAATGCAAACCAAAGGACCTAAAAGACGGAGTAAAACTCAAAGCTACTTACAGTCAATGCCAAACGCTTTTGTGCACACAATCAACCAATGCCAATGTAAAACCTCTCGTCGCTGCGGAAAAGTAAAACAATCAAACATGCCAAAATTTACGCGGAATTTAAACTTTAACATGCATTATAAAACGAGGTGAATTAAAACAAACTATACAAACTGAAATAAACCAAACATAAATAAGTATGAAAAACCATAAGTACAAAACACAGCCTGGGATGACACATCCCTACAGGCACTCAAACGTATATCCAAAAACTAGGTCTAGCTAACGATAAACGGGTAAGTCATCGATGATAGGATCATGGCTCGCTAGCCTCCTGTAACCCACCAGCAACCTGTCATGTACCTACATACATGAAAAACATGTACGCCACAATCAGTGGGGAGTGACTAGAGTTTTCCTAGCCACCTATTGTTAGCAACATGTAACACATAAGGCATCCAACATACTCCAACATTTATAACATGTGAAATATATATATATATATATATATATATATATATATATATATATATATATATATCCACTCTCATATCAACATACATCACTTGTGCAAAGGCTCTCAAATAACTTCAGAAACTATTTGAAATGAGAGCCGGTCTCCCTTTAGGTTGCCCGGCCGGGGGGTCTTTCACTCCAAAACATTTACGAAACCAGACTAAGAGTCGTCCATTGCCTTGGACGAACAATTCTAAGATAAACAATACTCTATTTATAAACACACAATCAATCAGCAACATCTGACACTGTACCCCAACTCAGGCAAGCAGATGTTATCAGCAGTGTCCAACTCACACCATAACTCAGGTAAACTTGGTACACCAATCAGCAAGCATACACCCGTGAACCCCAGCTCAGGCACAGATGGATACCAATAGCTAATAATGGTTCATTGACCATGCTCAGTCGTGACTATTACCCTTCGTAGTGAATCAAATCCCAACTCAGATTGAATTCACCACGGTCATACAAACTCACGGAAGGACAGAGGTCCCAACTCAGACATCTCCTACCGCATCATCCATACACGTGACGGTCCAGAGGTCCCTGCTCAGACATGTCCGCCACGCCACAAACACCCACATGTCAAACTAGAGGATCCCAACTCAGATCATACCTTGACACGCATCAAATATCAGTACATATCGTACTCTAACGGTCCCAACTCAGACATAATCCGATATGTACTACAACAGGTCCTTAGTCCTAACTTTACTGGCCTCTACCAACACTTAATTGACCCCAGGAACTAAGTTGAGGGAGAGCCGGTTTCCCTTTCGGTTGCCCGACCGGGGGGTCTCTATCCTCTCTTAATTCGCGAACCCAATATAGTGCCGCCCGAACCTCAGGGACCTCAAACACACATACAAAGCATACGAAACAAGTCTCAAGCAAATCGGACAAGCCGATCAAACCTTAAATATGATTTTATATGAGATGGGGCTCTCAGCCGGTTGCAGACAGGTTGCCGGTCTGTCGGCTGACGACCTCATCAACAACCTTCTTTGAAAATAACAAAAACAAAGGGAAGGGATGCCCAGCCGGTCGACCGGCCGCCGGCCACCCGGCTGGGAGACCTCTTCTCCCTAACTTCCGTACTTTGCGCAAAAGATACACACACGAGGGTGTCTCAGCCTGTCGACCGGCAGCCGGCCATCCGGCTGAGCACCCCTTCAACTTAAATTTTGAACAAACGAGAAAATATCATGCCGACCTCCCAGCCGGTCGGTCGAACGGCTCAGAGCCCCTGAGCCAAATTTCGACATTTCGACAGTAAACCAAAACTTCTAGGAATCGATACCAATCTTATAATTTGCAACAATAACAATTTTCCCAGCATTGAAACATACATATGAAGCATATTCAAACATTAAATCAACACCAATTCAAGCATTTACAACAAAATTTCCAAATTCAACCGGTCTCCATGTATACTCCCACATTCCATCCAAAAGATGAATTCAACATAATTCTTCAACAAATAATATAATAAGAAGCATTTAGAAGATGATAGAAAACCTAAACATGTTCCTAAACACAAGATCACATCAAAACTCACAAAAAGCATGCTACTTTAACAAATTAGGCCGAGTTACTCATAATAGTCACCTCAAAGCGGTTTAAGCTCCAAAGTCTTCTTCCACCCCCTGCAAGGCAACCTCGGGATCAACTAAATCAACTCCTAAGAACACAAAAGACAGAAATTAGGGATTAAACACGAATTAGGGCAAAACAACCCAAAAACGGAACTCGGCGAAATGAAAATTGGAAGTGATAGAAAGGTCACAAATCTCGAGAGGATTCCGAAAATATAAAATTTACCTTGATACGAGTTGAGGAAGGGTTCGAGATGATCTCCTGAAGTTCTTAAAGAAAGGAGAAAAATGGAGTTTATGTTTACAGTGAAATGAATTTGGGAAAAAGAAGATGTCGATGGAAGCATTAGGTTAGATGTCCTTTTATACTTGAGTCTGGTTTATTTATTTAAGTGAAGCGGAAATTCAAGTCGGGAAATGCCAAGTGAAAGAGCATCTTAAGATTTAAAATAATCTTAAGACGGAACTTAACGGAAAACTTAAAATAAAACTTACGATTTATTATTAAAATAATATTATATTCCGAAAAATACTTTTAAAATATTAAAATACTGTATAACGAAAATACGGGATGTTACAGCCAAGCTCAGAAAGGAGAACACGAATTTATACACATCGTGGTAAACATGTTAAACCTCTGACCTTGCAAGACTCGTGTAATTTCGGACTCTCCCGGAATCTCTCTTCTTTCAGCAAGCAAATGGTAAATTATATGTGTAGAAGAGAGGAAGAAAGTAAAGACTCTCGCCTAAACTACGACCAACAAATCATGCATGCCGTGTTGGAGCTTGTGTCCTCCACATGTAGTGTGATAACGTCATTGCAAATACCCTTGTACGGACAAGTGGGAGATTGTTGGGGCTGGTGTCCTTGACAATTAAGTACAATGACTTATTAAATCTCTTTAAGGATCACAAGGGCATACTTTAGTACCATTATCAGTTGATCCACGTTTATCAATAACGGTTGGCTTGCTAGATAAGTTTGACGTTATTGTCATACGGATGGCGGTGATCAACTGGTCCCTATACGTCACACCTATAGGACACGTTTGAGAGATGTGAAGGTATGAAAATACAGTCACATTTATGTCGAATACGACTAAACAGTTAGTGAAAGGTATTGACTATTAAATTAGTCAATAAGATGTTGAGATTATTATTTAATACGGATTAAATAATTTTAGCTAATACGGATTACATGATTAATTCGTAAATTAAATATAAACGGTTATATTTAATTAAATATTGTATTCGCATATTAATATAAACAGTTATATTAATTTGGGTAATTATACAATATCGTAATTTTATCAGACCATTATTAATACATCGACTGTATTAATATCTGATAACATGTGTGCGATTTATAAGTAAAACCCGCGAATTGTATTTTAGCAAAACGGGTCGAATCACGAATTAGAATAAGGTAAGAGTGGAAAGCCCACTCTCACCCTACTCTAATATTTCGGCTAAGTAGTACATAAGGAGGAGAACTCTCCTTTTGTCAGACTACTGGAACTGGTGAATCACAATTCTGATAATTAGGGTTTTGAGAACATTATTTTCCCAAAACTCAGATCTCACATAAAAAACCTCACAATAGCTCTCCCCATATTGCAAGGCAATTGGAGAGTATTTCTAGCACACGCGGCATCATCTCATTCAAGTCTTGGGTGCAAGTTATAGGAGAGAATTTACTATAATTCCTATTCTTAGGCCTTTTGCGCAAGGACTCAAGGTTGTATCCCTTTTCATGTTTTTAATTATCTTATGACTACATTCACAACTGTAAAATTCGTTATAATCCTTCACGTTTTAGGGCGAATACATGCTTTATTCCCCACATGCCGGACTAGTATGAATAAAGATTTCAAGCACCGTACACACGCACAACCACCGCTGATGTCCATCACACGCCGAACTATTGCAAATTTTTGGGGAATGTGAGGCTAAGTGGGATAGAAGGGGCAAGACAAGTATGGATATGTGAGGGTTAAAGCCACGCTAGAACCTCCAAACCAAATTAACACGCATCCCAATCCACCGTCTACAATAAACACATTGCCTCTTTGATTAGGCAAACATATCACACCACCCAAATTAATTTTACAACTGGCAACCGAATTATTATTGCAATTTTTTCATCAACATTTTTTTTAATTCAATCTTTTTTTTTTTCGATTTTCATTCTTTTGATCGATTTTTCCTCGGTTGGTTCCAGTGGTTGCTCAAACCGCTCGATCGACCAAAACAGTAGTCGATCGAGAACTTTTCATACCCAGAATACTCGATCGAGCACTTAATTTCTCAGAAAGTCTCGATCGAGCATAAAATGCTCTCGATCGAGGGAAACTCAGTAAAAATCCTGCAACTTCCTTTTGCACGCACTCCAATAACATCAGAAACAGGCCAAACTGATACAAAATGACAGATTCCCTGACTACATCCTAGCTTCGCATAAGCTAGGCAAAATATAGGATGTAGTTTATAGGACAAAAGGCAGTTATGGCTTAGAATTGGAGTTAAATGGGCAGACGAGGAAGGGGGTGAGCAATAGTTCTTCGAACGTGTAATTTCATCCTCTAACCGGTACGTGCAGGCAATAAGAAATCAGAACTCATACACAAACAATACATGAAATGCAAGGAGTACTACTCACAATCCTAAAATAACTGGTCGTGGATGTCACCAGTTTACAACTCTAAAGCTCAGAAAGTGTAGTAGTTTGCCAAACCTACGAGTCAAGTGTAATGGTCTAATCCGACTAGACTAGAATGCAAAAATAAAGATGTGTTTTGTGTTTTTGGTTTTGTTTTTTTTTTTGAAAATGCAGGAATTGAAAAACGAATGCATGCGAAATTTAAACGTGAAGACTAAAATGCAAACACAAGACGGATGCATAACCGACCGAGCATAAATGAACTCGATCGAGCATTCCTTCATGCAAGAACAAGTCGATCGAGCCATAAAGATCTCGATTGACGGGCTTCGATCACCTCAAACACTCCGCCAACCTTGGAGATTCATTACACGCGTCTCAGGGCAGTAAGTTTCCATAACGACTTCCTTATGCAAGGTTGAAAGACCATAAAAAGGCTAATTTGACTCCGCTCCGGCTCATTCCTGCAAATAATGCGAAACGAACCAAAGTAGACTATTCGGGGGAAAAAGGTCTATATGAAATGCACACATCAAACTTCCCCAAACGAACCCTTTGCTTGTCCTCAAGCAAACTAAAATGCAATCTAATGCAAACTAAATGCAAACCAAAGGACCTAAAAGATGGAGTAAAACTCATAGCTACTTACAGTCAATGTCAAACGCTTTTGTGCACACAATCAACCAATGCCAAGCTCAGAAAGGAGCGCACGAATTTATACACATCGTGGTAAACATGTTAAACCTCTGACCTTGCAAGACTCGTATAATTTCGGACTCTCCCGGAATCTCTCTTCTCTCATCAAGCAAATGGTAAATTATATGTGTAGAAGAGAGGAAGAAAGTAAATACTCTCGCCTAAACTACGACCAACAAATCATGTGTAACATCCCATATTTTCGTAAATTATATTTTAAAGGTCTTAAATTATTTTTACGGAATAAAATAATATTTTAATAAAAATTATTAAGTTATTTTAAATCTTCCGTTAAGATCCGTCTTAATAAACCTTAAGTCCTTAAGACGTAATAACTTGGCAAGTCTTAAACCGATTCATAAAACCCCTTCACAATGTTTGACCCGTTTCATTTAACGGAAAAGGACTACTTAAACCCCCCCACCAAAACCCTTTATGTCGACATCCCCTTCAACCTCACAACTCATTCCACTGCTTCCCAAAATCCTCCATTTTTCCTATTTCTTCAAAGCTTAAACTCAACATTTCGAGGCCTTCCCGAACTCGAATCACGGCAGGTCATACTTTTTCGGAATCCTTGTGAGATTTCCAAGACATCTATCTCTTACAATTTCATTTTCGTTCAACTTGAAAAAGAGGCTGTTTTTGGTAAATTCCGTTTCTAGCTTCTAATAATCGTTTTCCTTGTTGTAGGAGAGGGTTTAGAAGATCCCGAGGTGGATAGTTTCACTACTACAAAATGGCTCTGTTGCAACATTTTGCATGTAACATATATTTTTTTTGTTGCAATTTATAATAAAGATATTAACCAAGCAACACTTAGAAAAAAAATGTTGCATTTTAGTTTAATATGCAACACTTGTATATGATTGTTGCATTGTATCACTAGATATAGCAACATTATTCTTTAAGTGTTACATTTAATGGACATATTAGCAACACTTTTTAATATATGTTGCATTGATATTTAATTAGACTTATTAAAATATATATGTAATAGTAAAAGTGTTCAAAAAGAAAAAAATTAGAGAAAATCAAATGTTTAGCATATTCAAAATATTTAGAAATAAAATGTTAAGAGGGTTATTAGTGAAAAAACAAAAACTAAAAATTGAGAAACCAAATTTTTAACCTCAAATTATTAGGTGGCTTAATGAGAATTTGAGGAAAAAAAACAAAGTCAATAATTTTTAGAAAATCAACCGTCAAACTCAAAACTCAAAACTCAAAGCTCAAAACCCTTGCTTCATAGAATTCATATGTCGGCGCCTTCCACATTCATCTCTTCATCTTCAACAATTGTCTTCCCCCATATTAATTATTATTTGCTCTCGATTTTCGATCAGAAGTGGCCATCATTTGATTGTCTTCTCTGTTTGAATTCGTAGGGTTCCTAATTGTCTCAGGTATGATGATTCAATTCGATCATTTCGTTTTTTTATTTCGTCGAATTATGTTCTGCTATTAATTATTATTCTGTAATCAATTGATTGTTGTTTGCAATTAGATTAATTTATGAACAATGAATATATGGTAGTGAAATCTTATTTTGTTGCACATAACATCCCCTTGTGCACACCGCCCTTGATTAAGGAAAGCATTCCTCCAAATGAAGAAATTCCTCTCCCAATCAGTGTTACCAGTGAAGCCCTTATCGTCCAAAGCCTTGGTTATATCAGACTGATAGAAAATGTCCATCAAATTCTCTTCATAGTATTTGTTTATAAAATGCTTCACTTTGTCCAATAAATCGGTGTCGGTTCATGGTTCTCCATCTGCATGTTTAATTTAGTGAATTATCAACTCATATGATAATAATTTTTTTTTTGTTGGAATGTGAATTCGTATTGTTAAAAAGCTAAAAGAACTTATACACCCGTACAATTTACACACTGCCAGCCATCAAAACTAAAACCAGCAGATCATAACAACTATGAGCGACAACTATACTACCAAAAAAGCTGATAATCAGAATTACGAAGCATCGCCATCATCTCTAGTTCCTTATCAAAGCAACAATTTGGCATAAAATTCTTGTTGAATTTTCGCAACTTTGTTCATAGCTACAGGACGCCTACTGATTCCTCTTTCAGATCTTCAGATTCTGTCTCAAGCGTCCTAAGGTAACCTTCATACCAAGCTCTATTTCGAATTCTCTAAATAGTATAGGTGTAATCCGTTAGTGTCATTATTCAAATAATTTTCTGCAAATTGGTGTCTGTAATTTGAGCATTCAGAGTTGGTAGATGGAGTCCAAGCCATCCTGTGGATGAGTCTATTGTAATGAACTCAAGCAAAACCAAAAAACCGAAAAACCAAAAACCAAACCACCAGATCAGCTATCTCTTTATTATCAGTTGCTCAATCTTTATTTTCTCTGCCTGATTTAAATTACCCCTGTGCATCATTGTCTTAATCTGACAGATTAGCTCTTGCTTCAATTCTTCAAACTCAGTGCTAGGATATCTCAAATGCCCATGAAAATAGGCCCTATTACGAGCCACGTTATCATATTAATAGTATGAAATGAAATGTTTATACTCATCATTTGATATTTTTAAAATTATGAAATGAAATGAGTTTACATGATTACATGACAAGCCTTATTTTTTATGACAAATTCTCATTTAAGACGAGGGTAGCATATTCGTCTTAAATTTTAGACGGGTCAAATATGAAATGAAATGATGTACGAGTAGAAGGGCGTAGTTCTATTCTCTGATCTTGGAGACTTATATCTTTTGACTCCTACATATTTAATGTAGTTGCTAGTTTAGTTTGAGTTCCCTGTGCTAATCACTTGATGAACCTTATTTTAAAAAACTAAGTGCTTTATGACAGTTCTTTTTAAACTTATAAATTAATATAATTCTTGTGCATTTTTAAAAGAACTAAGGTGTCTACCCACATGCTAAACACAAACTCCTTTTTTATCAGGTTAGATATCAGTTTAGTCTGTTCGAGTACTAGTTATACTTCGTAAATTTGTCTCTTATCATAATACATGTCACACACTAATTTAACAACTAAATGGAACTATTTTTTTCTATATACAGGTCATCCACTCCGGTGGTCGATAACAAGTGCGACTTACTCCAAATCACTCGACCATTGTGAAACAAAGACATCAACAGAGCTGAGTTAGAACTGAATGAAGATGCTAAAAGAGTATGTTTGAGGCATAAAATTATTGACAAAAATGTGACTATGGCTAAGGCGAACATCCTTTTGCGGAGAAATCAATTGCACGGAGATGACAAAGCAATTGACAAACATGCCACAACCAATTTTAGTCGTTCATCTAGGCCACAAGGTTCGTATATGATATTAGTTTACTTAATTCATTATTTTTAATTAGTTCAACAATATACTAACCGCTATCTATCACCTTGAGAAGTGTCCTTATACTGATTCTTATCCAATGGGATTATACATCCTTGCCATGTATTGTTAGGGATAGTAGTACGAAAGGCAGTATATTGATACATTTGCGGTGGATGTTTGGAAATTTAACCCTTTGAATTTATCTTCTCTTTCGTCATCAGCAAAGACAAACATAAATGGGGTTATATGAGGTTGAAATATATGGTATATGTCGAGAGAGAAAACGTGACCCAAGATATTTTGCATAAACTTCTTGAGAAGTTACCAACAAAATGTAAAACAATATTTTCATGAAAAGTATGTCTTTATCTTATTGTTTAACACGAGAGTTTATTCTGAAATTTACTCGCCTTCTCTACTATCAATGTACATGTTGTGGTAGTTGGTATTTGGAAGAGTTGTTGATTGTGCCATTTTCTCTACGAATATTGTAGGTAAATGTGAGTTCATTAATTAAAAGTAGTTAGCACTAGGTGTTTTTTTATTATATAAAAGATGAAGGCTAGGCTTTGGTTAGATGAAAGTAGTTGGTAATTTGTTCTAGCTTCACAGTAGCTTAGTAACTTGGAGTGAAATCAGAGAAATAAGCCAAGATTAATTTAAGAGGTTCTGGAGCTTGCTCCTGTTTTGGTGCAAGTTGAATCTTGCCTCAGGCCATTCCATCAAGATTAACTGCTTATTGGTCTTATTGACATCTTGTTTTTTGCAGGGCATAAGCTATGAAAATTATGACCGACTTCTATTGTTCAATGTAAGCCACCATGTCCGTACAAAGTGTTTTTTTCATTGTTTTAATGCTTATTTATTTCATGTAAGAAATATTTTACCGTGTATGGTAATTATGTCCTATTCAATGGTGATTTATAGATGACATTGTTTCTTTTCTCACAGGTCTCGTTTTGGATTACCTATTAATGCAACATATGAAATTTGGATGCAACGTTGGATGAAATTTAGATTCGCTGAAGAATTAAGCTCGCACAATGTTTAGTTCCTTTATATATACTAATAATTCTTCAAATATTTTTTTAATTATGTTGGATATTGAGTATTTAGCTTGTTTTCTTTATGACATTTTTTCATGATGTATTATGGAACATGGATTGATCTTTGGATGTTGTGATGAACATATGGTTTTGGAGTATCAATTAATAATATTTTGGGTTCAATCATGTATGTGTGGATAATACTTGTAGAATTCAAAAAGTGGTACAAAAATAATTGTAATTTCATTATAAAATAAAAAAGTTGCATTAAGTCTAGAATAGTGTTACCTTTGATATAAACAAAAGTGTTGCGTTACCGCCAAAATAATGTTGCTTTTATGTGTCATTTTAAAACAAAGTGTTGCTACGGAAATAATAAGTGTTGCGAAATTTTGGTGGGAATTAGAAAAGTGTTGCATTTATAAATTTAAAGTGTTACAATAGCTTCACAAGTAAGTGTTGCATAAAGGAAAGTAGTGTAACATTTTTAAAAAATGTTACATTTGAGTAAAAAATGTTGCAGAAAATGTTGCAATGAGCTATTGCAACGAGACTTTAAGCAGCATAGTTAAAAGTGTTGCTTAAACCATATAGCAACATTTTAGAAGTCTTATGTAACATTTTTGACGTATTGCAATAGAGCCGTTTTGTAGTAGTGTTTCGTGATTGAAGAGGAGCTAGGAGCATAACCGCTTTTGAGGTGACGATAATGAGAAACTCGACCTTTATTGTTAAAATAGCATTTTCTTGGTGTTTGTTGTGAAAGTTTCTGATTTGATGATGTTTGTTGTTGTTTAAGACTTAGAAACATGTTAGGGTTTGATCTTAGATGATATTCACATGATTGGTTTGGTGTTCATATGATTATTTACTCATTTTCAGATTTCATGTTCTTAAGACAAATACAAAGATTGTTCTTAATTTGTGTTTCGATTGTTCAAAAATCATGTTTGACGTATATTTGGGATTGTTATGGGATTATATGTGTTGGTAGGATAGATTTATGGCTTGAAATCATAGTGTAAAATCATTTGTCGAAAGTTTGATTGAAATGGCGAATTGCAGGAATTTTCTGAACAATCCTGGTGCGTGTTCAGGCGCAGGCTGCGCACCTCCCTGCGCAGGCTGCGCAATTCAGCGCAGCTGCGCATCCCATTGCTCAGGCTGTGCAAAAACCGTTGTAGCTTTCAATTGTTCAATTGTTTTCGTGATTGTTTTGGGGACTTGTTTCCCAATTGTTTAAGTGATGTTTAAGTGATTTTTTTGGATATATTTACTTGGTTTTAAATGTATGTTTGAGCTAAGTAAGGTTTAGCAAAGTGGTTACCTAATTGCCTCATGTTAATCCTTTTCAATCGTTTGTTGTAAGGTACCTTTCTAAGTTGTTTAATATGCTTAAGTATCATAGGTTGTGATGTTTAAGGTCTTGGTTAATGGGTAGTTAACAAGCAACGTTTTAGGATGTTGTTTATTGGCTAAAGTTAAGTATTCATTTATTGGTAATGGGTAGTTAGTAAACAAAGTTTAGAATGTTGTTTCTCTTCTTAAGTTAATCTTATCCTAGGTGGTTAATGAGACCTAGTGGACCTAGTTAGATGTGTAATGACCCTTAGACTTGTGGAAGGAAAGTCTTAAGTTAGTCATAATTGTTGTTGAACTTGGTTATCTCTTGCTTATGTGTGTTTGAGGTCCGCGGAGGATGGGCGATGTAACACCCCCATTTATTTAAGGGCCTGAACTAGGACTCCTCCGATAAATATGGGTGTTACCATCTCGGTTTACCGAGGCAGTAGATACAAAGGAAAGAACACAGTACTTTATTATTAAATGTTAAACTCAAAAACAAGTTCTACAACTGTTTCAAAAGATAAAGAAAATCCTACAACTCATGATAGAACTACTATAGTGATCTAGACACTGTCTGGTCTGGTCCGGATCCAAGCTCACTCCCATTAGCTCCCGTAACTCAAGCACCTGTCAATCTGCTCCCCAATAAATTGGTTAATCACAGGTGATCACGAATACACAGGGTCAACCACAAGGTTGAGTAGAGGAAAATAAACAATCAAATCATTACTAGAAATAGAAAGTCAGTCATCACTACTCCGAATCACAAGACCCATTATTCTCCGCACCAATCACAAGACCCATTATTCTCCGCACCAATCACGAGACACATTATCTCCACACCAATCACAAGACCCATTATACTCCCCACCACTCACAAGACCCAATATACTCCGCTCCATATCACAAGACCCATTCTTCATCACATTGTATCGTATCACAGAATTATGCAGTGAAATAAACACAATATACCAATCATACGATAATAAGATGAACATAGTTAACATCAAATAATGAACATATTACTCATCACCATGTACACAGTATTCCCCTACCTCAAATCGCAGAAGCACAGTCAATCACAAGCTTGCTAGAAGTATTCCACGCGAAATCCGTCACCTAAACATGTATACGTAACGAATTAATAAACTTCCCAAACCCCCTTGAGTCAACTTACACTTACTGTAATTAGTGCCTTTCTATAAGTGGAAAGTTTCCCGAAATAGAAATTACCTCAAAATATAAACTTCCCGACTCAAAAACAACCAATTACTACCCTCACGAATTAACGACATTAACATAGATACAAATATCAATATCTACCAACATATTATATTAAAACCTCATTAAAATATTTATAACCATCATAAAAGTAATAAAAATAATAATATGAATGTTAATGATAATAATAATACTAATACTAATACTAATAATAATAATAATAATAATAATAATAATAATAATAATAATAATAATATGAATGTTAATGATAATAATAATATTAAACGAACCAAACAGCCACCAACCCGACGCAAAATGCTACCCCACCGCACACCGGCCCTTCGACCACCAACTGCCACCCTACCCTGACACCACCGACAACCTGCCATCACCACGACACCATGGAACCCTTCGCCGACCGCCGGTGAGGTGACCAGAACCCCTACTGGAACCGGTTCCTCACCCCTGCGCTGCAATTCTCCTTACAACCCACCAGAACGAAACCTTCTGCCGTCACCCCTACCACCACTAGCATCACCCGTGACGACCACCAACCCCCTCTCTGACACGCAACTCATAAACAACGTTGGTACCACCGCGTCGACCTCCCCCGAGTCAACGGTGGTACCACCCCCAACTCAACCCTGAAAACGCCTAAACAAAACCCTTACAGCCAGAGGTCACGAAACATCCCTTCGACGCCTACTCAGCCACCCATACCCAACGTGACAACCACCCCCTTTACTCCCCTGACTACCACTAACAAGGTGTTGCTAGCCACGACTAAGGTTGATGACACGACACCCCTCGAATCCCCACAAACAAAAGCACGCAGAAGTAAAACAACGAAAAATAGAGGTGAGACATACCTGTTACACGACCAAACGAGAGCCCTAGACTGACCTAAAAACCGTTGTTCAAACCTCCTATTCCCTCTCTGTGGTGGGGGCTACAAATGTGTGCTGATGATTGTGTATGAATTAGGGTAAAATATAAGAAATATGATCTTATAAGGCGGCAGGCTGGCTGGTATGGGGGTGCTTTCTTTCCTCTAGGGTTAGCAACGTGGTGGGCTGTTTTGTGTTGTGCACACAAAACAAGGCCCGGGACTCGTGTGTGCAAACGATCCCAAGATCTATCCCCACCATCGACATATTCAACACTATTCTATAAATATATTTATTGACATCGAATATAAAGAAAACGTTATACGAGGTATTATAGTCTTCCCCCCTTAAAATGAATTTTGTCCCGAAGTTCAACCATAAACCTACTCGTGCGAACACAAAACATTAATTAAATCACAGAATGTTACATTCCACCCCCCTTAAAGAAAAGTTACGTCCGCGTAACTTGCCTCAATCAAACAGATGCGGGTAGCGCTCCCTCATGGACGCCTCAGCCTCCCACGTAGCTTCCTTTAGGTTATGATTGGTCCACAACACTTTCACCAAGGACGTCTCCCCATTCCGCGTCTTTCGCACCTTCCTGTCCAGAATCTCCTTTGGAGTCTCGACATAGGACAACTGCTCATCGACCTCAACCACCTCGTGGCGTAGAACATGCGATGGATCACTCACATACTTCCTTAATTGGGACACATGGAACACATTATGGACTTTGGATAGGGTTGGAGGTAAAGCTAATCGGTGTGCCACCTCTCCAACTCTGTCCAAAATCTCAAATGGTCCAATAAACTTCTGACTCAGTTTGCCACGCTTTCCGAACCTCATCACACCTTTCATTGGAGATACCTTCAGTAACACCTTCTCTCCCACATCGAATAAAATATCGCTCCTCTTTAGGTCTGCATAGCTCTTCTGTCGATCCTGGGCGGCCCTCATTTTCTGTCGAATAATTTGCACCTGCTCCACCGTCTCTTGAATCATATCTGGTCTTAAGACCACAACATCGGCTCGATCATCCCAACATACTGGACTCCGACACTTCCTCCCATACAAAGCCTCAAATGGGGCCATCCCTATACTGGCATGATAGCTGTTGTTATAAGAGAACTCTATCAATCCCAGTCGATCCTCCCAAGATCCTCCGAACTCAAGTACGCATGCTCTCAACATATCCTCAAGAGTATGAATCGTCCTCTCAGTCTGGCCGTCGGTAGCTGGGTGGAAAGTTGTACTCATCTTCTACTGGGTACCCAAAGCGGCCTGCAACTCCTGCCAAAATCTAGATATGAACCTCGAGTCTCGATCTGAAACAATGTCCTTGGGCACACCATGCAACTTGACCACATTCTGAACATATGACTTAGCCAACTCGGCTTTACTCCAGGTATCTTTCATGGGAATAAAGTGAGCAGACTTAGTCAACCTATCTATAATCACCCAAATCATATTGTTGCCCCTCTGAGTCCGAGGTAACCCCACGATGAAGTCCATAGAGATATTTTCCCACTTCCACTCTAGCACATCTAGTGGCTGAATTTTGCCTTGAGGTCTCTTATGCTCTCCTTTCACTGTTTGACATGTCAGACACCTCGACACAAACTCAGCGACTTCCTTCTTCATGTTCGGCCACCAGAACGTCTTCTTAAGGTCCTTGTATAACTTATCACCCCCTGGGTGAATGGAATATGGCGAAGCATGAGCTTCAGTTAGGATTTTCTTCTTTAGCTCTCCAACATCCGGAATACACCATCGCCCACTGAACCTCAAACTACCGTCGGTATGAATACTGAACTCGGATGCAGCCTCTCCACCCTCACTCTCAATCATCTTGCGCTACTTTTGGATCTTCGCATCATTCTTTTGTAACTCCCGAATCTCCCCATACAACTCAGGCTCCACAGTCAAATCACTAAGAGTATCCCCTTTCCGGATCATGAAAATTCCCATCTCCCTTAGTTCGCCATGCAACCTCACTCTCGACCTGGCACAACTCAAGGCATGAACAGACTTCCTACTTAGGGCATCTGTTACCACATTTGCCTTGCCTTCGTAGTAGACAATCTGCATATCGTAGTCTCTAATCAACTCTATCCACCTTCTCTATCTCATGTTCAACTCTCGCTGGGTGTAGATATACTTCAAACTCTTGTGATCAGAAAACACCTTAAAAGTGGCTCCATAAAGGTAATGGCGCCACAATTTAAGTGCAAAGACCACTGCTCCTAATTCCAAATCATGAGTCGGATAATTTTCCTCATAGGTCTTCAATTGGCAAGAAGCATATGTGATCACTCTCCCATTCTGCATTAGCACACAACCCAGTCCATGCTTCGAAGCGTCAGTATAAACTTCAAAATTATCACTCCCGACAGGCAAAGCGAGGATAGGAGCTGTTGTCAGACGTTCCTTAAGGGTGAGGAATACCTTCTCACAACTCTCATCCCAGATGAAGCGGTTCTCCTTCCTCATTAATGACGTCAAGGGCTTTGCTATCTTCGAAAAATCCTTGACAAACCTCTGATAATAACCAGCCAATCCCAGGAAGCTTTGAATCTCACTCACATTCTTCGGACTTTGCCACTTGGTCATAACGTTGATCTTACTAGGGTCGACAGACACCCCCTCCTTGGAAATTACATGCCCAGAAACGCGACTTTCTCCAGCCAGAACTCACATTTGCTCAGCTTAGCATTGAGCTTATGCTCCTCCAGGGTCTGAAGTACTCTCCTCAAATGATCCTCGTGCTCTTCCTCATTCTTGGAATACACTAGGATATCATCAATGAATACAACCACGAACTTATCCAGATATGGGCTAAAGACTCGGTTCATCAGATCCATGAACACAGTTGGAGCGTTAGTTAATCCGAATGGCATAACCACAAATTCGTAGTGGCCATACCTCGTTCTGAAAGCGGTCTTTGGAATATCTTCATCTTTGATTCTCAATTGATGATACCCTGATCTCAAGTTAATCTTAGAGAAAACCCTAGCTCCACTCAACTGATCAAACAGGTCGTCAATCCTTGGTAAGGGATATCGATTCTTGATAGTTACATTATTCACCTCTCGATAGTCAACACAAAGCCTCAAACTCCCATCTTTCTTTTTCAGAAATAGTACGGGTGCTCCCCAGGGTGACACACTGGGTCGGATGAATCCTTTCTCAGCTAGTTCATCCAACTGTTTCTTCAATTCCTCCATCTCCTTCGGTCCCATACGGTACGGTGATTTAGATATTGGTCCCGCCACTTCCCTCCTTGGCGGCAACCCTGGAACGTCATCTCAGAATACTCCCTCAAACTCCCGCGCCACAGGTATCTCGCTAGTCTTAGGGGTCTCAGCCTCACAATTGCACATCTGGCACAAGATCAGGCTATCTCCCTTCCTCAAGCTAGACTTAAGGGTATTGATGGAAATGAATTTGACCTTAGGTTTGACTAGGTATCCCTTGTAAGACACCCTCACTCCCTTAGGTCCCCTCAAAGAAATCTTCTTTTGATCACAGTCAATAAAAGGTCGGTACTTCCCCAGCCAGTCCATCCCCAGAATCACCTCAAAACCACCCAGTGGAAATTCTATGAGGTCACAATGGAAAATTGCTTCCCCGATTTTAATGGGTAAACTTCTATAGACTCTATTACAAGTTATCAACTCTCTTGAAGATATGGCTACTGAGTCCGCGACCAACTCAAATCTCTCAAGTTCCAAGGCCCTAACATGCTCTCTAGACACAAAAGAATGGGTAGCCCCAGAATCGAAAAGTACAAAAGTAGGTTTAGAGTTCACGAGAAAAGTACCGGTCACAACATGGGCATCATCTTTAGCTGCCTGTTTCCCCATGGCAAAAAGCTTGCCACTGGATTTAGCTCCACTTTGACTGGCAGTAGATGTCCCAGCCTGCTGGTTTCTTTCCGCTCCGGTCTTCTGGCTGCTTCCACCTCCATTGTAGTGATTCTGGTACGAACGGTTTTGGTAATTGCTGTAGTTCTTCTGATAGTTGATGCTGCCTCCAGACTTCGCACCCCCACCATAGCTTGACATGGGTGTACGATACCCACTGTTACCATAAGACTGAGTGCGTGATCCATGATATCCTGATGTCGGCGTACGATAACCTCCGGACTGGTTTCCCCCAGATGAGCGACACACCGCCTACTTGTGCCCCGTCTTTCCACAGCCAAAGCAAACTATTCCAATCGACCCACTACCAGAACCTCCACTCCTGTAGTTACCCCCACTCTGATTCCTCACACCTCCTGAGGCATTATTGCTGAAGTACCCACTATACTTATTGGTGCTTTGCTTCTTCAACCCTGAACTTTCATTCACTACTTCAGCTTTTCTCTTCTCAGACTTAGTCTTCTTATCCTCCTTAATCATTTCCGAAAGCCTCTCCGCTGCCCCAGCCCTTAAGTAGATGTCTCGGACTGTGGTGGGCGGAGCCGCAATAAGCCTCTTCTTGATATTTATCGTCAACCCCCTCTCAAACTTCATCGCCAGCATTGCATCATCAAAACCCATTTCCCCCACATAGCTCAGCAACTGGATGAACTTCCGATAATAGGCCTCCACCGTCATATCCTCTATCATTCGGAAGGTATCGAACTCCTCTCTCAACTTACTTTTCTGAAATTCTGGTAGGAACACTTCATATAGGATCCTCTTGAACACGATCCAGGCGACAAACTCGGTCTCATCCTCTCTAGCTGCTTTACGAATTTCTCCCTTGTTTCCAGTCCACCAGTCACCGGCCATACCCCTAAGATAGTGGGCTGCTTGGTCAACCCTCAGTTCTTCGGGGCAATCCACGAGTTCGAATAAGTTACTGAATTCCCGGCACCATGCTCCTAGCAAATGAGGTTCCCCCTCCCCAGTGAATTGAGTAGCGTTATGCCTCGCAATAATCATGCTCATCTTCGCGGAGTCCATGCGTTTGGCCTTTAGAGCCTCATTCTCAGCTATCAAACGATCTAACTCCTCTTGAGTGATGTTAGCGACATTATTTCTCCTCGGAGGCATCACTATAATACAAAGAAAATAAATGAGTCCCGGCTCAAGTGGGCACTCACTTGGATTAGGGCTATATTCCCTAAGCATCAGAGTTCATAAACAACTAACATACTGAGTAATACTTATCTATAACATGGCTCAGGGATCACATATACCATATCGCTAGACATGATAAAAGTACTGATATGATTCAAATCACCTCAAACATCCATGATATCATACATCCTTTGTATTCATACAAACGAAATCCCTTCATACACATACCCTTACTGGTTTATCCAGGTTATTCACATATAAGAAGAGTTCTTATAATATTCTTTATCACATATCACCATTACTTCCATCTCTTCCTATTCTACCCTTTTCTCTCATATGCACTCCGGGTTCCCGGGTAAAACTGAGAGGGACAATGGTTCGGTGTGAGGGGCCCCCAGACTCATACTTTTCCTTTAGTGTGCTCCTAACAGTCCTATCCTGGGGTTCATTTTATTTAGACTCCTCCTACATTCATTAGGTTCATTAGGTTAGGCATGGGGATCGTTCGCTCTGATACCACTTTGTAACACCCCCATTTATTTAAGGGCCTGAACTAGGACTCCTCAGATAAATATGGGTGTTACCATCTCGGTTTCCCGAGGCAGTAGATACAAAGGAAAGAACACAGTACTTTATTATTAAATGTTAAACTCAAAAACAAGTTCTACAACTGTCTCAAAAGATAAAGAAAATCCTACAACCCATGATAGAAATACTATAGTGATCTAGACACTGTCTAGTCTGGTCCGGATCCAAGCTCACTCCCATTAGCTCCCGTAACTCAAGCACTTGTCAATCTGCTCCCCAATAAATTGGTTCATCACAGGTGATAACGAATACACAGGGTCAACCACAAGGTTGAGTAGAGAAAAATAAACAATCAAATCGTTACTAGAAATAGAAAGTCAATCATCTCCACTCCGAATCACAAGAGCCATTATTCTCCGCACCAATCACAAGACCCATTATTCTCCACACCAATCACAAGACCCATTATCTCCACACCAATCACAAGACCCAATATACTCCGCACGAATCACAAGACCCAATATACTCCGCTCCATATCACAAGACCCATTCCTCATCATATTGTATCGTATCACAGAATTATGCAGTCAAATAAACACAATATACCAATCATACGATAATAAGATGAACATAGTTAACATCAAATAATGAACAGATTACTCATCACCATGTACACAGTATTCCCCTACCTCAAATCGCAGAAGCACAGTCAATCACAAGCTTGCTAGAAGTACTCCACGCGAAACCCGTGCGAAACCCGTCACCTAAACATGTATACGTAACGAATTAATAAACTTCCCAAACCCCTTTGAGTCAACTTACACTTACTGTAATTAGTAACTTTCTATAAGTGGGAAGTTTCCCAAAATAGAAATTACCTCAAAATATAAACTTCCCGACTCAAAAACAACCAATTACTACCCTCACGAATTAACGACATTAACATTGATACTAATATCAATATCTACCAACATATTATATTAAAACCTCATTAAAATATTTATAACCATTATAAAAGTAATAATAATAATAATATGAATGTTAATGATAATAATAATGTTAAACGAACCAAACAGCCACCAACCCGATGCAAAATGCTACCCCACCGCACACCGGCCCTTCGACCACCAACTGCCACCCTACCCTGACACCACCGACAACCTGCCATCACCACGACACCATGGAACCCTTCGCCGACCGCCGGTGAGGTGACCAGAACCCCTACTGGAACCGGTTCCTCACCCCTGCGCTGCAATTCTCCTTACAACCCACCAGAACGAAACCTTCTGCCGTCACCCCTACCACCACTAGCATCACCCGTGACGACCACCAACCCCCTCTCTGACACGCGACTCATAAACAACGGTGGTACCACCGCGTCGACCTCCCCCGAGTCAACGGTGGTACCACCCCCAACTCAACCCTGAAAACGCCTAAACAAAACCCTTACAGCCGGAGGTCACGAAACATCCCTTCGAAGCCTACTCAGCCACCCATACCCAACGTGACAACCACCCCCTTTACTCCCCTGACTACCACTAACAAGGTGTTTCTAGCCACGACTAAGGTTGATGACACGACACCCCTCGAATCCCCACAAACAAAAGCACGCAGAAGTAAAACAACGAAAAACAAAGGTGAGACATACCTGTTACACGACCAAACGAGAGCCCTAGACTAACCTAAAAACCGTTGTTCAAACCTCCTATCCCCTCTCTGTGGTGGCGGCTACAAATGTGTGGTGATGATTGTGTATGAATTAGGGTAAACTATAAGAAATATGATCTTATAAGGCGACAGGCTTGCTGGTATGGGGGGGTTTTCTTTCCTCTAGGGTTAGCAACGTGGTGGGCTGTTTTGTGTTGTGCACACAAAACGAGGCCCAAGACTCGTGTGTGCAAACCATCCCAAGATCAATCCCCACCATCGACATATTTAACACTATTCTATAAATATATTTATCGACATCGAATATAAAGAAAACGTTTAAATACTATCAACACAACGATAAGTCAAATAAATCTCGCAATAAAATTAGCTAGCTATACGAGGTATTACAGGCGACACTATATTGAGTTCGGGAATAGAGAGAGGATAGAGACCCCCCGGTCGGGTAACCGAAAGGGAAACCGGCTCTCCCTCAACTTACTTCCCAGGATCAATTAAGTGTTGATTAGAAGTATAAGAGATTAGTACTAAGGATCTAGTTACTATATTTGGATGTTGTTGTATTGATGTGTATTAAGGTATGCCTTAAGCTGGCCTCTGAGCTTAATACGTGAGCTAGTTGTCATATATAGGGTTTATGCGTTGAGATGTCGCCTATGAGCCCTATATGTGTATGTTTGTCGTGTCTGGGGTATGCGTTGAGATGTCGCCTCTGAGCCCAGACATGTTTTTATGTGATCGCGTCGGAACATGCCTTAAGTTGGCCTCTGAGTCTGACGAGTAGAGCAGCTAAACAACGGGGTAGCTAGGGTACTGATGCCTTGCCCGGAGTGCATATGTTGATGCTAGAACATGCCTTAAGCTGGCCTCTGAGTCTAGTGTCTTGTGATGTAGTAAAGGGACATGCCTTACGTTGGCCTCTGAGTTCTTTACTTATTGGGTGCTAGTCCATGTGTTGAGATGTCGCCTCTGAGTCTAGTGTCTTGCTGAGTAGCAGGTCTATGCGTTAAGTTGGCCTCTGAGTCCTTGCTTGTGAATGTGAATTTGGTATCTAGGTTATGCGTTAAGATGTCGCCTCTGAACCTTTATACTTGCTGAATGTTTGTTATCTAGGTTATGTCTTAAGTTGACCGCTGAACCTTTATACTTGCTGTTGATTGTGAAGGTTATATTGTATTGATTTATAGAACTGTTCATCCAAGGCATTGGATGACTCTTTGGCTAGTTTCGTAAATGGTTTGGATTGAAAGACCCCCCGGCCGGGCAACCGGAAGGGAAACCGGCTCTCCTTCCAAATAGTTTCCGAAGTTGGTTGAGAGCCGTGCATAGTATTTGCATGTTGACTTGAGATTCAGATATTGAGATTTGTATGCTTCACATGTTTATATATGTTGGAGTATGTTGTGTGTATTTTATGTGCTACGTGTCGTTACAAAAGGTGGCTAGGAGAAATCTAATCACTCCCCACTGATTGTGGCGTACATGTTTACATGTATGTAGGTACATGACAGGTTGGCAGAGGGGTTTACATGGAGCTAGCGAGCGGTGATCATAATCATCAATTTGACTTACACATTTGTGTTAACTAGACTCTAGACTTTTGGTTCAGTTTTTGAGTGCCTGTAGGGATGTGCCATCCCAGGCTGTTGTATATATTTTACTTTCAGTACTTAGACAGTTATACTTATCTATTTCTGTTTATATCAGTTGTTTCAGTTTAAGTTTTAATTCACCTCGGTTTTATGCATGTTAAAGTTTAAATTCCGCGTATATTGGCATGTTGTATGTTTTATATTTCCGCTGCGACGAGGGGTTTTATAGTTGGTATCAGAGCGTTATCACTCCCGGCGCACTCATGTAACCCCCAACCATAACTTGACCAAATAATTGAATAATGAATGAGAGATGGGGTAGATTTAAGGATTTATATTGTAGTCTAATTGTGATTGCTAATTGCTAAGTCAACACCTGCTTTTCTTTTGAAGGATGGTGAGGAATACAGCTGCTGAGAATACGATAATGCCAGCGCTTCTCCAAGTGCTTGAGAACCATAGACATCAAGCTGAGACTGTTCCTCCTCCTCCTCCGACAGGCAATGATGCCAACCGACCTGGTGGCTTTTCGTGGATTGCTTCACAGATGTCCGGGAGTCACGTGAAGACCTACGGAGGAGAAGTTGATCCTGTTGCTCTTTCTGAGTGGTTTCGTGAGATGGAGAAGAGTTTTGCCATGTATTCAGTAGTAAGGGAGGATAGGGTGCGTCTAGCCACTCACTTTCTTACTTTGGAAGCTGATAGATGGTGGACTTTGACTGGTCCGACTTTCGTTCTGGATCCACTTTTTGACTGGGAAGCTTTTAAGGAGAAGATTGAGACTAGATTCTATCCTAAGGAGCTTCGATCACAGAGACTTAAGGAGTTCATGGACCTGAAACAGGGAAAGATGTCCGTACAGGAGTTCATCGACAAATTAAACTGGACATTTTGCTTCGAGATTCGTGAGAGATGAGGCTGATAGGGTCTACTTCTATCGAGGGAAGTTAGGGCCCCGTATTGAGAGTATGGTCCGCCGAGACTCGACTTCCTTTGTTGAGGTTTATGATGATGCTATCTGGGCTGAGAGTTCCATTCGAGCTATTGATGCTGAGTCCCGAGCTGCTGCTACTAGTGTTTCTTCACACCAGAGGTCTGTCTACCAGGAGAAGAGGCCATTTGTTCCATCTACGTCTGCAACTTCTTCTCAGAAGAAGCGGTTTGAGAGGTTTTCTGCACCGGTCGCTAAGACCACTGTTCACACCGATACTACTTCTAGTGTTTGCCACCGTTGTGGTAAACCATCTCATCCGGGTTTTGACTGTTTCAAGAATGCCTACAATTCTTATACTTGTAATGGATTTGGGCATAGGTCTTTTGATTGTCCTGAGAGGAACACTGCACTTGGCAAGGCTGGCATTGCTGCTACAGCTACTTGATGAGGCAAGGCGAAAGGGAAGATCTTTGTTATGACCAGAGCAGAGGCTGAGGCTCATCCTGACATCGTTGCTGGTATCTTTTCTGTACTTGGCGCTGAGTGCCTGATTTTATTTGATACTGGTGCTTCTCTATCGTTCATATCGACCCAGTTCGCCGATAGATTAGCTCTGGAGAGACTTCTATCTCATTGCCTTCGGGAGACGTTTTCACCTGTTCTTCTTCCCATAGGGATGTCCCGATTATTATTGGTTGTGCCACATTTCCAGCGGACTTACTAAGATTTCGTCCCGAGGAATTTGATATTATCCTCGGTATGGATTGGTTGTCGCGATACCATGCTCGCTTCGAGTGTCGCGACCAGAAAATCTGCTTGAGGATTTCTTCAGGAGTTCGTGTTTCCTATAGGGGAACTCGCCCGAAAAAGGGTGTTCGAGTCATCTCATCGATGAAAGCTTCTCATCTTCTAAGGAAGGGTTGACAAGCCTTCCTGCGTGTTGTTTCAGCTGCAAAGCCATCGCTACCGAAGCTTGAGGATGTAGCTATTGTTCGTGAGTTTCCAGATGTCTTTCCAGAGGAATTGCCGGGAATACCGCCTGAGAGAGATGTGGAGTTTACTATCGAGCTTGTTCCAGGTACCGGACCTATATCTAAGGCTCCCTACCGTATGGCTCCACCTGAGTTGAAAGAGTTGAAGCAGCAATTAGAGGAGATGATCGATAAGGGATTTATCAGACCGAGTGCCTCTCCTTGGGGTGCTCCTGTGCTTTTCGTCAAGAAGAAGGATGATTCTATGAGACTTTGCATCGATTACAGAGAATTGAACAGAGTTACTGTGAAGAACATATATCCTTTACCTAGGATCAATGACTTGTTTGATCAGCTTAGAGGTGCTTCCAGATTTTCGAAGATTGAAATTCGTTTCGGTTATCATCAGATTCCAGTTAGGGAGGCTGACATTGCGAAGACTGCTTTCCGTACCAGATATGGGCACTTTGAGTTCGTTGTCATGCATTTTGGTTTGACGAATGCTCCTGCGATATTCATGGCTCAGATGAACAGGACGTTCAGTGAGTACTTAGACACTTGTGTTGTGGTGTTTATTGATGATATCCTCATTTTATTCGAAGACTGATGCTGAGCATGCCGAACATCTTCGATTGATACTTGGGATTTTACGTCGACAGAAGTGGTTTGCGAAGTTTTCGAAGTGTGAGTTTTGGTTATCCCAGGTTGCATTTCTTGGACATGTGATATCTAGCGAGGGAGTTATGGTTGATCCCGCTAAGATAGAGGCTGTTATTGATTGGGAGAGTCCCAAAGATGTGGGAGAGATTCGTAGTTTCCTTGGTTTAGCTGGATACTACCGTCGGTTTGTTGAGGATTGCTCGAGGTTGGCTCGTCCGATGACTCAATTATTGAAGAAAGAAACTAAGTTTATTTGGACAGACAAGTGTGAGAGCTCATTTCAGGTATTGAAGATTAGGTTGACTTCTGCTCCAGTGCTTACTTTGCCAGAGATTGGTGTTGATTTCGATGTCTACTGCGATGCTTCTATGCTAGGGCTTGGATGTGTGTTGATGCAGAGTGGTAAGGTGATTGCTTATTCTTCCAGACAGCTGCGAGTTCACGAGGTGAACTATCCTACGCATGATCTTGAGTTGGCTGCTGTTGTTCATGCCTTGAAGATGTGGCGTCATTATTTGATTGGATCTCATTGTCGCATTTTCACGGATCATAAGAGTTTGAAGTACATTTTCACACAGAAGGACCTTAATATGCGACAGCGTCGTTGGTTGGAGTTGGTTAAGGACTATGACATTGAGTTGTTGTATCATGAGGGTAAGGCCAATGTTGTTGATGATGCGATTAGCCACAAGACTTCTCATTCGTTGAGTGTTATGCGTGTGTTGGCTGAGGACACTAGTAGAAAAATGACATTTGGCAAACACAAATGGCTACGGTTGTAGTTAATAACCGTAGCCATAAAGATTTTTTGGAATAGGCTTTTACAAAGGCTTCGGTTATTTTTAAAGAACCGTGGCCAAAACTTAAAAAGCTACGGTTGTAATTAATAACCGTAGCAAAAATTATTTCAAAAAATAAAAAAGCGACGGTTGTTTTCTAGAACCGTAGCCGTAACATATCTTTTTAATATGTTAAAATACGAGAATGAACTATGTACGCATATTGTTAAACCCGCTACAATACTCTCGCTCTCCCTCAAAAAAAACTAAAATGAAATCAGAAACCCAATCCCTTTGAAACTCATGAACCACGCAGAAGTAGATATATAGAACCCTAATTACTTTATCGATCGAAAATGATCCACGCTGAAGTAGAACCCTAATTACTTTACTGATCGAAAATCACAAATCATTTCAATTCAATCGTAATCCAATTCAATTCAATCGTAATCCAATTCTATTCAATTCAAACTGTTGTTGTCGTCTGTTTTATCTCCTTTCAGTTGAGGTAAATTTCTTCTCTCGTTTTTTTTATAATCATGGACGATTTGTTTGTAATTTGTTGCTTGAATCATAGTCATTAGTATTTACATTCCTTGAATTATTTCTATTGATAATCGATTTAGATATTAATATTGCTTAAGATGTAGTTCGACTGATGCTGAACATGATAAGGTGCTGCTCTTATCTCCAAAACCCGGAAACGTTGATATTTCCGTTATCAAGGAAGTAGAGTAAAAGTGAATTCAGTTTAGCTTCTCGGTGCGCTTGGGAGGATCGATGCTTAGAAACCTGCATTTTGCATCTTCACTAGGAGCTTTAGTAGGTCCTTCAGTTTCACCTGTTTCCCTGGTTTGGGGAATTGTGGACTTGTGGGTAGAAGGTTGCACCAATATGGCTACAAATTTATGATTGTAAAAATTCTTCTCCATATTTCCTTCTACTGCTAAATCACAGGTAAACCCTATTATTTCCTTGTATTATTCGTATGGGTGACCTATGATATTCAGCAGAACTGATATGTTTCCATTTCCTGAATGAAGTTTTTGAAGTTCGTTGAGAAATCTGCCTCTGTTGATGTGTACACTTCGAGTAAAGGTTCTTCAGCTGCTGGTCTTACAGCGTCAGTGATTACAGATGGCAGCACAGTTAGTTTCACAAGTCAAAACATGTATCCTTGAATATGTTGTGTTGAAGTATTTGATTCAACATCTTCTGAAATAAGACTTCAAATATTGACTAATTATGCTTATGTTGCAGCGTGAGTTTTATCTCGAAGGAGATGCAATGGTACTGGCAGATGACGGTGTTGTCTACATTGATGAGTTTGACAAGATGAGAACTGAAGACAGGTTTGCCAAAGAGAATTTAATATGGATTTGATGATGCTTTACTTCATCGTTGACTTTAAATGCTCAGCTATCAGTTGGGTGGTCCAGGTTTGCTATTCATGAACCTATGGAACAACAAACAATCTCTATTGCTAAATTACGAATAAAAACTGTTCTAATTCGAGAACATCTGTGCTTGCTGCTGCTAACCCTCTATCAGTTATGATGGTCTGTTGGGATTACTCTTGGTTGTGCACAAACAGTTTCTGAAAAGCGAGTTCTTGCATTCATTGGTGATGCTAGTTTTCAGGTAACAAGTTTTTCCTGGGTTCTTGTATCTCAATAAACCTGAAATGATTTCATATATAGATAGTGTAAGACTGACCCTAAAATGATTTCATATATAGATAGTGTAAGACTGATTGATTTCTAATCAATCCTACTTATTTTTCCACACTTTTTTTTGAACCCTGGTAGCTACATTGATTTTGGGTCAAGTGTCTTATTTCTGTTGAGTTTCAAGATTATTGGCTTAAAGAAGTGAGTATATTATTGGTCAGAAAGTAAATCTACAACCATTGTCTATGATTTTTTCCCTGTTTGTTCTGTTGGAGTATATTATTGTCCTTCGCCTATTAGACTAGATTATTATAATGTGATATGAAATTGCATATTCAATTTCTGCCAATGCCAATTATTGCAGTCGAGTAAATTGCCGACTAACGGAACCTGTACGTTCCATAAGAGTTCTGCGGTTCTGCCTCTCGTTTCGTGCTTATCCAACCCTCAACTATACGTCGCAACTTTTAATATTCTGACAATTGGAAAGGATAACTAGTTTATTTATTTTATAGAGTGGCGTTCATGGTATTAAGTCTCGATTTCAGTTTTGATCTCAGAAGTCAGAACTGGGAGTCGACAATGGGCCTTATACCACCTTAACTGTGGTGGCAATAGCCGTCAAAACTTTTATATGACTCATTTGATTGCAGTGCATCGGGTTTAAATCCATAGTTCGACCATTGTATTCTTTGAAACCAATATGGCGATTATTTGTTAGATATGACTTCACAGTTTTAAGCTTCTACTAACGAAATGCAGGAAG
This sequence comes from Silene conica, assembly GCA_029255685.2. NCBI lineage: Eukaryota > Viridiplantae > Streptophyta > Magnoliopsida > Caryophyllales > Caryophyllaceae > Silene > Silene conica. The sequence continues at coordinate 50,723,355 of CM055316.2, forward strand.
GTGGTTACTATCGGTATCTTGCTGAGTTTAAATCAGATGATGAAAGGAAGGAAGCTGTTGAACAGTCACTGGAGGCCTCGTCAGCTGAATTTCGCATTTATTCTGATTTTTTTAGTTTTCTTGAGTCTCATAATGGTATTACTTCCTCTAGGTGGCTTCTGCATCTGCTAATACATATCTGCCTTCTACCCATCCCAATCGACTTGGCTTGCTCTCAACTTCTCTGTCTTTTACTATGAGATAATGAATTCTCCAGAAAAGTAAACATATTAACTCACAGCTTGACGCCTACTGAGTGTCTACAAGATTGAATACTAAACCAACCTGTATCGACTATTGAATTAATCTGAACCCGAGATTTACAACCCAAAACAGGCACAGACTCTGATTGACCACAACCCGAATCCCTGAAACTCACTCTGATTGACCGTGACCATTTAGCCAAATCCAACATATGCCTAAGTGGATATGATAACAACCAATCTGAAATGATTTTGAACCTATAAAGGCCTTGATGACCGACCAAAAACCCGTTTGCCAGATCTAATGGGATTGTTCTAAGTTGATCATCACACTTTATTATCTTATATGCAGGGCATGCCATCTGGCCGTACAGGCATTTGATGAAGCCATTGCTGAACTGGACAAATTGAGCTAACGAGGATTCGTACAAGGATTCCACCCTTATTATGCAGCTTTTGAGAGACAATCTCACTCTCTGGACCTCTGATTTGCCTGAAGATGGAGGTATATGTTCCAATGCTGATATTGCTAATGTAGCGAAGAATTATACATTATAAACCACTAGTTTAGTGCCATGGCGGCTGCACGTTATAGCGCCTAGTTGATCGAGTACCATAAAGTTACCAATTTGCCACTTACTATAGTTGTTTTACAACAATGTTAATCCATAGTAAAACTATTCAGCTAGCAGACCCCAAGAACCATTTTTCCTGGCTCTGAACTATTATGATCTTGACAATGTAGCGAGTTTGTTAAACAGCTTCTAATTCCACAGTTTCTGCAGGTGAAGAGAATGTTAAGAACGACGAATCTAAACCAGCTGAGCCTGAAGTAAGTGAAGAGAATGTTAAGATTGACGAATCTAAACCAGTTGAGCCTGAAGTAAGTATTTAAGTGTCATTCTATTATATTTTTAAAGTTTTATATTGGGTAGGAGCTGGATTTTTATTAGGTCTAAGGGAATTTAACATTTGTGTAGTGTCTCCTATCATACTATGATAGTGTTGTAGGATTTGGTTTTTGGTTTTCTATTTTTCGGATAACAGTGATTTACTGTGGTTGGTTGACTTGGTTCAGATTATAATTTGCTGGAGGATATTAAAAGAATAACCGACTCTTCCCAGAGAATGTGCACGCAGCTATGTGCATATTATCAACATAAGTTACATAGGCATCTTCAAGCTCTCCAAACTGCTGGTATAAGAAGAAGAACAAGACTTCAGTTTACCCTCCTAGGATGTCTAAGAGACAAAAAAAAAACTCCTTTTATTTCAAAGGATAATTTCTTCATTTTAAATGCATTAAGCAGACATAGTTCCATACTTCAATTTTTAATTATTTTATACAGCATGATTTTCATTCTGCATGATTATTAGGAAGTATTTAAAGAGTGTGTATTTGGAGACTTAATGTATTAACTTTTTTATATTGAAATAATAATCATTGGATAATAATTGTAGAGCCACCAAAATATATTTGCATAAATAAATTTTTTTTTTTTTTGATTGAGAATTGGCTACGGTTGCAAGTATTAACCGTAGCATTTTCACGACTTTTGGCTACGGTTCTCCATGACAACCGTAGCCTTTTCATGACTTTTGGCTACGGTTTTCCATAACAACCGTAGCCTTTTCATGACTTTTTGCTACGGTTCTGCATGACAACCGTGGCCTTTTATATTTTAGGCTACGGTTATACAACCGTAGCCATATGTTCCTTACTTAAGGCTACCCCTTGATTTGCTACGGTTGGACAACCGTAGCCGTATGCGTTTTTTAACCGTAGCCGTATATGTTTTTTGTACTAGTGGGAGCTTTGTTCTGAGTTCAGGAAGTTGAGATTAGAGATGGTTGGTAGTGGTTTTGATTGGTTATCTGCTATGACTGCTGAGTCGACATTGTATTGGGAGATTCGCTAGGGTTTGCCTACAGATGCTGCTTTTAGGAAGTTCGAGGCCAAGATTGCTAGTAATGAGGCATCAGATTTTGTGGTTGGTTCTGATGGTTTTCTTCGGTTCCGAGGCCGGATGTATGTGCCAGATGTACCTGACTTGAGGAAGAGAGTATTGGATGAGGCTCACTTGATGCCTTATTCCATTCATCCGAGTAGTGAGAAGATGCACAAGGACCTTAAACTTATATTTTGGTAGCCAAGGATGAAGAAAGAGATTTTGGACTACGTGAGTAGATGCCTGACTTGTCAGCAAGTGAAGATCGAGCACAAGAGACCAGGAGGTTTGTTACAGCCGCTCCATGTTCCTCAGTGGAAATGGGAGTGTATTTCAATGGATTTCGTGACTGCATTGCCTAAGCCAATTGGAGGCAAGGATGCTATTTGGGTAGTGGTTGATAGATTGACCAAGTGTGCCAGATTTGTGCCTATTCGTGAGACTTGGGATATGGACCGCTTAGCCAGGGCTTACATTGCAGAGATCGTCCGTTTCCACGGTGTCCCGAGAGAGATTGTTTCTGATCGAGATCCGCGCTTCTGTTCCAGATTTTGGAAGGCTTTACAGGAGGCTATTGGTAGCCGTTTAGTAATGAGTACAACATTTTATGCCGCGACTGATGGACAGTCCGAGAGGATGATTCAGACTTTAGAGGACTTGCTTCGTGCTTGTGCACTTGACTTCCAGAGTTCGTGGGAACAATGTCTACCGTTAGTTGAGTTTTCCTACAATAACAGCTATCATTCGTCTATTGGTATGGCTCCGTATGAGGCGCTCTATGGTAGGAAGTATCGTAGCCTGATCTGTTGGGATCCGTCGAGCGACGTGCATGACCTAGGACTCAACCAGTTGGCTGCGAGGATTGATCATGTTCAGCTTATTAGAGGCAGGATGAAGGCCGCACAGGATCGGCATAAATCCTATGCAGATGTCTGTCGTAAACCTCTCGAGTTTGAGGTAGGTAACAGAGTTTTCCTCCGAGTTTCACCGATGAAGGGCGTCAAGAGATTTGGCGTTAAGGGCAAGCTGAGTCCTAAGTATATTGGGCCGTTCGAGATCGTGAAGAGGATTGGTGCTGCTGCTTACCGATTGGACTTGCCTCCTAGTTTGGGCAAGGTTCATAGTGTTTTTCATGTTTCACAACTCCGTAAGTACGTCAGTGACCCTAGTCACGTGCTTCATAGAGAGGTCGAGAACCTAGAGCCGAGTCTTGCTTTCGAGGAGCGTCCCGTGAAAATTTTGGATCGTCAGGACCGGAAGCTGAGGAGCAAGGTGGTGCCCCTAGTGAAGATTGTATGGCGTTGCGGCGTCGTTGAGGAGCAGACGTGGGAGACCGAGGCTTCGATGCGTGCTGCGCATCCTTCTGTTTTATATTTTAATAAAAATTGTTGTTATTTTAAATCTTCCGTTAAGATCCGTCTTAAGAAACCTTAAGTCCTTAAGACGTAATAACTTGGCAAGTCTTAAATCGATTCATAAAACCCGTTCACAATGTTTGACCCGTTTTATTTAACGGAAAAGGACTACTTAAACCCCCCACCAAAACCCTTTATGTCGACATCCCCTTCAACCTCACAACTCATTCCACTGCTTCCCAAAATCCTCCATTTTTCCTATTTCTTCAAAGCTCAAACTCAACATTTCGAGGCCTTCCCGAACTCGAATCAAGGCAAGTCATACTTGTTCGGAATCCTTGCGAGATTTCCAAGACATCTATCTCTTTTAATTTCATTTTCGTTCAACTTGAAAAAGAGGATGTTTTTGGTAAATTCCGTTTCTAGCTTTTAATAATCGTTTTCCTTGTTGTAGGAGAGGGTTTAGAACATCCCGAGGTGGATAGTTTCGTGATTGAAGATGATCTAGGAGCATAACCGCTTTTGAGGAGCCGATAATGAGAAACTCGGCCTTTGTTGTTAAAATAGCATTTTCTTAGTGTTTGTTGTGAAAGTTTCTGATTTCGATGATGTTTGTTGCTGTTTAAGACTTAGAAACATGTTAGGGTTTGATCTTATATGATATTCACATGATTGGTTTTGTGTTCATATGATTATTTACTCATTTTCAGATTTCATGTTCTTAAGACGAATACAAAGATTGTTCTTAATTTGTGTTTCGATTGTTCAAAAATCATGTTTGACGTATATTTGGGATTGTTATGGGATTATATGTGTTGGTAGGATAGATTTATGGCTTGAAATCATAGTGTAAAATCATTTGTCGAAAGTTTGATTGAAATGGCGAATTGCAGGAATTTTCTGAACAGTCCTGGTGCATGTTCAGGCCCAGGCTGCGCACCTCCCTACGCAGGCTGCGCAATTCAGGCGCAGCTGCGCATCCCATTGCGTAGGCTGCGCAAAAACCGCTGTAGCTTTCAATTGTTCAATTGTTTTCGTGATTGTTTTGGGGACTTGTTTCCCAATTGTTTAAGTGATGTTTATGGATATATTTACTTGGTTTTAAATGTATGTTTGAGCTAGGTAAGGTTTAGCAAAGTGGTTAGCTAATTGCCTCATGTTAATCCTTTTCAATCGTTTGTTGTAAAGTTCCTTTCTAAGTTGTTTAATATGCTTAAGTATCGTAGGTTGTGATGTTTAAGGTCTTGGTTAATGGGTAGTTAGCAAGCAACATTTTAGGATGTTGTTTATTAGCTAAAGTTAAGTATTCATTTATTGGTAATGGGTAGTTAGTAAAAAAAGTTTAGAATGTTGTTTATCTTCTTAAGTTAATCTTATCCTAGGTGGTTAATGAGACCTAGTGGACCTAGTTAGATGTGTAATGACCCTTAGACTTGTGGAAGGAAAGTCATAAGTTAGTCATAATTGTTGTTGAACTTTGTTATCTCTTGCTTATGTGTGTTTGAGGTCCCCGGAGGATGGGCGACACTATATTGGGTTCGGGAATGGAGAGAGGATAGAGACCCCCCGGTCGGGTAACCGAAAGGGAAACCGACTCTCCCTCAACTTAGTTTCCAGGATCAATTAAGTGTTGATTATGAGTATAAGAGATTATAACTAAGGATCTAGTTACTATATTTGGATGCTGTTGTATTGATGCGTATTAAGGTATGCCTTTAGCTGGCCTCTGAGCTTAATACGTGAGCTAGTTGTCATATATAGTTGTATGCGTTGAGATGTCGCCTCTGAGCCCTATATGTGTATGTTTGTCGTGTCTGGGGTATGCGTTGAGATGTCGCCTCTGAACCCAGACATGTTTTTATGTGATCGCGTCGGAACATGCCTTAAGTTGGCCTCTGAGTCTGACGAGTAGAGCAGCTGCACAACGGGGTAGTTAGGGTACTGATGCCTTGCCCGGATTGCAGATGTTGATGCTAGAACATGCCCTAAGCTGGCCTCTGAGTCTAGTGTCTTGTGATGTAGTAAAGGGACATGCCTTAAGTTGGCCTCTGAGTTCTTTACTTATTAGGTGCTAGTCCATGCGTTGAGATGTCGCCTCTGAACATTCCTTAAAGAGATAAGGGTCGTTCCAAAAGTATTGTCGTGCATCATGTTGAAATCGCTTCCGCTGCTGATAAGACAAGTCTGGTGGTAGCTTCTGACTGACTGCAAAGTTGGCAAAATCTGCAAACCAAGGTTCAACACCATCCTTAGAGTTCAAAGAAGTCACAGAAAAAACACTAACAGAATATAAGGAATCATCAGCAAATGAATCGTTAATAGAAAGAGAATCCCCCCTCCTGTTGCGTTAAATGCGACAGATGGTCTGCTACTACGTTTTCTGCACCATTCTTATCTTTTATTTCCAAATCAAATTCCTGTAAAAAGAGTATCCATCTCAGCAAACGGGGTTTGGCTTCCTTCTTGTTTAGGAGGTGCTTCAAAGCTGCATGATCAGTAAAAATGACAACTTTAGAACCTAATAAATAAGATCTAAACTAATCCAATGCATAAACAACAGCTAAAAGCTCCTTCTCCGTGGTGGCATATCTGACTTGAGCCTTATCCAGAGTCCGGCTCGCATAATATATTGCACTCAACGCCTTGTCTTTCCGCTGACCTAGCACTGCTCCTAGTGCGTAATCACTGGCATCACACATAATCTCAAATGGTAGCGTCCAATCTGGAGGCAGAATAATAGGTGCTGAAACCAGAGCCTGCTTCAAAGTGTTAAAAGCAGAGAGACAATCATCAGTAAAAACAAAAGGAGCATCCTCTAGAAGCAATTGTGTAAGCGGTCGAGCAATCTTAGAGAAGTCCTTGATAAACAGGCGATAAAATCCGGCATGACCAAGAAAACTTCTCACCCCTTTGACATTAAACGGAGGGGGTAATTGCTTGATCACCTAGACCTTTGCTCTATCTACCTCAATACCCCTATTGGAGACCAAGTGCCCAAGGACTACACCCTCCTTAACCATAAAGTGGCACTTCTCCCAGTTTAGCACCAGATTAACCTCAATGCAGCGTTGCAAAACTTTGTCAAGGTTAGCTAAACAATGCTCAAAATCATTCCCATAAACACTGAAATCGTCCAAGAAAACTTCCATGATAGACTTTATATACTCAGAAAAATATCCCCATCATACACCTTTGAAAGGTGGCATGGACATTACATAAACCAAAAGGTATCCTACGATAAGCAAAGACACCTTTAGGATAAGTAAATGTAGTCTTTTCCTGGTGATCTAGATGAATAGGGATCTGAAAGAACCCTGAGTATCCATCCAGATAGCAGAAAAACTCATGTGAAGCTAACCTCTCTATCATCTGGTCAATGAAGGGAAGGGGAAAATGATCTTTCTTAGTGGCGACATTCAATTGTCGATAATCTACACACATCCACCACCCGGTCACAAGTCTTGTAGGTATTAATTCATTCTTCTCATTAGTCACAACACTAGTACCTCATTTCTTAGGCACTACCTGAACAAGAATTACCCATTTTGAGTTGCCAACTGAATAAATTATACCTGCATCGAGTAGTTTCATGACCTCAACCGTCACTACCTCTTCCATCTTGGGATTTAGCTTCCGTTGACCTTGCCTCCAAGGTTTGTGACCTTCTTCCAGCTCTATCCTGTGCATGTAGACATCAGGGCTGATGCCCTTAATGTCATCCAGTGAATAGCCCATTGCTTTCCTGTTTCTCTTAAGGACACTCAACAAAGTAGTTAGCTGATCATCATTAAGTGTAGCACTTACTATAACAGGGAATTGCTCAGTATTATCAAGGAAGGCATACTTAAGATGAGAGGGAAGGGCCTTATGCTCCAAAACCTTTACCTCAGCAGAGCACAAAAGATGTGCTAGGTTCTCTACCTGTTCCAACTCGACATCAATCAATGTAACCGCATCAGACGCCTTTGTCTCATCGATAGCAACTCCGAACAATTCCTCCAAAGAATCCCAATCTTCGTGATCTGTATAATCTGCACACTCAGCTAGCAACATCAGTGACTCTAACGGATCCCTAGTCAGGGAATCCGACCAAACCTCATAAGAAGACTCATCAATAACATGTACTGAATAACAGGTGTCCTCTATCACAGGTCTAGACAAAGTCTCAGGCAAATTAAATGTATTAATGTCATCCCCTACCTCTAGAGTCAAACGCCTAAATCTAACATCTATTATGGCTCCAGCTGTGCACAAAAATGTTCTACCTAGAATAATCTGGGTACGGGTATCCTCAGCAATATCTAAAACAATGAAGTCCACTGGGATGTAAAATGTGCCCACCTTGACGGGCACATCTTCCAACATACCTAAAGGTCGTCTAACAGATCTATCAGCCATCTATAGGGTGATATTGGTCGTTTTTAGGCAACCCAAATTAAGCTTGGAAAACATAGAATAGGGTATGACATTAACACTAGCTCCATGGTCGCACAACGCCCTATCTACGTCACATCTCCTATGACACAACAAATCGAGAAACTACCTGGGTCTTTTAATTTGGGAGGGTATTTACCTAGAATAAAACTACTAGACTCTTCCATAAAAGCGACTGTAGCAAATTCTCCAAAGTCCTTCTTACGCGTAATGATGTCTTTCATGAATTTTGCGTAAGACGAAACTTGGGTAATTAACTCAACAAGAGGAATGGTTACCTGAATGCCACGTACCATATCCACAAACTTGTTGAATTGCCTCTCTGGCTTTGTATCTCGCAGTCGGCCTGGGTAGGGAACTTTAATCATCGGAAGTGGGTCCCCAACTTTCTCCTTTTCTTTGTCATTCCTCGGTACCCCTGCAGCAGGGGAGGGTACTTTGTCACTCACGGATTCTGAATTAGTGACAATGTTCTGCTTTGCTCTCGATCGAGGCTCACAACTGCTCGATCGAGAGCTTTCTTCTGCAATTGCGCTCGACCGAGGACTCTGGACTTCCAAATTGTTCGATCGAGGTGTCATGTTTGACACCCGTCGTTGAGGGGTGTCAAAGATAAGATTTATAAAAACCCCAGCTTAAACTAGATAGGATAAGTCAAGGGTCGAACCACAGAGAGACAAGGTTAATTATGTTTGTGAATTTAAAGTCTATTGAAAGTAACCATAAAAGGGGGGGTTTGATTTATGATTGGGACTAACAACTAAAAGAGCAAAATAAACAAGAATGCTAAAACAAGATAAAAAGTAGATTAGGAACTTCGGTTCCCCATGGCTAAGACAAGTCTATGAAGGGTAAAATAACCAAATAACACAATCCCAAGGAACAAAGAATAAACCTTTAGGTCAATATTCTACCCAATCCTTACGGTCTTAGGGTTCCTAGAAAAGCACTAAACTTTCGTTCATATGGCAATCCCAAAGTTGTTGTTAAACTAATCCTAACAATCTTTCAATCTTAAAGAATTAGTTCACCAACAACAATGGGGATTGGTAATTTAATCATAAAACTATCAAAATCAAGTCTTTACTATGGTTCCCCTAATTCTTAATCACAAGAATTAGCTATGCATAATCTTAATCATAAAATTAACAATAACAAGATTTAAGAACATCAAAGAAATTAACATAATTAAAGATAATAATAAAGAGGGAAACATGGATTGAATAACAATAATAAGATGAACAACAAAATTAATTAACAAAGAAAGATTGAATTATAGCAAACTTGCAAACTTAATTGGAAATCTAAGAACAAAGACGAAAAGTTGGAAAATCTTTTCTCTAACTATGGAGTTTTTATTAATGTGGCTGCTTAACCTAATTTTGAAGTTTAGGCGTCCTTAAATAGACTCCTAATTACAAGATTAAAAGAGTAAAAGCCGAAATAAAATCGCGGAAACTGTCGCCAGGTCGGTCGACCTGCTGAGTAGGTCGGTCGACCTCTAGTGCTGTTGTCAGGCCTTCTTAATTCTGCGCGCTGGTCGGTCGACCTCTTTAGTAGGTCGGTCGACCTATTCCTGTATGTTCCAGCTTTAAATTGGCTCGTATGCACCACTTGGCTAAGAATCCGGATCCTTGCTTCGCGTAAATACTCAAAATAGCTTCCGGAGGACGGTTAAAGTTCGGTTTTGCTCACTTCTGTGTATTCCTACATTAAAAACATAGAAATGCCAAAGTAAACCGTTTCGGGAGAAATAGCAACTAAAAGTTACGAAAATGCATAGAAATACGTGCCAAAAGTATAAATAAAATGCATAATATAGGCACGTATCAAACTCCCCAAACCAAACCTTGCTTGTCCTCAAGCAAGCACTAAGACTCAAAAGAAAAGAAAAACTTCTATTTGGAACGGATTTCATACTCTTAGAACCAAACACAACACCATGCCCAACCAATTTAATGCAACTTTCAAAGAAAATTAAGCATAATGCCAAGAGCAAAACCAATTGAACATGTTGGAATTAAATGCTAAACTTTCAACCTTGTAAGACTCATTCTAAATGGACTCTCGCGGTACGCTCGAGATACTCATGAAGGAAAGGGTCAAGTATATGTGAAAGACAAGAAAATAAACAAGATTATAGACTCTCACCTATCTACGACCCATAAGAACATGCCTGCAACCTAACATGAACAAAGTCTCTACAACCGTACATATGCATTCCCACACTAAATGACCATGACACATGTCGAGGCAATTTGGGATTGTGAGGCTAAAGGTACGAAAGGGTTAAAATGAGTTATGGAAAGAGGGATTAAAACCGAGCTAACAACCATCCAACCACACTATAAGATTACTTCCATTATTTTTTTCAAAACATGCCAATGCTCAAAATTTGAGAGCAAAGTAACAAAATTCCTCTTTTTCTTCCTTCTTCCTTTTCTCCTCTCTGTTTTTTTTCAAAAACAACACCCTGTTCAGTGGTCGTGGTCGACCGACCATGTAAGTCAGTCGGCCGACCACCCCTGAAAACAGGCAGCTTCGAAATTCCAGCCGAATTTTTTTCATTCTTCCCCTTTTTTTCTTTCTTTCTCTTTCTGATTTCAGTTACTTTCCTTTTTTTTCATTTCTTTTCTTTCCTCCTTTTCACCATTCTCACAATAACAAGATTTTTCAATGAAACATAAAACCAGAAGATGGTCAAAACAGTCCCATCATACTACTTTACTAGCTCGGCTAGGGTAGGCAATTTTAAGAATGTAGTATATGGGATAAAAGGCAATTTTGGCTATGTGAGGGTTATGGGTAAAACAAGAAAAGGAAACCTCTACCACATGTGTCAACAAACCACAAACCCGAATGCATATAGGTATTAAGTAGACAAAATTCATGCTTATGCAAATTGATGTGACATGCCTCAAGAGGAGAAACTACTCTCAATCCTACATGAAATCGGTCATGAATGTCACCGATTTATTAAGCTCTAAACCTTAGAATATGTAGTAGCTTGCCAAGAAGAGAGTCAAGTCTAATAATTTAGCATAAAATCAACAAAAACTCGTAGATAATGCAAAAGACTAGCTTAAACTTTTTTTGAAAACGCAAGGCAAGGCAATAGGTGACATGTGAGGCATAAATCGTATCCGTCCGTTCTGACTCGACCTATATGCTAAAGAAAACAATTACCTTATTACCTTGGCTTGGCTCGACCTATATCCACCTTAAAAGCCTTGGCTTTGAATCTTTCTTCTGGAAGAGACCTTTCAAAGCTGCTTGGTCAGTGTAAACAATTACCTTATTACCTACCAAATAGGACTTGAATTTCTCTAAGGCAAAGATCACAGCTAGCATCTCCTTCTCAGTGGTGAAATAGTTGACTTGAGTCTCATCTAGGGTACGGCTCGCATAGTATATAGCATTAAGAGCCTTATTATTCCTTTGGCCAAGCACAGCACCCAGAGCATAATCACTAGCATCGCACATGATCTCAAATGGGAGATCCCAATCTGGTGGCTCGATGATTGGTGCTGAGACCAAAGCTTCCTTCAACCTGTTAAAAGCTGAAAGGCATTCATCAGTAAAATCAAAGACAACATCCTTAAGGAGCAATTGTGTAAGTGGTTTAGCATCTTAGAAAAGTCCTTAATGAAACGCCGGTAAAAACCTGCATGTCCTAAGAAACTTCTCACCCCCTTAACATTAACAGGAGGGGGTAATTGCTCAATCACCTGCACCTTTGCTTTATCTACATGTATACCTTTATCATATATTAGATGCCGTAACACTACCCCCTCAGTGACCATAAACTGACACTTTTCCCAGTTTAAGACAAGGTTTACATCAATACATCGCTGCAAGACTTTATCAAGATTAGCTAAGCACTGATCAAACGCATTACCATAAACTGAAAAATCATCCATAAATACCTCCATGATCTTTCTATAAAATCAGAAAAGATACCCATTATACACCTTTGAAAGGTAGCAGGAGCATTACAAAACCCAAAAGGCATTCTGCGATATGCAAAAACACCTTGTGAGCATGTAAAAGTAGTCTTACTCTGATCATCGGGATGGATGGGAATCTGGAAAAAACCTGAATAACCATCTAGAAAACAGAAGAATTTATTAGAAGCAAGTCTTTCAGTCATTCGGTCAACAAAAGGAAGGGGGAAATGGTCCTTCTTGGTGGCGGCATTTAACTGTCTATAATCAATGCACATCCGCCACCCAGTTACTACTCTAGTAGGTATTAATTCATTTTTCTCATTTTTAACCACAGTGGTTCCTCCTTTCTTAGGAACCACCTGAACTGGGCTAACCCACTTGGAGTTGTCAACTGAATAAATAATACCTGCATCAAGAAGTTTCATTATCTCAGCCATAACTACCTCCTGCATCTTAGGGTTCAACTTACGTTGTCCCTGTCTATAGGGCTTATGCCCTTCCTCTAACTTTATCCTATGCATGCAAACATCAGGACTTATGCCCTTAATGTCATCCAAAGAATAACCTGAAGCTTTCCTATTCTTTTTGAGAACAGTCATTAAGGCAGAAAGTTGGTTAGGGTCAAGTTTAGAACTAACAATTGCAGGGTATTGCTCAGTATCATCTAGGAAAACATATTTAAGATTAGGAGGGAGTGGCTTACGCTCTGGTACCTTTACCTCAACGGCCTGAACAGAATCAGTACCAATAGAATAGCACATGTTTACCAGATTAGCATTAGCCAAGCTTATGAGCTTCTCATCCTCTTCTTCAGTCAGCTCATATTCCTCTATCTCTGCTTCTACAACATCCAGATCTTCAGCATCTTCAGCTGGATTACCTGCACACTTATCCAAAACTGTCAAATCATCTAAGGGATCCTTGGTCAAGGATTCCCTCCAGTTACGGATAACATTCCTATCTATAATATCAATGGAGCAACAAGTATCATCAGTGAGAGTAGTTGCCTTATGGGAAAGACTAAACTCGATAGTGTCATCTCCAACCTCTAAAGTAATGATCCCGCGTTTGACATCTATTACGGCCCCAGCTGTGTGTAAAAAAGGTCTACCTAAAATAATAGGTATTTGATTATCCTCAGCAATGTCTAAAACAACGAAATCAACAAGAATAAAGAATTTTCCCACTCTAACTGGGACATCCTCCATGACCCCTAATGGTCTTTGTGTTGATCTATCAGCCATCTGTAAGGTAATATTGGTGACTTTAAGTCTACCTATGTTAAGTCTTTCACAAACAGAATAAGGCATAACACTGACACTAGCCCCTAGATCACAAAGGGCTTTCCCTATAACATGATTACCTATAGTACAAGAGATGGAAAAACTACTTGGGTCTTTCAACTTGGGTGCTATATTATTTTGTGAAAGAACAAAACATTCCTCCACAAAAGCAACAGCACCTTCGTCCTGAAATTTCCTCTTACGACTTAAAATATCTTTCATAAATTTAGCATAAGAAGGTACCTGGGTAATTAAGTCAGTGAAAGGGATGGTTACCTCAAGATTCTTCACCATCTCCAAGAACTTACCGAATTTCCGATCCTCTTTGGAATTCTTCAATCGTTCGGGATACGGAACGGTAACACTAGCCGTAGGATCAGCAACCTTTGGCTTTTTCAGCTGTAGAATCTCAGTGAGGTCTTGAATTAAGGAAGGATCCAACGATTCAGGATTCGAAATCGCAATCTGCTCAGGTGCTCTGGCCGGTCGACCTGTTACAGTGGTCGGTCGACCAGACGCTGTATTATCGAAATTTTTCTGATTTCCAGAAACTGATCTCACGTCAGGTGTCTCGGTCGATCGACCTGATGTTGTGGTCGGTCGACCTCCTGACCTGTGCACGGGATCAATTTCTTCGTCCTGAACTTCAGCAGAAACATCCTTTGGGGTTGGTCCTTCATAAGCACGACCACTCCTAAGATTTATAGCATTTAATGTCTCCATGGAACTCTCACAACCGACCGGAGAGCTAGCAATCTGATTAGCAGCTAGGATTGCTAATTGGCCTTCAAAAGTCTTCATAGAAGTCACTTGAGCCTTTTCCATTTCCAAAACTTGTTTCATTAGAGCATGAACAAGCTCTCTCAACTTCGTAGTCTCACCCGTGTTGTCAACCGTAGTAACTAGGTTCGCACTTTCGAGCTTCAGCTGGGTTTCCTCAAGCTTTTCAAAACGGGCTTCAACGGTTGTCTCAAGAGCTAAAACTCTATCCATCTCCACATTCAACCTTCGCGAATTCCCACGTGAACTCCCAAATTCGGCCCTATGCACCGCCATGTCTTCAATGGTGTTCCAACCCTTCATATGGTTTGTATTATTTTGGAACCTTCCATTGGCAGCCGCATCAAGAATCACCTTATAATCATCGTAAAGAGCGTTGTAAAATTGGTTACACAAGTACCATTGAGGAAAACCATGGTGAGGAATAGAACGGACCAATTTCTTGAACCAACCCCATGCTTCACAAAATCCTTCATCCGGACCTTGTTGAAAGTTAGTGATTTGGCTTCTCAAGTCATTGGCCTTCGCAAGAGGGAAGTATTTTTTATAGAAAGCCAATGACAAGGAAGCCCAATCCGTAACCTTCTCAGCTACCCTATCAAGGTAACGGTACCAATCTCTCGCGGCATCCTTCAATGAATAAAGGAACATCATTGCCTTCACCTCATCCTGAGTCGCCCCGGCAGGTATATGTATGGAACAGCAATAATCCGTGAATGTCTCAACATGCCTCAACGGATCCTCGTCGGGTAGACCAGAAAATTGATTCCGCTCCACCAGAATGATGTAGTTCGGGTAAAGCACAAAGGAACCAGTGGTAGGAGTAGGCAAGGTGAACCCCTTTGGTAAATCTTGGACCTTTGGTTGTATGTAGTCATAAATAGTAGCCATGTCTAAATATGAGAGTAGTCAAGCCTTCCTCTCAAAACCTGTCTTCTAATATGTAAAAATAAAACTAGAAGAGAAGGTAAGTAACGGTCTTAAGGAACCAAAGTTCCTTAAGACAAGAAAAATAAACTAAATCTACAAAGAAAATTATACCGTCTCCCCGGCAACGGCGCCAAAATTTGACACCCGTCGTTGAGGGTTGTCAAAGATAAGATTTATAAAAACCTCAGCTTAAACTAGATAGGATAAGTCAAGGGTCGAACCACAGAGAGACAAGGTTAATTATGTTTGTGAATTTAAAGTCTATTAAAAGTAACCGAAAACCGGGGGGGGGGGGGGGGGGGTGTGGGTTTGATTTATGATTGGGACTAAGAACTAAAAGAGCAAAATAAACAAGAATGCTAAAACAAGATAAAAAGTAGATTAGGAACTTCGGTTCCCCATGGCTAAGACAAGTCTATGAAGGGTAAAATAACCAAATAACACAATCCCAAGGAACAAAGAATAAACCTTTAGGTCAATATTCTACCCAATCCTTACGGTCTTAGGGTTCCTAGAAAAGCACTAAACTTTCGTTCATAGGGCAATCCCAAAGTTGTTGTTAAACTAATCCTAACAATCTTTCAATCTTAAAGAATTAGTTCACCAACAACAATGGGGATTGGTAATTTAATCATAAAACTATCAAAATCAAGTCTTTACCATGGTTCCCCTAATTCCTAATCACAAGAATTAGCTATGCATAATCTTAATCATAAAATTAACAATAACAAGATTTAAGAACATCAAAGAATATAACATAATTAAAGATGATAATAAAGAGGGAAACATGGATTGAATAACAATAATAAGATGAACAATAAAATTAATTAACAAAGAAAGATTGAATTATAGCAAACTTACAAACTTAATTGGAAATCTAAGAACAAAGACGAAAACTTGGAAAATCTTCTCAATAACTATGGAGTTTTTATTAATGTGGCTGCTTAACCTAATTTTGAAGTTTAGGCGTCCTTAAATAGACTCCTAATTACAAGATTAAAAGAGTAAAAGCCGAAATAAAATCGCGGAAACTGTCGCCAGGTCGGTCGACCTGCTGAGTAGGTCGGTCGACCTCAAGTGTTGTTGTCAGGCCTTCTTAATTCTGCGCGCTGGTCGGTCGACCTCTTTAGTAGGTCGGTCGACCTATTCCTGTACGTTCCAGCTTTAAATTGGCTCGTATGCACCACTTGGCTAAGAATCCGGATCCTTGCTTCGCGTAAATACTCAAAATAGCTTCCGGAGGACGGTTAAAGTTCGGTTTTGCTCACTTCCGTGTATTCCTACATTTAAAACATAGAAATGCCAAAGTAAACCGTTTCGGGAGAAATAGCAACTAAAAGTTACGAAAATGCATAGAAATACGTGCCAAAAGTATAAATAAAATGCATAATATAGGCACGTATCAATGTTCCTCGATCGAACACCTTCTGCTTCTAAGTTGGTCGATCGAGGAGTAAATTCACTCGATCGATGATTTTCTTCACCAGTATTTAACGATCGATAAAATTGTTCCTCAAAACCGGTCGATCGAGACAATTGTTCACTCGATCGAATTATTTTCAGCTGATATTCGTCCGTTACAGGGACCTCCTTCGTATTTGTGCTAACTGGATTATATACTGGGCCGTCATAACTGAGACCACTCCTCAAATTGATTGCAAGAACCGGGTCCTTCTCGGGAAACAAAGTCTCATATTTCTCAAGCAATGTGCGGAAGGCGTCCGCGCTCAATTTCTGCTCAACCTTTTGCTCATGGATAGTTGCTTAAAGATCGTCGTACTCGGCTTGGGTAATGAGTACTTGGCCATTATCAGTTGGTGGTTGGCTCTTTTGAGAGGTTAAATACGCATAAAGTTCGGAGAACGACCCTCCTTGCTTATATCTCCTATATGCATAAACACGCTCGGGTTCGGCCATACAAGAAATAGGGTCATGTCCCTCTTCACCACATCTACCACACACCACTTCCGTAGTACAAACTTGATCTATTTCATCTTTATTCACCATTTCATCCACATGAACGTCTTCAACAACGGCACTAGCGGTGACAAGTTGCTCACTCCTAGGGTTCCCATAGTTGGCTGTGTAAGTAGCCATATTCTCTATTAACTGCCAACCCTTGTCATCGGCCACATTAACTTGAAACCTTCCTAGCGCGGCAGCATCAAGAATCGCCCTATGCTCATATTGCAGCCCGTTGTAAAATTGAGTGCATAAGTACCAATGCTCAAATCCATGATGAGGAACTGAGCGAACCAAATTTTTGAACCTAGCCCATGCTTCACTCAAATTTTCGGTTTTGGATTGAGTAAAATTGGTGATTTGCCCTCTCAACGCAGCAGTTTGTTGAGGAGGAAAATACCGTATGTAGAATGCTATTGCCAAAGTATTCCAATCCACAACCTCGACAGCTGTCATATCAAGATCTGTCCACCAGTCCTTGACATCGTCTACTAAGGAAAAAGGAAATAAAAATTCCTTAACCTTATCTCGAGTCACTCCGGCGACTAGCGGGATGGTTGAACAATAATCAGTGAAAAGCTCAACATGTTTGGCCGGGTCTTCATCTACCTTGCCGTTGAACACATTCCGTTCCACTAGCTGCAGAAAAGACGGATCAATACCGAACGTCCCCTCGTTATTTGTAGGAAGAATAAGCCCTTTAGGCAAGTCATTCGCACTACGCTCAGAATGACTTGCGATATTAGGCATACCTGCAAGCACTAAACACTAGAACAAAATGTAAGAACTGTCTCAAGGAATAAATTCCTTGAGACAAAAAGACAAACAAGATTAAACTATGAAATTACACCGTCTCCCCGGCAACGGCGCCAAAATTTGACACAGCTGTCGCGACCCTATCAAAAATAAAACCTAACCGGTCTCAACTAAATGTAGCAGAGGTAGTCGGGTATCGTATCCACAGAGAGATGAGAATTATATAGTTTAAACAAGTCCGTCTGAAGTAACCAATTTTGGGAGTTTAGTTTAATTTGTCACTAAAGCTACGAGAAAAAGGTAGAAGGGAAAATTAAGAAGGTGGGAACACTAGGATCTTCGGTTCACCATGGCAACTAGGTCTGAACTACAAACTTAGAACACCGTAATTGTGGTTTGTGGGTAATGAAAAGGTCCTTCCGGTCCGCTATTCACCCTAAGACTAAACTAACTTAGCTTCCGCCCTAATTAGCATAGTCCTAATAATCGTCGCAGAACTACCCCTAAACCAATATTCCGATCTAGGCCAAGAGGGTTTCTAAACAACCAATTGAGTGCGTCGACTCAAACAGTGCGTCGACTCAAACAATTAACAGATATAAAAATGCGACGGATACATACAACCCGAATTACGGGTATTATAAACTAGTAAAACAACCTATGCCTTGGCTACCCTAAATCCTAGTGTGATAATTAGCTACACATGACTAAAAGGGGAACAACTACAATAACGATTCGCATATACAGAAACATGGCATAAACTTTGATAAGAATTGAAATAAGATTGAAAAGACAAAATACCGAAGTTATATAGCATAAGATGAATGGAAGAAGAGAATCCGTTCGGAATGCAAGAGAATAACGCCAAACTAAAGACTAAAGAAAATAAAATATGAAGTAACAAGGTATCAGGGTTTTTTTCAGGAAAAGAGATGTCGTCCTCCTGTTCACGATTGCTTTGCTTTTATAACAAAAATTCTAAACTGAAGATGACGTGAACAGGGAAGCTCAACAGACAGCGAGTTCCTCGATCGAGAATAGAATGTCCTCGATCGAGAATAATCCTCAAGCAACTGCTCGATTGAGAGTATAATGTACTCGATCGAGATCTTCAACTTGGCAACCAATTCGACCGAGAATGCAAGTCCCTCGATCAAGAGGTATCAACTCAGCGTATACTCGACCGAGCATAAATGAACTCGATCGAGCATTCCTTCATTCAAGAACAAGTCCATCGAGCCGTAAAGCTCTCGATCGACGGGCTTCGATCACCTCGAACACTCCTCCAACCTTGGAGATTCATTCCACGCGTCTCGGGGCAGTATGTTTCCATTCCGACTTCCCTATGCAAGCTTGAAAGACCATAAAAAGGCTAATTTGACTTCGCTCCGGCTCATTCCTGCAAATAATGCAAAACGAACCAAAATAGACTATTCGGGGGAAAATCGTAGCAAAATACTACGGAAAGGCGTACAAATGTGTGCTAAAAAGGCCAAAAAGGTCTATATGAAATGCACACATACTCGGCCGAGTGCGGCCTACTCGGCCAAGTTGGCTCGCAACTCAGCTTCTGCCTAAAGGAGCTCGGCCGAGTACCACATACTCGGCCGAGTACCACATACTCGACCGAGTGCGACTTACTCGGTCGAGTATCACTTACTCGACCGTGTTGATCTACAACTCACCTTTAACTAAGGAGGGGGTGTTACACCATTTCCCGTCAATGGTCTCAAACATAAATTCCATAATCTCAAGGCAATATACAATCATTTGATATCAGTCTTACAAAACATAGTAATAACATCATTGCACACATAAAAGAGAACTGAGGAGGGAAACCCTACCTCAAGGCAATAATGTCAAGCAATCTTTCAAGGAAATCTTATAAAGGCTTCTCTACAAATCCTCCTCCTAACACGTCATAAATCTCATTACTAACCAACTAAGGCACTATAAACTCTAACTTAGCAAACTGACAAGAGAACTAAAGAACTTGTAAAAATGGTGGAAAGACAACCTAGGATGATCGATGCGCAACTATGCTCCACTAGGCCAACTAGGGGATTAGAGTTTGTATCCTTTAGAGGAAACTGATTAACAAAGTGTTTAACGAAAGTAAATTATGATTTTCAATTCCCGTTTCCTCTAACTAATTAACCAATCGCAAAACCGACACGAGACCGTTGTACTTGATCGAGTAAACACTGTACTCGACCGAGTACGTTGTACTCGACCGAGTACTCACAGTACTCAACCGAGTACAAACGAACAAACTCGAGCGTTTCTTTTGATAACGGTGTACTCGATTGAATATGACTTACTGGACCTAGTACACCCACTCGTCTAAGGGAGGATTATTACATATGAAATCTAATATTCTAATTTGACGGTTAAGGGTTTTTTGATTTTTTTTTCTTTTTAAAATATAATGACAAGCATAATTGACTTAATTTAATTTAATTATGTTAGTTTTTAATAAAAACCGTCTTAAAACATCTGACAACGATTTTTTTCATTAAAAGTATTGTCAAGTATTAAGAATTTTTAGCGTTGTTATTACCGTCGGTTGTAAATACAACCGCCATAATTTACCTGTGGTGACATTTCATATGAAACCACTAAAAATAGCTACTACTATTATGTCGGTTTTTAATTTAAATCATCACAATAGACTTCCTAAAATATGAAATACTCACTCCTGCATGCTAATTTTCTGGGCCGTTTACGATATTTCAAAAAGAACCGCCACGATTAAGGCGTCGTAATAGAGGTGTTTTCTACTAGTTGCAATCAAGCTCGCAAGGAAGAATGTGTATTATCTCACCTTCGCAAGAACGAAATAATAAATCTAATAACTTGCGAGTGATTAGAAAATAGGAAACGGATACGAATTCTTAGCAAAGAAATCGTCCGCGGAAGCTTCTTGGAATCTTTAAGAACAATCTTGAATGAATTAGCAATTTAGGTATTGTATGGAACGATCTTTCTTCAATCTTGATGAATGATGAACAATGAAGATGACGTTGATGGTGGTGATGAACGACGTCGTGGTGGTAGTCCGTCGGTGGTAATGGTGGTGGTTTGTATTTGTGACGGTGTTGAGGTGAATGTGGGGAATATAACGTGTATTCGCCCTAAACTTGCAGGATTATAATGGAAATTACAGTCGTGAATATCGTCATAAGATTAAAAAGGATAAGAAAAGAAGTACAACCTTTGGTCCTTGTGCGAAAGGCCTAAGAACAGGAATTAACACAAATTCCCTCCTATAACTTGCATCCAAGACTTAGAATGAGACGTGGCCGCGTGTGCTAGAAATCCTCTCCAAGTGCCTTGCAATATTGGGAGAGCCTTTTGAGTTTTAGATGTGAGATCTGGGTTATGGGAGAAGAATGCTCTCAAACCCTAATTTTCGTTTGAGATTTATTAAACAGTGCAACAAGAGTGAATCACATAAGGAGAGTCCTCCTCCTTATATAGTCCACACGGCCGAATTGGATGTCGGGTAGGAGTGGGCTTTCCACTCTTACCTTATTCCAATGCGTGATTCGACCCAATTAGCTATAAGTTGTCCGCGGGTTTTATTTATAAATCGTAACATGTTATCAGTTATTAATACAGTCGATATATTAATAATGGTCTGACAAAATACGATATTGTATAATTACCCAAATTAATATAACTGTTTATATTAATACGCGAATACAATATTTAATTAAATATAACCGTTTATATTTAATTTACGAATTAATCATATAATCCGTATTAGCTAAAATTATTTAATCCGTATTAAATAATAATCTCAACATCTTATTGACTAATTTAATAGTCAATACCTCTAACTAACTGTTTAGTCATGTCCGGCATAAATGTGACTGTATTTTCATACCTTCACATCTCTCAAACGTGTCCTATAGGTGTGACGTATAGGGACCAGTTGATCACCGGCCGCCATCCGTATGACAATAACGTCAAACTTATCTAGCAAGCCAACCGTTATTGATAAACGTGGATCAACTGGTAATAATACAAAAGTATGCCCTTGTGATCCTTAAAGAGATTTAATAAGTCATTGTACTTATTGTCAAGGACACCAGCCCCAACAATCTCCCACTTGTCCGTACAAGGGTATGTGCAATGACGTTATCACATTACATGTGGAGGACACAATCTCCAACAAACTTCCACTTGTCCGTACAAGTGTAGGTGCGATAACCGAATCATATCCTTTTAAAATTTCTCCCACTCAATGTAAGACAATTTGCAAATCCGCATTCGCAAAGGTCGTATCTCACAAGCGATCTGTATCAAGAGTGGTTTCCCCGACTAGAGAGTAACTTAACTGATAAAACGAATCTGTATTCGAGCATGGCCATGCATTTCAGTTACTACTCCTCGAGTGGCCCTGAGAAATGATAAAATCCTGATAAGGGTTTGGATATTTCCCTCAACTCGAATCCTGCCGATATCGCGCAGCATGAAATAACCCAGAAAAAATCCTCTTGGCCCCTGTTACGGTGACCGTGGGAAAGAAACCAAAGTTACCCAAAATCTGCCTTAATCTCAAGAGACAGTTGAAAGTCAAAAGACTCGACTCTAAGGAACACTATGAAGGTCCTATCCACGACCCGGCACCCAATGTTATAAAACATTTAGGACTTTATAACGTTGTCACGGGGTGTCCTACGAGATATCCGTATAACTCGCCTTTGTGATTGGTCAGTCATCCACGTGACTTATGGCTCGTTGAACCCACCATCAACCAACGTCACAAAATGATTACCTGAGTTATCAGCTCAAGTGGGTAATCAAGGACCAAAACGATGTAATGTTAATCAGTTCACTTTGTGGTGTTCAAAATTGGCGTACAATTCCATTTGAGAAACAAAACATTATATATCATAACAATAAGGTTGTATAGAGTACACGAGAAAATGAATTATTACATGAATTCATAAAAGAGTACTACAACTTAGGAACACATCCAATTCTCATGGAATGAATGTGCCCTTCATGCTTATCACGTGGTAATGCTTTTGTGAGAGGATCAGCTATGTTGTCATCCGTAGCGATCTTATCAATGAAAATCTCCTTTTGCTCCACGTAATCTCTGATTAGATGAGCTTTCCGTTGTACATGCCTAGCCTTGTTGCTAGACTTATGCTCCTTAGCTTGGAAGATGGCACCTTTATTATCACAATAAACGGTGATTGGGTCATTCGAACTAGGCACTACTGATAGTCCTTGTAAGAATTGACGCATCCATATTGCTTCCTTAGCTGCTTCTGAGGCGGCATAGTACTCGGACTCAGTCGTAGAATCTGTTGTAACACTCTGTTTAGAACTTTTCCAGCTGACAGCAGCGCAATTAAGAGTAAAAACGAATCCAGACTGAGATTTCGAGTCATCTCGATCCGTTTGGAAGCTAGCATCTGCGTAACCCGTGGCGCAGAGCGTCGAGTCGCCTCCGTAAGTTAATCCCCAATCTTTAGTCCTCCGTAGGTACTTAAGAATGTTTTTCACGGCCATCCAGTGTTGTTCACCTGGATGAGCTTGGAATCGACTTGTCATACTCGATGCATATGCAACGTTAGGACGTGTGCATATCATGGCATACATGATTGATCCTATTGCCGAAGCATAAGGAATCCGACTCATGCGCTCTTTCTCTTCCAATGACTTAGCTTCTTGAGTCTTGCTCAAGTGAAGCCCAGGAGTCATAGGAAGGAACCCCTTCTTGGAGTTCGTCATGCTGAATCTCTCCAGGATCTTATCTATATAAGACTCCTGACTGAGAGACAACATCCGTCGTGATCTATCCCTATAGATATGGATGCCCAAAATTCTTTGTGCCTCTCCCAGATCTTTCATCTGGAAATGGTTCTTCAACCATGCTTTAACCGAAGATAAGAGAGGTATGTCATTCCCAATCAAGAGTATGTCGTCGACATACAGTACTAGGAATACAATCTTGCTCCCACTCGACTTGATATAGAGACATGGTTCCTCGACTGATCGAATGAATCCATTCTCTTTTATCACTTGGTCGAAGCGATGATTCCAACTCCGCGATGCTTGCTTAAGTCCATAGATGGAACGTTTAAGCTTGCAAACTTTCTTAGGATGTTCAGGATCAATAAAACCCTCGGGTTGTACCATGTACAACTCTTCCTCCAAATAACCGTTTAAGAAGGCGGTTTTAACGTCCATTTGCCATATTTCATAATCGTGAAATGCGGCGATCGCTAAGATAATCCGAATGGAACGTAGCATGACTACGGGTGCAAAGATCTCATCGTAGTGCAAGCCTGGCACTTGGGTGAAACCTTTAGCAACTAGTCTAGCCTTGTGGATATCTTGTTGACCTTCCACGGCATGCTTTATCTTGTAAAGCCATTTGCATTGAAGGGGACGTACCTTTGCAGGTAGGTCCACAAGATCCCACATGTTGTTCTCATACATGGAGTCCATCTCGGATTGCATGGCTTCTAGCCATAGCTTTGAGTCAGAACTGGTCATGGCACCATTATAGGTTGTGGGTTCATTACCCTCTAGGAGTAAGACGTCATCTATATCACGTTCCTCGACCATACCAATGTATCTGTCCGGAGGAATAGAGACTCTTCCCGACCTCCTAGGTTCCTCAGGAATATCTACCGCAGCCTCGGTTGAAGGAACTGTTTCCTCCAATGGTTGTTCGGTAGTTGGTTCTTGAACCTCCGATAAGTCGAAGGTTCTATTACTCGACTTGTTCTCGAGAAATTCTTTCTCTAAGAACGTCGCACTAGCCGCAACAAAAACACGTTGTTCGGTTGGCGAGTAGAAGTAATGACCAAACGTTCCTTTTGGATAGCCTATAAAGTATGTCTTGACCGATCGCGGGCCGAGCTTATCCCCGTGTCTCCACTTGACATAAGCCTCGCAGCCCCAAACCCGAATAAAGGACAAGTTAGGGACCGTTCCCTTCCATAATTCGTATGGAGACTTGTCAACAGCTTTAGACGGACTTCGGTTAAGAATTAGAGCGGCCGACAAAAGAGCATAGCCCCACAATGAATCAGGCACGACGGTGTGACTCATCATGGATCGAACCATATCGAGTAGAGTTCGATTTCTCCGTTCGGACACACCATTTAATTGTGGTGTTCCAGGTGGAGTTAACTGTAGCACGATGCCACAGTCTTTAAGGTGTTGATCAAACTCATGTGAAAGATACTCACCACCACGATCAGAACGTAGTGCTAATAATCTTTCTACCCAGCTGGTTCTGTACCCGATTCTGGTATTCTTTGAACTTGTTAAAGGATTCACTTTTGTGCTTCATTAAGTAGACATAGCCATATCTACTCAAATCATCCGTGAAAGTGATGAAATACCTATAGCCTTCTCGTGCGTTGATCGACATAGGGCCACATACGTCCGTATGTATGAGTCCTAATAGGTCGGCAGCGCGCATTCCAACACCTTTGAAGGAAATACGAGTCATCTTACCGATGAGACATGATTCACACGTGCCATATGATTCGAAATCAAAGGGCGAGATAGCTCCATTCTGTATGAGCTGTTTCACGCGTTTCTCATTTATGTGTCCCATACGACAATGCCATAGGTAAGTTTGATCTTTGTCACCTACCTTTAATCTCTTATTATTCACATGTAATATTTCGGTGGTTTGATCTAAAACATAAATTCCATTCATGGAAACTGCCTTGCCATAAATCATATTGTGTAAGGAGAAAATACAGCTATTATTCTCTATTACAAATGAAAAACCGAGTTTGTCAAGCGTAGAAACTGAAATAATGTTTTTGGACAAACAAGGAACATAATAACAGTTATATAAAGATAACTCGAATCCACTTGGAAGCTGGATTACGTATGTTCCCCTCGAGATTGCAGCAACACGTGCTCCATTCCCGACACGCAGGTCAACCTCACCCTTGATTAGGGGTTCTTGGTTTCGGAGGCCCTGCACATGATTACATAGATGAGAACCACAACCAGTATCTAGTACCCAAGTTTCGTAACTTGCATGGTTAATCTCAATCATGTGAATAAAAGAAGAAGAAGACATACCAACAGGAGTAACGCGGCCTGCCTTAATGTCCTCGCGATACACGGGGCATAAGCGCCTCCAATGCCCAGTCTTGTGGCAGTGGTGGCATTCCATGCTAGTATCCTTGCTCTTTGTCTTGCCCTGTGAGTTGCTCGACTCACCTGGCCCACTCTTAGTAAATCCTGGTTTCTTGAACCTGGGCTTACCTACTGCTAGGTCGCCCTGAGCTTTAGCCTTCCCTTTACCCTTTCCCTTACTGGAGATCATGAGAACATCCTGCTTCATGATCCCACTTAATTTCAGATCCTTCTCAGTCTGTACGAGAAGAGAGTGGAGCTCATGAGGAGTCTTCTTCATGTCGTTCATGTAGTAGTTTGCCCTAAAGAGGGCGAACCCATCATGAAGCGAATGAAGCATACGATCAACGATTATGTTCTCACTGATCTTGCAGTTCAGGGTCTCCAGTTTCTCGATATTCTCAATCATGTTGAGAATATGTGGGCTAACAGCTTGGCCCTTCTGGAGTTTCGCCTCAAATAAGCGACAGGTATGCTCATAAGAAACGATTCTCGGAGCTTTAGAGAATTCGTTAGAGAGCGTGGTGAAAATCTTGTTTGCACCATGGGATATGAAGCGTCTTTGCAAATTTGATTCCATTGCATAGATGAGTACGTTCTTTATCGCACCCGCTGTTGGGGCTGGTGTCCTTGACAATTAAGTACAATGACTTATTAAATCTCTTTAAGGATCACAAGGGCATACTTCAGTATTATTACCAGTTGATCCACGTTTATCAATAACGGTTGGCTTGCTAGAGATGTGAAGGTATGAAAATACAGTCACATTTTGCCGGATATGACTAAACAGTTAGTCACAGGTATTGACTACTAAAATAGTCAATAAGATGTTGAGATTATTATTTAATACGGATTAAATAATTTTAGCTAATACGGATTACATGATTAATTCGTAAATTAAATATGAACGATTATATTTAATTAAATATTGTATTCGCGTATTAATATAAACAGTTATATTAATTTGGGTAATTATACAATATCGTATTTTATCAGACCATTATTAATATATCGACTGTATTAATAACTGATAACATGTTACGATTTATAAATAAAACCCGCGGACAACTTATAGCTAATTGGGTCGAATCACGCATTGGGATAAGGTAAGAGTGGAAAGCCCACTCCTACCCAAACCCTATTTCGGCCGGCTAGTATTACAAAAGGAGGAGACTTCTCCTTTTGTCAGACTACTCTTGTTGCACTGATTAATATAATCTCAAGGTAAAAATTAGGGTTTTGAGAGCTTCCTTCTCCCAAAACCTCAGATCTCACATCTAAAACCTTAATAGCTCTCCCAATATTGCGAGGCAGTTGGAGAGGATTTCTAGCACACGCGGCCACGTCTCATTCTAAATCTTGGGTGCAAGTTATAGGAGGGAATTTGTGTTAATTCCTGTTCTTAGGCCTTTTGCGCAAGGACTAAAGGTTGTACTTCTTTTCTTATGTTTTTTTAATCTTATGACGATATTCACGACTGTATTTTTCATTATAATCCTGCAAGTTTAGGGCGAATACGCGTTTTATTCCCCACACCCGCTTCCATGACGAAGTCGCTATGAGCGCGAACTTCGTTGGCTCTAGCTCCAGTTCCTGGGTGTGCCGGAATGGGCTCAGTTAAATACTTAAGCTTTCCGTCAGCAATGGCAGCATTCTGTAGTGCTGCCTCCCAGTCAGAGAAGTTTGACCCATCATTCCTCAGTCTAGTTGACTGATTCATGGAGTCCATGAAGGCCTTTAGCCAGGATTCACGTGCTAGCTTGGCACTTGGCATTGGGTCTTCACCAGCCATTTTAGTTATACAGCAGTTTTAATGAACGTGTTCTACACTGAAAAAGAAGATAAAACAAAACCATATAAGCAACTTATTGTTGTGATTTAAGTCTATATTAAATTGAATTTAAACTCGTAGACTCATGCATTTATATAATTGATCTCCCTCAAAAATTATATAAACGATCCCAAGACTCAATTTCCGTATATTGATAAGCCCACAGTTTGGCTAATTCCACCGTTGGAACTCTTGGTCGATAGATTTCTGTATATCATATCTATTAGTCCATCTCAGTCACTAGATAGTATCGAGTGACCATGATGTTGAGATAAAATAAATCATCTGTTCCCACTCACCCGACGTAGAAGGGGTCATATTATGCCTACCGACGAAGAAGGGATTCATGGGAGGCTGATTTATAAAGACTAATCCCAATTTTCGGTTATACGAGGAAGACCCCATCAACTTTTATTTATTCATATTAAGTGAACTAATATCTAGCATATGCGTGAATGAATTAAATAAAGTGATGGCTTTGCAATTGACATGTGACATCTGTATTGTCACAGAAAACTAACGCGTAACCTCTACATGAGTCAGTTTTCAGGCATGATATAGGTGGTTTGGTTTTAGGCGGAATATAATGCAAGCTATTATCGATGAAAGCATAAAATGAAAGCAATAAACGTAAATAAAAAGTCCTAGTGTGGCCTATCCTACCAAAATAAACATAAAACAACTTGGAATCCACCGTTGGACCCTAGAAGCTTGTCTTGATGTTCCATCTTGGTCCTTGCAGCGGGAGTGAGCATCCGGTCTCCGTCTTGTCTTTGGTCTACCCAAAATTACTAATTTAAATTACAAAAGTAATCCTAGATACATTCTAATTTAAATACAAAAGTAATTACATGGCAAAAACCCAAAACGGAGATTCAAGATCTCAAAATTACAAGCAAGACTGTGTCCCATCATTACGGTGACACAATCTTCTAAGGCCACACTAAGTTACAACCGTTTGCAAAATTAAATACGTTATTGAAAGCATTCACAAGGCATTCACAAGACGATAAATAAAATGCATCAACTAAATTAAAAAAATTCATACATGACATAATACTGTTATTATGATTAATAAATTTTTACCAAACCACCTTTTAAGATTAAAATTATGTGACTATACCGCTTTAATCACCAATTTTAATGAACATATAATCCTATTATTTTAAACCGTTTTAAAATAATATGTATCGAACGAGGGTGAACCGTTTCACAAAATTAATACACTATTTCCGTATACAGTATATTATTTTAGGCCATGTGAAAATAAGAAACAAGTTATTTTCGAAAAAGAAAGCCTGAAATATGAGCACTCGACCGAGCAACAGAGGCACTCGATCGAGTGCCAGTGTCACTCTATCAAGTGCAGCAGGGGCTCGATCGAGTGACTCGTTAAAACGCAAACGCTGCACTTTAAATCTAAACAAGTTTTTATCTTTTGATATAAAACATGAAAATCAAAAATAAAAACAACAAAAGATCCACATATTGCTAA
The DNA here is from genome assembly GCA_029255685.2 of Silene conica. Taxonomy (NCBI): domain Eukaryota; kingdom Viridiplantae; phylum Streptophyta; class Magnoliopsida; order Caryophyllales; family Caryophyllaceae; genus Silene; species Silene conica. Next base: position 50,752,452 of record CM055316.2, read on the forward strand.
AAATATCGATTAAATAACAATATGCAAATAAAAATCGGTTTGATTTAAAAACTCGGTTTGATTTAAAAGTGCAGCGATTTGCAGTTTTTACGAGCCACTCGATCGAGCCCTGCTGCACTCGATCGAGTGACTCTGACACTCGATCGAGTGCTCCTGTTACTCGATCGAGTGCTCTCGTTTCGGGCAGTTTGTTTTCGAAAATAACTTGTTTTCTTATTTTCACATGGCTTAAAATAATATACTATATACGGAAATAGTATATTATTTAGTGATACGGTTCACCCTCGTTTGATACATATTGTTTTAAAACAGTTTAAAATAATGGATTATATGTTTATTAAAATTGGTGATTAAAGCGGTATAGTCACATAATTTTAATCTTAAAAGATGGTTTGGTATAAATTTATTAATCATAATAACAGTATTATGTCATGTATAAATTTTATTTAGTTGATGCATTTTATTTATCGTCTTGTGAATGCCTTGAATGCTTTCAATAACGTATTTAATTTTTGCAAACGGTTGTAACTTAGTGTGGCCTTAGAAGATTGTGTCACCGTAATGATGGGACACAGTCTTGCTTGTAATTTTGAGATCTTGAATCTCCGTTTTGGGTTTTTGCCATGTAATTACTTTTGTATTTAAATTAGAATGTATCTAGGACTACTTTTGTAATTTAAATTAGTAATTTTGTGAAGACCAAAGACAAGACGGAGACCGGATGCTCACTCCCGCTGCAAGGACCAAGATGGAACATCAAGACAAGCTTCTAGGGTCCAACGGTGGATTCCAAGTTGTTTTATGTTTATTTTGGTAGGATAGGCCACACTAGGACTTTTATTTACGTTTATTGCATTTATCTTTATGCTTTCATCGATAATAGCTTGCATCATATTCCGCCTAAAAACCAAACCACCTATATCATGCCTGAAAACTGACTCATGTAGAGGTCTCGCGTTAGTTTTCTGTGACAATACAGATGTCACATGTCATTTGCTAAGCCGTCACTTTATTTAATTCATTCACGCAAATGCTAGTTTTTAGTTCACTTATATATGGATAAATAAAAGTTGATGGGGTCTTCCTCGTATAACCAAAATTGAGATTAGTCTTTATAAATCAGCCTCCCATGAATCCCTTCTTCGTCGGTAGGCATAATATGACCCCTTCTACGTCGGGTAAGTAGGAACAGATGATTTATTTTATCTCAACATCATGGTCACTCGATAATATCTAGTGACTGAGATGGACTAATAGATAGGATATACGGAAATCTATCGACCAAGAGTTCCAACGATTGGAATTAGCCAAACTGTGGGCTTATCAATATACGGAAATTGAGTCTTGGGATCATTTATATAATTCTTGAGGGAGATCAATTATATAAATGCATGAGTCTACGAGTTTAAATTTAATTTAATATAGACTTAAATCACAACAATAAGTTGCTTATATGGTTTTGTTTTATCTTCCTTTTCAGTGTAGAACACGTTCATTAAAACTGCTGTATAACTAAAATGGCTGGTGAAGACCCAATGCCAAGTGCCAAGCTAGCACGTGAATCCTGGCTAAAGGCCTTCATGGACTCCATGAATCAGTCAACTAGACTGAGGAATGATGGGTCAAACTTCTCAGACTGGGAGGCAGCACTACGGAATGCTGCCATTGTTGACGGAAAGCTTAAGTATTTAACTGAGCCCATTCCGGCACACCCAGGGACTGGAGCTAGAGCCAACGAAATTCGCGCTCATAGCGATTTCGTTATGGAAGCGGGTGCGATAAAGAACGTACTCATCTATGCAATGGAATCAAATTTGCAAAGACGCTTCATATCCCATGGTGCAAACAAGATTTTCACCACACTCTCTAACGAATTCTCCAAGGCTCCGAGAATCGTTTCTTATGAGCATGCCTGTCGCTTCTTTGAGGCGAAACTCCAGAAGGGCCAAGCTGTTAGCCCACATATTCTCAACATGATTGAGAATATCGAGAAACTGGAGACCCTAAACTGCAAGATCAGTGAGAACATAATCGTTGATCGTATGCTTCATTCGCTTCATGATGGGTTCGCCCTCTTTAGGGCCAACTATTACATGAACGACATGAAGAAGACTCCTCATGAGCTCCACTCCCTTCTCGTACAGACTGAGAAGGATCTAAAGTTAAGTGGGAGCATGAAGCAGGATGTTCTCATGATCGCCAGTAAGGGAAAGGGTAAAGGGAAGGCTAAAGCTCAGGGCGACCTAGCAGTAGGTAAGCCCAGGTTCAAGAAACCAGGATTTGCTAAGAGTGGGCCAGGTGAGTCGAGCAACTCACAGGGCAAGATAAAGAGCAAGGATACAAGCATGGAATGTCACCATTGCCACAAGACTGGGCATTGGAGGCGCTCATGCCCCGTGTATCGCGAGGACATTAAAGCAGGCCGTGTTACTCCTGTTGGTATGTCTTCTTCTTCTTTTATTCACATGATTGAGATTAACCATGCAAGTTGCGGAACTTGGGTACTTGATACTGGTTTTGGTTCTCATCTATGTAATCATGTGCAGGGCCTCCGAAACCAAGAACCCCTAATCAAGGGTGAGGTGGACCTGCGAGTCGGGAATGGAGCACGCGTTGCTGCAGTCTCGAAGGGAACATACGTGATCCAGCTTCCAAGTGGATTCGAGTTATTTTTATATAACTGTTATTATGTTCCTAGTTTGTCCAAAAACATTATTTCAGTTTCTGCACTTGACAAACTCGGCTTTTCATTTGTAATAGAGAATAATAGCTGTATTTTCTCCTTACACAATATAATTTATGGCAAGGCAGTTTCCATGAATGGAATTTATGTTTTAGATCAAACTACCGAGATATTACATGTGAATAATAAAAGATTAAAGGTAGGTGACAAAGATCAAACTTACTTATGGCATTGTCGTATGGGACACATAACTGAGAAACGCGTAAAACAGCTCATACAGAATGGAGCTATATCGCCATTTGATTTAATCATATGGCATGTGTGAATCATGTCTCATCGGCAAAATGACTCGTATTTCCTTCAAAGGTGTTGGAATGCGCGCTGCCGACCTATTAGGACTCATACATACGGACGTATGTGGCCCTATGTCGATCAACGCACGAGAAGGCTATAGGTATTTCATCACTTTCACGGATGATTTGAGTAGATATGGCTATGTCTACTTAATGAAGCACAAAAGTGAATCCTTTGACAAGTTCAAAGAATACCAGAATCGGGTACAGAACCAGCTGGGTAGAAAGATTATAGCACTACGTTCTGATCGTGGTGGTGAGTATCTTTCACACGAGTTTGATCAACACCTTAAAGACTGTGGCATCGTGCTACAGTTGACTCCACCTGGAACACCACAATTAAATGGTGTGTCCGAACGGAGAAATCGAACTTTACTTGATATGGTTCGATCTATGATGAGTCACACCGTTGTGCCTGATTCATTGTGGGGCTATGCTCTTTTGTCGGCCGCTCTAATACTTAACCGAAGTCCGTCTAAAGCTGTTGACAAGACTCCATACGAATTATGGAAGGGAACGGTCCCTAACTTGTCCTTTATTCGGGTTTGGGGCTGCGAGGCTTATGTCAAGTGGAGACACGAGGATAAGCTCGGCCCGCGATCGGTCAAGACATACTTTATAGGCTATCCAAAGGGAACTTTTGGTCATTACTTCTACTCGCCAACCGAACAACGTGTTTTTGTTGCGGCTAGTGCGACGTTCTTAGAAAAAGAATTTCTCGAGAACAAGTCGAGTAATAGAACCTTCGAGTTATCGGAGGTTCGAGAACCAACTACCGAGCAACCATTGGAGGAAACAGTTCTTTCAACCGAGGCTGCGGTAGATATCCCTGAGGAACCTAGGAGGTCGGGAAGAGTCTCTATTCCACCGGACAGATACATTGGTATGGTCGAGGAACATGATACAGATGACGTCTTACTCCTAGAGGGTAATGAACCCAAAACCTATAAAGGTGCCATGACTAGTTCTGACTCAAAGCTATGGCTAGAAGCCATGCAATCCGAGATGGACTCCATGTATGAGAACAACGTGTGGGATCTTGTGGACCTACCTGCAAAGGTACGTCCCCTTCAATGCAAATGGCTTTACAAGATAAAGCATGCCGTGGAAGGACAACAAGATATCCACAAGGCTAGACTAGTTGCTAAAGGTTTCACCCAAGTGCCAGGCTTGCACTACGATGAGATCTTTGCACCCGTAGTCATGCTACGTTCCATTCGGATTATCTTAGCGATCGCCGCATTTCATGATTATGAAATATGGCAAATGGACGTTAAAACCGCCTTCTTAAACGGTTATTTGGAGGAAGAGTTGTACATGGTACAACCCGAGGGTTTTATCGATCCAGCACATCCTAAGAAAGTTTGCAAGCTTAAGCGTTCCATCTATGGACTTAAGCAAGCATCGCGGAGTTGGAATCATCGCTTCGACCAAGTGATAAAAGAGAATGGGTTCATTCGATCAGTCGAGGAACCATGTCTCTATATCAAGTCGAGTGGGAGCAAGATTGTATTCCTAGTACTGTATGTCGACGACATACTCTTGATTGGGAATGACATACCTCTCTTATCTTCGGTTAAAGCATGGTTGAAGAACCATTTCCAGATGAAAGATCTGGGAGAGGCACAAAGAATTTTGGGCATCCATATCTATAGGGATAGATCACGACGGATGTTGTCTCTCAGTCAGGAGTCTTATATAGAGAAGATTCTGGAGAGATTCAGCATGATGAACTCCAAGAAGGGGTTCCTTCCTATGACTCCTGGGCTTCACTTGAGCAAGACTCAAGAAGCTAAGTTATTGGAAGAGTGCATGAGTCGGATTCCTTATGCTTCGGCAATAGGATCGATCATGTATGCCATGATATGCACACGTCCAGACGTTGCATATGCATTGAGTATGACTAGTCGATTCCAAGCTCATCCAGGTGAACCACACTGGATGGCCGTGAAAAACATTCTTAAGTACCTACGGAGGACTAAATATTGGGGATTGACTTACGGAGGCGACTCAACGCTCTGCGCCACGGGTTACGCAGATGCTAGCTTCCAAACGAATCGAGATGACTCGAAATCTCAGTCTGGATTCGTTTTTACTCTTAATGGCGCTGCTGTCAGCTGGAAAAGTTCGAAACAGAGTGTTACAGCAGATTCTACGACTGAGTCCGAGTACTATGCCGCCTCGGAAGCAGCTAAGGAAGCAATATGGATGCGTCAATTCTTACAAGGACTCTCGGTAGTGCCTAGTTCGAATGACCCAATCACCGTTTATTGTGACAATAGCGGTGCCATCTTCCAAGCTAAGGAGCATAAGTCTAGCAGCAAGGCTAGACATGTACAACGGAAAGCTCATCTAATCAGAGATTACGTGGAGCAAAAGGAGATATTCATTGATAAGATAGCTACGGATGACAACATAGCTGATCCTCTCACAAAAGCATTACCACGTGATCAGCATGAAGGGCACATTCATTCCATGGGAATTGGATGTGTTCCTAAGTTGTAGTACTCTTTTATGAATTCATGTAATAATTCATTTTCTCGTGTACTCTATTCAACCTTATTGTTATGATATATAATGTTTTGTTTCTCATGTGGAATTGTACGCCAATTTTGAACACCACAAAGTGAACTGATTAACATTACATCGTTTTGGTCCTTGATTACCCACTTGAGCTGATAACTCAGGTAATCATTTTGTGACGTTGGTTGATGGTGGGTTCAACGAGCCATAAGTCACACGGCTGACTGACCAATCACAAAGGCGAGTTATACGGATATCTCGTAGGACACCCCGTGACAGCGTTATGGAGTCCTAAATGTTTATAACATTGGGTGCCAGGTCGTGGATAGGACCTCCATAGTGTTCCTTAGAGTCGAGTCTTTTGACTTTCAACTGTTTCTTGAGATTAAGACAGATTTTGGGTAACTTTGGTTTCTTTCCCACGGTCACCGTAACAGGGGCCAAGAGGATTTTTTCTGGGTTATTTCATGCTGGGCGATATCGGCAGGATTCGAGTTGAGGGAAATATCCAAACCCTTATCAGGATTTTATCATTTCTCAGGGCCACTCGAGGAGTAGTAACTGAAATGCATGGCCATGCTCGAATACAGATTCGTTTTATCAGTTAAGTTACTCTCTAGTCGGGGAAACCACTCTTGATACAGATCGCTTGTGAGATACGACCTTTGCGAATGCGGATTTGCAAATTGTCTTACATTGCGTGGGAGAAATTTTAAAAGGATATGAGATTCGGTTATCGCACCTACACTTGTACGGACAAGTGGGAGTTTGTTGGAGCTTGTGTCCTCCACATGTAGTGTGATAACGTCATTGAACATACCCTTGTACGGACAAGTGGGAGATTGTTGGGGCTGGTGTCCTTGACAATTAAGTACAATGACTTATTAAATCTCTTTAAGGATCACAAGGGCATACTTCAGTATTATTACCAGTTGATCCACGTTTATCAATAACGGTTGGCTTGCTAGATAAGTTTGACGTTATTGTCATACGGATGGCGGTGGTCAACTGGTCCCTATACGTCACACCTATAGGACACGTTTGAGAGATGTGAAGGTATGAAAATACAGTCACATTTTGCCGGATATGACTAAACAGTTAGTCACAGGTATTGACTACTAAAATAGTCAATAAGATGTTGAGATTATTATTTAATACGGATTAAATAATTTTAGCTAATACGGATTACATGATTAATTCGTAAATTAAATATGAACGATTATATTTAATTAAATATTGTATTCGCGTATTAATATAAACAGTTATATTAATTTGGGTAATTATACAATATCGTATTTTATCAGACCATTATTAATATATCGACTGTATTAATAACTGATAACATGTTACGATTTATAAATAAAACCCGCGGACAACTTATAGCTAATTGGGTCGAATCACGCATTGGGATAAGGTAAGAGTGGAAAGCCCACTCCTACCCAAACCCTATTTCGGCCGGCTAGTATTACAAAAGGAGGAGACTTCTCCTTTTGTCAGACTACTCTTGTTGCACTGATTAATATAATCTCAAGGTAAAAATTAGGGTTTTGAGAGCTTTCTTCTCCCAAAACCTCAGATCTCACATCTAAAACCTTAATAGCTCTCCCAATATTGCGAGGCAGTTGGAGAGGATTTCTAGCAGACGCGGCCACGTCTCATTCTAAATCTTGGGTGCAAGTTATAGGAGGGAATTTGTGTTAATTCCTGTTCTTAGGCCTTTTGCGCAAGGACTAAAGGTTGTACTTCTTTTCTTATGTTTTTTTTAATCTTATGACGATATTCACGACTGTATTTTTCATTATAATCCTGCAAGTTTAGGGCGAATACGCGTTTTATTCCCCACACCCGCTTCCATGACGAAGTCGCTATGAGCGCGAACTTCGTTGGCTCTAGCTCCAGTTCCTGGGTGTGCCGGAATGGGCTCAGTTAAATACTTAAGATTTCCGTCAGCAATGGCAGCATTCCGTAGTGCTGCCTCCCAGTCAGAGAAGTTTGACCCATCATTCCTCAGTCTAGTTGACTGATTCATGGAGTCCATGAAGGCCTTTAGCCAGGATTCACGTGCTAGCTTGGCACTTGGCATTGGGTCTTCACCAGCCATTTTAGTTATACAACAGTTTTAATGAACGTGTTCTACACTGAAAAAGAAGATAAAACAAAACCATATAAGCAACTTATTGTTGTGATTTAAGTCTATATTAAATTGAATTTAAACTCGTAGACTCATGCATTTATATAATTGATCTCCCTCAAAAATTATATAAACGATCCCAAGACTCAATTTCCGTATATTGATAAGCCCACAGTTTGGCTAATTCCACCGTTGGAACTCTTGGTCGATAGATTTCTGTATATCATATCTATTAGTCCATCTCAGTCACTAGATAGTATCGAGTGACCATGATGTTGAGATAAAATAAATCATCTGTTCCCACTTACCCGACGTAGAAGGGGTCATATTATGCCTACCGACGAAGAAGGGATTCATGGGAGGCTGATTTATAAAGACTAATCCCAACTTTTGGTTATACGAGGAAGACCCCATCAACTTTTATTTATTCATATTAAGTGGACTAATATCTAGCATATGCGTGAATGAATTAAATAAAGTGATGGCTTTGCAAGTGACATGTGACATCTGTATTGTCACAGAAAACTAACGCGTAACCTCTACATGAGTCAGTTTTCAGGCATGATATAGGTGGTTTGGTTTTAGGCGGAATATGATGCAAGCTATTATCGATGAAAGCATAAAATGAAAGCAATAAACATAAATAAAAAGTCCTAGTGTGGCCTATCCTACCAAAATAAACATAAAACAACTTGGAATCCACCGTTGGACCCTAGAAGCTTGTCTTGATGTTCCGTCTTGGTCCTTGCAGCGGGAGTGAGCATCCGGTCTCCGTCTTGTCTTTGGTCTTCACAAAATTACTAATTTAAATTACAAAAGTAATCCTAGATACATTCTAATTTAAATACAAAAATAATTACATGGCAAAAACCCAAAACGGAGATTCAAGATCTCAAAATTACAAGCAAGACTGTGTCCCATCATTACGGTGACACAATCTTCTAAGGCCACACTAAGTTACAACCGTTTGCAAAATTAAATACGTTATTGAAAGCATTCACAAGGCATTCACAAGACGATAAATAAAATGCATCAACTAAATTAAAAAAATTCATACATGACATAATACTGTTATTATGATTAATAAATTTTTACCAAACCACCTTTTAAGATTAAAATTATGTGACTATACCGCTTTAATCACCAATTTTAATGAACATATAATCCTATTATTTTAAACCGTTTTAAAATAATATGTATCGAACGAGGGTGAACCGTTTCACAAAATTAATACACTATTTCCGTATACAGTATATTATTTTAGGCCATGTGAAAATAAGAAACAAGTTATTTTCGAAAAAGAAAGCCTGAAATATGAGCACTCGACCGAGCAACAGAGGCACTCGATCGAGTGCCAGTGTCACTCGATCAAGTGCAGCAGGGGCTCGATCGAGTGACTCGTTAAAACGCAAACGCTGCACTTTAAATCTAAACAAGTTTTTATGTAATACCCCGTATTTTAACCGCGAAAAACGGCAGTCAAACTTTGTTTTGTACAAGTATTTCAAATGTAATGTTTATAAAGTATTTTACGTAAAATATTATTATTTATAAATCGTATTCCTACGATTATTTCGTATTTCTTTAATTTTAATAATACTTTTATAATTTAAAATATTTTATATTCATGTTTCTCATCTATACTTAATTTCTATTTTTTTTTATTTGTCATAATATTCTTATAATTAATTCAATTAATAGTTACTAGCACTAATTACAAAATTTAATTAGAGTAAATAATTTATACGTACTCGTTTATTTCGGGTTACGGGTTGAGAGCGGTTTTTTTGTTACCTCGAGATGCGTGATGGGTTGTGGACTCGGGTTAAGGTTGAGATCAACAAACAAAACCCAACACACCAATCGACAAAACTTTTGTTCATCGACAAAACTCAAACCCTACCTTATACTACCTTCATCGACATCCTCCCTACTATCTCATTCATCGACAAACCGACTAAAACCCTAAGTCATCTTCAGCCACCGTGGATAGAGGAGGAACGAAAGGTAGAGGAACCCAACACACCAATCGTGTCCGTCAACCACCGTGCCCATAAATGTAAGCATTCGTTATCGATAATCGTATATTCATGTTTATTTGTCTGCTCGTGTTCTTATTTGATTTTCGAGTTTTTGCTAATCTAATTTTGAGGTATGAGTTCTGGGTAGTTGAAATAGGGTAAGCATAGATGGTTTTGGGTTTCTAGGGTGGTGGTTGTGGTGGCAGTTAAGGGGGTTTTCGACCTTAGAAGGGGACTGAGAGAGCAGGAACATAAGAGGATGCGTGTGGTTATGGTCTGTTAGTGTCACGTTTTGGACCAGTTAGGGGGTGGTTCTGCATCTGGGTCGAAGGGTGGAGGTTGCTAGGAGTGCGTCGCCTGACTGGGTGTCCTAGTGGTGGCCGTCGGTGGTGATAATAACCACCACGATGGTGTTAAACACGTATAGTGTCATAGGATCTGAAAACAGGGGCAGGCTACGGGTTAGTTTAGAGCGGTTGTCGTGGTAGCTATAGGGAGGATTGGTGGACCAAGGGACCACCCCATGAACCACCGTGTGTCAGTGGTCACCACGGTGGTGTCAACAGGTGGTGTTGGGCATGGAGGAGAGAGGGGGTAGCATGGAAAGAGAGGGAGTTGGAAGGGGAGTGCTGGCGGAACAGAGTACGTCGAGTGTTGCTAGTGTTTTGGGCTACGTTTTGTGGTGGCTGTGAGGGCGGTAAGGGGTGACTATTAGAGGTATGACGTGGGCAGTAGTGTGGGTAAGAGGATAGGACCTTCGTTGGTGGCAGTGGGTGGCTGGAAACGTGGTGGTAGGGTCGTGAAGTTGGGTGCGCGAGTAGCTTATACGGTTTTGGTGGCTGCTGTTGTCGTGTTTTCTGACTTTAGTAATGTCGTGGGTATAGGTTAGTAAGGGTTAGTTGTGTTTGTTAGTGTTATTACTATTAGCATTATTATTATTACTATATTATTATTATTATTAGTGGTGTTTTAAGTTTTGTTGTTTTATTAACATATCATTATTATTATGTTTATTATTATTAGTATTAAATTATGACTATATGTTATTATTATTGTTAATGTTGTTATATTGTTATTACTAATATTGTTCATGTTAGTAATCATTAAAGTTGTAAAGTAATTTATACAAGAATGTGATGGTTATCAATAGTTCGTTTCCCTATGTTCGGTTATTTAATTGAAGTCATTTATAAAAGTATTAAGACGGGTTAGTCAAGTTAATCGAAGTAGGCGTGTTTTATACGGTCTCGTTATGCGTAATATAGTATTTAAATAATTAATTTGAATAATTGATATACTATATTAATGGCGTAATTGTAGTAGTTAGTAATTATATATATTATTTTTGTTAGGTGTTGAGTATGTGGTAAAGTGATTCTGCTGATTGGATGTAGCTGCGTGATGGGATTATATTGCTATCCAGGTAGGATACACCGACATTATACTCTATGATGTGTTATGAATGGTTGTTGGATTGTGTGTTATGGATGCTGAGCATGAGTAATATGAGAATGATATTGTTTGGATTGAGTGTTTATTATTATTATTATTATTGGCATGAGCATTTCATTATATAATAACATGATTGAGTAAGAGTATTGTTGCATTCATGAGCATGGCATATGCATTGTTACTGAGAAAGTTACGGAATGGATATTGATTTGATATAAAGCCCAGGGTGGTTCTGCAGACCAGGCCTGGTGTCTTATCAGCTATTGAGCTGGTGTTCGGTGACGACCGATTATAGTCTGCCGGGAGGTTCGGTATGGCTTGGTGTTTCGGGTTTGAGATTGGTGTTTCGGGTTGAGATTGAGATTGTGATTGAGTTCGAGCATATCATGGCATTTGCGTATCATGGTTGTTGCATTATTTATTATTGTGTTATCCTACTCAACCGCGAGGTTGACAGTGTATTCGTGTACACCTACGATGATCCGGAATGGGGAGTAGATTCTACAGGTCAGAGACAGATGAGCTAGGAGCTGGGGCAGGAATGTGAGATGCATACATTGGACCGACTTAGTGCTATATCACTTCTAGAGGAGTCATCAGTTGTATTTCGTTTTTCCACAATGTAATATCTGTAATTATCAAAGCTTAAATTTTATCAGTTTTATATAAAGTACTGAGGTTGTTTTACTTGTTATTCACTACCTCGGACTTTCCGAGATGGTAACAGCTCTATTTATTTGAGAATGTCTTGCTAAAGGCTCTTAAATAAATGGGGGTGTTACATTTTATCTTTTGATATAAAACATGAAAATCAAAAATAAAAACAACAAAAGATCCACATATTGCTAAAAATATCGATTAAATAACAATATGCAAATAAAAATCAAAAAACAAGATCGATTTCTCACAAAAAGAGGCAATCGGCCGAAGCACTCGATCGAGTGTAGGTAGTACTCGATCGAGTGCTCGTCAAAAACAGTACGATTTTTCAAATTTTTAAATCTTACGAAAAACACAATTGTAAAATTTCATAACCTGGCTCTGATACCACTTGTGGGGAATATAACGTGTATTCGCCCTAAACTTGCAGGATTATAATGAAAATTACAGTCGTGAATATCGTCATAAGATTAAAAAGGATAAGAAAAGAAGTACAACCTTTGGTCCTTGTGCGAAAGGCCTAAGAACAGGAATTAACACAAATTCCCTCCTATAACTTGCACCCAAGACTTAGAATGAGACGTGGCCGCGTGTGCTAGAAATCCTCTCCAACTGCCTTGCAATATTGGGAGAGCCTTTTGAGTTTTAGATGTGAGATCTGGGTTATGGGAGAAGAATGCTCTCAAACCCTAATTTTCTTTTGAGATTTATTAAACAGTGCAACAAGAGTGAATCACATAAGGAGAGTCCTCCTCCTTATATAGTCCACACGGCCGAATTGGATGTCGGGTAGGAGTGGGCTTTCCACTCTTACCTCATTCCAATGCGTGATTCGACCCAATTAGCTATAAGTTGTCCGCGGGTTTTATTTATAAATCGTAACATGTTATCAGTTATTAATACAGTCGATATATTAATAATGGTCTGACAAAATACGATATTGTATAATTACCCAAATTAATATAACTGTATATATTAATACGCGAATACAATATTTAATTAAATATAACCGTTTATATTTAATTTACGAATTAATCATGTAATCCGTATTAGCTAAAATTATTTAATCTGTATTAAATAATAATCTCAACATCTTATTGACTAATTTAATAGTCAATACCTCTAACTAACTGTTTAGTCATGTCCGGCATAAATGTGACTGTATTTTCATACCTTCACATCTCTCAAACGTGTCCTATAGGTGTTGACGTATAGGGACCAGTTGATCACCGCCATCCGTATGACAATAACGTCAAACTTATCTAGCAAGCCAACCGTTATTGATAAACGTGGATCAACTGGTAATAATACAAAAGTATGCCCTTGTGATCCTTAAAGAGATTTAATAAGTCATTGTACTTAATTGTCAAGGACACCAGCCCCAACAGTGAATCCTCAAGGTAGAAGGATATTTGTTTGCCCTAGACCTATAGTTCAAACAATGGTGATTTACTCCCTAGATCTATAGTTTGTAAATCTAGTCAATACTCGAAACGCGACGAAATATCAACGGTTTGGATCAACACTCGATGAGTCCTGGATTCTTTAAGCAACACTTAAAAGAAAACTTGTAAATTTTTATAACTTGAATAATTGAATGAATAACAAAAGAGAACAATGTGCCCTATATATAGGTATGGCACACGTCCCAAGCACACCACACGCCTCCCATGAATCCGTCTTGGATTAAGAGTCCTAAACCTATCTTAATGGATTAAATATAATCCTTATTAAAAATAAACTAAATCTTAGTTATTAAAGAATTAAATAACTAATCCTAACAACCTTAAGATCAGATAACTAACTAACTAGGCAATAACTAACTTGTAACAACTTGTAACAAACTAGTAACTACCTTAACAAACTAATAACTAATTATAACAAAATATCAAAAGATAACAACTTATAAAAATAACATAAAAGCTAAAGATACTCCAAAATTTATTTGGAGCCCATGATGGACGAGCCCATGTACGAGATGACCGAGCATCCTTTGCTTGATGACCGAGCCATACACGGCCGTGGCCGAGCACACGCCAGGCTGTGGGCTTGGCTTCTCCAAATTGGACCGTCCTCCAAAGCTTGTCTTCTCCTTGCCTTAATCCGACCCTTGTAATTACCTTGTTAGCCCAAGGTGGTAAAGCCCAACGAATATTTACTAAGAAATATACTAGCCACACGATAATTAATAATAAAATAGCTAACATAAATTGCTTTAGCGATCTTTGATCATAGTGACGATTTGATACCCTATTCATAATCGGATCATCCCCTCCTCCTTTAAATAGAATTGACCTCAATTCTTGATGTTTATAATTCAAGAACCTTTGATCCCGGGACATATTTCCTGCACAAATGAGGTGACGTCTCAAAGTAACTAGAGTATGATGTGATTGATGGCAAGTTCAAGTTCCACAGAGTCATGTGGGATGACTAGTCGATCACATAGGCAGACGCTTGGAACACTCTGTCAGACAAGTGACCGCTTTTAGCACTCTGACAATTTTATTCTTATAAAAGGCTTGGTCGTGGCAGGAGCTTCTACCGTATTCTGAATGAGATTATTTGACTAATGACTATTCGCCTAAGGTGGCATAGTTTCAGAGTAACTTTGATTTATCTCCTAACACCTTCGTAAACGGGGTTTATAACAGAATATTTTGGGTTATGATGGACTATGGCTAACTGAAGAGAATCGGGCGATTGGGAACTGTCCACCCCTTGTCAGGGTTGACCAAAATATTAAGGCCACTCAAGGAGCAGTTAACTGAAAAATGTGTGGCCACGCTCGGAAGGTATCTATGGTAGATAATTTCGGTCAAAGCAGTTATATCTCCACATCGAGAAAAACCACTCTAGATATGATCACTTGCAAGTACGACCTGTGAAGATGCCTTGCATTGAGTGGGAGATTGTAATAGGACAAGAGAATTGGTGACGCACACACTTGTATCGGACAAGTGGGAGATTGTTGGAGTAAGTGTCATCATCAATAGTGCGATCACCTGATTTTATATAGAATCATTAAATCTCATATATATATATATATATATATATATATATATATATATATATATATATATATACATATATATATATATATATATATATATATAATTACCAAGGTTTGCTCTTATTGTTCTAACCTAATTTAAATTCTCATAACTCTGAGGCTCCCTATCTTTTCCAACATGTTTGGTTCATTAGAAAAATAAACTTAAAGAAATGGAGTTTGAATCTATGGTAGTAGGTGGGTATGGGATTCTAGGGAGTTGGGTGGAATGAGAATTCGGATGAATTCTAACTCCATTTCCGTAGGTTCCTATACAATACAAATTCCTACCCACAACCAATATCTCCTTAATTCATTAGAAATCGGCATATATTAACTTCCTAAAAATAGTTCACTTTCTGGTATCAGTTATGCTGTACCATATCGCTTGCTCCTCCCGTTAATTATCATTCTTGGATTTCATTCAACGAATATAATTTAGTTGAATTTTATCTTCAATTGTTTAAGTGATTGTAACAGTACAATCTTTCGAGATATATTTCGTCAAGAGGAAGGAACGGTGCAAGAGCAGGCAACGTGATAGTGGAGGAGAGCGGCAGTCACAGCCCACAGGTGGTAGTTGAGGCAATTTCAGCTACTATTCCTCCCAAGATACTCGGAAACAAAACACCCAACATGTAGGTAAATAAAGAGGTATCCTGTTGGATAATATAGAGAGGAATTGTAATATGAGATTGTATTATTGATTTTTTTGTTGACCTACAAACATATATGACGATGTATTTATAATACATCGTCAAACCCTAGATAAAACCTAATGGGGATGGGCTAGGCCAAATATCCTAATACCCTCCCGCAATCGTAAAGGCAGTACGTTATACGAACTTTACGATTGGAGAAAAATACAAAGAAAAAAACATAATCAATATTAAAAAAACGTCTCTTCATCTTGATCCTTCAAGAAATTTATCATCAATCTTCTTTCTTTTCACAAGTTGGTGGTTGGTAAGGTGCGTATAGGACTCGCCAGACAAATTTTGGTGCGTATAGGACTCACCAGACAAATTTTGGTGCGTATAGGACTCGCCAGACAAATTTTGGTGAGTAACGCGCCAGTTTTTTCAATGCGTAACTCGCCAGTTTTTCGTGCGTAACTCGCCTGTTTTTTTTCAGTGCGTAACTCGCCAGTTTTTTTCGTGCGTAACTCGCCAGTTTTTTTCATGCGTAACTCGCCAGTTTTTTTTTTCATACCACCTTGATTAAAGAAATTAGTTTTTTCTTTAGATTTGTCATCGAATTGAAGAATAGAAGAAAAAGAACAAGAATCTTATTTTTTCGATTTTTTTTTTCTAAAAAAAAATAAAATAGATATTATTCTAAAATCCAGCCGGAGGGCACCATAGGTAATTAGTCCCTCCGGCAGGGCAGCGAAATGTCGTTTTTAGGCCTCAAGGGCGTGAGGCTCTGATACCATGTTAGAGATAGAAAGAGCGAAAATCATAAGAATTATATTATTGATGTTGTTTTACATTGATATGTGACGGATGTATTTATAATACATCCATCCTCTATAAACCCTAGGATGATAAAACCCTAGATAGTTGGGCTAGGCCCAATATCCTAATAAACTGGCGAGTTACACACCGAAAAAAACTGACGAGTTACGCACCGAAAAAAACTGGAGAGTTACGCATTGAAAATTGTCTGGCGAGTCCTATACGTAATGAAAATTCTCTGGCGAGTCCAATACGCACCCCCTTACCACCTTGTGAAGATGAGAAGTTTTTATGAAGCGCGAAGAAGAGGAAGATATTTTTCTTTTTATATTGATTATGTTTTTTTTTTCTTTTGTATTTCTCCAATCGTAAAGTTCGTCCTACGTACTGCCTTTACGATTGCGGGAGGGTATTAGGATATTGGGCCTAGCCCAACTATCTAGGGTTTTATCATCCTAGGGTTTATTGAGGATGGATGTATTATAAATACATCCGTCACATATCAATGTAAAACTGTTGGGAACTAGGTTCCTCATTTTATACTCATATCTAATGTGAGTTTTGTTTCTTTAAGTTTAGTCATAAAAACTTAAATAGATCTTATGCATGCATGATGATATCATAAGATGTGATAGTCCTTACATTGGTTTTAGAAGGTTTATACTCAATAATCACCTATTATATGAGTCTTCAAATAACCGAAATACCCTTAAACGATCTAACAAAAATCGTCTCCAAAAGATGCGTATCAAGGACCTGATCTCAAACTAAAACTATTTTTGTTACTAGAAAAATAGAATTAGTATACTAGAAATATAATACTAACAATATTACCCTTAATATTATCAATATAGGAAATAATATATATTTTCTTAGAAAAACTCTTTTACTAGAAATATAGTGAGAATGATGTTGTAGTGTTGTGTAGAATGAGCAAGCATCAATCTAACAACCATTAGTATGCAAAACCCCCTTAGTCATTTGTGAGGTGTGTTTGAGTGTATTTAAAGAGCAAAGGTGAGCTTGCTTGCTCACTCTTTGGCCGGCAATCACATGCCCACAATGGCCTATGCATGCCTTTCTTTTTCTTACACAAAGGCAAGAATATGCCTTACACTCTTACAATCTTACACATCCACTTACACACTCCATCACAATGCACACACACAACCTCAATCTTTCCCATTGTACACGGCTGAAATGTGGTCTAGTATGGACCCATTTTATCTTTGTCAATTGTGTTAATTTGTAACATGTCACACATGTCTCATAACACATGACCCAATTTGTTAATTGTGCAATTTTAACTATTAAAATTCATAATTTACAAATTTTATTACATTTAAATAATTACACTAATAATTCTAAATTATTTTTGTACAAAAATGTAATGTCATAATTTAATTACAACGCTTTGTAATTTTATGATCAACCGTGTTCATTCTCAATTTAATCGTTTCCTAAACGAATAAATAAAACCGAGTAATAAAACAATTTTATTACTTTGACTTTAATTATTATTATAATCCCATTATAAAAATATTCGTCATATAAAATTATTTCCAAATTTCCAGTTATTAATTAATTCGTATCCAATACAATATTATTTAATTTATTCCATTGAGACGGAATTCCCTAAAGATATGACCTTAAGGGATCAACTGATCACCACCATCATATGACGATAATGTCAAACTCTAGACAGCCAATCATTATCGGTAAATGTTGATCAGTCGACTTTAAAAGAGTAACACTCCCAGTTGTGTTTCATTCAAATGAGTTTTAATTACGTCAACACACTATTGTCGAGGACACTTCCTCCAACAAAAACAACATCAATAATATAATTCTTATGATAAGTGGCCTAGAGATATTTCTCAACCCTGACAAGGGGTGGACAATTCCTAATCGACTTATTCCTTCCGGCTGGCCACAGCCCATCATAACCCAAAATATGTCCTTATAAACCCCAGTTACGAAGGTGTTAGGACATAGATCAAAGTTAATCTGAAAACTATGCCACCTCAGAGAACAGTCATTAGTCCAAGAACTGACTCATGTGAAACACGATAGATGCTCCCGCCACGACCAGGCAGTCTTTTAATAAGAGTACGCCAGAGCTCTATCAGCGGTCATTAGCCCGGCAAATGTATTTTAACATGTCTATGCCTAGGTGATCGATTAGTCATCCCGTATGACTCTATGGCAATCGAACTCGCCATCAATCGCATCACACATCCGGTTGCATTGAGATGTCACCTCACTTAAGCAACTAGGGGCGAGGTCATGATAATTCAATTCACTTTAATGGGGTTCAATATGGTCTTACCATCCCATTTTAATTTTACTTGACCTTTCGTGAGTTATAAATAACTCAAATGATGAATGCATTATCACATATGTAAAATTGATGCCATATCAATTACTACATAATCTATAATTCATACTTGTATAGTATTACATCTCAACTCAATTGAAATGACATGATTTATCATGTTAAGCCTATAAGAAGGCCTTTGGTTAGTAAGCCTTAACAACTTTTGTGCTTCACATAACCTTACTATAATTTTCCTTGGTTATGCATAATCTCATTATGCTAACCTTACGAGTACGCGTCTTGATCCATATCTAGACACAAGCTTTCTAACAATAGAATAGCTCCCACTGTTTTCACAGTGTCTGAGAGACTCTTCCCTCTATTATATCTCATAGATATAAGTGTGCTCATATTTGTTGAATACCTTCATTGTTCTACTGTCTAGAATAATTCTAACAGATTTCTCCCTTTATGATTGTAGTCAAAATGGTTCTCTAACCATCCATATGTGTTTTGAACATGGTATTGTGCAACACTTTGCACATTAAACCAATGAAATATCCAAACATTTAGCTTCATCCTTTTAGTACTTATTCAGTAGTGTTTGATGAACTATATGGCTACACATAGAGATTTCTCTCCAAATTCGATTTGTAACATTTCGTCATACTCCAAGTATACGAAGTTTGATAATGGTAATACATCTTAGTGTAAAGAATTGATCCTGCAGCGGAAGCATGTGGATTCAATTTCTATAGTTCAAAACATTTGAACTTACCCTTATTCTTATCGACATAAGAGTATGTACTTATACGCTAATATCCATTAATAGGATATCCTAGTGATGTATTTATTCCTTTTACAAGTCTTTAGCATTCATAATGATCTTTATCATTTATAATGTCTAACATGTCACATTCATGTAAGACTAGAGACATCACTTTACTCCCACTAAACTTCATGTATAAACATAACTTCTTGACTTTCAATAAAATGTTTATCACATGATCAAAATAAAGAATTCAACCTTTTGACATTTCCCTTTTAGGATAGTTGCGATTTTACAAAGCTCATACTCGATGACTTTTAAAATCCAACATGTCAAAATATTTGAACTCGAAGCCATGTTATTGCGTGGAAAACTCTTTGCCACCAATTTATCTAATTCAACTCTTGTCATCCTTTCTTAGGATGGTTGTGATTTTCAAAAACTCATCGTAGATGATTTTAAAATCCAACAACATTATTTGATCCGATTTTAATATAGATCCGTTGTTGCGTGCGAAACCCTTTCCACCAATCAACTGAGCTATTTCGGATTCAGGTAGAGTCGAAACTAAATAAAGCATTTATACAAGTTACAAGTTCGTTGCACTAAGAAGACAACATTACACTCGTCAACTTAATTTTCGAATGAAATTTCCACTTATCTCAACTAGGAAGAACATTTTCCTATTGCATCTTACTGAAATTGTGGCTCTATAATAATTTCTCCCACTCTGTCTAAAAGAAATAATCCTCCTTTCTTTATAGACAGCATCATGAGCCACAAACCTTTTGTTCTCATGATCATATAGGAAAAATTGTCATTCGAAATAGGCTACAACTTAGGCACCTTGCCTATTCATATCTCATATGACTTGTATGCCCATGCTTTATGACATAGCGGAAAAATAAATGCTCGACAAAATCGGAATAGAAAGTAACTCCCACTCAATTGTAAAGATTTAATCATATCTCATATGATTCAATATTACTTTTTCGCGCATTTTATAAACGTGCTTACGAAAGTAAACTTGTGATACTTTATCACAATCTATTTCGTGTAAATTACTAGGCTTAATTAGATCATTATCTAATTCCAAGAACATCTTCTTGAGCCAATGCACAACATCCTCAACGTGAATTTCTTGCGCATTAATTTCCTCAGTCGAAGAATTAAAATATCTTTCAAGATTTGAAATTTCACTCACCTACACACCTTAAAGTGTTTATAGGGTGAATGACTTGCTTTGAATGCAAGATTCGCATAACCCATGAGATTCCTAACCTCAAATGCGACTTTCAATCGAGTAATGATGGAAAAATTTGGGGCACCAACTAGAGTTTTAGGGTACATATGACATTTCCACCTTAGTTTTGGAATATAATTACCTTGATTCGTATGGCTTAACCATGAACCAATTCATGGTAACATTGAGTACAACATTTGTTTCAATTGCGTAATGGTAAAACTTTTACCTTTTATGCAAAACTCAAATTATATTTAGAGATAATTGTATATAATAACTATTATTTGTGTATTACTCTAAATCCAAAACTTGGTTAAGCATAATATGACATGTAAATGTCATATTAGATGAAGTGGCAACTACTTTAGTTCCATTTATGTTTATCATTCTTGACAAATCGTCATACGATTTTCTTCATGTTAGGACGATAGGATTCACAAGAACCCTCGGATTGTGTTATTAACACATCCTCCTCTAAATACCCATTTAGATTATCGGGTTTTGTCATTCCTTTATCATACTTCAATCACATGAAAATGGAATTACTAACATGATTCACCAATTTGCACTCATATACAAATAATGTAGAATGAAAACTCAATGACATAAGTATTACCTAAGAAATATGTTGGAGTCATACTTCCAACATCCTTAGACTTTACAATTTGGAGTAGTTTCTAACTTCGTGTCTTACACGATTTTCTCTCAACCTCGTTCTATTCTTAACTACTTAAAAAAATTTGGTCTTCCCATAGCTCCCACTCACTTTAAGAATTTATTATTGAAGAAGACCTTTTCTTCAATTAATTCCAAATTAATTCCTCATAGGAGTTAATATCTATGAAGTGAGGTGATATTGGTTATAATGATTTTCTCAAATCAATTTACCAATTTATATTAACTTCGTCATGTTCTTAACCCTTAAGTTTTAGACGATAAGTTATTAAATTGAGCAATAAGACTTTAGAACCATGTATGAATAGAAGATTTAATCAACACTTTTTGACTAAAATCACTTCTATTTAAGTTTCTTTATAAGAAATCATAATGGTTTAATAGGAATTTTAAGATGTTAATCTTATGTTTGCATAGGACCTTCCTATCAAATTCTATGGAATAGAATAATTCCTATGGACCTTGTTCATAACCAAAGACACGGTTTTAAGTGAGGAGAAAGAGATTCTATTTGTCGATATAGTATAAGATGTTTAGCGGAGATATTGGTTACAATCAAATGATATTATATAGGAGTAAAAATGAACAATTATAAAACAACAAATTAAGGAAAAAAAAACATTCATCATTTTGATTCAACTTGTAAATATTTTAACAAGTTAAAGCATCTATAAAATGACCTCTATCCAATTTTATAAATGATTCCAAGACCCAAACCCATACCACCGAAATCGTGAACCACTGGAACTCCGACCCAACAATATGGTTTGGTGGGTTAAAATAAACAGGTTCTACCATAGAACTCTTGGTTGATGACAAATCATTATTTATTCATCTTAGCCCGGAACACATTGACCACTGGTCCTCTACACTTCCGTTGAGTACAAACCAAATTTCAATTGCATCGAGATGCGATCCGCCCACTGGACTGAATCCACCTCATCGCCCCACTTATCCTACGTAATGGGGTTCGTACTGCCCACTGGACTAGCACCACCCCACGAAATAGAAGCTCATGGGTTCTACTATTTGGTAAGGCTAATTCTCAATTGTTTTTGTTTAATATAGAGGTCTTGTCAATTTATTATCTATCTCCTTTAAGTGAATTAAATCGGTGAACTCGATAATTATAATTGACACGGTCGTTTTTAACGATTTAAACTAATATGCATGTTTATGGTGATTTGGCTATGCATGCAAACATATAAAATGCAAAATAAAAGCAATAAAGCAATAAAATCCTAGTATGGCCTTCCTAGTAATAGTAAAAACTAATTAACTATTACAAATTCGGAAACCAACTCCATGGTCCCTTGAACTTCATTGGCACGCCATCCAAGAAAACACCTTCTTGTCGGAACTCCTTTCCGTATGGCACCGTCTTTTGGTTCTCCGGAATTACAATAAAATAATACAACTATTCTATTGTAAAACTGAAAATTTAAATTACAAACCCGTGATACGAGATCACATAAATTACAACCGAATCAATATTCCCTTTCATTACGGGTAATATTGATTAAAACTAAGGCCATACTAAGAAAAATTACATAATTCCAAATTATATAAATAACATTCAAAATATGACATTCATATTAAATAAATTGCATTAAATAAAATATGTATGCACATGCTCAATTTTTAATGCTAAATCGCCTTATGGGAGCAAATATCTCATATTTGTTTACGGTTTTTACGGATATGCGTGATTCTAATTATTAAAATCATCAAAATTACATAAATCTAATTAATGTCCAAGTTAATCATCCCAACTGACTTTAGGAATCAATATTTAGTCTCTACTAATATTTGATCATGATATAACTTGATTTTGCATTATTGTTCATAGATTACTTGTATTTTCGGGAAAAATAAACAAAATACGGCCAAATGAGTCAAATAAAATTCAAAATTTAAAATTCAAAATTTTAAACTTTCTGGAAATTTTCTAAAAATTCAGAAATTATTAAAATGGTCTTTTGCAAATATATATATGGTTTATTTCTTAAATAAATCGTATAATAGTCGTTTTTATGATTAAAAATCCGATTTAAATTATAAAAACTTGTGATAAATTGCTATAAATTTTTAGTCATCCTAAAATACATATTAGAATCTGAAAATGACCAAAAATTACAGACCATACTCGAAAATTTTATTTTCGACTCATAAATTACGATTATTAGCTAATTAACTCATTAAAAATTAATAATCATAAAAACAGAAACTTTTTGATATCAAACTTTTAGATCTGATGTTGCTATCATATAAGACATCTATGGGTAAAATTTCATGCCATAATATTAAGATTAACTATTTTTAACACAATAAGTCATTATATAGCCGATTTCAACTATTAAAATCATAAAACATGCATCACTTGAGAATAAATTCTCAAAAATTACATAAATTCTGTAAATATTTCATGTGACATTGTGTTAAATTTTTATGGCAAAATTCCAACTATAACTATTAAAGTCGAATTTGAGTCATTATTAATACGATTTTTACTATAAAAATCATTAATCATGCAAAATAAGTCCAATAATTTCGAAACTTCATACAGGAACTTTATATATTGCATGTGACTTCTCATAAAATTTTTAAGGTTAAATTCGAAATATAACCATATATACCCATTTTTTGCTCATATTATGACTATTTATCTCATAAAATTCATAATCCATGCATATTAACTCCATTTCTTACGAAAAATCATATACAATATATTAAATATGCATGTGAGAACATATCAAAAAATCTCGGCCTGAAACTATTTTTAACTATTTTTCCCATTAATTGTTTGTTTAAACCGATTTAAACTACAAAAAATACAAACAAATATAAAAATGAACAATAAAAATCCATAAAATTAATTTTATATCCTAAAACCATTTTAGAATCAGAAACTTTAACATGCAAAATTATTTTGTGATTTATCTTAATAAACACAAAAATTTCGAGATATATATGTTAAACCGTTTAACATAAAACATGAATCCGATCATGCATGCAACAACCGTAATGCTCTGATACCAATTGTTGGGAACTAGGTTCCTCATTTTATACTCATATCTAATGTGAGTTTTGTTTCTTTAAGTTTAGTCATAAAAACTTAAATAGATCTTATGCATGCATGATGATATCATAAGATGTGATAGTCCTTACATTGGTTTTAGAAGGTTTATACTCAATAATCACCTATTATATGAGTCTTCAAATAACCGAAATACCCTTAAACGATCTAACAAAAATCGTCTCCAAAAGATGCGTATCAAGGACCCGATCTCAAACTAAAACTATTTTTGTTACTAGAAAAATAGAATTAGTATACTAGAAATATAATACTAACAATATTACCCTTAATATTATCAATATAGGAAATAATATATATTTTCTTAGAAAAACTCTTTTACTAGAAATATAGTGAGAATGATGTTGTAGTGTTGTGTAGAATGAGCAAGCATCAAACTAACAACCATTAGTATGCAAAACCCCCTTAGTCATTTGTGAGGTGTGTTTGAGTGTATTTAAAGAGCAAAGGTGAGCTTGCTTGCTCACTCTTTGGCCGGCAATCACATGCCCACAATGGCCTATGCATGCCTTTCTTTTTCTTACACAAAGGCAAGAATATGCCTTACACTCTTACAATCTTACACATCCACTTACACACTCCATCACAATGCACACACACAACCTCAATCTTTCCCATTGTACACGGCTGAAATGTGGTCTAATATGGACCCATTTTATCTTTGTCAATTGTGTTAATTTGTAACATGTCACACATGTCTCATAACACATGACCCAATTTGTTAATTGTGCAATTTTAACTATTAAAATTCATAATTTACAAATTTTATTACATTTAAATAATTACACTAATAATTCGAAATTATTTTTGTACAAAAATGTAATGTCATAATTTAATTACAACTCTTTGTAATTTTATGATCAACCGTGTTCATTCTCAATTTAATCGTTTCCTAAACGAATAAATAAAACCGAGTAATAAAACAATTTTATTACTTTGACTTTAATTATTATTATAATCCCATTATAAAAATATTCGTCATATAAAATTATTTCCAAATTTCCAGTTATTAATTAATTCGTATCCAATACAATATTATTTAATTTATTCCATTGAGACGGAATTCCCTAAAGATATGACCTTAAGGGATCAACTGATCACCACCATCATATGACGATAATGTCAAACTCTAGACAGCCAATCATTATCGGTAAATGTTGATCAGTCGACTTTAAAAGAGTAACACTCCCAGTTGTGTTTCATTCAAATGAGTTTTAATTACGTCAACACACTATTGTCGAGGACACTTCCTCCAACAAAAACAACATCAATAATATAATTCTTATGATTTCCGCTCTTTCTATTTCTATCATATCCCGAAAAATGTTGCACCATCTTTATTGAGATTTTGTATTTCACACACGACAAAGTTACTATTGTATTGCATCTTGCCGTATCATACCAGAAGCCAAGGCATAATTACATCTTTTTGCCTTCTTATGTATACATCCATAAATATTCAAATCATGCCACCATAAATCGCCTATGTAAGAGCTCTTCCCCTTAAAACATGGTAGGAGAGCGTCCAATTAACGTCATCTAAAGCAGAGCTCTCCGGCTATCATGTCCGGTGAAAAGAAAAGTTGGCAGGCCGAGAATTAGAAGAGTATGTGAATGTAAAACACGATCCAACCTGCCATGGATATGACTGCAAATATGTGTACCCAGAACAGTATGGCTGCTGATTCCTTCCCACAACCTCTTAAGTTGGCAACCGCACCTATAACAAAACATGGAAAAAAAAACCCCCCGTGAGCTAGTATAGTTGTGACGGTTTAGAATTTCAACAGTAAAACATTTAAAATACATCTATTGATCAATGCAAAAATGAGGACGTGATAGTACAGATGTAGGCATAGTGTGTTGGAGAGGCAGCACGAATTTGAACATCTTGTCACCAACAGGAATAAATGACAACTTATCAGCCAACATTACGATGCCAAACCCTACTGGAGGAACGAGAACCAAACGTGCAAAAATAATTGCAGCGGTTGTGCGCAAACCAAGTTTTGAACTACCTGGGCCTGCAGGTTATAATTAAAGCTTTTAGTTGTCTGAACTCTGACAGACAAGGTGCAAAAATAAGAGCGGCGTCCTTTAGCTTACCGTCTACAAGATTGCTTCCTAAAGCCAACAAAATGCATGGAATCATAGCCTCCCTGAAACATGGATATCCGACCGTCAGTATATTTTTTAAATTACACACCTCGATCAACTTTTTTCGAGTTGTCCAATATAAAATATTTATACAATAGTATATTTTGTAAATTAAAGTAAAATAATGGCAAGGAATACGATAGCTAAATAAATATTCATCTTTTAGTAAAATGGTAATAATGATATTTTATCGCGAGATCTAAAACATGGATCTAGTCAAACAGGAACAATATAGATGTAAGGTAAAGAGTCCGTAATATAACCATAAATAGCAACACATCACCCCAGTGCTTCAACACCGGTCAGAGGTTGGTTGTGCACAACTTTACCCATGATTAGATAAACACATGGCAACCGTCTCCAAATAATTTAAAATGAAAAAAGCGCAGACATATAACCCGATCGCCTATTCAATAGGGAGTATTTGTAACACCCCCATTTATTTAAGGGCCTGTACTAGGACTCCTCAGATAAATAAAGGTGTTACCATCCCGGTTTCCCGAGGCAGTAGATACAAAGGAAGATAAACAGTACTTTAAATAGAAATTAACTCAAGTCATGTTCTTACATCCGTATCAAAAAGGTCTTAACAACATAATTAAAATACAACTCGTACTAAACTGACTAAGGTGATCTAGACATCTAATCTGGTCCGGATCCAAGCTCTTCCTCCCATAGCTCCCCCTTAGTCTCAGCCACCTGTCAATCTGCTCCCCAATAATTGGTTCATCACAGGTGATCACGAATACACAGGGTCAACCACGAGGTTGAGTAGAGAAAAACTGTAAATAAACCACATTACTATAAATAGAAAGCTGAAGTTCTCCACTCCGGATCACAGACCCTTTTCCTCCGCACCAAACACAGACCCTTTATCTCCGCACCAAACACAGACCCTTTATCTCCGCACCAAACACAGACCCTTTATCTCCGCACCATATCGTATCACGGAATTATATACCACAATATATCAATCATATAACAATATATATGAACATAATTAATATCAACCAATAACAGATTACACATCTCATATATGTAGTATTCCCCTACCTCGTAATTGCAGAAGAAAAATAAGGCAAGATGCACAACCGATCTCAAAAGTGCTCCACACGAAAACTTCGACCTAAAAATATATTACTTAATTAATACACTTCCTACCCTCGTAATACGTATACACATTCTATTTACAAACACTTCCTATATTTAGAAAGCTTCCAAAAACCGAGGTTACCCAAAATAGCGACTTTCTGAATATAGTAGCTTCTAAAAATAGGTACTTTGGTTTTGAAATTCGAATTATTCAAAATACCCATTTATAACCATATCAAATCTTTCCTTTAATAATTATTAATATACTCATAACAACCAAAATATTTCCTTTAATAACCATATCAATTAAATATTTATAGAACATACTAAAATAAAATAAAAGGAAGTAAATAAAATAAAAAAAAGTAACTACATAACCCGACAGCCCAAACACCCAAACCCGCGGCCTTCACACCCCCTTTCCAGCCGCGTGACCAACCTTGGCACCACCGTCAACCACCAGGCCTGACCCCCGCACAACCCCCAACACTACTAACAACCACCCTGCCCGTCGACTGACTCCGACGTGGTGAACCAGAACCGTTACCAGGTCTGGTTCACGACCTACTGTACCTACGCAACCAGCAACCCTCTCGCAAAAACTCCTGCAACCACCACTGACAGAGCCGCCGCCACCCATACTAACCCTAACCACCACCACCGACATCAGACGCTCACGAGCACCATGGTACCACCGCGTAGACCTCCCCCTAGTCGGCGGTGGAACCAACCCAAACAACCCCCCGACACCCAGAACATTCCTCACCTTCTGACAGCCCCTAACGAAACTCCCCTGACCATCGAAACCAACCACCCTTAACCACCGTGGTTAGCACCAAAAGTACCACCCATCCACACACTTGACACCCTGACTCACGACCCGTAATTAAATTGACACGACTCAAACAAAACACTTGATAAAAACACAACAATACTTATAAAAAAAACGAATTAAAATAGAACAGAACAGAGCTTCCCTGCCCCGACTTAACCACCCTTCACGACGGCCCTCTACCACCGACAACACCCCGACGAGGACTTACATACATACACTGCGTGATATACCACAAGTTTATGCAATAAAAACACAGGTTAGAGACGTTATAGGTGACAAAACGTGAGACGAAAACTACCAACACCAGAACTGGAATCAATATTGTGTACGACTTACCAGTTTCTCAGCCAATTCGAACCACCGTGCACCCACCTACGACCACCGTGTTCAGTCTCGTTCTTACCCCTGATGTGTCGGCTGAGGTTATGTGGTGTTTGATTAGAGATTAGGGTAAAGATTAGGTTTTGGGAAGGTGTGCAAGATGACGGCAGAGAGCTGATTATAAAAAGGGTTTTGAGTTTGTGGTATGTTGATTCAGCCGTGGGCTTGGGTGGTGCACGGATTACGAGTCCCAAATCAATAACTTACAGGTCCAGGGATCGATCCCTACTAACGACATAACCACCACTTAAAATATAGCTATGATACTAAAGGTATGGGGATCGAACCCTCGCGACGACATAGCTACAAGACTAGCGATATAACCTTAAAACGTACAAGAAGTATCGATAAAAAGAATAACCTTAGTTGTCGAGTCTAGATTTTCGAGGTATTACAGTCTTCCCTCCTTAAAAAGAACTTCGTCCCGAAGTTCTACCACACTTAGGTGACGAAACAAAAACACAACACATTAATCAAAACACAAAATGTCACATTCCATCCCCCTTAACGAAAAGTTACGTCCGCGTAACTTACCTCAATCAAACAAATGTGGGTAACGCTCCCTCATAGATGCCTCAGGCTCCCATGTAGCCTCCTCCTGATTATGATTTGTCCATAAGACTTTCACCAAGGATGTTTCCCCATTACGAGTCTTCCGTACCTTCCTGTCCAAGATCTCTTTCGGGGTCTCAATGTATGCCAACTGCTCATCTACCTCAATCACCTCATGCTGAAGCACATGTGACGGATCACTCACGTATTTCCTCAACTGGGACACATGGAACACATTATGGACCTTGGATAGGGTTGGAGGCAAAGCTAAGCGATATGCCACCTCTCCAACTCTGTCCAAGATCTCAAATGGCCCAATAAATTTCTGACTCAGTTTGCCACGCTTGCCAAATCTCATCACACCCTTCATCGGAGAGACTTTCAGTAGTACCTTCTCTCCGGCCTCAAATGACATATCGCTCCTTTTCAAATCGGCATAACTCTTCTGTCTATCCTGAGCGGCCCTCATCCTCTATCGAATAATCTGAACCTACTCCACCATCTCCTGGATCATATCTGGCCCTAAAGTCACAACATCAGCTCGATCATCCCAACACACAGGGCTCCGACACTTCCTCCCGTATAGTGCCTCGAAAGGGGCCATGCCTATGCTTGCATGATAGCTGTTATTATAAGAAAACTCGATCAACCCCAGTCGATCCTCCCAAGATCCTCCGAACTCAAGTACACAAGCTCTCAACATATCCTCAAGAGTCTGAATCGTCCGCTCAGTCAGACCATCTGTAGCCGGATGAAAAGCTGTACTCATCTTCAATTGGGTACCCAAAGCAGCCTGCAACTCCTGCCAAAATCTGGATATAAACCTCGAGTCTCGATCTGAAACAATGTCCTTGGGTACTCCATGTAGTTTGACTACATTCTGAACATATGACTTAGCCAACTCGGCTTTACTCCAGGTATCTTTCATTGGAATAAAGTGAGCCGACTTAGTCAACCGATCCACGATCACCCAAATCATGTTGTTGCCCCTCTGAGTCCGAGGCAACCCCACGATAAAGTCCATCGAAATATTCTCCCACTTCCACTCTGGCACATCCAATGGCTGAACCTTCCCTTGAGGTCTCTTATGCTCCCCTTTCACTCGTTGACACGTCAAACACCTCGAGACGAACTCTGCGACCTCCTTCTTCATATTTGGCCACCAAAACGTCCTCTTAAGGTCTTTATACAGCTTATCACCCCCTCGGTGAACGTAGTATGGAGTAGCATGAGCTTCAGTCAGGATCTTCTTCTTTAGCTCCTCTACATCCGGAACACACCATCGCCCACTGAACCTCAAACTACCGTCGGCATGAATACTGAACTAGGTTGACGACTCTCCACCCTCACTCTCCACCATCTTGCGCCATTTCTGGAGTCTCGCATCGCTCTTCTGTAACTCCCGAATCTCCCCATACAATTCAGGCTCCACTGTCAAGTCACCAAGAGCATCCCCTTTCCGGATCATGAATATTCCCATCTCCCTTAGTTCACCATACAACCTCCCTCTCGATCTGGCACAATCCAAAGCATGTATTGACTTCCTACTTAGAGCGTCAGCTACCACATTTGCCTTGCCTTCGTGGTAGACAATCTGCATATCATAATCTCCGATCAACTCTATCCACCTCCTCTGCCTCATGTTCAACTCTTTCTGGGTGTAGATATATTTCAGGCTCTTATGATCAGAAAACACCTTAAAAGTGGCTCCATAAAGGTAATGGCGCCACAATTTCAGTGCAAAGACCACAGCGCCCAATTCCAAATCATGAGTCGGATAATTTTCTTCATAGGTCTTCAACTGGCGAGAAGCATACGCGATAACTCTCCCATTCTGCATTAGCACACAACCCAACCCATGCTTTGAAGCGTCGGTGTATACTTCGAAATTATCACTTCCAACTGGCAAGGCCAGGATAGGAGCTGTTGTCAGGCGTTCTTTAAGAGTCAGGAATGCCTTCTCACAACTCTCATCCCAAACAAAACGGTTCTCCTTCCTCATTAATGACGTCAACGGCTTTGCTATCTTCGAAAAGTCTTTGACGAATCTCCGGTAATAACCTGCCAACCCCAGGAAACTTCGAATCTCACTCACATTCTTCGGACTTTGCCACTTAGTCACAGCTGCGATTTTACTAGGGTCGACAGATACCCCTTCTTTGGAAATGACATGCCCCAGAAACGCCACTTTCTCTAACCAGAACTCGCACTTACTCAACTTAGCGTTGAGCTTATGCTCCTCCAAAGTCTGAAGTACCTTCCTCAAATGATCTTCGTGCTCTTCTGCATTCTTAGAATATACCAGGATATCATCTATGAATACCACCACGAACTTGTCTAGATACGGGCTGAAGACTCGATTCATCAAGTCCATGAACACAGCTGGAGCATTAGTCAATCCAAAGGGCATAACCACAAATTCATAGTGGCCATACCTCGTTCGGAAGGCGGTCTTCGGAATATCTTCATCCTTTATTCTCAACTGATGATACCCGGATCTCAGATCAATCTTGGAGAAAACCCCAGCTCCACTTAACTGATCGAACAAGTCGTCAATTCTCGGCAAAGGATAACGGTTCTTGATGGTTACGTTGTTCAGCTCTCGGTAGTCAACACACAACCTTAGACTCCCATCCTTCTTTTTCACAAATAAGACGGGTGCTCCCCAGGGCGACACACTGGGTCGAATGAACCCTTTTTCAGCTAGTTCATCCAACTGCTTCTTCAACTCCTCCATCTCTTTCGGCCCCATACGGTACGGTGATTTAGAGATCGGTCCCGCTCCTGGTTTGAGGTCAATGGAAAATTCCACTTCCCTCCTTGGCGGTAACCCTGGCACGTCGTCTCGAAATACTCCCTCAAATTCCCGTACTACAGGTATCTCACTAGTCTTGGGAGTCTCAGCCTCACAATTCCACATTTGGCACAAAATTAGGCTTTCTCCTTTCCGCAAACTAGACTTCAGGGTATTGACAGATATAAATTTGATCTTTGGTTTGACTCTATACCCCTTGTAGGATACCCTCACTCCCTTGGGTCCCTTCAAGGAAATCTTCTTTTGGTGGCAATCGATAAAAGCCCTATACTTCCCCAACCAGTCCATCCCTAGGATCACCTCAAAACCCCCCAAAGGAAACTCTAGGAGGTCACAATAGAAAATTGCTTCCCCGATTTTGATGGGTACACTACCGTATACTCTATTACAAACTATCGACTCGCCTGATGGTATAGTCACTGGATCCGCGATCCAATCAAATCTCTCAAGCCCCAAAGCCTTAACATGATCTCTAGACACAAACGAATGGGTGGCACCGGAATCGAAAAGTACGAAAGTAGGTTTAGAGTTCACAAGAAAAGTACCGGTTACCACATGCGCATCCTCCTGAGCTGCCTGCTTTCCCATGGCAAAGAGCTTGCCACTGGACTTGACCCCACTCTGACTGGCACTAGATGTCCCAGCCTACTGGCTTCCCTCTGCTCCTGTCTTCTGGTTACCTCCATTCCCATGGCTTTGGTTCTGGTGCAAGCGGTTCTGATAACTGTTGAAGTTCCTCTGAAAATTGTCGCTCCCTCCAGACTTCGCACCCCCACCGTAGTTTGATGTGGGTGTGCGATAGCCGCTGCTGCCACCATAGGACTGAGTGCGGGATCCCTGATATCCGGATGTAGGCGTGCGATAACCCCCGGACTGATTCCCTCCAGAAGAGCGACATACTGCCTGCTTGTGCCCAATTTTCCCGCAGCCGAAACAGACCACTCCCACTGAACCACTACCAGAACCTCCACTCCTGAAGTTGCCCCCACTCTGGTTTCTCCCACCACCAGAGGCACTACTCCCGAAGTACC
Organism: Silene conica; assembly: GCA_029255685.2. Lineage (NCBI taxonomy): Eukaryota > Viridiplantae > Streptophyta > Magnoliopsida > Caryophyllales > Caryophyllaceae > Silene > Silene conica. The sequence goes on from CM055316.2 coordinate 50,785,745, forward strand.
CACTGAACTTGTTAGAGCTCAGCTTTTTCGATCCCGAACCCTCAGCTACTGATTCAGCCTTCCTCTTTTCTGACTTGGACTTCTTGTCCTCTTTGATCATATCCGAAAGCCTCTCCGCCGCCCCAGCCCTTAAATAGATGTCACGGACGGTGGTGGGCGGAGCTGCAATCAGTCTCTTTTTGACGGCGATTGATAACCCTCTCTCAAATTTCATTGCTAGCATAGCATCGTCAAATCCCATATCTCCCACATAGTGTACCAGCTGGATGAATTTCCTGTAGTAAACCTCTACCGTCATGTCCTCCGACATCTTGAATGAGTCGAACTCCTCCCTCAGCTTGCTCTTTTGGAATTCTGGTAGAAACGCCTCGTTCAAGACCCCCTTGAATGCATCCCACGGAACAAACGCGGATCCACCCTCTGTAGCTGCTTCCCGGATCTCTCCCTTATTCGCTGTCCACCAGTCTCCAGCCATACCCCTCAGATAGTGGGCAGCCTGGTCCACCCTCAATTCTTCAGGGCAATCCACCAACTCGAACAGGTTACCGAATTCCCGGCACCAGGCTCCCAGCAGATGAGGTTCCCCCTCCCCGGTGAATTGGGTAGGGTGATGTCTTGCGATGATTGTGCTCATTTTCGCGGAGTCCATACGTTTGGCCTTTAGGGCCTCATTTTCAGCTATCAAACGGTCCACCTTCTCTTGGGTGATGTTAACGGCATTATCTCTTCGCGGAGGCATACTATAATACAACAGGAAGACATGAGTCCCGACTTATGTGGGCACACATTAGGGTTAGGGCTAAAATCCCTAAACGATAAAGGCTATCATCAGCTATCAAATTGAATAATCAGAAAACTATAACATGGCTCGGGATCACATAACCGCATATCACTAGACATGATGTAAGAAAGATTTCTAACATGTTTCAAATCACTTAACATATCAAGTCAATATACACCTTTTCCAACCATTAAAAATTCGTTCATGCTCATGCCCCTTCCGGCTTTTCAAAAGTCACTTATACACAAAATTCTCATACTTATCACAGTATGCTATCACTTTCACCACCTCCTATTCTACCCTTTTTATCTCGTATATGCACTCTGGGTTCCCGGGTAAAACTGATAGGGCCAATGGTTCGGTGTGAGGGGGCCCCAGACTCATACTTCCCCTTTAGTGTGCTCCTAACAGTCCTATCCCGGGGGTTCATTTTATTTAGACTCTCCTACATTCATTAGGTTCATTAGGTTAGGCCTGAGGATCGTTCGCTCTGATACCACTTTGTAACACCCCCATTTATTTAAGGGCCTGTACTAGGACTCCTCAGATAAATAAAGGTGTTACCATCCCGGTTTCCCGAGGCAGTAGATACAAAGGAAGATAAACAGTACTTTAAATAGAAATTAACTCAAGTCATGTTCTTACATCCGTATCAAAAAGGTCTTAACAACATAATTAAAATACAACTCGTACTAAACTGACTAAGGTGATCTAGACATCTAATCTGGTCCGGATCCAAGCTCTTCCTCCCATAGCTCCCCCTTAGTCTCAGCCACCTGTCAATCTGCTCCCCAATAATTGGTTCATCACAGGTGATCACGAATACACAGGGTCAACCACGAGGTTGAGTAGAGAAAAACTGTAAATAAACCACATTACTATAAATAGAAAGCTGAACTTCTCCACTCCGGATCACAGACCCTTTTCCTCCGCACCAAACACAGACCCTTTATCTCCGCACCAAACACAGACCCTTTATCTCCGCACCAAACACAGACCCTTTATCTCCGCACCAAACACAGACCCTTTATCTCCGCACCATATCGTATCACGGAATTATATACCACAATATATCAATCATATAACAATATATATGAACATAATTAATATCAACCAATAACAGATTACACATCTCATATATGTAGTATTCCCCTACCTCGTAATTGCAGAAGAAAAATAAGGCAAGATGCACAACCGATCTCAAAAGTGCTCCACACGAAAACTTCGACCTAAAAATATATTACTTAATTAATACACTTCCTACCCTCGTAATACGTATACACATTCCATTTACAAACACTTCCTATATTTAGAAAGCTTCCAAAAACCGAGGTTACCCAAAATAGCGACTTTCTAAATATAGTAGCTTCTAAAAACAGGTACTTTGGTTTTGAAATTCGAATTATTCAAAATACCCATTTATAACCATATCAAATCTTTCCTTTAATAATTATTTATATACTCATAACAACCAAAATATTTCCTTTAATAACCATATCAATTAAATATTTATAGAACATACTAAAATAAAATAAAAGGAAGTAAATAAAATAAAAAAAAGTAACTACATAACCCGACAGCCCAAACACCCAAACCCGCGGCCTTCACACCCCCTTTCCAGCCGCGTGATCAACCTTGGCACCACCGTCAACCACCAGGCCTGACCCCCGCACAACCCCCAACACTACTGACAACCACCCTGCCCGTCGACTGACTCCGGCGTGGTGAACCAGAACCGTTACCAGGTCTGGTTCACGACCTACTGTACCTATGCAACCAACAACCCTCTCGCAAAAACTCCTGCAACCACCACTGACAGAGCCGCCGCCACCCATACTAACCCTAACCACCACCGACACCAGACGCTCACGAGCACCATGGTACCACCGCGTAGACCTCCCCCTAGTCGGCGGTGGAACCAACCCAAACAACCCCCCGACACCCAGAACATTCCTCACCTTCTGACAGCCCCTAACGAAACTCCCCTGACCATCGAAACCAACCACCCTTAACCACCGTGGTTAGCACCAAAAGTACCACCCATCCACACACTTGACACCCTGACTCACGACCCGTAATTAAATTGACACGACTCAAACAAAACACTTGATAAAAACACAACAATACTTATAAAAAAAACGAATTAAAATAGAACAGAACAGAGCTTCCCTGCCCCGACTTAACCACCCTTCACGACGGCCCTCTACCACCGACAACACCCCGACGAGGACTTACATACATACACTGCGTGATATACCACAAGTTTATGCAATAAAAACACAGGTTAGAGACGTTATAGGTGACAAAACGTGAGACGAAAACTACCAACACCAGAACTGGAATCAATATTGTGTACGACTTACCAGTTTCTCAGCCAATTCGAACCACCGTGCACCCAACTACGACCACCGTGTTCAGTCTCGTTCTCACCCCTGATGTGTCGGCTGAGGTTATGTGGTGTTTGATTAGAGATTAGGGTAAAGATTAGGTTTTGGGAAGGTGTGCAAGATGACGGCAGAGAGCTGATTATAAAAAGGGTTTTGAGTTTGTGGTATGTTGATTCAGCCGTGGGCTTGGGTGGTGCACGGATTACGAGGCCCAAATTAATAACTTACAGGTCCAGGGATCGATCCCTACTAACGACATAACCACCACTTAAAATATAGCTATGATACTAAAGGTATGGGGATCGAACCCTCGCGACGACATAGCTACAAGACTAGCGATATAACCTTAAAACGTACAAGAAGTATCGATAAAAAGAATAACCTTAGTTGTCGAGTCTAGATTTTCGAGGTATTACAGTATTTGGCTCCGTACTTCAAACAATTTAATCATACTACTAGATAAATTTCCTCCTAATTTACTAGCATACCCAAGAATCATGCAGCTATCAGTGAAGAAGAAAAGTGGACCATCACTTGCAAAGATCAAACGCTTCAAGAAGGGCACACAACCAAATCCCATAGCTAGTATCTGTAGCAAAAACACAACCAAAATTCATTTCTTATACAAATAGTTTGCCCAACTCCTCAAAAATTCAGCAACCTAGAGTAATATCCACATAGTATCGGGTAAATTCGATCCGGGAGAACTTATTTCTTTTTCCAAATACATCTAACGGGTGACCCCAGGGCAGATTATAGAATTTGAAAAACAAGAAGTATTGTACGTGATTAATTGTTGTGTGTTATTCCAATTGTACTTCAGAATATATACAAGTTAAGAGAGCAATCCTAGTCTATTAAGGAGATTGTTATTCCTTATTTACAGAGATATGCTCCTGATTAGTTGCTAAGAATATTACAAAATATATGCAAGGAATATTAATGAGCTATAACTGAACGTGAGCAATATTCGGTAAATATTTCCGAGTCAAACATAGAATATTACCTAATACCCCCCCCCCCCCCAAATTGGAGCCTGGGAGTCGGAAATGCCCAACTTGTGAAGCAAAACCGTGAACTGTGTGTTAGGTTTATTAACCTAGTTTAGTCATACTAATTTATATTATCTTATAATTAGTTGATCTTATGCATGCTTAACTAAGGATTAAACGAGATTAAGGAGGAAGAACAAGCTTCCTTACATTGTTATTCTCGGCTAGTTTAGGGCACAAATGAAGTCACCTACTTCACTTGTTCTTGAGCTTAATACACGGATGATCCTCCTTGAACCTTCAAAGAGATGGCCTCCAAAAGATGAACACCAAGACACACTACACTCAATGTTTTGTATGTTATTATGCTAGAATCAACACACAAAATCTCTAGATAGTGTAAGGAGATGCACGGTTTTACGGTTGGAAGAATAATGAATTATTTTTCTTTCATTTCTTTTGGTCTCTCTAAACAAAACCCTAGTATCAAGTATGAATGAATTAAGTTATGCAAATGAGGGAACAAAACCTCTTTTGTTCTCTCCTTGGGTTCGGCCGAAGGGCATGGGTAGAGTGCCCAATAGAATGCCTCTCAAACCTCACAAATGTTTCCCATGCTCATATTGCTCATTAAATGATATGTCACACATATGTTCCTAACACATTTTATGTAATGTTGTATGTTTGTATGTGTGTGTCATATCACACGGTCCATACAAACAAAATGGACCCTATACGAACATTAGTTAGGACAACTTAGCTTACGTAATTCGTAGTTTAACTTTTAAACTCTTCATCGTAAGTTTATAAGTAATTCAAATAATTACTTATATTTATTTAATTGCAATTTTATTATTACAACAATTGTAGTTAATATAACTCATTCAATTGATATCATGTTTCATAAACATATAAACAATAGTGATGACATTTCGATCACTTAAATCAATTTATAATCCCATTATAAATTTTCTCCTTATGTTATTCATAATCTAGAAATGAACTAACTCGTATCAATATACAGTTGTTACATTTATTACTGAGAGAGTTGTCCTAAAGGTGTGACCTAAAGGGATCAACTGGTCACCACCGTCATTACGACAGTAATGTCAAACTCTAGCAAGCCAATCATTACCGATTAATGTTGACCAGTTGACTTATGATAAAGAATCATCCCATGAATATTCTTTTATAGAGATTTGTCAATTAATTAATTATTGAAGTGATCACATTATTGTCGAGGACACTTACTCCAACAATCTCCCACTTTTCCTCACAAGTGTGGATCACCGATTCTCTTGTTCTATTACATCATCTCCCACTCAATGCAAGGTGTCTTACAGGTCGTACTTGCACGTGATCAAATCAATAGTGGTTTTTCTCGATACGGAGTGTAACTGTTAGACCGGAACCATCTACCATAGATACTCTCCGAGCGTGGCCACGCATTTCCAGTTCACTACTCCTCGAGTGGCCTTGAGATTTAAGATAACCCTGACAAGGGGCGGAACAATTCCTTTCCGACTGTTCTCCTTGGCTAACATCGTCCATTGTGACCCAAAATATGTCCATTTTGTTGGAGGAAGTGTCCTCGACAATAGTGTGTTGACGTAATTAAAACTCATTTGAATGAAACACAACTGGGAGTGTTACTCTTTTAAAGTCGACTGATCAACATTTATCGATAATGATTGGCTGTCTAGAGTTTGACATTATCGTCATTTGATGGTGGTGATCAGTTGATCCCTTAAGGTCATATCTTTAGGGAATTCCGTCTCAATGGAATAATTAATTAATATTGTATTGGATACAAATTAATTAATAACTGGAAATTTTGGAAATAATTTTATATGACGAATATTTTATAATGGGATTATAATAATAATTAAAGTCAAAGTAATAAAATTGTTTTATTACTCGGTTTTATTTATTCGTTTGGGAAACGATTAAATTGAGAATGAACACGGTTGATCATAAAATTACAAAGAGTTGTAATTAAATTATGACATTACATTTTTATACAATAATAATTTCGAAATTATTAGTGTAATTATTTAAATGTAATAAGTTTGTAAATTATGAATTTTAATAGTTAAAATTGCACAATTAACAAATTAAGTCATGTGTTATGAAACATATGTGACATGTTACAAATTAACACAATTGACAAAGATAAAATGGGTCCATTTTGGACCACATTTGAACCGTGTAAACATGTAGTATACATGTGAGTTTGTGTGTGTAAGTGTATAAGGGTTGAGTGTGTAAGGTAAAGTGCATGTGTAAGGAATAACTCATGCTTTTGTGTAAGACACACATGGCCATGCATTGGCTCTCTTGAGCATGTCTTGGCCGGCCCCTACTCTCCAACATGAGCATCATTTGCTCTATAAAATACACACACACACCTCACATAAAATATGAGTCTTTTGGCTAAGTTGTTGTTAGTGCATGCTTTGTTTTCTACTAACACATTCATACTACAACCTCATTCTCTATAATTTCTCAAGTAAAATAGTTTTACTAAGGAAATAATTATTTCCATTACTAATAATATTAAGGGTAATATTATTAATATTTCTAGTATACTTATACTAATTTTCTAGTAACAAAATTAGTAATAGTTTGAGATCGGGTCCTTGATACGCACCTTTAGGAGACGATTTTTGTTAGATCGTTACAAGAGGATTTCGGTATTGAAGACTCAAGTAATAGGTGATTATTGAGTATAAACCTTCTAAAACCAATGTAAGGACTATCTCATCTTATGATATCATCTTGCATGCATAAGATCTATTTAAGTTTTATGACCTAAACTTAAAGAAACAAAACTCATATTAGATTTGAGTATAAAATAAGGAACTTAGTTTCCAACAATTGGTATCAGAGCATTACGGTTGTTGCATGCATGATCGGATTCATGTTTTATGTTAAAATCGGTTTAACATACACATTTCGAAAATTTCGAAATTATTGTGTTTATTATGATAAATCACAAAATAATTTTGCATGTTAAAGTTTCTGTTTCTAAAATGGTTTTAGGACATAAAAATAATTTTATGGATTTTTATTGTTCATTTTTATATTTATTTGTATATTTTGTAGTTTAAATCGGTTTTAAACAACAATTAATGGGAAAAATAGCTAAAAATAGTTTCTGGCCGAGATTTTTTGATATGTTCTCACATGCATATTTAATATATTGTATATGATTTTTCGTAAGAAATGGAGTTAATATGCATGGATTATGAATTTTATGAGATAAATAGTCATAATATGAGCAAAAATGGGTATATATGGTTATATTTCGAATTTAACCTTAAAAATTTTATGAGAAGTCACATGCAATATATAAAGTTCCTGTATGAATTTTTGAAATTATTGGAATTATTTTGCATGATTAATGATTTTTATAGTAAAAATCGGATTAATAGTGACTTAAATTCGACTTTAATAGTTATAGTTGGAATTTTGCCATAAAAACTTTACACAATGTCACTTTCAATATTTACAGTATGTATGTAAGTTTTGGGAATTTATTCCCAAGTGATGCATGATTTGTGATTTTAATGGTTAAAATCAGATAAATAGTGACTTATTGTGTTAAAAATAGTTAATCTTAATATTATGGCATGAAATTTTACCCATAGATGTCTTATATGATAGGAACATCAGATCTAAAAGTTAGATATCAAAAAGTTTCTGTTTTTATGATTATTAATTTTTAATGAGTTAATTAGTTAATAATCGTAATTTATGAGTCGGAAAAATAAAATTTCGAGTATGGTCTGTAATTTTTGGTCACTTTCAGATTCTAATATGTATTTTAGGATGACAAAAAATTTATGGCAAATTATTGCAAGTTTTTATAATTTAAATCGGATTTTTAACCATAAAAACGGCTTTTATAGGATTTATTTAAGGAATAAACCATATATATAATTGCAAAAGACCATTTTAATAATTTCTGAAATTTTAGAAAATTTCCAGAAAGTTTAAAATTTTTGAATTTTAAATTTCGAATTTTATTGACTCATTTGGCCATATTTTGTTTATTTTTTCCCGAAAATACAAGTAATTTATGAACAATAATGCAAAATCAAGTTAGATCATGATCAAATATTAGTAGAGACTAAACATTGATTCCTAAAGTAAGTTAGGATGATTAACTTGGACATAAATGAGATTTATGTAATTTTGGATGATTTTAATAGTTAAAATCGCGCATATCCGTAAAAACCGTAAACAAATATGAGATATTTGCTCCCATAAGGCGATTTGGCATTAAAAATTGAGCATGTGCATACATATTTTATTATTGCAATTTATTTAATATGAATGTCATATTTTGAATGTTATTTATATAATTTGGAATTATGTAATTTTTCTTAGTATGGCCTTAGTTTTAATCAATATTACCCGTAATGTAAGGGAATATTGATTCGGTTGTAATTTATGTGATCTCGTATCACGGGTTTGTAATTTAAATTTTCAGTTTTGCAATAGAATAGTTGTATTATTTTATTGTAATTCCGGAGATCCAAAAGACGGTGCCATACGGAAAGGAGTTCCGACAAGACGGTGTTTTCTTGGATGGCGTGCCAATGAAGTTCAAGGGACCAAGGAGTTGGTTTCCGAATTTGTAATAGTTAATTAGTTTTTACTATTACTAGGAAGGCCATACTAGGATTTTATTGCTTTATTGCTTTTACTTTTGCATTTTAATATGTTTGCATGCATAGCCAAATCGCCATAAACATGCATACTAGTTTAGATCGTTAATAACGACCGTGTCAATTATAATTATCGAGTTCACCAATTTAATTCGCTTAAAGGAGATGGATAATAAATTGACAAGACCTCTATATTAAACAAAAACAATTGAGGATTAGCCTTACCAAATAGTAGAACCCATGAGCTTCTATTTCGTGGGGTGGTGCTAGTCCAGTGGGCAGTACGAACCCCATTACGTAGGATAAGTGGGGCGATGGGATGGATTCAGTCCAGTGGGCGGATCGCATCCCGATGCATTTGAAATTTGGTTTGTACTCAACGGAAGTGTAGAGGACCAGTGGTCAATGTGTTCCGGGCTAAGATGAATAAATAATTATTTGTCATCAACCAAGAGTTCTAGGGTAGAACCGGTTTATTTTAACCCACCAAACCATATTGTTGGGTCGGAGTTCCAGTGGTTCACGATTTCGATAGTATGGGTTTGGGTCTTGGAATCATTTATAAAATTGGATAGAGGTCATTTTATAGATGCATCAACTTAGTAAATATGTTTACAAGTTAAAATGAAAATTAAAACGATTAGCATTTAATTTCTTCATATTTTTAAAATTTTGTAGTCTTCGTATCAATATCAATCATGGCTACTTCCACTACTACAAACTCTTCATGGTTACGTTCCTTCATGGATCGTTGTAAGCTAGAAAAGAATGGGGCAAACTTTGCCGATTGGGATGCCCAACTATTGTTGGCGGCAGAGGGAGACGGTAAGACCGAATTCCTCATTGAAGAATCACCTCCCGAACCTGCAGAAAATGCCACCGCCGCGGCAAGACGACCTTATGATACTTATCAGAAGGAGTCTGCGGCAATCAAAAATGTTTTGATCTTCTCGATGGAGCCAGAACTTCAAAGGAGTGCCATAAAGATTGGCACGGCCTATGAGATCTACTCCAGGCTTGTGACAATGTTCTCAAAGGCTTCGAGAATTGTCCAATACGAGGCGGCATCGGCTTTCTTTGATCTCAACCTTAGGGAGGGGCAAAAGGCTAGCCCACATGTGCTCAAGTTAATTGAGCATGTAGAAACCCTAAGGATGAATCAAGTGGACATTCCAAAGGAACTTGTGATTGACAGGATCCTCCACTCCTTGTCTAAGGTGAAAACTTATGTACAATTCCGGGTGAATTTCAACATGAGAAACCAAGACATCTCTCTCGATGAATTGCACAATATGATCGTGCAAGCTGAAAGGGATATGGGCCTAAATGTTAGTGCCCCTAAGGATGTGCTCAACATTAATGTTAAGAGCAAAGGAAAGTTCAAAAGGAAGGGTAAGGCAAAGGGGAAGCAACCTTCCAAAGGTTCAAAGAAAGTGTCTTCTGAGGCAAGCACCTCCAATTCCAAGAAGAGCCCTCATCAAGGGGCCAAATGCTTTTACTGCAATGGCAAAGGACATTGGAAGAGGAACTGTTCCAAGTATCTCAGCGATCTCAAAGCTGGGAAGATTCTTCCAGTTGGTACGATAACTATCCCGATTTTATGTTAATCTCAACTAATGTATTATGATACAAGTTGTGATATGAATGCTCTTCTTACTTGAATTAGGGCATGAAAGCAAAGATAAGGGAAAAGAAAAACAAGCTTAATGGATCAAAGGGAACTAAGAGTAGCTCCGCTCGGGATGATCAAGGAGCTTTGTTTTTCTCTTATTTAGCTAGCATTTCAAGTGTTGTGTGAACAATTTAGAACCTATGTTTATTTCCTTGTTGGACGAGGAAAAGGGGATCCTTGAACAAATTGTTGTACTTTGGATAATATAGTGACTTGGTTTTCAACCCAAGTCACTATCGGTTTTATTATCATGTTCATGTTTAGTTTAACATACACTTGCAAATCTTAAACATAAAATAGAATTGATTATGACATTTCAATGTATGACCATTGAAACCGAATTGGTATAGGATACCCAATTCAAATCAAATCAAAATCAAATTAAGTTTAGAACTCAATTAAAAGAAAAGGTTATCAACCATCCAAAACTATCTAAGCTTTAAATCGAATAATTTCTGTAATAAACCATAAGGATACACAAACCAACATCAAAGTCATTGCTTGTGGCCTTAGTGGCTATCTTTGGTGATAAAATGGGATTATTATTACAAAGATAGAGTGGGAGAAATTTGAAAGGCCACAAATAGCATATGATATTGACCAGCACAATGGATATGATCTATTAGTGAATAGTAGGATTTATTGTGTTTTGGTTACGTAAAAGATAAAAGGGAAGATTAAGTTGTGGATAAGATCTACGGTTTGGTAAAAATCTACGCCTTATATCCCAAGAGCAATCTACACCTTATGGTTGTAAAAGGTAGATTAGGTTGTGGATAAGATTCTACGCCTTATCATCCCAAAAGTTGAGGATAAGCCCAAAAGTTGTGGATAAGATCTACGGTTTGGTAAAAATCTACGCCTTATATACCAACGGCCCCGGCCCTGGAGGATACTTCAAAGATAAATTCTTGAAGTTTGTAAGGAAAAATTCTATACATGGATAAGATCCATGATATAGTCCTCGTACAGTACAAGATAAGATAAATGTGGGGAACTGAAAGTTCCTACACACAGAAATTGTATACCATAAGAAAAGACTCTTATAGAAACTACGGGAGGACACTCGAAGAAAATTATTCAAAAGATTTTGCAAAGGCTCAAGAAAGGGTTCTTGGATTTAGATGGTGATCTAAATGTGTCAATGCAAATTCTAAAGACCATGAAATTTATAAGACATACATGCTAATAAATGAGATTTATTGGGAGAAGCATACGTTGGCATGTGGATGCCAGCAGTCTGCAAAGTTAAGGGTAACTTTGTTGAAAGTAGTAAGGCAATTCATTGAGAATGAATTCAGTAAACTCAATAACCATTTTTCAAAAGGGTATTTGAAAAGGATGTGACTATTAGCACATATGGTTGAAGTCCCAACCATTTCAATTCATTGAATGTTAAGGAACATTGAATTGAGTGGGAGCTTTATGATTTACGGTTAAATGAAAAGTTCAGTGGGAGTTCTCGCTCCAGGATTTGAAGCTATTGAGTCATGGGTATGACTTCAGGATCTTCAGAATCAAGCAAGAACAAGAGTTTAGTGGGAGTAAACGTTATCTAAAACAACTCATTGCTCGTTTGGAATGAAGCATTGATACTCATGAAAGGTACACGAGTTTTTGGTTCTAGATGACATATTGATATGAATTAAATCTAATTGAACATAGGATGTTTAGTTGAGATTATAAGAGACATCTTGATGTTAGTATTAAGGTTGTTCATGGAGATGAAGATAGTATAACCATGATGGGATCATGGAAATTTATCGAACCTTAAGTACTATTGTTTGCACGTTTAAATCACTAATGTTTCCGCCATTAGTATGATCGTGTAAAGTGGATGCGCACCGCTTACAGGACAACCCGTAGAGCAGGTTTTAAATCAATGATTAAACCTTGATCAATTGTCAAAGTATTCTCCAATGAAGATGAAAGACAAATTCAAGATCTTGGAAGATAACTTAGTCGTATGGTAAAAGGTTTGCAACGACTCAAGTTCCAAGAAACCAAGCAAAGATTTGTGATAATCTTTGGCTTACATTCATTGACTATGCATCTCAATGACTTGTATTTTAACTACATGGTCGTCACAAGATTCTACAAAATGTGTACGTTCACAAATTATGTAAAGGCATTGTTGTGGCTGGGAGTTACACAATGCACATAATCTTATTCGCTAGTCGTAAGAATGACTTGTCTCTTTCAGAGGAAAGATCAATGTATGAATATGATCCGCAAAGTGAACGATCGCACGAACCGTGGTAAACCTGGTTTACTCAAAATGAAGATAATTACAATTTTAAGGGATGTAAACGAGATACCCTAAAGCTGATTGTAAATTAAATGGTGTTCAAAGGTTGACCACTTGGATGGTGTAATCCACTAATTGTTTGAGTTATTTATAACTCACGAAAGGTCAAGTAAAATTCAAATGGGATGGTAAGACCATATTGAACCCCATTAAAGTGAATTGAATTATCATGACCTCGCCCCTAGTTGCTTAAGTGAGGTGACATCTCAATGCAACCGGATGTGTGATGCGATTGATGGCGAGTTCAATTGCCATAGAGTCATACGGGATGACTAATCGATCACCTAGGCATAGACATGTTAAGATACATTTGCCGGGCTAATGACCGCTGATAGAGCTCTGGCGTACTCTTATTAAAAGACTGCCTGGTCGTGGCGGGAGCATCTATCGTGTTTCACATGAGTCAGTTCTTGGACTAATGACTGTTCTCTGAGGTGGCATAGTTTTCAGATTAACTTTGATTTATGTCCTAACACCTTCGTAACTGGGGTTTATAAGGACATATTTTGGGTTATGATGGGCTGTGGCCAGCCGGAAGGAATAAGTCGATTAGGAATTGTCCACCCCTTGTCAGGGTTGAGAAATATCTCTAGGCCACTCGAGGAGAATAATAACTAGAAATGCGTGGCCACGCTCGGAAGGTATCCATGGTAGATAATTCCGGTCAGTAGTTATAACTCCAGATCGAGATAAACCACTCTAGATTTTAATCAATTGCCGGCACGACCTGAGAGGACGCCATGCATTGAGTGGGAGATAGTAATAGGGCAAGAGAATTGGTGACACACACTTGTCTCGGACAAGTGGGAGATTGTTGGAGGAAGTGTCCTCGACAATAGTGTGTTGACGTAATTAAAACTCATTTGAATGAAACACAACTGGGAGTGTTACTCTTTTAAAGTCGACTGATCAACATTTATCGATAATGATTGGCTGTCTAGAGTTTGACATTATCGTCATTTGATGGTGGTGATCAGTTGATCCCTTAAGGTCATATCTTTAGGGAATTCCGTCTCAATGGAATAATTAATTAATATTGTATTGGATACAAATTAATTAATAACTGGAAATTTTGGAAATAATTTTATATGACGAATATTTTATAATGGGATTATAATAATAATTAAAGTCAAAGTAATAAAATTGTTTTATTACTCGGTTTTATTTATTCGTTTGGGAAACGATTAAATTGAGAATGAACACGGTTGATCATAAAATTACAAAGAGTTGTAATTAAATTATGACATTACATTTTTATACAATAATAATTTCGAAATTATTAGTGTAATTATTTAAATGTAATAAGTTTGTAAATTATGAATTTTAATAGTTAAAATTGCACAATTAACAAATTAAGTCATGTGTTATGAAACATATGTGACATGTTACAAATTAACACAATTGACAAAGATAAAATGGGTCCATTTTGGACCACATTTGAACCGTGTAAACATGTAGTATACATGTGAGTTTGTGTGTGTAAGTGTATAAGGGTTGAGTGTGTAAGGTAAAGTGCATGTGTAAGGAATAACTCATGCTTTTGTGTAAGACACACATGGCCATGCATTGGCTCTCTTGAGCATGTCTTGGCCGGCCCCTACTATCCAACATGAGCATCATTTGCTCTATAAAATACACACACACACCTCACATAAAATATGAGTCTTTTGGCTAAGTTGTTGTTAGTGCATGCTTTGTTTTCTACTAACACATTCATACTACAACCTCATTCTCTATAATTTCTCAAGTAAAATAGTTTTACTAAGGAAATAATTATTTCCATTACTAATAATATTAAGGGTAATATTATTAATATTTCTAGTATACTTATACTAATTTTCTAGTAACAAAATTAGTAATAGTTTGAGATCGGGTCCTTGATACGCACCTTTAGGAGACGATTTTTGTTAGATCGTTACAAGAGGATTTCGGTATTGAAGACTCAAGTAATAGGTGATTATTGAGTATAAACCTTCTAAAACCAATGTAAGGACTATCTCATCTTATGATATCATCTTGCATGCATAAGATCTATTTAAGTTTTATGACCTAAACTTAAAGAAACAAAACTCATATTAGATTTGAGTATAAAATAAGGAACTTAGTTTCCAACACATTTGACCCCTTTTACGGAAGATCGTAGAACATAAATTAAAGTCATTCTGAATTATGTCACTTCTAGAGCAACCAGTCTCTAGTCAAAGAATCGACTCATAAGAATATATATAGCAGCTCTTGCCACGACCAGGCTCCATTGAATTCTAAAGAACTCTATAAGCGGTCACTGCCCGACACAAGTGTACCTTACAGTTTGTCTATATGATCGACTAGTCATCCCTCAGATCATAACTCTATGGTGTTAGAACTCACCATCAATCGCATCATAATCTAGTCACTTCGAGACGTCACCTCATATAAGTAACTAGGGGTAATACTAAGTTAATCCAGTTCACTTCTACAGGGTTCAGCAATTGTCTTACAATCCTGTTTGGATTTAACAAAGTATATTAAAATAAATAAGTTGTATAAAACTTTAAATGATGAACGAGATTATCTTATATGAACGCAAAAACAACATTTTTCATTTCATATCGCATAATCGGTTACACATTGGGTAAACTCTTAAGACCCATAGAACGAGCATGAGAATCATGCTTAACTTGCGACAATGGTTTGGTTAAGGGATCAGCCACATTATCGTCTGTCCCAACCTTACAAATCGCTATTTCCTTCCTATCAATGAAATCCCGAATTACATGATATTTTCTAGGTACATGTCTAGACTTATTACTAGACTTCGGCTCCTTAGCCTGAAAGACAGCACCACTGTTATCACAGTACAGGGTGATAGGATCTTCAGCATTTGGAACTAGCCTTAGTCCCTCGATAAATTGCCTTATCCATACTGCCTCCTTAGCAGCTTCTGATGCTGCAATGTACTCTGGTTCCGTTGTAGAATCCGCAACGACTGGTTCTTTGAAGCTCTTCCAACTAATGGCACCACCATTCAAGATAAAGACAAATCCAGCCTGGGATTTAAAATCGTCTTTATCTGTTTAGATGCTTGCATCTGTGTAACCCTTTACACACAAATCTTCTTCCCCTCCAAACACTAAGTATGAATCCTTAGTTCTTCTCAAGTACTTAAGGATGTTCTTGACTGCAATCCAGTGACTTTCACCTAGATTTGCTTGATATCTACTAGTCTTGCTCAAAGCATACGAGACATCTGGACGAGTGCATATCATGGCGTACATGATAGATCCCACGGCAGAAGCATAAGGGATCATTTTCATGCGTTCAACATCCTTGGGCTCCGTGGGTGATTGAGACTTTTTCAAAATAATTCCACTTCCCATGGGGATAAACCCTCTCTTGGAATTTCCCATGTTGAACCGTCGAAGAATCTTATCGATATAAGGTTCTTGACTTAGTGCCAATATCCTCTTAGATCTATCTCTATAGATCCGGATACCTAATATGCATTGTGCATTTCCTAGATCTTTCATCTGAAAATGGTTACCTAACCATCCTTTAACTGATGAAAGCATTGGAACATCATTTCCAATGAGTAGTATGTCATCCACATACAAGATTAGGAATACAACATTGCTCCCACTGAATTTCATATACAGACAAGGTTCCTCGACACTTCGAGTGAAACCATTTTCTTTTATGACTTCATTGAAGCGATGATTCCAACTCTTGGATGCTTGCTTAAGACCATAGATGGATCTCTTAAGCTTGCATACCTTGTTAGGATTTTTAAGATCTTCAAAACCCTCAGGTTGTATCATATACACATCCTCCTTTAAATGCCCATTTAAGAAGGCGGTTTTGACGTCCATTTGCCATACTTCATAGTCATGAAATGCGACAATCGCTAACATTATCCTAATGGATCTTAGCATGGCTACCGGAGCAAAGGTCTCATCATAATGAAGACCTTGAACTTGGGAAAATCCCTTAGCTACTAACCTAGCTTTATAGACATCATCATGTCCTTCTATGCCATTCTTCACCTTGAAGATCCACTTGCATTGGAGAGGTCTCATCTCTTTAGTCAAGTCTACCAAGTCCCATACTTGGTTTTGATGCATAGAATCCATCTCGGATGCCATGGCCTCTTGCCATTTGGCGGAGTCGGGACTAGAGATTGCAGCTTTGTAAGTGGTAGGCTCATCACTTTCCAAAAGTAATACGTCTAGGCTATCATCTTCCTCAATTAGTCCAACATAAATATCAGGTTGATGTGGAACCCTACTCGACCTCCTGGGTGGAATAGGTACCGAAGCGGACGAAGAAGGAACATCTTCATCTGTCTCAGCTTCAGTTTGTTGCTCTTGAACTTCTCGAACTTCATTAAGTTCAAAATTTCTCCCACTCTGTCTTTTAGAAATAAACTCCTTTTCTAAGAAGACAGCCTCAGAAGACACAAACACTTTGTTTTCATGAGGTTTGTAGAAGTGGTAGCCACGTGAGGTGGTTGGATAACAAACAAAGATGCATTTTTCGGATCTTGGTGCGAGTTTGTCATCGGTCTTTGCCTTGACATAAGCATCGCATCCTCATATCTTCATATAGGATAAGTTAGGAACCCTTCCTTTCCACATCTCATATGGAGTCTTATCGGTCGCTTTCGTTGGACTATTGTTCATCGATTTGATGGCTGTGAGGATCGCAAATCCCCAAAATGAATTAGGTAAATCATTTTGGCTCATCATTGATCGGACCATATCCAATAAGGTTCAATTCCTCCTTTCTGCCACACCATTAAGTTGTGGTGTTCCTGGAGGTGAAAGTTGTGACACAATGCCACATTCTTTTAGATGTGAATCAAATTCATTGCTAAGATATTCACCACCACGATCTGATCGTAGTGTCTTAATCTTTCTGTCGAGTTGGTTTTCTACTTCATTTTGAAATTCTTTAAATTTCTTGAAGGCTTCACTCTTATACTTCATTAAGTAGATATACCCATACCTACTTAAATCATCGGTGAAGGTGATGAAATAGTCATAATTGCCTCTAGTGGTGATTGTTAGTGGTCCACATACATCCGTGTGTATGAGTCCTAACAATTCACTAGCTCGCGTCCCTTTACCACTAAAAGGATTACGAGTCATTTTCCCTAGAAGGCAAGCCTCGCATGTACCATAAGATTCATATTCGAATGGTTTAATTATATTGGTCTTTACCAATATTTTGATGCGATTCTCATTTATGTGACCAAGTCGACAATGCCAAATGTATGATTCATTTTCATTCGGGTCACTTGTTTTTATCCTTTTGTTATTTACGTTATAGACATTTTTAGACAAGTCGGCAGTTTCCAAAACATAGATTCCATTAATCGAATTAGCATGGCCAACAACCATGTCATTCTTAGAAATTACACAACAATTGTTTTTAATGGAAAAATTATATCCCTCAAAGTCTAACAT
This sequence comes from Silene conica, assembly GCA_029255685.2. NCBI lineage: Eukaryota > Viridiplantae > Streptophyta > Magnoliopsida > Caryophyllales > Caryophyllaceae > Silene > Silene conica. Next base: position 50,804,002 of record CM055316.2, read on the forward strand.
TGCTACAGAAATAATGTTTTTGGAAAGAGACGGTACAAAATAACAATTATTTAGTTTTAGCTCGTATCCACTCGTCAAGGCAAGAGTGCAAGTTCCTTTAGAAGTGGCCGCCACCCGAGCTCCATTTCCAAGTCGGAGATCCATATCACCCTTGTCCACCTTCTCCACTTCTCTTAAACCCTGCAAACGATTACAAAGGTGAGAACCACAACCGGTATCCAATACCCATGATGTGTTGGATGTAAAATTAATGTCAATAACAAAAATTTCGGATTTGGAATTACCTAACGGAATCACAAGACCTTCTTGGATATGACGTAAGTACTTGGAGCAATTCCTCCTCCAATGGCCCATGACACTACAATAGTGGCATCGCCATTTTTCTAACTTTCTCTTCTTCTTCTTAATCTTTGCAAGACCTTTCTTGCTAGAACTCCCACTAGCTTCATCATAAGCCCTTTCTTTCAAGTACAAGGCATCCAATTCTTCATTTAGCTCATCTATATAAGCCGTGTCAAGAAGTGGACCTCTTTTGGGAGGTGGGAGAGAAGTAATAAAGTTAACATTGCCATCCGGACCCGTTCCGAAATGAACTTCTCTAGGAGTATCAATGTTGTTTTGGTTGCAAATATCGTCGAAAACATTGTGACAAGAATCAATAGTGATAGGGTTGAATGAATCCATTGCGATAAAATAACTACAAAAAACGGGATATAGCGATATATATATACTCACATTTCACCAAAAAAAAAAAAAACTACAAAAAACGGAAACGAAGGAAAATTAACGTTCATCATTTTAATACTTGTTAAACATTTTAAACAAGTTAAGTATTTACTTAACGATCTCTTACACAATTAAGTAAATAATCACGAGACCCAAACCCATACAAATCCGGGCACGGTATAGCCGATTCAACCCGTATAGGTATAATTTGGTGGATTAACCCTTTAATCGGTTCTACTCTTAGAACTCTCGGTCGACAATTTTCTTAAAATTATCTTTAGCCCGAACTTATTGCAACTACGGTTAAGAATACTTTCGTTGAGATCGACCAAATTTCAAGGTGTAATCTTTATTACTCCCACTTACCCAACGTGACAATTTTAGTACCCCGGTTTAGCCGAGCCTACATGTTTGTGAAGAAGGGATTCATGGGTCCATAGTCTTTGGTAAGGCTAAGTCTCAAAATTTTATACGTAAGAGATCTTATCAAATATTATCTATCTCCTTTTTAGTGAACTAATTAGGTGAATTATCGATAATAAAATGATACGTTGAAGACTCGATACTCGATATGCATGACATGTTAATGGCGATTTGGCTATGCATGCAACATATGAAAACAAAATAAAGCAAAACGATAAATTCCTAGTATGGCCTTTTCTAGAAAAGAAATAATAAAAGTACAAATTCGGAAACCAACTCCTTTGGTCCCTTCATCTTGACGAGGCAAACAAATCGAGGCAAACACCGTCTTGATCGGAACTCCTTTCCGAATGGCACCGTCTTCAAGGTTCTCCGGAAATTACAAGAATTACAACTTTTCTAGTCTACTTTATACATTATAAAATAGAAATAAATTACAATTGGGTGATACGAGATCACAAAATTACAACCGAATCGGTAACCCCTTACATTACGGGAAATACCGATTTAAAAACTAAGGCCATACTAGAATAATTACATGATTCAAAATAATGAAATATTAAATGACATTCATAAGAAAAACGCAGCAATATATATGTTATGGATATGTTCATTTTTAATGCCAAATCGCCCTAATAACTTATTATGTCGAGAATTAATCCGGTTTTATGAGATATTAGCATCTTTAACTCTTTAAAATGCATAAATTAAAACATAAACAACCTTATATTCTAAATAATATCCTAACACATTTTAGGATTCAAAATTAGTCATAAATAATTTTGATAATAATTAACCCTTTAATTATATTTACATTGCTCATAATGCCCTAAAAACATAACATTTACGAATTAAATCCAAACAAATTTTAAAATTTTCGAAATTTGGATTTTATTTTCACAAACATTTTGAAATATTACAATAATATTTATAATGTCAAAATTTTGGTCATATTATTCGAAATATAACTCGAAATATCATATATATATGGCCAAAATTACCTCTTAATACGGTTTTCACTAAAAAATCGTAAAACATGCTATACAACATCATATTGTACCAAATTTTACATACATTAATTAAAATAAGCATGTGAGGTCGTGTGAAAATTACAAGGCTAGAAACGTTTTCCTTCTATTTTAATCATTTAACTCGATTTTTCTCATAAAAATGCATATAAACGATTAAAATTTATATTATGAACAATATTTAAATCTCATAAATTATCAATATAACCTAAAATCATTTTAGGACCAGATTTAATTAACATGCCAAAAAGTCGAGTGATTTACATATGAGTCTTTAAATAATTAGTTTTGTTTTAAGTTTAAAAAAGAAAACTCGGAAAAACTAAAAACCGATTAAGCATGCAACAACCTTTGCTCTGATACCAATTGTTAGGTTTATTAACCTAGTTTAGTCATACTAATTTATATTATCTTATAATTATTTGATGTTATGCATGCTTAACTAAGGATTAAACGAGATTAAGGAGGAAGAACAAGCTTCCTTACATTGTTATTCTCGGCTAGTTTAGGGCACAAATGAAGTCACCTACTTCACTTGTTCTTGAGCTTAATACACGGATGATCCTCCTTGAACCTTCAAAGAGATGGCCTCCAAAAGATGAACACCAAGACACACTAGACTCAATGTTTTGTATGTTATTATGCTAGAATCAACACACAAAATCTCTAGATAGTGTAAGGAGATGCACGGTTTTACGGTTGGAAGAATAATGAATTATTTTTCTTTCTTTTCTTTTGTTCTCTCTAAACAAAACCCTAGTATCAAGTATGAATGAATTAAGTTATGCAAATGAGGGAACAAAACCTCTTTTGTTCTCTCCTTGGGTTCGGCCGAAGGGCATGGGTAGAGTGCCCAATAGAATGCCTCTCAAACCTCACAAATGTTTCCCATGCTCATATTGCTCATTAAATGATATGTCTCACATATGTTCCTAACACATTTTATGTAATGTTGTATGTTTGTATGTGTGTGTCATATCACACGGTCCATACAAACAAAATGGACCCTATACGAACATTAGTTAGGACAACTTAGCTTACGTAATTCGTAGTTTAACTTTTAAACTCTTCATCGTAAATTTATAAGTAATTCAAATAATTACTTATATTTATTTAATTGCAATTTTATTATTACAACAATTGTAGTTAATATAACCCATTCAATTGATATCATGTTTCATAAACATATAAACAATAGTGATGACATTTCGATCACTTAAAACAATTTATAATCCCATTATAAATTTTCTCCTTATGTTATTCATAATCTAGAAATGAACTAACTCGTATCAATATACAGTTGTTACATTTATTACTGAGAGAGTTATCCTAAAGGTGTGCCCTAAAGGGATCAACTGGTCACCACCGTCATTACGACAGTAATGTCAAACTCTAGCAAGCCAATCATTACCGATTAATGTTGACCAGTTGACTTATGATAAAGAATCATCCCATGAATATTCCTTTATAGAGATTTGTCAATTAATTAAATTATTGACGTGATCACATTATTGTCGAGGACACTTACTCCAACACTGTGGACGTCCCAGAGCCTTTGTTAGAATATCAGCCAGTTGAGATTGAGTGTGTATATAACACGGTGACACAACGCCATTGCGAATATGAGTCCGGATGAAGTAATGGTCAATTTCAATGTGTTTTGTACGTTCATGATAAACCGGATTATTTGCAATATGCATGGCACTTTGATTGTCGCAATGTAATCGAACCGGGTCGGGAAAATGAATACCAACGCCGGCCAACAGGCCTTTGAGCCAAAGTATTTCGCATGTGGCGGCCGTCATGGCATGATATTCGGCTTCAGTAGAAGACAAAGAAACCGTAGCTTGCTTCTTAGTCTTCCAGGAAATGGGAGAACCTCCTAAACACACGAAATAAGCCGTGATGGAGCGTCGAGTAATTGGACAACTGGCATAGGCTGCATCGCAATAAGCTTCAAGTTGGAGGACTGAATTAGAACGAAACACGATACCTTGACTTGGATGACCCTTCAGATACCGGACCACACGCAAGGCCGCTTCCCAATGAGAAATAGTCGGCTTTTGCATGAATTGAGACAGAATATGGACCGAATAAGAAATATCGGGTCGCGTAAGAGTCAAGTAAATAAGTTTACCAACGAGATGTCTATATCGAGCACTATCTTCGAGAGGGCCGTCTTTGGAGAGAGCTGGCTGATGTTTCTCATCCAGAGGAACGGTGGCAGGTTTACAGCCAAGAAGAACTGTTTCAGTGAGAACGTCGAGAGTATATTTTCGTTGACAAATAAAAAGACCCTTCGAACTTTGGGCTACCTCTAGGCCCAAAAAATATTTCAGTCTCCCAAATCCTTCATATGAAAGCATTTGTGTAGATAAGCTTTGAACTTTGAAATAGCAGAGCCATTATTTCCAGCAATTACTAAATCGTCCACATAGACTAAAATATGTAATTCAACCTCATTCTTACGAAATGTAAATAACGAGTTATCGGAAGCGCTTATAATAAAACCATAAGAAGATAAAGCTGTAGCAAGTTTAGCGTACCAACACCGCGGAGCTTGACGGAGTCCATATAGCGACTTGCGAAGACGACAAACTTTACCTTTGACCCTGTTACTAAAACCAGGTGGCATGCGCATATACACTTCTTCTGATAGTTCACCGTGAAAAAAGGCGTTATGCACATCCATTTGATGAAGTTCCCATTGTTTAATGGCTGCGACGGCTAAGAAAGTGCGAACAGTGACCATCTTAACCGTTGGAGCAAAAGTTTCGGTAAAATCAATACCTGCTTCTTGGTAATTACCGAGCACAACAAGTCGAGCTTTAAACCATTCCACCGTACCGCCTGAATTGTGTTTGATTTTAAAAACCCACATGCATCCGATAGCGGTTTTGCCTGGCAGGAGTTCGCAGATGGACCAAGTATTATTTTTCTCGAGTGCATTAATTTCTGCGCTCATAGCTTGCATTCAACGAGAATCACCCATTGCTTCTTTGAACGATTTTGGCTCGACATCTCGAGTCAAGGCTGCAAGAAAGTGTCGATGGGGTTGCGAAAAATTATCATAATTCACAAAGTGAGTAAGAGGATAAGGACTACCTGTGACGGAATTGGCGGAGGGTGACTCTGTCATAGACGTGTTAATGCTATCTCATTTGACATAATCTTTATGATGCTTGTTCGGAATTTTATCCCGCTTCCCACGGCCCAATTGCGTATCAGTAGAGGTAGTACTCTCAGTTCCTGTACTCGGTATTACAACCCCACTATTGTCCATATTTGAGGCAACCATGGACCCACTGTTTGCAGGATTAGAAAAAGAAAAATCAAAGGACTCTGTAGGCGCAGCATTACCGACAGTAGTAGAATCTGTTGGGAAATGTGTCCTCAACAATAGTGCGATCACGTAATTAAATCTCATAACGAGAATGCGCAAGGGATGATACAAATTATTAGTCAACTGACCAACATTAATCGGTAATGATTGGCTAGCTAGAGTTTGACATTACTGTCGTATGACGGTGGTGGTCAGTTGATCCCTTTAGGTCACACCTTTAGGACAATTCCCTTAAATTGATAGAATGATCAAATGTATGTTGATACGATTTGATCATATTCCTTAAACTCGTATATCGAGAAATTAGAGGTTAAATCTTATTGTAAGATTTTTGTTTAAAATTGAAATGTGTCAATTGTTAAACATTAAACGATATTTTATTATCTCGTTATTAGAATGAATCGGGTTGAGATTAATACAAAGGTTGTAAATCGTATTGACGATAAGTGATCATTTTATAAAACAGTAATTTCGAATTACTTGTCAATTGATAAATATGATTTATTTAATTATATATATATATATGTTTATATATATAGATTATTTATACGATAAATATTTTATAATTGTATTAACTTGTGACATATAAGATGTCACATAACACACAATTGTAGCAATTGACGTTTTTATAAAATGAGATCCACTTATGGTGGATGGCCGGTTATTATAGGGTAGTTAAGGTATGATTATGTGTTAATTATCCATAAGACATAATCATTAAAGAGTTTATTGGAAACTCTACCTAAGGCCACCCTATAATACCTTGAGAAGTGATGATGTCCCCTTGTTACACATCCCATAGCCGGCTTCCCCTTCCCAAGTGAGCATGCTTAAGTTATTTCAATATCTTATTATAAGGCATGTTTGATATATATATGTATATATCACATTCATTCCAACTCTTAACCTAGCCGAAAATTCACTAAGGTAAGAGAGATTTTACAACCTCAAATACTTATTATAAGATAATAAAATTATACTAAAAGTAGTATTCATATATTATTCTAATTAGAGAGATTAGAATAAGTTTAAGGAAGAAATCGATTCCTAGTCTAGCACAAACAAAGATTCGATTTTAAGGGGTTGTCTTGGTGCATCTTTAAAGGAGGTATTCTAATTTGGGTACTTTGGAGGATCATCCTTGCCAAGCTTGGACCGTGTGTAAGGGTTCGATTTCTCTCTATTCCGCATATTTTAGCATGCATAAGATCTAATAAACAAGTTTATTATTTTGTTAATTAAAAGTTAATTAAAGGTCTTGTTAGTATGACTAAATTAGTTTATGAGCAACTAGTTAAACCTAACAATTGGTATCAGAGCAATAGGTTGTTTGCATGCTTTCCGTTTACGTTTTTACGGAGTTATAGAGATAACATAAATAAAATTGGATTTTTTTGTTTGATATATGATATGCACGAAATTAATTTAGCATGATACCTAATGTTTTCTAAAATGTTTTAGAATATTTGGAATATATTTTGCATGTATATTGATTATTGGTATTTTAAATCTCGGTTTTTATTGAGTTTTAATGATTAAAATGTTTAATTTTTGGGAAAAATAGTTAAAATAAGCTTCTGGCCGAGATTTTTCAGTATGATATCACATGTATTTTCTATAATATGAATATGATTTTTCGTAAATTATGGACTTATAAATCGTGTGATATGAATTTTAAGTGTTAAAATGCAAAAAGATGAATAAAAATGGGTTAAAATAGTTATATTATGAATTTGACTATAAACATTTATGAGGATGTCACATGCAATATTTAAAATTTATGTTGAATTTTCCAGAAATTTATCTCAAATATTGCAATATTATAGATTTTTAATGTAAAAATCGGGTAATTAGTGACATAATTTCGACTTTAATAGTTTAAGTTGGAATTTGGCCATAAAAATTTAACACGATGTCATATATATTATTTCCATCATGTATAAAATTTTCGAGAATTTTATCTTATTTTATGCTTGAGAAATAATTTTAAAGGTTAAAATCGTACGATATATGACGTAAATCGTTAAAATTTGCAAATGTTGTTAAAAATGGCCGAAAATGTAACCCATATTAGTCATATGCGATATGTTCATCATGAAAATATTCTTGGGAGCCAAAAGTTTCAGATTTGATTTGATTTGATTTAATTTTATTTTGTTAAAAGTAGCATTTAAAATTAAATTAATAAGAGTCTTTAATTTAAAGTTTCGGCTATGGGGCAATGTGCCATTTAATTTTCGGTCCATCTTGTGTTCTTAAAATGTTTTGGAAGGTATAAAAATATTATTAGTATTTAATTTGCATTTATGAAGTTAATTATTGAATTTTCCGACTTAAATTGCTCGTTTTACGTGTTATTTTCGAAATAATAATAAAACCGTATAAAATACTAATATTTTAACCTTCTGAAAATTTTAAGAACATTCTGGATTTTTCAAAATTTGAATTTTGAATTTTCGAAATTTTTATGACTCTTTTGAATTTTATATTATTTTTTCCCGAAAAACCGAGTTATACCGATCAATATTAAAATATATTAAGTTAATCCATGTTCAAAGTTTGAGTAAGACTAAATTTTGAATCCTATGCGAGTTAGGATGATTAACTTAACGATGAAAACCGTTTCATATAATGCATAGTGTTGTTAACCGTTAAAACACGCGATTCCATAAACCAAGGTTTACGATAACTATTTAAATAAGTGTTTTAAATAGGACGATTTGGCTTAGGATTTGCATGATAATTCATATTTATATAAGCATTGCATATTTTATATTATGAATGTCATGATTTATTTTTACGTAATTTTGGGAATTATGTAATTTACTTAGTATGGCCTTAGTTTTAAATCGGTATTTCCCGTAATGTAAGGGGTTACCGGTTCGGTTGTAATTTTGTGATCTCGTATCACCCAATTGTAATTTATTTCTATTTTATAATGTATAAAGTAGACTAGAAAAGTTGTAATATTTGTAAAATCCGGAGTTCCTTGAAGACGGTGCCATTCGGAAAGGAGTTCCGATCAAGACGGTGTTTACCTCGAAGTGCGTGCCGCGTGAAGTTCAAGGGACCAAAGGAGTTGGTTTCCGAATTTGTACTTTGTTATTTCTTTTCTAGGAAAGGCCATACTAGGGTTTATTTATGCTTTTATTTTGCTTTTTATATGTTTGCATGCATAGCCAAATCGTCATACATCGTATCATGCATCTTTCGACCTAGTCGACCTAGTCTTTTATTTTATCGATAATTCACCGACTTAGTTCACTTAAACGGAGATAGATAATAATTTGACTAGATCTCTTACATTTAAATTTTGAGACTTAGCCTTACCAAAGAGTACGGACCCATGAATCCCTTCTTCACAAGAACGTAGGCTCGGCTACACCGGGGTACTAAAATTGTCACGTTGGGTAAGTGGGGTAATAATATTACACCTTGAAATTTGGTTGATCTCAACGAAAGTATTCGTAACCGTAGTTGCAATAAGTTTGGGCTAAAGATAATTTTAAGAAAATTATCGACCGAGAGTTCTAAGAGTAGAACCGATTAAAGAGTTAATCCACCAAATTATACCGATACGGGTTGAATCGGCTACACCGTGCCCGAATTAGTATGGGTTTGGGTCTCGGGATTGTTTACTTAATTGGGTAAGAGATCATTAAGTGAATACATAACTAAACTTGTTAAAGTTTCTAGTTTAAAATTATGAATTTAAAATGATGTTGTTTTTCCTTTTATTATTGTAGTTTAATTTTCAACATCGACTATGGCAACCAACGCTCCACCTCTCACTAACGTATCATGGCTTCGATCCTTTATGGATCGTTGCAAACTCGATAAGCATGGTTCCAATTTTAAGGATTGGGATGCGCAATTGCTTTTGGCCGCTCAAGGTGACGATAAGAATCGTTACCTATCCGAAGCCGCTCCTCCCGCTCCGACCGCTCGTTCGTCGGTCCAAACTCGTGAGGCCTATGAAGCCTACATGAAAGAGTCCTCCGCTCTTAAAAATGTGCTCATCTTCTCCATGGAGCCGGATCTCCAAAGGAGTATGATTAAGTTGACCACATCATATGAGATATACACCAAGCTTGCGACCATGTTTTCGCAAACTCCTAGGGTGATTCAATATGAGGCGGCTTCCGCCTTCTTTGACCTAACCTTCAAGGAAGGGCAAAAGATAAGCCCTCATGTGCTCAAACTAGTTGAGCTCGCGGAGACTCTAAAAGCTCAAGATGTTGATGTTCCCGACTCTCTTATCATTGACCGAGTTCTTCACTCGCTCAATAAGGTTAAGGCGTATGCTCAATTCCGGGTGAATTTCAATATGCGAAACCAAGAGACCTCGTTAGACGAGTTGCATAAGATGCTAGTCCAAGCCGAAAGGGACATGGGACTTCATGAAAGTTCCACCAAGGATGTTCTAAACATCGAAAAGAAAGGGAAAACGATCTTCAAAATAAATGCCTCTAAAGGCAAGGGCAAGAAAACGTTCAAGCCCAAGGCGACCAAAGAAAAGACCTTTTCGAAAGGCGCTTCCACCTCGTCTTCTAAAGAGCAAGACAAGTGCCATTATTGCACGAGGATCGGTCATTGGAAGAGAAATTGCCCCAAATACTTAAGTGATCTCAAAAATGGGAAGGCAACCGCCGTAGGTAATAATTCTCGCGTATAATTCATGTCGTTTATCAACTTATGTATAGTGATACAAATGTGTTGATATTTACCCTTTTTAATTGTTTTAAAGGGCCACCCCCGAATAATGATAAGGGCAAGGAGAAGGAAGCTTGAAGTTCCTTACTTGGATGGCTACGGTAGCATCCAATTGATCGAAGACTTGAAGAGCTAGGCTCTAATTTTCATATCGTCTTCTTTCATATTTTGCATTTATTTATGGAACAATTTAATTTTCTTGTAAGACAAGGATTAAAATCCTAAAACAATGGTTGTAATTTTGGATATTAGTGACTTGGTTTTCAACCCGAGTCACTACTTTTGTTCTTAATCAATGTTTTGATTTCTCAAATAAATTGCATGCCTTATTTAAACATGAATGATAGTGATTTAATCACGCAATAAATATTGATACGATCAAGTATAAGAGAATCAAAGAGTTGATTAAAACGGAGAACTACACCCCATGAGATAGATTCAATCAAAATGAGACTATATCAGTTCATTATAAGATTTTCATTTTAAATGAAAATGAGAATGTATTCATCACACCTATCAAACTTCAAACATTCAAGTACATTGGTTAATAGAAATAGCTATCCTTAAACAAGTAAAGGTTATTGTTAGAAGGATAGAGTGGGAGAAAATATTTCGCTCGCAAACCAATGATGAAAATAAAGGATCTTAGAGAAGATTCTTACTTGGGAGTCTTAAGAAGAGCCCTAAATGATTTGAAGAAACTACGGGAGGACACTCGAAGAAAGGTTCTTTGTGTTCATTGTTTCATAGAGAGGAAACTTGAAACCCCGTATGAAATCATCGGTAGGAAAACGGTTCCTATGTAGTTTTAAAGAAATTATCATGTCATTTTCGTCTCAAGGAAACGAAGACATGATAAGAAGATAATGAATGATTGAATGGAAACAGATCACTATAGGGATAGTGATAGTGATTCAAGTAATAGTTTAACATGCGAGAAATGAAAGATTCATTTAAAGATACCGAGAGATATTGATAAAGATACCGAGAGATATTGATTTTAGTGGGAGCGATTTTCATAAAAAGAATTAAGCCTACCATTTAGAGAGAATGGGTGATTCTTTAAGGTGTAAAGAATAAGAGGTTTTCAATTCTAGATGATCAAGTAATTTATATCATAAGATGATGGAGCTTACGGGAAGGTTTATTATATGGATAATAAAAGGTCGCCCACTAGAAGTTAGAATGGTTGATTATTCATAACGATGAATGAAACCATTATCAAATAACCAAGATGAGTGAAAATTATTAGAATGATGAAATCATATATAGACTACAATAAAGTTTTCATTACATAAGTGACAGTATATCGATACGTCACAAGTTATAAGATAACAGTGGGAGCTTTCCTCCGGAAAGGAAACTCAAAATCTAGAAAGAGTTCTAGATATGTACTCAAATAGGATCATATTATACGAGATAATATGAGAATGAAGGAGACAAAAATTTGTAAGTTTTGCAATCTTGAATAAAAGGTTTATTCGCAAAACACTAATACAAATAGATGATTGTGCATCAAAATGCAATGTAATAGTGTTGACTATTGTTGCATAACAACATCATTTGAGTTATGATTAACTCAAAATGAAAGATACTTTGTCAGAATCCAAATGGGTTGTATGAGACAATATTGAACCCCATAAGTGAACTGGATTGACTTAGTATAGCCCCTAGCCGCTTACATGAGGTGACATCTCGAAGCGACTAGAGTGTGAGGCGATTGATGGCAAGTTCAAGTGCCATAGAGTCATATGTGATGACTAGTCGATCACATAGGCAGACTGTAAGAGACACTCTGTCGGGCAATGTGACCGCTTATAGAGTTCTGAAATTTTATAGCCGGGTCGTGGCGAGAGCTGCTATAGTATTCTTGTGAGTCAATTCTTAGACTAAAGACTACTCTCCCAAGATGGTATAGTTTAGGCATAACTTTGATCCATTCTCTACGACTTTTCGTAACTGGAGTCAAATGGGATTGTTTTGGGTTGTGACTAACTGTGACTAGTTGAAGGAAGTAGTGCGATAGAAATTGTCCACCCCTTGTCAGGGTTGTTCAAATCTCAGGGCCACTCGAGGAGAAGTTAACTGGAAATGCTTGGCCACGCTCGGAAGGTATCTATGGTAGATGATTCCAGTCAAACAGTTATTCTCCAGATCGAGGAAACCACTCATGATATGATCGAATGCAAGTACGACCTTAGAGAGACATCTTGCATTGAGTGGGAGATTGTAATAGGACAAGAGAATTGGTGACGCACACTTGTCGAGGACAAGTGGGAGATTGTTGGGAAATGTGTCCTCAACAATAGTGCGATCACGTAATTAAATCTCATAACGAGAATGCGCAAGGGATGATAAAAATTATTAGTCAACTGACCAACATTAATCGGTAATGATTGGCTAGCTAGAGTTTGACATTATTGTCGTATGACGGTGGTGGTCAGTTGATCCCTTTAGGTCACACCTTTAGGACAATTCCCTTAAATTGATAGAATGATCAAATGTATGTTGATACGATTTGATCATATTCCTTAAACTCGTATATCGAGAAATTAGAGGTTAAATCTTATTGTAAGATTTTTGTTTAAAATTGAAATGTGTCAATTGTTAAACATTAAACGATATTTTATTATCTCGTTATTAGAATGAATCGGGTTGAGATTAATACAAAGGTCGTAAATCGTATTGACGATAAGTGATCATTTTATAAAACAGTAATTTCGAATTACTTGTCAATTGATAAATATGATTTATTTAATTATATATATATATATGTTTATATATATAGATTATTTATACGATAAATATTTTATAATTGTATTAACTTGTGACATATAAGATGTCACATAACACACAATTGTAGCAATTGACGTTTTTATAAAATGAGATCCACTTATGGTGGATGGCCGGTTATTATAGGGTAGTTAAGGTATGATTATGTGTCAATTATCCATAAGACATAATCATTAAAGAGTTTATTGGCAACTCTACCTAAGGCCACCCTATAATACCTTGAGAAGTGATGATGTCCCCTTGTTACACATCCCATAGCCGGCTTCCCCTTCCCAAGTGAGCATGCTTAAGTTATTTCAATATCTTATTATAAGGCATGTTTGATATATATATGTATATATCACATTCATTCCAACTCTTAACCTAGCCGAAAATTCACTAAGGTAAGAGAGATTTTACAACCTCAAATACTTATTATAAGATAATAAAATTATACTAAAAGTAGTATTCATATATTATTCTAATTAGAGAGATTAGAATAAGTTTAAGGAAGAAATCGATTCCTAGTCTAGCACAAACAAAGATTCGATTTTAAGGGGTTGTCTTGGTGCATCTTTAAAGGAGGTATTCTAATTTGGGTACTTTGGAGGATCATCCTTGCCAAGCTTGGACCGTGTGTAAGGGTTCGATTTCTCTCTATTCCGCATATTTTAGCATGCATAAGATCTAATAAACAAGTTTATTATTTTTTTAATTAAAAGTTAATTAAAGGTCTTGTTAGTATGACTAAATTAGTTTATGAGCAACTAGTTAAACCTAACAGAGGACTCTGTAGGCGCAGCATTACCGACAGTAGTAGAATCAACACGGGGTGTGTCTGCTGTAAGTTGCTCGGCAGAGACAGAAGTCTCGGTGGAACCAGAACCAGTCAGGCCTCCCCCGGTTTCCGTGTGTTCAGAGACAGAAATAGGGACAGATTCATCTAGACACGGTTCAGGGTCCACGCAATCAACGTTCGAACTAGGCTGAGTTTGAAGAGAAAAGGGAAACACGTTTTCGATGAATTTCACATCACGAGACTGGAAATACGTGCCTGTGTCAAGGTCAAACAAATGCCAACCCTTCTTCCCGAATGGATAACTGAGGAATACACACTTCCGACTTCGACTGTCAAACTTGCTTGTCGTATGTAAATTTTTAGCATAGGCTAAACAGCCAAACACACGAAGTAAAGTCAGATTTGGTGGTCGATTAAAAAGAAGTTCAAACGGTGTTTTGCCATCCAAAACACGAGATGGAGTTCGATTTATTAAGTGAGCAGCTGTAAGGACACATTCACCCCAAAAATCAAGTGGTAAGGAACTTTGAAAACGCAAAGCACGGGCGACATTGAGAATATGCCGATGTTTGCGTTCAACCCGAGCGTTTTGTTGAGGAGTTTTGACCATAGAAGTCTCGAAAATTAAGCCATGTTCACGAAAATACGGAATTAACGGTTTGAATTCCGTTCCGTTATCACTTCGTACCCGTTTAACCACAGTATTAAATTGACGCAGTAGCAAGGAAAAAAATTCTTTCATAAGACGCGGGACTTCGTCCTTGGTGCACATTAAAAAAACCCATACACTACGTGAATAATCATCAACGAGAGTAAGAAAATAACGCGACCCACATGACTTATTTGGATCAAAAGGACCCCAAACATCACAATGTAAAAGCTCAAGGGAACGTTCGGCTTTATTAGTACTCAAAGGAAATACAGAGCGAGTTTGCTTAGGCCGAAAACAAATATCACAATGCGAAGTGTTGGTCGAATTGGACTTAAAATTGCGAAAAAAAGAGAGACACTCCATTGCCTTTAAACATGGATGACCTAACCGTTGGTGCCAAAGCTCGACATTGCTTGTATCTTCGATAGCATTAACACGAAAGGGTATGTCCATGGACAAGTGATAGAGTCCGTCCACGAGAGTACCTTCACCAATCCTCATCTTCAATGTAAGGTCTTGTACCACACATACAGAATTAGTGAATTGGATATTTAATTGCTGAGAAATAAGCAACTGTGAGACGGATAATAAGTTGCAAGTGAAATCGGGAACATAAAGCACGTCAAATAAGAGGAGATGAGAATTAATACGAACAGTGCCTCGGTGAGTAGCTTTCAACCGAGTCCCATTCGGGAGACCTACAGCAAGAGGCGTAATAGTGGAGTAGTTCTCTAGTAGATGTAAACTACCACAAACATGAGTGGATGCGCCGGTATCGATGATCCAATAAACAGTTCGCTTACCATGGAGACGAATGTGATTTGCATCAACCGTTGGCTCACCAAACACGGTATTAGTCTGAACAGAAGAAGATGCTGCCCCTGAAACAGAGCCGTTACCAGGCCGAGGCCCACGACCTTCCGGGTACCCGTATTTCTCCCAGCAATTGGGTTCGCTGTGCCCGGGTTTTTGACAGTGTGAACAGGTAAGACGTGGTTTACCGAGTTTCTTCCCGCCCCTGGCGTTTTGAACGGCTAAAGCCATGGAGACAGGAGGTTCCTGGGTAATACGTTGGACCTCTTCTTCCTGCACTATACGAGAATAAATAGAATCCAAAGATGGTAAATTGGTGAACCCGAGTATAGTCGAGCGTGCTGTCGAATAGCAAGGGAGTAACCCCATCAGAAACTTGCGGGTTTGCCTTGTCTCACGACGCTGGCGCAATTTGACCGAAAGATTACACTTGCATCCGGAACAATCACAAGTCGGAAGAGCGTCATAGTCATTGACGTCATCCCATAGTTTTTTCAGTCGACCAAAAAACTCCATGACAGATTCGTCATCTTTTTGTTTACAATCGTAAATCTCCGACTCCAAATGATAAACTTTAATGCCATTACCACGAGAAAAACGATTACGGATATCATCCCATAATTCGACCGCCGTATCACGATAGGAGATAGACGAGTGAATTGTGGGATCGATAGTTTTAAAAATCCAAGCGATTACCGTATAATTGGCAGTGGACCAGTCGTCTAGGTCAGCCGAGTCGTCTGCCGGTCGCTTGAGGGAACCATCAACAAAACCCAATTTCCTCTTCGCCCCCAAACCGTTACGAAAACCCTTAGCCCATTCCGCGTAATTAGAGCCGTTTAATACCACATGAGTAATTTTGGCAGAGACTCCGTCGGAATGAGAAAGGGCGTAGACGGGTTTGGTGATATGCGGCGTGAGGGAGGATTCAGAACCGCCGGTCATAGCTAGGAGTCGAGAATGCGAAACCCAACTGATACCATATAGAATTTGACAAACAAGAAGTATTGTACGTGATTATTTGTTGTGTGTTATTCCAATTGTACTTCAGAATATATACAAGCTAAGAGAGCAATCCTAGTCTATTAAGGAGATTGCTATTCCTTATTTACAGAGATATGCTCCTGATTAGTTGCTAAGAATATTACAAAGTATATACAAGGAATATTAATTAGCTATAACTAAACGTGAGCAATATTCGGTAAATATTTCTGAGTCAACCATAGAATATTGCCTAATACAGATAGTGCTCACAAAACGAAGTGTATTTACCACGGAAAAATGAAAAAAGAATAAAAGAAATCACATAAATACTGCAAAATATGACTAAACAACACCACCTATATATAATCTATTAGGCGCCAAGAAGCAGCAGAACTTACAGAAGCAATGATAGGAGGTTGTATGATTTGTTTCAGCTTCAACTTGTCATATATGAACACGAGGAACTCTTCTAACTGCACGTAGTAAAGTTAGTAAATTAATGATTTAGAAAACGACAGATTAAAAAATACAGTATAAATAACAGAGCAATAAAAGATTCTGGGATGATTGTAGCAAAAGAAAAGAAAAGAAAAGATTGTAAACATATACGAAGTATTATTTACTTGAGCTATTATAACAGATTTACCAAAATATCTTAGCTTTTACCACATCGCCCGAGGCACTGATGCAGTAGGTATTAGGTAACATCATTACCTTCTCACTAAAGTCTTTCTTAGACTATTTACAGAAAAATTAGCAATTTCACACTTCCACATTGTTTGGTTCCCCCCTATGGCCCTATCAATTACGGAGGGCATAGTATGCTTCATTCCTTTCGATATTCTGAAGTAACACTACAATCAGCAGTCCTGAAACTCGTGAACCACTGTAACATCTCTCATATAGAAATCAAACATACAATTTTCCAATACAAAAGAAGTGGCAGTACAAGAGGGCTAGGCAAGAGCTTTTGGCTCCTCAAAAGCAAATTTTTACTTCAAATTTCGAATGTTTTTACCCAAGTTACACTATTGCATTACTAATCCCAATAAAATTCCGAGCTATGTTTTAGCCTCCAAACTTCGTATAGGCTCCAGTACGTGAGACAAGAGTTTAAACCACAAGGAAGGCAGCTATGGGGAGAAAAGAGTTAAAATAAAACTAGTATGTCATACGTAAACGTATATAAGACAGTATTACATGCGAGATGGTATGAACGTTTCGAACAAGAGTCATGCTAAGCCAATCAAAATCACATTTCGTAGTTAATACACTTGACAGCTACGAAATAACGGTTAGTAACCACCAATCAAAGGAAGAGTAGAAAAGAAAACATAGCTGTGGAGTTAAAACTCAAAACAATGCATTATTAATATAGTCCCCGAAAAACTCCATGCAAAGTAGTAACATCGAGTCGAGTGCCCTTGTTTAAAGCACAACACAATAGATAATGTTATGAGGAGATAATTTAAAAATCCTTGCCTTTCCTTTGCTGGATACACTTGAGCCCAATGGCTCTGGATCTTGAGATAGTAAAGGAACTTGCTCAGGGTTTGCATTTCCATTGTGGGGGTGAGTCTTCACCGGAAGATGACCCCTATCCACATCAAAAGTACCTTCTAACGGGGGTGCAAGCATTTGAAATACATAAGTATACAAGATAATTGCACCAACCTAGCACACAAAGAGAGACATGTTCAGATAATCAAGCTTACTTTAAAAATTGCAGATAGTACATGGAATCACTATTACATCAGGAAATACTGAACTTTACAAACTGATGCATAAGAATACTAAGACAATGTTGTAATCACGGTGAGCATGAAAAGATTGAATGACATACTCCAGGGGAGTCTAAATACTCGTCTTTTAAAAAAAATCGCGTATACCCTATGCACGTTAATCGCATGTGCAAACTATTGTGTAGTCCTTATATTGTGACCACAGGGGAAAGAAATAAGTAGGAGTGGTTTATAAGTGAGGTTGCTACCATGCACATTGACTTCAGACTTACTCAGGTGTGTGTGTGTGTGTGTGTGTGTGTATATATATATATATATATATATATATATATATATATATATATATATATATATATATATATATATAGGGTCGAGATCAGGTGAGAATCACCCATATGATGAGACCCAATTAATAACCCTTAGATCTGTTAGTCTGATTAAACACCCTTGGATCACTCCCAACAATTTCAACGCGTTCACCCCCCCAAACCTGAGCAAACTTCATTATTTTCCAAATTCACTTTCTCTCTCCTCCCACTTTATCTCTCTTCGCATACCAAAACCCTCCGCCATTAACCTAATTCTTCGACCATCAAAACTTTCGCCATTACTCTAATTCTTCACCTATCAAATTTACTTACTAAATTATTCGACGGTTAACCTTTCGACATTGCTTCAATCAATGGAGCCTTTTAATTCGAGGTAAAGTTTCGATTTTTATGATTTTTTTGCGAAAATTAGTTGAATTAGTTGATTTAATTAGTTGAATTAGGGCTGAATTATCGTTTTGATTCATCGATTAACTTTCTTGCTTGATGAATTATGCTTCTGAAATTAGGGTTTCGTGAATTCAATTGGGGAAACTGAGAAATTAGGGTTAGGGAGTTTCGTGTATTAATTGGGGAAACTGAAAAATTAGGGAGTTTCGTGAATACAATTAGGGTTAGGGAGTTTCGTGAATTCAATTGGGGACACTTAGAAATTAGGCTTAGGGAATTTAACTGACTTCCTAAATTTGTTGAAATCATGGAATTGGAGACTGTTTATGTGCATCTAATACATGTTTATGTGCATCAAAGTACGATTTTGTGAATGAGATCGGCTTAATTGAGATATTAGGGCTGCAGAAATTGGGAAATCACATAAATTTCTTAAAATTTGGACACTGGAGACTGTTTACGTGCATCTCATTTCGTATATTATGTGCATCAAATTCCTGTTGAGGCGCATAAAATTGTGATTTTGTGTATCAAATTCGCTTAATAGAGAATGTATACTGTTAGATTGTTGTTTATTTAAGTTTTGACATTTCGTGTTGCAGCAATAATAGCAATAATTGTAAAACCCCTCGCGAAAGCGGAAAATTAAAACATACAAAGTACTAAAAATGCAGCGGAATTAAAACTTTTTAAACATAAACAACATGCGAGAAGAATTAAACTGAAACGGAAACTGAAAACTGATATAAACAAAATAGATAAGTATAACAGTTCTAAGTACTGAAACCAAAATAAATACAAAGCCTGGGATGGAACATCCCTATAGGCACCAAAAGATAACTGTATCAAAATTAAGAGTCTAGCTAATCGATAAACGTGTAAGTCATATATATGATGAAAGGATCATCACTCGCTAGCTCTCAAGTGAACCCCGATCCAACCTGCATGTACCTACATACATGAAAACATGTACGCCACAATCAGTGGGGAGTGACTAGAGTTCTCCTAGCCACCTTTTGTAACGACATGTAACAAGTAAAGCAATACAGAATACTCCAACATATATAAACATGTGAAGCATAAACATCTCATCAACTGTTCTCATACTATCATGCAATACTAATGCACGGCTCTCAACCAACTTCATAAACCGTTAGGAAGGAGAGCCGGTTTCCCTACTCGTTACCCAGTCGGGGGGTCTTTCAATCCAACTATTTATGAAACCGATCATAGAGTCATCCAATGCCTTGGATGAACAAACTATAACTCAACAATATAATCATCCACTTCATCATGCATATCTGACACTGTACCAATCTCTAGGCAAGCAGATATAACAGAAACACTAGCAATGGGTCCAGAGGTGAACTTAACACATATCCCACTACCAAACAATGTCGGGTCCAGAGGTGAACTTAACACATATCCCAACATGCAATTCAAGTACAGGGTCCAGAGGTGAACTTATCACATATCCCTATACATACAATTCAAGAAAAGGGTCCAGAGGTGACCTTAACACATATCCCTAATCATCCATAAGCAAAGGGTCCAGTGGTGAGCTTAACACATATTCCAATGCTACAAACAAGTATTGGGTCCAGAGGTGAACTTAACACATATCCCAATACACAGCTATCGCACAACGGGTCCAGAGGTGAGCTTAACACATATCCCGTGTACGACAACCGATCACGTGTCAGGTCCAGAGGTGAGCTTAACACATATCCTGACACGCCACAAGCAAAACACGTAATGGGTCCAGAGGTGAACTTAACACATATCCCATCACGCGACATACAAAACACGTAATGGGTCCAGAGGTGAACTTAACACATATCCCATCACGCGACATACAACTCAATCATTAACATTCAAAGATAGAAACTAACCTATAGCTCTAACTTCTTAAACCACTAAACAACACTTAATTGATCCCGGGAACTAAGACGAGGGAGAGCCGGTTTCCCTTTCGGTTACCCGACCGGGGGGTCTCTATCCTCACTCCATTCCCGAACCCAATATAGTGTCGCCTATCCTCCGGGGACCTCAAATACATATCAAAGATACAAGGAACGATTTTCAATCAAAATCGATCAACCGATTAAAAGTTATCAACGAATTACAAATCAAAAACAAGCTACAGGGGTCCCTAGCCGGTCAGCAGGCAGCCGGCCTACCGGCTGGCAACCCATCTCAACTTCCTCCTCCTTTAACACAGAAACAGCACAAAGGACTCCCAGCCGGTCGGCAGGCAGCCGGCCTACCGGCTGGGAACCCAATCCCAATTTACGAATTTTCTCAAATGAGGCTACCAGCCGGTTGGCAGGCAGCCGGCCTACCGGCTGGCATCCCAAATTCTATTTCTTAAAAACACGCAAAACCACTACCATGCACTCCCAGCCGGCTGGCAGGCGGCCGGTGTGCCCGCTGGGCATTCTAAATCCTACGAGTCTCAATTTTCACAAAAACAACAAGAAGCTTCCTCAGCCGGTCGACCGGCTCAGAGAGCCTGACGGGAAAATCGCATTTTTCCAGCAATATCGAAACCTCAACAAAACGATATCAAACCTTAAAATTTGCCACACAAGAAGTTTACCCAACATCTCAATTCATCCAATACATCTATCTATCAGCAATTAAACCCATAACAATCCTCAAAATGATTATAACAAGTATCCGTCGCAAAACATGAAATTTCTGAAAATACTTAAGAACATGTGAAACATCAACAAGGCATGAATTCATCAAATAAGAACACTCCTAAACATGTTACTAAGTCCATAAATCATTCAACTTAAACAAAAATCAGAAACATCAACAAGAACACAACAAAACTTGTTATTTTAACAATAAGGCCGAGTTACTCGTAATCGTCACCTCAAAAGCAATCCGGCTCAAAGATCCTCCTCTAAGATGAAGCTATCCACTTCCGGGTCGTCTAAGCCCACACATACAAGCACGAAAAACGAGATTACGGACTGAAAACGGATTTTAGGAAAAACAGTCAGATTTTCGAAGTGAAGGATTTGAAAACCGAAAGTGATAGATGGCTTGCAAATTCGATGAGGATTCCGAAAATGTTATTATTACCTTGATTTGATGAACGGATGATGAAGAAATAAGCAAAAGAAGATGAATAAGAATGGAGGTTTATGAGGAATTGTGTTTACTGTTATTTGTTTTTGAGGATGAAGAAATGTCGACTTAAGGGTTTTAGAAGGGTATAAGATGTGTCCTTTCCGTTTTGTGAAAACGGGTTGAATACCTGAACGGGTTTTAAGTTGCGAACTTAAGTTTACCAAGTTTGTATTCGTCTTAAGGACTTAAGGTTTTTAAGACGGATCTTACTATTTATTTAAAATACTTTTCGATAAATTACTAAAATATTATTTATTACTTAAAATAATTAAAACCCTTTAAATGTAAATCACGAAAAATACGGGCTGTTACAATAATGACCACTGCTCTTCTTCAAATGTCATTACAAAAGAAGGATTGATTGTTGAAGTTGTATCAGAAGTATCTGCACTAGCAGTTGAACGTGACCCTGAAGTTGTGACTTTCGAATTTGTTGAAGGTACAATTCTGTTCATCCTTAAATTTTGAGTTTCATGGTTGTCTTAGTTGTCTGATGATCTTTTGGTTTTAATGATTTGTATTGCTTGGACCTACCTGAGATAATAGTCCAACTGGTAGTTGCTTGCTTGATGTTTTAAGGTTTTTTTAGGCAATTAGTCTTAGGTTTGAGGATATATGTCCTCTTTACATGCACGAAATAAGGATCAATGTGCACGAAATAAGGTTCTGTTTGCGTCAAATAAGGTGCCAATGTTTATTGTGCAGTAGTACAGTGGTGTATATTTTGTTCGATGTCTATTACAGAACAAGATTTTACGTATTTGATGCATGTAGAAGTTTATTCCATGCACATATAACACTTTTCCATGCATGTGTAAGACAAGTATTTAGAGACTCTCGCTTTGGAGGTTTGAATGGTTATGTTCTACACATGTGGTTATGTAATAGAATGTTTATGGTCAGGGGGAGTGTACTTGGATTATCCAGCAACACTAACACTATTTTGTGAGAGTGTAATTCATATTTTTGCACCTCCCTTCATCTTTCTTACTTTAATTGCACCACATATGCAGGTATCGTAGTAGAGCAGCCTGTATAGCAGCCAGAGCCAGAGGACGAGGAGGCAGCAGAAGGTTCTTCAAGCAACACGAATCAGATTTTTGAGTGTGCCATCCATCTTAAGCCTGTTATTGGTATGCTGTTCGATACGCTTGACTTGGGTGTTGAGTTTTATGAGACATATGCCAAAGAATGTGGATTTGTTACTAGGTTAAGCTCCCAAAAGTCTAAAAATGGTGTCATTACCCATAAGAAATGCGTCTGTAATAAGGCTGGAGTATGTCAACCCAAAGGGAAAAATCACCGGAGGCAAAGGACTAGGATAGAATGTCCTTCTTATATTAAGTTTAAGCGAATTATGAATGAAGGTCCTGATATTGGTAAATACCAAATTTATGATTTTCATGAAGGTCATAATCATATGCCACAAACACCTACAACAATGGTACATGTGACCCAAACAAGAGAATTAAGTATATTTCACAAGAAAATGATAATTGATAACTCCAAAAATAACATTGGACCAGTTAAGTCTTATAGGTTATTTAAGGAGTATGTTAGGGGTTACAAGAATGTGGGTGCGTCATTGGGAGATTTTAAGAATTTTTCAAGAGATATCAAAAATTATTTGTCTGAGGGGGATGCTCAAATGCTTATTGAGCATTTTATGAAAACCAAACACATGTGTCCCTCATTTTACTTTGATTTTGAGGTTGATGATTTAGGTCGATTGTCACACGTATTTTGGGCTGACCCTATTAGCATTAAAAACTATTTGATCTTTGGAGACATGACCTCTTTCGATACCACCTTTAGAAAAAATAAATATAGGATGATTTTTGCACCTTTCACGGGGGTGGATAATCATAAGAGGTGTGTGAAATTTGGGGCTGGACTTCTTATTAATGAGAGTAAGGAATCATTTGCATGGCTCTTTACTAGATTTGTAGAGGCGATGGGTGGTCATCATCCCGTTTGTGTGATTACGGATGAAGATTTGCGTATAGAGGAAGGAATGAATATTGCATGGGGAGAAAAAGTGCAACATAGATATTGCATGTGGCATATCTTAAAAAAACTTCTTGAGAAATTAAGACCTTTAGTTTGTAAAGTTACCGAGTTTTTGAAAGAAATAAACCGGTGTGTCTGGAGTGACGATTTGGAGCCGCCTGAATTTGAGGAAAGGTGGACAGAAGTAGTTGAGGCTCATGGGTTGTCGGATAATGAGTGGCTTACGGATAAGTTTAAGATTAGGAATAGGTGGATTCCAGCTTATTTCCGCGACCTATTTTTAGGAGGTCTGATGAGAACCACCTCGAGGTCCGAGTCAGAAAACACATTTTCAGCAACTTCACTAATCCTAATTTAACCCCAGTTGAGTTTTGGATGAGGTTTGAGAGTGCGATGGATGCACAAAGATGGACTCAATCGAAACTCATTGCACAATCAAAGAACTCATTCCCCCACTTGTTGACTAAAGTAGCCCTAGAAAAGAATGCATCAGAATTCTACACTCCAACAATCTTCGGTGAGTTTCAAAAGGAAGTCGAAGCAGCTTGCTTCTCATGTGGTGTTGGGGATAAAGAAAAAGATCCAGCCCTTCCAATTGTATACATAGAGATCATAGATCATGTTCGAAAGAAAACGTATAAGGTTGGTTTTGGTCAGGATGATTCTGCAACAGTGTGCACTTGCAAGAGGTTTGAACGACATGGAATACTTTGTCGACATGCTCTGTGTGTCCTTAAAGATCAGGGAATTCAGAAAGTTGCTTGGGATTTTGCGTGAGTTCAAGGAAAGGGTCAAAAATGCGCCTGATGAAAGTGGCAGCAATATTGGTAGTGCAAAGGGAAAGGACAAGAATGCTGAAATTGGGATGCTTTTAGGAACAAGCAGGCCTACTGAAATTACTGTTTTGCCTCCAAGACATTGCAAAAATAAAGGTTCAGGGAAAAGGATGATCTCACAGAGAGAACGAGCTGGGGAAGTGAAGAAGAAACCACTAAGAAAATGCAGGGCTTGTGGGGAGATGACGAACCATGACAGCAAGAATTGTGACCGAAGGACAACCGAGGATGAGCAGACACAATAGGTATGCAGTGACTAAATAGATCGAGCTATTCTTCTTTTTTTAGTCTCATTTGTTGGGTAAAAAATGGCTTACACTTCGTTATTACTACATTTTAAGCCAGGCAGTAAGTTTCAGTGTTCCGCACTGTAAACTTTTTGTGTCGACCCCCCTTTTTCTTGCACTACATTTGATCTGGATTTCTGTTACTTCTGTATCTGTATATGTTGTTTGGGCCTTGCATCTCAGATAAAATTATGAAAACAAAATCTGTGTTTCTGTTTGCGTCAAATTAGTTGTTTACTATATTTTAATTCCTTATTTTAGCAGCCTTTTAACTAGTTTCTTTTTTAAAGTCTTGCAGGAGTTTATTACCAGTAGCTGTTTTGGACAAAGAGGCCTGTCACAATTTTGTTTGGAGCGTGGATTGGCGGTCTCGTACTCTCGGATGACTAATTTATTAGAATTATCTAGGGCTGTAATTAATTTTCTTTCGACATTTTAGCAAGGTGTGCCACTTAGCTGTCTAATCGACATTTACGTTTGTATTGACTTTTTACCTTATTTAAATTTATTACTGCTTGCTTGCTTATATTTATTTACTGCTTGGTTAAGTTTATTACCTTGTTGATAAACTTCTTCATTATAAATAATGAAAGCACACTCGAAGGGTGGGAAGTGTGGGAAGTTTTTGACTCTTTTCGCTGTCAACGGATGTCGAACTTTGATTTTTCCCGGGTGCAACTCCTTAGCCATGACCATCCACGGTGATTGATCACTGCCGTCTCTTGTCGCTATCTTGAGATAGTAGTGATCAATCACCCTGGATGGTCATACCTGAGGAGTTGCACTCAGGAAAAATCAAAGTTCGACATCCGTTTACAGCGAAAAGAGTCAAAAACTTCCCACCCTTCCCACCCTGAGTGTGTTTTCATTGTTTATGGCTAAGATGTTTATCAACAAGGTAAAAAATTTAAGTAAGCAGTAAATAAATATAAGCAAGCAAGCAGTAATAAATTTAGATAACGTAAAAAGTCAATACAAACATAAATGTCGATTAGGTAGCTAACTGTGATCTTCAATAAATAGCATGCAAAAATCACGTTGATTTCATGCACGTAGACAGATATTTCATGCACGTAGACAAATATTTCATGCACGTAGACAGATATTTCATGTAATGGTAATTTGTAATAACCCACTTCCTGGTTCTTAATGGTTACTAGTGGGCCTTCTTAACTTTTTTTTATTGGGCTCATAGGCCTGTTTGTTTAATTATTAAAAGTATGACTTTATTGGGCTCATAGGCATGAAATAAAGTCCTGACTTTATTGGGCTCATAGTTTGACCCGTAGACTGACCAACTTTAGTGTAGCACCACCCCGATTTTATGTAGTGGTCCAATGTGATAACCCACTTCCTGGTTCTTAATGGTTACTAGTGGGCCTTCTACACTTTTTTTTATTGGGCTCATAGGCCTGTTTGTTTAATTATTAAAAGTTCCGGGTAGGTGAATACATGACTTGATTTCATGCACGTAAACAGATATTTCATGCACGTACACAGATATTTCATGCACGTAGACAGATATTTCATGTAATGGTCCAATGTAATAACCCACTTCCTGGTTCTTGTTTACTAGTGGGCCTTACTATCTTTTTTTAATTGGGCTCATAGGCCTGTTTGTTTAATTATTAAAAGTATGACGTTATTGGGCTCATAGGCCTGAAATAAAGTCATGACTTTATTGGGGTCATAGTTTGACCCGTAGGCTGACCAACTCTAGTGTAGGACCACCTCGATTTTATGTAGTGGTCCAATGTGATAACCCACTTCCTGGTTCTTAATGGTTACTAGTGGGCCTTCTTAACTTTTTTTATTGGGCTCATAGGCCTGTTTGTTTAATTATTAAAAGTTACGGGTAGGTGAATACATGACTCTATTTCATGCACGTAGACAGATATTTCATGCACGTGGAACAATTTTTAATGCATGTACAATGTTAAGAGAGCTTTTCTGCTCAAATTCGTTTATCTCATCATTTTCGTTGCCTCGTGACATGTTTTTTTTCCCAAAATCTAATATACATTCAGAATTAGTACAATTATGTACAAAAAAATCTAATATGCACTCTCAAGACTTGGTAGTGTATTAAATATTCTAGAATAAATTATGTACCAAGAATCTAATATGCACTCTCAAGACCTGATGGTTTACTTCCTTTGCACCTCACTCGGAAAAAACATTGCAGAAAATGACCGGCTTAGGGTTTCGAATATTGGATTAAGTCATCTGCCACTCCCTTTGCACATCACTAGACTCAAGTGTTTAGAAAATAACACCTAGTGATAATCCTACAAAAAAAGAGGGGAAATACCGTTACGTAAAATTCACCTGAGACAGAAGCTAATGAAAGAAGAATAAAATTAGGCAAAATTTAAATTAGGCATTCGAAATATCTTGATATTTACCTTTCTCTTGTTTAGCTCCCATTTGATGAGACGTGCAATCATACTCGTACAATATTCATCCAAATCCTACATATAAATTTCATTTGACAACAAATATTGAAAGGCTTGAAATAAAATATATTGAATAATGTTTACCAAAGTAGGAAGAAAAATTTACACCTCGTAAGAACGCTTATCAGTCCATGATGCTTGATTAGACAAATTTTCGAGCCACTTCAACATATAACCTCCACAAGCATACCTGTTATCTTGTCAAGGCACATTCACAAACTCCCACTTAAAATCTTTCATCTCCAACAACCTTGAGTAACTCGGAAAGTCCCTTGTGATGATGTCCACAGCAGGCAGGAGCTATACAAAAACAAGACAGTGAGTGATTGTGATTGTACAAGAAAAGCCATTAAATGAGGCAAATTAAATGGCAGTCGGGGTTCTCAATACACGACAAATCATACCTGCTCCACTAAAAATTTACGTCTCACATCAGGGCGCCTGGGCAGGTTCGAGTCAAGTATGAAGTTCATCCTTTTCTCGAAGTCAGTAACACAAGTAAACCTATGATTTTTATCCACACAATAAGGAAAGAAAGCCTGAAATATTACAAAGTCAAGAATGATATAAGTCGGCAGTGAATGGCCTGAATTAAACATTAAGCCTTGAAAAAAAATTGAATGTTTATTTACCCATTTGGCTGTGCTTAGATCACGGGGAAAATAAGAAAGTCGGATGTACTGACTTCGAAACCCATTTTTACGGACAATTGCCTGAAATTTGAGAACAACTCATCTATCAAACTTCTTTGTAATTTCAAAAACAAAAAAACAGGCAGATGGGTTGAATAAGGAAGATGAATACACTTATTATTGTTGGAAAATACACAACACTTGGGTTTGCTAGCGTTGTATGAACACCAACAACATCAATAACCATATCCATGAGCCAATTTCCAGGCAGCAAGGTGTGCAACCCGTCTTTGGTTACTTGCAGCCAATCGGTGTCTACAACGACCTCACTGATGATGCACATGTCGTAATTAGAAACCACAGAACAACAAAGAGTGGATAAAAAACAGAAGTTTTAAAAAAGTTGTATGGTCAGTTAGAACATACTGTTTATCTCCCGCATTTTCCCTAATATAGTTGATCAACTGTAAATCTGCGCTTTCAACTTGTGGCACTTGATTACTGCGGAAAAGGGAAAATAAAAGCCCATTGATTAACGGGGGAAACAGAAAAAGGAAAAACGGAAAACAAATCTGCTTAAAATTTCAAGGCTTACCAAATCTGACTGCCATGATTGTAAGCCTTTGTTGCTGCAATCACATCAACAGATTTAGAGTTATGTTGGCAAGTTATAATTTCATTGCAAACCCTCACAATGTAACGTTTTACATCAACTCTCTGAAAAATATCAACAACAGAAATCAACATCAGTGTCCACGCACAAAGCTAATTAATGCATCTGCATCGCTACTAGCCTACTACTGCAATGAGACTTAGTTAGAAATACCAGATAGAAACTTACTTCCTTCATGCCCACCTTTGAACCAAAGCGTGACTTAACACCGTTGTACATCTCCATATGACGCATGAGGTAGATTCCAGTATCACACTCCACTTCTATGTCACAGTGCGGGAGATACAAAGTAGGCGTCAAAAGCCATGCAGACGCCAGTTTTGGAATCCTACTTGAAAGCGTAAGCAACAAGTTCACCTCATAAAGGAAAAGTAATGTATTGTAAATAATCAGATGTCAAAGATTAGACGAAAATAACTCACTTTATTGCCAAAAGATCTGAAGACATACCACAGGTTTAACTTGGCGATGATAGTCAGTTGACGAAGGCATCAAGTGCATCACATCTAGCACGTTCTTGTCAACATAGTTACAGAAAAGAAGTGGCAAGGGAGTAACAATAGGAATGAAAACCTGGATGACAATGAAAACAAACACAATAATGAATTTTTGTTGTGTAATCTGTTGTTTGTCTTCAGTTTAGATCATTTCATCTCAGTTTACACACGATAATGTAAGAATCTTCAAGGACTTACCAACTTCACGTCTTCAAAGTTGAGATCCAATGCCGCAATCTGTTCATTACATTAGGTGACCCATATTAGTGAAACAATCATGTAATAATTGGATTCTTATTTAATGCATGTACAATGTTGTTTAATGAATATAGATTGCTGTTTAATGCATCTATAAGGTTACTTCATGGATTCACATGTCTGAACAATTACAGAACTTTAATTGAGAAACTTACGTCAGTTGTATCTGTTAGAAATAGACGGCAGGGGGATTTACGATTTCTGAATCTGTTTAGCTCATTCAAATAATCACACCATATAGAAATGACATATGGATGAACTTGACCACCAAGAAGCAAACTCTTCATATGACTTCGTGTGAGAGTCTTGCCCGCATGGCAAAACAAAACCTCCCTATACAGATATGAAAGCATGAAACATTAGTGTCAGACAAATAAAATATAATACATATATGTTGAATCAGATTAAAAAATATAAAACTGATACGTACTCTTCAACTAAATCATTTGAAAATGCATAGTCTCCCACTAGTCTTTCCAACTGAGTCAACCCACGAACCATGTCCACATTCCTGATAAAGAAAGGCGACTGGTAAACATCAGCGACCTCAACAGACCTCTTAGGTTGCACCCTCTTAGCTTGCACAGTCTCAGCAGGTACGACAAGACATCTCTTAGCAACCATCTGCCTCTTAGATTGCCGAGTCTTCATTGTATAATCCGTGGGGGCAGTTGGGGGCTCTTCTACTGGCGAATCCAATGCTTCTTGAGAGGATATAACAACAGGAGATGGTTCTTAAGAGGATAGTTGAGACGAAATCAGAATTGGCTATATTGGGTCTGATGTGCTTGCATGAATAATAGGTGGCATAGTTGATGTGCTTGCATGGGGAACACTTAAATGCATGGCCTGCATCCTCGACTCAAGGAACTCTTGAGAGGTATACAATGCATCATCGCCACTAAAAAGGCTGAAAGATGGTCCTTCGAGAAGCGCTTTTTCCTTTGCCTTTTTTTCCTTCAAATCTGCATGGTGCGAATCAAAAACTTTGCCGACATGGTCATATGCATCATTAAGGAGTCCTTCTAATTCAGCCATGACAGATGGATCGGCTAAAATTCATCATCTATAGAACGCCCATTGAATTCCCTCTTATTCAACTCCCCTTCATCCTTATTCAGTACCTCCTCCACTGCCCCCTCATCCTTCTTCAGCTCCCCCTCTTCCCCCTTATCCTTCTTCAGCTCCTCCCCCACTTCCCCACCTCCTTTCTCTTGTTTATTTCATTGTCATTGTCATCATCCACCACCTGATCACCTGATCCAACAGCATCAGTACCAACCTTATCACCTTCCCTTTCACCTTCTTCTCTACTTTGCTGTGAAAGAGAGAAGCCTTCAAACAAGGACTCTGCCAAATTTGACATTTGGGCGACAACTGGGAAACTAGAAACCTTACACTCAGCTTTTTTAACTGCTTTGGTGAACTCACCATAAGCATCTGCAAGTCGAATAGCTGTCTCCGCCAAATACTTGATGGATTCTTTCTTTTCATCAAGCGGTTCAGCTTCAACTTCTGTTTCAGCTTGAGGTCGAGGCTCGTCTTGAGGGAGGGACAGACGTTCATTTTCAGGTTGAGGTTGAGGCTCGTGTTGAACCTCAATACTAGGTCCAGCATATACAAATAATGGTTCAACAGACCCCTTACCAAAGCCGCCCCCCTTATGCTTCTCCAACTTCACCCTTTCTCGGATCTTCTCATCCGTCTAATTTGCTCACAATGGAAATGATCTCGCCACTGTTCTGGTCATGAAAACGACTCGATCCAAGTAGATCATCTGGAAAATCAGAATCGGCCCCTTAAAATAAGCCTTAGGGGAGGTAGCTATAGCCGCCTTCCAGGACATGACATTGTCAATCATATTTGACCGTGCAAATTTCACCAATTCATGGAAGGGACATCAGCGAGATTTGAGATGCAGCTTAAGATTCGAGGGCTCGGATGATCACCTACTACCCCCATCAACAGGACGTTGACGATATAGATGAGGAAATTCCTCTTGAAATCGTCTCCGCCATCACGTTGCCCCATCATCTTTTCCAGGAGATCTTTTTTCGTAATATCGGATGTTGGGAATTGATCTCTATAATGCTTCACAGCCTCTGTGTACTCTTTTTCGTTAGAAAACATCCCGGCTGGAACAACATTAATACCTCCCATAGGAAGTCCCGTTGCAACATGGACATCCTCATCTGATATCACCAACTTGTGGTCCATCAATGAACAGTCGAAAGGGTTAAAGTTTTCGACAATCCATCTGGCCAAATGGCCATTGATTTCTTCGGACTGAAGTTGCAAAAGACCTCTGAACCCCATACTTTTGATGGCTTCAATTTGTTGTTCAGAGGGGTCCATCTTCAACAGATTAGTGATCAACGAAGGACTCATACGGGTCAGCAGAGGCTTGTACTGATCAGACCTAACCCTTGTTTTGGCAGGAACATAACTGCTGTCGGGAGCCTTCCTCTTGTTTTTGGTAGGTTGACATGGGTGGATTGGGTCTGCTCCTGCTCCTGTTTTACCGTTTCTCATTTGTTTGGCAGCAACATTACTGCTGCTGTCAGGAGCCTTTTGCTTGTTCTTGCTAGGTTGAGGATTTGATATTTGGTCTACTGCTGCAACTGCTGTACTACTTGTGCAGGGAGGATTATCTGCATAAGTGATAAGTACAAAATTACTAATGTGATCAAAATTCCATGCACATATGAGTAGCAACCAACAAAAAAAACTGATGAAAAAAGCAGTAAGCATTAGCTTAGTATTAAACCCCAGTTTCAGTTATCACGGCCTAATCTCGCTAAATGCAGTCGGGGTAAAAAACAATCATACTAAACCCCAAAACTTTTATAACATTAACCCTTTCACCAATCCCTAATTCTTCAACAATTCAATGAACCCTCTTCCCCATTTCCAACGCACCCGTCTCAGCACAAGCCTTCAAAGCTACTACAAAGCTACTTGGATCAGAAGAAGTAGAGTAGAAGGCAGTAGAAGCTACTTCATGCAATAGTAAAGGTAAATGCTCACCATTGTTGTCAGTAGAAGGCAAATTTGATGTCAGTTGCTTGGTTACTGTCTTGGATACGTGGACTCGTTCGACGAGGTCTTTCTTCTGGTGCAACACCCTTGGTAGAAGTACCTGTGAAAGTACACAGTATAAGGAAGGGGGCTTGTTTAATGCATATATAGTGTTATTTCATGCACATATATAGGATTTTGACGCAAGTAGAAGGCTACTACAAAAAAATTTAGAAGTATACTGCACCTAAAAAACATCTATGTTAACAATTGAACATGTCAACATGAAAGAATGGAAACTCAATGTTTGACAAAATATGGAAATGCAACATAGAAAAAAGGTGAAGAAGCTACACAGAGTTTCATACTAAACGTACTTTGATCAACGGCATCATTTATGGTTGGATTTCTTGGTTTTGTTGGGAAATAATCATTCACCGATCTACCTCCTCGTATCGGTAATTTTTTGACTGGTGATTTTTTCATCATTGCAACAGTTTTTCGCCTCATATCTGTAAATGCGTTGAGTGATTTTAACACGGCTACAAGTATTAATTCCAGCAAATGCAGAATTTAGCGCATTAAAACCTAAGCCGAATTTACGCTAAGGGAACCTTATTTGATGCACATTGGACCCTATTTGACGCACACTAAACCTTACTCCATGCATGTTCACAGGACGGGTATCGTAAATAAGTACTTGAACAATATAAACTATGAGTTTTGCAATCAGAACAAAAATGCAGAACTAACAAAACTGTAAGCAACATATAAACTATGAATTTCAATGCAAATTAGTTCAATGCATAGTCTTCACTGAGCATCAAAACATTCGTGCAGACAAAACCTTATTCCATGCGCACAGAACCTTATTTGATGCAGGCTCAACCTTATTTGATGCTCGCTGAACCTTATTCCATGCATGTTCCCAGGACGGGTAACCTAAAACCTAAGCCTAATTAACTAAAAATAACTGAGTAAATAAGTTCAGTTCATAGTTTTGACTCTTGAACCTAAAACCTAAGCCTAATCTGATGTTACTGCAGCAAGAACTGAAACATGTACAAATTTGATTGAAAATTAATTTAATGCGACACAATCTGATGATCATGCTAACACATATAAGAAAAAAAAACCTAAAACTATAACTAACATCCAAAATCATCATCAAATTAGGGTTACAGCGAATTAGGGACAAACTATTGCCGATAAAATACATATAACAATGAGTGAAATACATATAAGAAAACAAATAGAGTGAAATCGAAAGTAAATAAAGAAAGAGATTACCTTAATTTGTCACGAAAATGCTGAGGGAGATGATGGTGAAGTAGAGGGAGAAAAGAAGATGAGTGAGAAAGTGAAAAGGGGGAAATGAAAGAGATTGTACGGTTTGCAAATGGCGTTCACACTTCAGCGCGTAAAAGTGTAAAACAAATTTCCTTTTTTTAAATAAAAAAAAGAAAAAAAGGCCACTGTGAATCGAACCCAAGATGTCCGGGTTTGAAGGACGAAATACATACCAACTGAGATACAAGCTTAGTAATGCTACATATAGAAAAAAATAAATATATAAGGAATGTTTAGTTATTGTATAGTTTTTTTTTAGGTGAGGTAATTGTTTTTGGTTTTTCCCCATCTGAAAATTGAGGGTTATTTTTGTTGTTTTTCAATATAATTTAGGTTTTTATGCTAACGGGACGGGAAAGGGTTTAGGGTTGGATAAGGAGGATCCGGGATCCGCCCCTAAACCCTTGCCTTGCTTCACATACGAACGACAATAAAACAAAAGGACACCCTAGAAGGGGACGGGTGAACCCTTTTTTGGGGGACGGTTGAAAACCATGGGGCCGGGTATTCCTAAAACGGGACGGGAAAGGGTTTAGGGTTGGATTAGGAGGATCCGCTACCGCGGATCCCCCTGATCCAACCCTAAACCCTTCCGTTGCTAACGGGACGGGAAGGGTTTAGGGTTGGATTAGGCGGATCCGCTACCGCGGATCCCCCTAATGTAACATCCCGTATTTTTATAAAATATATTTTAAGAGTTTTTAATTATTTTAAGTAATAAAATAATATTTTAGTAATTTATTGAAAAGTGTTTTAAATAAATAGTAAGATCCGTCTTAAGAACCTTAAGTCCTTAAGACGAATACAAACTTGTCAACTTAAGTTTTTATCCTAAAATTCGTTCAATGCTACCAAACCCGTTTTCCTTAAAACGGGAAAGGACCATTATAAACCCCCTAAAACCCTCAATGTGTCGACATCTTCATCTCCTCAAAACAAAACACTGACATTTTATTTTCTCACAAAACCTCCATAAATATTCATCTCTTAATCCATTTTTCTCCATCATCCGTTCACCGAATCAAGGTAATAAATACATTTTCGGAATCCTCATCGAATTTGCAAGCCATCTATCACTTTCATTTTTCATTTCCTTCATTTCGAAAATGGGGCTGTTTTTGTAGAGTTCGCATTTCGGTCTCTTATTTCCGTTTTTCGTGATGTAGGTGAGGGCTTAGAAGACCCGGACGTGGATAGCTACGTGGTAAAAGAAGAGCTTTGATCGGAAATCGCTTTAAGGTGACGATAATGAGCAACTCGGCCTTATTGTTTATATTAGCACAATATGTGGTTTTAATGTTGTGTTTCATATGAATTATGAACTTGAATGATGTTAGGAACTTAGTAATATGTTAGGTTACTCTTTATATGTTCAATGTATGTTAGGATTTGTTGAATATGTGTGGTTTACCTTCCATTTATTGCTGCTACACATTACTGTCCCTTACCTCCACTATATAATGTACATTGTTCCCGTTCTGTATACCTAGTACTGCCCCCCCCCCCCCCCCCATTTATGCATTTCTGATTGGTCATTGATGTCCCTGCACTCCGGTTTTATGTCTGAAAGTCCGGTTTCGGGTACCTGTTCTATTCCTGCACATTGCTTCTATTCTACTGCTACTGCTCTGCTGAACACTACTATTCTGTTGTAACTGTGAAACGACATTTCTGTGTAAGCCTGTTGTTCATAACTGTTGCGTGTCCTCTGTACGTGCTACTTTGCTAGGCGTATGTACTGCTGCTGGTTGCTGCTACTTGTCACTGCTGCACGACACTTCGACCTTACTGCACGTCTGTGCTGCTGCGCGCTATCGCTCCATTGTTCCTGTACAACATCCCCCCCCCCCTGCGTGTTACTGTTATTTTACCTATGCACTTTCTGCCTTCCCTTGCACCTGCACATCTAATACATTTTGTTCAGACTAGACTTGCTTACACTTCTCTGGTTTGTTACTGACTCCACTGTACTTCCTGCACTACTACTGCTATGAACAGCCTCCTTTACTACTATGCATACTTCCTGAACTGCCCTAGTACACTTCTAATCTCTTGCACCCCTGCTACTATTGGACTGCTGTACTGATGCGGGAATTACTGCCCTGTTGTCCTCTCTATTTTTCCCTATTTTACTGCACTCCTATAGGTCATGGTTACATTGCTGGGATTTACTAATACCATAAATATGTACTATTGTATTTGCGTTGTGTCATTGGTTGAAATGTGGGGCTCATCTGATGCGTGCAGCGCTACTTCCTACTTCCTGTACATTTTTTTTAGTTTTAGTATTATTTTATTATTATATTATTATTTTATTATTATTTTACGTACGTGCTTGCTAGCCTGCTTGATTTAATTATTTTACGTCCGTGCTTGTTAGCTTGTTTACGATTAAATATAATACGTTAGGAATCGTTACGAATTACTAATGGGGTACGATTTTATTATTAGAAGCATGTCGAAATAATTTAATTAGCTAATCGATTTCCCGTATAAAATATAAGTAATATAATATGAAGTTTAATTTAAATTAAATCGTGTTTATTTCCTTTATTGGTTGAACCGGTTAATTAGAACGTAATCAAATGCTTAGTGAAATATATTTGAGCTAAGTAAGATTTAGTAAAGTAGTTAGTGACTTTTCTTAAAATTAGTTAGTTCTTAAGTGTCCGTTAATAATTCTTATCGGACTAAGATATTTTAATATATGGGAATTGTTTAGAAATAACTTAATCGTAATTGGCCTTTCTCTTATACTTATGTGTGTTTGAGGTCCCCGAGGTTCGGGTGACACTCTATTGGGTTCGGGAATGGAGAGAGGATAGAGACCCCCCGGTCGGGTAACCGAAAGGGAAACCGGCTCTCCCTCAACTTAGTTCCCGGGATCAATTAAGTGTTGTTTAGAAGTGTAAGAGATAAGAACTAAGGATTTAGTTTGAATTGAATGCTATTGTAATGTTGCGTATTAAGTTATGCGTTAAGATGTCGCCTCTGAACTTAATACGTAGATTGTTTGTCATATATTAGGGGTATGCGTTAAGATGTCGCCTCTGAGCCCTATATGTGTTTGTTTGTCGTGTTTGGGGTATGCGTTGAGTTTTCGCCTCTGAGTCAAGACATGTTTGAGTGATCGCGTCAGGACATGCCTTAAGCTGGCCTCTGGGTCTGACGAGTAGAGCAACTGCACAACGGGGCAGTCAGGTTGTCATACCTTACCTGGAGTACAGGTGTTTGGTGCTAGAACATGCGTTGAGTTTTCGCCTTTGAGTCTAGTACCTTGTGTTGTAGTAGGGGAACATGCGTTGAGTTTTCGCCTCTGAGTTCCTTACTTTTGATTGTGAATTGAGTGTTAGTCCATGTGTTGAGATTTCGCCTCTGAGTCTAGTATCTTATGGATAGCCGGTCCATGCGTTGAGTTTTCGCCTCTGAGTCCTTGCTTGATATTGTGAATTTGGTATCTAGGTTATGCGTTAAGATGTCGCCTCTGAACCTTTTTACTTGCTGAATGATTGGTATGTAGGTTATGTCTTGAGTTAACCGCTGAACCTTATACTTGTTGAGTTTATCTGCTTGCCTAGATGTAACACCCCGATTTATTAAGGAGCCTTTAGCAAGACATCCTCAGTAAATAGGGCTGTTACCATCTCGGAAGGTCCGAGGAAGTGAATAACAAAGTAAATCAACCCAAAGTACTTTATATAAAAACTGATTAAATTTACACTTTAACGTTACAATTATTACACAACGGAAAGTAAAATACAACTGATAACTTCTAAGAGTGTGATCTAATTCTAAGTCGGTCCATCCAAGTACTCGTGCCATCCCATGCTCCCACAGCATCATCTTTCTTGTAGAATCTACTCCCCATTCCGGATCATCGTAGGTGACACGCGAATACACAGGGTCAACCGCGAGGTTGAGTAGGTAAAACAGATAAAACATAAGTAGCAATAAGACTGTATCCTCCTCCATCTCCATATCATTCGATCATCCACCACGCCTCCATCACACCACACCTCCATCACACCACACCTCCCATCACACCACACCTTCCATGGCCATATCACAAGTCCCATATCACAAGACCCATATCACAAGACCCATTTCTCCAGTCCCGATCTCCACAGTAATCAACAATAATAATATAATCCACAGTACCTTCATAAACAATTATATCAATCTCGTAATAAGCAACACTTACGCATTTCATGTCATAACATAAATCGTAATATAACCCCTACCTCGAATTGCAGAAAGACAACGGAACTGCTGCTAGAAATGTTCCACCTCAAACAAAGTTCCTTATAATTAATTTCTTCCTTAACAATCGAAAACCGAGCGGTAGAACAATAAGTGAACAAGGCTTACAGTGAATGGAATTCAATTCGCTTTTGATCACGTTAACCAAAATACACGTTAATTTGGTGATGGAAATATGTAGTGTTCATAAACTACCATTGTTTAATTTTGTGATTAGCATTTTTTCTTTTGAAAGAAGTTATAACCGTAAGAAACCAAAGGGGAATAGATTAGGGCAGACTATTGAAATAAAGATTGGAATAGGTCAAGCTAGTGAAATAAACTATGGAATAATAATAGACACTTGTGTTTATACATTGTAATCAACCTTGTTAATTTCGACGTTTGACCTCGTAATTAATCGGTCTTCACCGTCTTAGTACATGCACCAACCCACCAACCATCTGACACGATAATATATATAACACTCTGCTACATAGTCGTAAATGCATCCAAAATAATCGTAATATTAAATACCGTATACAAATGAATTAAAAATCGTAATTTTAAACATGTTATATATAATGCAAATTTTACGATAATCATACTAGTACAATATTAAAATTACGAGCTTATAAAAATGTCAATAATAATAACAATAATAAGAGTAATAGCAATAACAATAATAATAAATAATAATAATAATAATAACAATAATACGAATTGCAAAATATCACACATTTATATATAAAATATCGCAGATATAAATAATATTATCTCTAGTTGAAATAATTATATTAATATTTTATTATTATGTGATACTAAAATATCGGGTATTACAGTCTTCCCCCCTTAAAATGAACTTCGTCCCGAAGTTCACCATCCCTTAACGGTAACGAAACATATAACAAGCATAAAACAATCACAAGTAGTACTTATATATATAGGCTTTTAAACACGAAATGTTACATTCTACCCTCGTTAAGAAAACTTTGTCCCCAAATTTTAACGTATAACTAAAATAAAGGATACTTCACGAAAACACAATAAAATGCATAACATAAGTAATCAGGATTATCAATTACATTCAAACAATTATGACATACCAATTAGCCATGTCATAACAACTAGCCATATCATAAATCATTTAAGATTTTACAATCCTATCCTCCTTAAACCATGGTTACGTCCCCGTAACCCCATTATAAGAATTCCAGCTCATTACTCCGTCTTACTCATAAAATCTTACTCCGAGTAACTAAGTATCGTATTCTCATCGTCGAACCTAAGACCAAAGACAAGGGGTGAGTGGACTGGCGGAATAAACCGCAACACAATATTTCCATATCAATGTCGATTTCAACTCATAAGATATAACTCAATAACCTGGTCACACTGGACCGGAAACACAATATGGCACAACGGCCTAATAACCCATAACTCAAACCAATAACCAATTCTCATCTCCATTCCAATATCAATATTGTCAAATATTACATTACAGGAACTGCTCAACACTTAGAGAGTAAAACTCTAAGCTACTCACCCACGAGTCAAGGTCAAGGAATACGACAACTCGATAAAACACTGAACTGTAATCTGAATCTTAATACAAAATCAATCATGGTGTTTGTTCTAGTCTCATGAGCAACTCAATCCCCTCAAACTTTATCCCATCAGCTAATTAACATATCAATGTACATACCTTAACCAAATTCATTGACATGCTTGTATGTATCCTTATATTCCGCTTCATAAAACAATAACTTGTACGCTATACCAAACCAAGGTAATACAAAATAATTACAAATAACTTAGCTAATCTATTACCAAAAGTTTACCCATTTCACACTCAACCCGTCTCACAAACAAAAGAATTGTCTTATCAAAAGAAAATATTAACTATCAAAATAAAAGAACGAATAATAATATTCAACTCAAATAACTACTCGATAGAAGCCCATAGCTATTATCATGTAATCATATAACCTCGAGCAATAACAAGAGTATTAGGATCAATAGAGCAGTAAAATAGAATCAGAGTAGCTAACACTTACATACCATTGAAATTTTAACACAAAATCAATATATTCACAACAATGTAAACAATCAAGAAACTCATAGTTCGTAATTGACAAATTAAAACATTTCATGTTCGTAATCATATTATAGAAAAGACATAGGACAAAATTTATTAACGTAATTAAACATGCACGAGATGTACACTAATCATAGGCTAACAAGACCGTTTAACATTCTTGGATATTAATTAGTTAAAATCATTTAAGTACATTTTCCATCCCCTCACATTATATCATTTATCATGCAACTGTTAACATATATGACTTGCAAAATAAGAAGTTTATATAATACGCAGAAATTAAACATTCGAGCAGGATTCCATCATCACGTAGCTACAGTATTTGTCATGTTGCAAACAGTCACTAAAATTATCAAAACATCAAGCGTTGTCATGGATAATCTTTACTTTGAAAACATTTTGAAACTTTCTTGAAGTGGTAATTTGTGACAATTTATAAACTCGAGTCAAAAGACAATTTTACAAGCTGTAATTCGAAACAAGACTACATGGAGACATTCTGACTTTTCTTTACTAAAACATTGTTCTTGTAGTTCATGAATTATGAAAGTTTTAACGATAAAAGTAAACGAATTCACAAAACTAGTACTTCCATAAATCACATGTCAACCAATTAATAATTCAATACATTGTGAGTAGATTTTGAATATAGCAATATGCAATTCACATTATGACATAACAATATACATGGAGAAGTTATAGGGACTTTTGTCGCAGGCAACTAGACAAAGATGTATCATTAATATACGAAAGAACATCAACAAGATTCACATTGTTCAAAATAATCACAATTACGTATAACAATTAGATTGTTATATCATGCTAATAAGTTTACCAGTTAAATTTCATTCTACCACTTGGCAAGACTCTTCTCTGACAAACATGAATTTAACATTACGTACGAACATCACATAATTCACATTTGATTAAACTTTTATATGAAACTTACATAACTCACAATTTCACCAATTAAACATTATGCAGCAACTTACGCAAATCATAATTAAATAACCGCTTAGCTATCTTGCGAGCTATTATAGTTTTTTAGAAAATATAATGAATTAGCCAATCATAGGAAAAAGAATTGAATGCATATCTCAAGGGAATTATTTATAGAAAATTTTGCATATCTCAAGGGAATTATTTATAGAAAATTTTACAATTCAGTTGGTCTGAACAAAAACTTTACAGCAGTTTGACAGAAAATTGGGCAACTTGAAAAAAAATCTCTATTAAATAACAATTCGTTAAGATTTTACGTGGCTTATCATTTTGGAAACGTGAATGAATATTCTGAGCAGTGGAGTTGGAATTATGCATAAAAAGTAACCACGTTCTAAATGGTTTCCCTTACAAAAACATGGGTCAAAACAGAACTGTGCAGTAACAATCTGACCAGTGTCAACCAAAATATCTATTTCTCTCAAATTAACTTGTATAAACATGAAACCAAAAGAATTGGAAAGCTAACTTGCAAGGTTATCACACATAAAATTTTCATACTCATATATGGAACACATTTAAAATGGCAGTCCGTACAAACAAGGTAACATTCTGGAATTTATTAAAATTTTGATTCCTTTACAATTTCACATTAATACATTGAAACTCAACCATTCTTCTTCCGACACACGTTGACATATCATTTGAAGCACAGACACCACCATATTAACATGTATTCATCATTCAAACTGTAATTGTCATCTAGAACACGGTAAAGGTTTCGAAATTGAAAGTAGAATCAACTAAATAACTCAATATTTATACATGTATATCCAAATGTAGCACATAACTATATATCATTCATGGCTTGAGGCAACACATTCCGCATATCATTAGACATGGATTACTAATATATATATAAGTCTGATCATTCATATCCAAATACCAACAATATATTTCGTAGTTACGATAATCATTTAAATAACTAGATAATCACATGGACATTTCAAACACCAATGATATGATCACATCACTCTTAACTATTGCTCAACAAATACACATTCATACTCTTGAAATTTTAATTCAATCATCCAGCTCGATCCACATTTCAATATCGATCATAAACTTCCAATAACATCATGAACCATAATTCAGGTATCACTTACCTCATTCTTCTCCTGTAAGAATGTTAGTACAATATAACTAGGTCACTATATAGTCTACCCCACTCTTCAATTACTCTCATTGGATTCCCGAGACAGAACCGAAAGGGCCCATGGTTTGGTGTGAGGGGGCCCCTAACTCATCCCGTTCCTTTTTGGGGCTCCTATCAGTTTCATCTCGGGGTTCATTTTAATAGACTCTTCCTACGTTCATTATTATTCATTTGGGTTAGGCCTGAGGATCGATCGCTCTGATACCACTTTGTAACACCCCGATTTATTAAGGAGCCTTTAGCAAGACATCCTCAGTAAATAGGGCTGTTACCATCTCGGAAGGTCCGAGGAAGTGAATAACAAAGTAAATTAACCCAAAGTACTTTATATAAAAACTGATTAAATTTACACTTTAACGTTACAATTATTACACAACGGAAAGTAAAATACAACTGATAACTTCTAAGAGTGTGATCTAATTCTAAGTCGGTCCATCCAAGTACTCGTGCCATCCCATGCTCCCACAGCATCATCTTTCCTGTAGAATCTACTCCCCATTCCGGATCATCGTAGGTGACACACGAATACACAGGGTCAACCGCGAGGTTGAGTAGGTAAAACAGATAAAACATAAGTAGCAATAAGACTGTATCCTCCTCCATCTCCATATCATTCGATCATCCACCACGCCTCCATCACACCACACCTCCATCACACCACACCTCCCATCACACCACACCTCCCATCACACCACACCTTCCATGGCCATATCACAAGTCCCATATCACAAGACCCATATCACAAGACCCATTTCTCCAGTCCCGATCTCCACAGTAATCAACAATAATAATATAATCCACAGTACCTTCATAAACAATTATATCAATCTCGTAATAAGCAACACTTACGCATTTCATGTCATAACATAAATCGTAATATAACCCCTACCTCGAATTGCAGAAAGACAACGGAACTGCTGCTAGAAATGTTCCACCTCAAACAAAGTTCCTTATAATTAATTTCTTCCTTAACAATCGAAAACCGAGCGGTAGAACAATAAGTGAACAAGGCTTACAGTGAATGGAATTCAATTCGCTTTTGATCACGTTAACCAAAATACACGTTAATTTGGTGATGGAAATATGTAGTGTTCATAAACTACCATTGTTTAATTTTGTGATTAGCATTTTTTCTTTTGAAAGAAGTTATAACCGTAAGAAACCAAAGGGGAATAGATTAGGGCAGACTATTGAAATAAAGATTGGAATAGGTCAAGCTACTGAAATAAACTATGGAATAATAATAGACACTTGTGTTTATACATTGTAATCAACCTTGTTAATTTCGACGTTTGACCTCGTAATTAATCGGTCTTCACCGTCCTAGTACATGCACCAACCCACCAACCATCTGACACGATAATATATATAACACTCTGCTACATAGTCGTAAATGCATCCAAAATAATCGTAATATTAAATACCGTATACAAATGAATTAAAAATCGTAATTTTAAACATGTTATATATAATGCAAATTTTACGATAATCATACTAGTACAATATTAAAATTACGAGCTTATAAAAATGTCAATAATAATAACAATAATAAGAGTAATAGCAATAACAATAATAATAAATAATAATAATAATAATAACAATAATACGAATTGCAAAATATCACACATTTATATATAAAATATCGCAGATATAAATAATATTATCTCTAGTTGAAATAATTATATTAATATTTTATTATTATGTGATACTAAAATATCGGGTATTACACTAGATTTGGTACATTGTCAGATATGCATGATGATAGTGTATGTAAAACCCCTCACGAAGCGGAAATATAAACACACAAAAGTACTAAAAATGCAGCGGAATTAAAACTTTTTAAACATAAACAACATGCGAGAAGAATTAAACTGAAACGGAAACTGAAACTGATATAAACAAAAATAGATAAGTAACAGTTCTAAGTACGGAAAACCAAAATATATACAAAGCCTGGGATGGAACATCCCTACAGGCACCAAAAGATAAACTGTATCAAAACTAAGAGTCTAGCTAATCGATAAACGTGTAAGTCATATGATGAAAGGATCATCACTCGCTAGCTCTCACGTGAACCCCGATCCAACCTGCATGTACCTACATACATGAAAACATGTACGCCACAATCAGTGGGGAGTGACTAGAGTTCTCCTAGCCACCTTTTATAACGACACGTAACAAGCAATACAAAACAGAACACTCCAACATATATAAACATGTGAAGCATATCAATATCTCATCAACTGATCTCAAACTATCATGCAATCACTAATGCA
The DNA here is from genome assembly GCA_029255685.2 of Silene conica. Lineage (NCBI taxonomy): Eukaryota > Viridiplantae > Streptophyta > Magnoliopsida > Caryophyllales > Caryophyllaceae > Silene > Silene conica. Next base: position 50,848,648 of record CM055316.2, read on the forward strand.
CGGCTCTCAACCAACTTCGGAAACTATTTGGAAGGAGAGCCGGTTTCCCTACCGGTTGCCCGGTCGGGGGGTCTTTCAATCCAAACCATTTACGAAACTGACTAAAGAGTCGTCCAATGCCTTGGATGAACAATAACAAAGTCATACAGCATACTCATAAATATCAACATCTATATCTACAGTAACAACAACTATATTTGTCACTGTACCAACTCAAGGCAAGCAGATATAAAACAACAAGTATAAGGTTCAGCGGTCAACTTAAGACATAACCTACATACCAAACATTCAGCAAGTGTAAAGGTTCAGCAGTCAACTTAAGACATAACCTAAACACCAAAACATTCAGCAAGCAAGGACTCAGAGGCCAAATTAAGGCATAGACCCGCTAATCAACAAGACACTAGACTCAGAGGCCAACTTAAGGCATAGACTAGCACCCAAAAGTAAAGGACTCAGAGGCCAGCTTAAGGCATGTCCCTTCACTACATCACAAGATACTAGACTCAGAGGCCAGCTTAAGGCATGTCCTAGCATCAAACATCTGCACTCCGGGCAAGGTGTCAGTTCCTTAGCTACCCCGTTGTGCAGCTGCTCTACTCGTCAGACTCAGAGGCCAACTTAAGGCATGTTCCAACGCGATCACAATCAAACATGTCTGGACTCAGAGGCCAGCTTAAGGCATGTCCCAGACACGACAAACATACACATATATGGCTCAGAGGCCAACTTAAGGCATATCCCCATATATGACAATCAGCTCACGTATTAAGTTCAGAGGCCAGCTTAAGGCATCCCTTAATACGCATCAATACAATATCATCCAAGTATAGAAACTAATATCATCCAAGTTGTAATACCTCTAAAATTTAGAGGCGATAATTGTTTTTATTTGTTTGTGTCGATAGTTAAATCTATTTGTTAAGTAACAAATATATTAGGTTGTTGTGAGGGTTCGAACCCTAGACCTCTAGCCCTTTGTTTAGGTCGTGGTGGGGATCGATCCCTAGACCTTATGCGCGTGGCTTGGGCCTCGTAATGTGTGCCACAACCCCAAGCCCACGGCTGTTTTAGAACAACTCCACAAAAGCTCCACAAAACCCTTTTAAGAGGACCATACTACCGCCACCTTTGTACACTCTCCATAAACCCTAAACTTACCCTAATCCATATTCCAGCATCCCATACCTACAGCCGTCACAACATAGAAAAGAGGGGCAGTGATCACGGTTGTCTTAGGTGGGCGTAAGGCGGCTCGATTTGACTGAGAAGTTGGGTATGTCACCTCACGTTGTAATTCCAGTTTTGGTGTATGTTTTTATCGTTTAAGTAGTTGTCTCTAACACGATCTACCTTCACTGTTTTTGCACAAATTCGTCATATAACATGTAATGAACATATGTAATTTGTTAGATGGTGGTCGTGGGCCGTTAAAGGGCGTTGCAAGTGGTGTTTAAACACGGTGTCAATAGAGGGTGTCTTCGTTCTGTTTCTATAATATGCGGATGTCTGTGTTTGGGTACGTTTTACAGAGGTTATGTATTGAGATCTGCGGTTGAGTGGTACGGGTCTTTGGTCTGGGAGTCGGGTGGTAGTCAGGGGTGGTCATGGCGGAAGGCTGGGTGGTTCAAAGTGGCTTAATTAGAGTCGATTAGGGTGGTTCTGAGAGTAGTCTGTTCTGGGTTTCTTCACTTTGTCATGGTCTGGTTGTTTGGGGGTGGCACCACCGCTGACTCGGGGGAGGTCGATGCGGTGGTACCACCGTGGTGTCTCGTACGTATGTCAGGGTGTGTCGGGGTGGCAGTTTCGGGGGAGGTCAGTGGTGTTTGCTTGTGTCGATGGTAGTCTGAATACCGGTGCAGGGAGTGTAGGTGGGGAGTCAGACCTGGTTTGGTGGGTTAGGGTCTGACTCATCGGCGGTTGTCGAGGGGTTTGGTGGTGTCAGGGAGGTAGTGGGGTGTCGGTGGTGTCGTTGGGTGGTGTTTGCTGGTTGTCGAGGTGGTGGTAGACGGTGGTAAAGGAGGCTGAAACTGGGTTTGGGGGCTGTCGGGTTTCGAATCTTTTGCCATGGTTTATTATTCATATTATTATTATTATTAATATTATTATTATTCTTATTATTATTTCTATTATTATTTCTATTGATGATTTTAGAATATTTGTATTTATGAGGTAATATGATATTTATGGTATATATATAATTAGTATTTATGGTAAAGATTTAGATTTGAATTTCAAAACCCAAGTGTTTATTTATTTGTGGGAGTTACTATTTTTAGAAGCTACTATATTTAGAAAGTTACTTTTTTGGGTAACTCGGTTGTTGGGAAACTTTCTAAATATAGGAAGTGTCTATAAATAGAATGTGTGCATGTTATACGTGAATTAGGAAAGTATTAATTAAAGTAATACTTATCTAGGTGGAAGTTTCCGTGTGGAGCATTTTTAGTAGCAGTTGCACAGTAACCATTTCTTCTGCAGTTTGAGGTAGGGGAAACTACTGGTATATAATGTTGTGTAAACCGCTCATAATTGATATTAAGCATGTTTGTGATATATTATCTTGTGATCATTATAATGTGCTTGTTTATACTGTGATAACGATGGTGCGGAGATAATGGGTCTTGTGATTGGTGCGGAGATAATGGGTCTTGTGATTGGTGCGGAGATAATGGGTCTTGTGATTGGTGTGGAGATAATGGGTCTTGTGATTGGTGTGGAGATAATGGGTCTTGTGTTTGGTGCGGAGAAATTGGGTCTTGTGATTCGGAGTGGAGATGATCGACTTTCTATTTTTAGTAATGTGGTTGTTTTCAGTTTTACTCTACTCAACCTCGTGGTTGACCCTGTGTATTCGTGATCACCTGTGATGAACCAATTTATTGGGGAGCAGACTGACAGGTATAAAGACTATGGGAGCTTAGGGAAGGGAGAAGCATGGACCCGGACCTGCCTAGAGTCTAGACCACGTGATAGCAGTCTATGAGTTGTACTTTTATTTCGAGCAGAACAGTTTTATATTTTGGTTATGTAAGAACATGTTTTGAGTTTAAAGTTAATTTAAAGTACTGTTTATCTTCCTTTGTATCTACTGCCTCGGGAAACCGAGATGGTAACACCTTTATTTATCTTAGGAGCCCTAGTTCAGGCCCTTAAATAAATGGGGGTGTTACAAAGTGGTATCAGAGAGAACGATCCTCAGGCCTAACCAAATGAACCTAATGAATGTAGGAGAGTCTAAATAAAATGAACCCCCGGGATAGGACTGTTAGGAGCACACTAAAGGGGAAGTATGAGTCTGGGGCCCCCTCACACCGAACCATAGGCCCTATCAGTCTTACCCGGGAACCCAGAGTGCATATACGAGAGAAAAGGGTAGAATAGGAGGTGGTGAAAGTGATAGCATACTGTGAAAAGTATGTTATGAGAATTCTGAATATAAGTGACTTTTGGAAAAGCCGGAAGGGGCATGAGCATGAATGAATCTTTAACTGTTGGAAAAGGGTGTATGTTGATGTGATACGTTAAGTAAATTGAAACATGATTAGTACTTCTTCTATCATCATGCCTACTGATATGCGGTTATGTGATCCCGAGCCATGTTATAGTTTTCTGATTATTCAATTTGATAGCTGATGATAGACTTTATCGTTTAGGGATTTTAGCCCTAACCCTAATGTGTGCCCACATAAGTCGGGACTCATGTCTTCCTGTTGTATTATAGTATGCCTCCGCGAAGAGATAATGCCGTTAACATCACCCAAGAGGAGGTGGACCGTTTGATAGCTGAAAATGAGGCCCTAAAGGCCAAACGTATGGACTCCGCGAAAATGAGCACAATCATCGCAAGACATCACCCTACCCAATTCACCGGGGAGGGGGAACCTCATCTGCTGGGAGCCTGGTGCCGGGAATTCGGTAACCTGTTCGAGTTGGTGGATTGCCCTGAAGAATTGAGGGTGGACCAGGCTGCCCACTATCTGAGGGGTATGGCTGGAGACTGGTGGACAGCGAATAAGGGAGAGATCCGGGAAGCAGCTACAGAGGGTGGATCCGCGTTTGTTCCGTGGGATGCATTCAAGGGGGTTTTGAACGAGGCGTTTCTACCAGAATTCCAAAAGAGCAAGCTGAGGGAGGAGTTCGACTCATTCAAGATGTCGGAGGACATGACTGTAGAGGTTTACTACAGGAAATTCATCCAGTTGGTACACTATGTGGGAGGCATGGGATTCGACGACGCCATGCCAGCAATGAAATTTGAGAGGGGATTATCAATCGCCATCAAGAAGAGATTGATTGCAGCTCCGCCCACCACAGTCCGTGACATCTACCTAAGGGCTGGGGCGGCGGAGAGGCTTTCAGAGATGATCAAGGAGGACAAAAAGTCCAAGTCTAAAAAGAGGAAGGCTGAACCAGTAACTGAGGGTTCAGGATCGAAAAAGCCTAGTAATAACAAGTTCAGTGGGTATTTCGGAAGTAGTGCCTCTGGTGGTGGGAGGAATCAGAGTGGGGGCAACTTCAGGAGTGGAGGTTCCGGCAGTGGTTCTGTAGGAATAGTTTGCTTCGGCTGTGGAAAGACGGGACACAAGCAGGCGGTGTGTCGTTCATCTGGAGGAAACCAGTCCGGGGGCTATCGTACACCTACATCCGGATACCAGGGACCCCGCACTCAGTCCTATGGAAGCAGTGGCTATCGCACACCCATGACAAACTATGGTGGGGGTGCGGCAGCAACTATCAGAGGAACTACAACAACAACAATCAGAACCGTTCATATCAGAATCAGTTCAATGGAAGTGGGAACAACAACAAGACGGGGACGGCAGGAAATCAGCAGGCTGGGACATCTTCTGCCAGCCAGAGTGGGGTTAAGTCCAGTGGCAAACTCTTTGCCATGGGAAAGCAGGCCGCTCAGGAGGAAGCTCATGTGGTTACTGGTACTTTTCTTGTAAACTCTAAACCTACTTTCGTACTTTTCGATTCCGGTGCCACCCATTCGTTTGTGTCTAGAGATCATGTTAAGGCTTTGGGGCTTGAGAGATTTGATTGGATCGCGGATCCAGTGACTATACCATCAGGCGAGTCGATAGTTTGTAATAGAGTATACGGTAGTGTACCCATCAAAATAGGGGAAGCAATTTTCTATTGTGACCTCCTAGAGTTTCCTTTGGGGGGTTTTGAGGTGATCCTAGGGATGGACTGGTTGGGGAAGTATAGGGCTTTTATCGATTGCCACCAAAAGAAGATTTCCTTGAAGGGACCCAAGGGAGTGAGGGTATCCTACAAGGGGTATAGAGTCAAACCAAAGATCAAATTTATATCTGTCAATACCCTGAAGTCTAGTTTGCGGAAAGGAGAAAGCCTAATTCTGTGCCAAATGTGGAATTGTGAGGCCGAGACTCCCAAGACTAGTGAGATACCTGTAGTACGGGAATTTGAGGGAGTATTTCGAGACGACGTGCCAGGGTTACCGCCAAGGAGGGAAGTGGAATTTTCCATTGACCTCAAACCAGGAGCGGGACCGATCTCTAAATCACCGTACCGTATGGGGCCGAAAGAGATGGAGGAATTGAAGAAGCAGTTGGATGAACTAGCTGAAAAAGGGTTCATTCGACCCAGTGTGTCGCCCTGGGGAGCACCCGTCTTATTTGTGAAAAAGAAGGATGGGAGTCTAAGGTTGTGTGTTGACTACCGAGAGCTGAACAACGTAACCATCAAGAACCGTTATCCTTTGCCGAGAATTGACGACTTGTTCGATCAGTTAAGTGGAGCTGGGGTTTTCTCCAAGATTGATCTGAGATCCGGGTATCATCAGTTGAGAATAAAGGATGAAGATATTCCGAAGACCGCCTTCCGAACGAGGTATGGCCACTATGAATTTGTGGTTATGCCCTTTGGATTGACTAATGCTCCAGCTGTGTTCATGGACTTGATGAATCGAGTCTTCAGCCCGTATCTAGACAAGTTCGTGGTGGTATTCATAGATGATATCCTGGTATACTCTAAGAATTCAGAAGAGCACGAAGATCATTTGAGGAAGGTACTTCAGACTTTGGAGGAGCATAAGCTCAACGCTAAGTTGAGTAAGTGCGAGTTCTGGTTAGAGAAAGTGGCGTTTCTGGGGCATGTCATTTCCAAAGAAGGGGTATCTGTCGACCCTAGTAAAATCGAAGCTGTGACTAAGTGGCAAAGTCCGAAGAATGTGAGTGAGATTCGAAGTTTCCTGGGGTTGGCAGGTTATTACCGGAGATTCGTCAAAGACTTTTCGAAGATAGCAAAGCCGTTGACGTCATTAATGAGGAAGGAGAACCGTTTTGTCTGGGATGAGAGTTGTGAGAAGGCATTCCTGACTCTTAAAGAACGCCTGACAACAGCTCCTATCCTGGCCTTGCCAGTTGGAAGTGATAATTTCGAAGTATACACCGACGCTTCAAAGCATGGGTTGGGTTGTCTGCTAATGCAGAATGGGAAAGTGATCGCGTATGCTTCTCGCCAGTTGAAGACCTATGAGGAGAATTACGCGACTCATGATTTGGAACTGGGAGCCGTGGTATTTGCACTGAAATTGTGGCGCCATTACCTTTATGGGGCTACTTTTAAAGTGTTTTCTGATCATAAGAGCCTGAAGTATATCTACACCCAGAAAGAGTTGAACATGAGGCAGAGGAGGTGGATAGAGTTGATCGGAGATTATGATATGCAGATTGTCTACCACGAAGGCAAGCCAAATGTGGTAGCTGACGCTCTAAGTAGGAAGTCAATACATGCTTTGGATTGTGCCAGATCGAGAGGGAGGTTGTATGGTGAACTAAGGGAGATGGGAATATTCATGATCCGGAAAGGGGATGCTCTTGGTGACTTGACAGTGGAGCCCTGAATTGTATGGGGAGATTCGGGAGTTACAGAAGAACGATGCGAGACTCCAGAAATGGCGCAAGATGGTGGAGAGTGAGGGTGGAGAGTCGTCAACCAAGTTCAGTATTCATGCTGACGGTAGTTTGAGGTTCAGTGGGCGATGGTGTGTTCCGGATGTAGAGGAGCTAAAGAAGAAGATCCTGACTGAAGCTCATGCTACTCCATACTCCGTTCACCCAGGGGGTGATAAGCTGTATAAAGACCTTAAGAAGACGTTTTGGTGGCCAAATATGAAGAAGGAGGTCGCAGAGTTCGTCTCGAGGTGTTTGACGTGTCAACGAGTGAAAGGGGAGCATAAGAGACCTCAAGGGAAGGTTCAGCCATTGGATGTGCCAGAGTGGAAGTGGGAGAATATTTCGATGGACTTTATCGTAGGGTTGCCTCGGACTCAGAGGGGCAACAACATGATTTGGGTGATCGTGGATCGGTTTACTAAGTCGGCTCACTTTATTCCAATGAAAGATACCTGGAGTAAAGCCGAGTTGGCTAAGTCATATGTTCAGAATGTAGTCAAACTACATGGAGTACCCAAGGACATTGTTTCAGATCGAGACTCGAGGTTTATATCCAGATTTTGGCAGGAGTTGCAGGCTGCTTTGGGTACCCAATTGAAGATGAGTACAGCTTTTCATCCGGCTACAGATGGTCAGACTGAGCGGACGATTCAGACTCTTGAGGATATGTTGAGAGCATGTGTACTTGAGTTCGGAGGATCTTGGGAGGATCGACTGGGGTTGATCGAGTTTTCTTATAATAACAGCTATCATGCAAGCATAGGCATGGCCCCTTTCGAGGCACTATACGGGAGGAAGTGTCGGAGCCCTGTATGTTGGGATGATCGAGCTGATGTTGTGACTTTAGGGCCAGATATGATCCAGGAGATGGTGGAGCAGGTTCAGATTATTCGACAGAGGATGAGGGCCGCTCAGGATAGACAGAAGAGTTATGCCGATCTGAAGAGGAGCGATATTTCATCCGAGGCCGGAGAGAAGGTTCTACTGAAAGTCTCTCCGATGAAGGGTGTGATGAGATTCGGCAAGCGTGGCAAACTGAGTCAGAAGTTTATTGGGCCATTTGAGATCTTGGACAGAGTTGGAGAGGTGGCATATCGCTTAGCCTTGCCTCCAACCCTATCCAAGGTCCATAATGTGTTCCATGTGTCCCAGCTGAGGAAATACGTGAGTGATCCCTCACATGTGCTTCAGCATGAGGTAATTGAGGTAGATGAGCAGTTGGCATACATTGAGACTCCGAAAGAGATTTTGGACAGGAAAGTACGGAAGACTCGCAATGGGGAGACATCTTTGGTGAAAGTCTTGTGGTCAAATCATAATCAGGAAGAGGCTACGTGGGAGCCTGAGACATCTATGCGGGAGCGTTATCCACATTTGTTCGATTAAGGTAAGTTACGCGGACGTAACTTTTCTTTAAGGGGGGAGGAATGTAACATTCAGTAGTTAAGTAAACTTTTGGTGATGCTTTGTTTCCAAGTTCGTTGAGTTGTTTTGTTTTGTCACCTAAGTGGGGATGAACTTCGGGACGAAGTTCAATTTAAGGGGGGAAGACTGTAATACCTCTAAAATTTAGAGGCGATAATTGTTTTTATTTGTTTGTGTCGATAGTTAAATCTATTTGTTAAGTAACAAATAGATTAGGTTGTTGTGAGGGTTCGAACCCTAGACCTCTAGCCCTTTGTTTAGGTCGTGGTGGGGATCGATCCCTAGACCTTATGCGCGTGGCTTGGGCCTCGTAATGTGTGCCACAACCCCAAGCCCACGGCTGTTTTAGAACAACTCCACAAAAGCTCCACAAAACCCTTTTAAGAGGACCATACTACCGCCACCTTTGTACACTCTCCATAAACCCTAAACTTACCCTAATCCATATTCCAGCATCCCATACCTACAGCCGTCACAACATAGAAAAGAGGGGCAGTGATCACGGTTGTCTTAGGTGGGCGTAAGGCGGCTCGATTTGACTGAGAAGTTGGGTATGTCACCTCACGTTGTAATTCCAGTTTTGGTGTATGTTTTTATCGTTTAAGTAGTTGTCTCTAACACGATCTACCTTCACTGTTTTTGCACAAATTCGTCATATAACATGTAATGAACATATGTAATTTGTTAGATGGTGGTCGTGGGCCGTTAAAGGGCGTTGCAAGTGGTGTTTAAACACGGTGTCAGTAGAGGGTGTCTTCGTTCTGTTTCTATAATATGCGGATGTCTGTGTTTGGGTACGTTTTACAGAGGTTATGTATTGAGATCTGCGGTTGAGTGGTACGGGTCTTTGGTCTGGGAGTCGGGTGGTAGTCAGGGGTGGTCATGGCGGAAGGCTGGGTGGTTCAAAGTGGCTTAATTAGAGTCGATTAGGGTGGTTCTGAGAGTAGTCTGTTCTGGGTTTCTTCACTTTGTCATGGTCTGGTTGTTTGGGGGTGGCACCACCGCTGACTCGGGGGAGGTCGATGCGGTGGTACCACCGTGGTGTCTCGTACGCATGTCAGGGTGTGTCGGGGTGGCAGTTTCGGGGGAGGTCAGTGGTGTTTGCTTGTGTCGATGGTAGTCTGAATACCGGTGCAGGGAGTGTAGGTGGGGAGTCAGACCTGGTTTGGTGGGTTAGGGTCTGACTCATCGGCGGTTGTCGAGGGGTTTGGTGGTGTCAGGGAGGTAGTGGGGTGTCGGTGGTGTCGTTGGGTGGTGTTTGCTGGTTGTCGAGGTGGTGGTAGACGGTGGTAAAGGAGGCTGAAACTGGGTTTGGGGGCTGTCGGGTTTCGAATCTTTTGCCATGGTTTATTATTCATATTATTATTATTATTAATATTATTATTATTCTTATTATTATTTCTATTGATGATTTTAGAATATTTGTATTTATGAGGTAATATGATATTTATGGTATATATATAATTAGTATTTATGGTAAAGATTTAGATTTGAATTTCAAAACCCAAGTGTTTATTTATTTGTGGGAGTTACTATTTTTAGAAGCTACTATATTTAGAAAGTTACTTTTTTGGGTAACTCGGTTGTTGGGAAACTTTCTAAATATAGGAAGTGTCTATAAATAGAATGTGTGCATGTTATACGTGAATTAGGAAAGTATTAATTAAAGTAATACTTATCTAGGTGGAAGTTTCCGTGTGGAGCATTTTTAGTAGCAGTTGCACAGTAACCATTTCTTCTGCAGTTTGAGGTAGGGGAAACTACTGGTATATAATGTTGTGTAAACCGCTCATAATTGATATTAAGCATGTTTGTGATATATTATCTTGTGATCATTATAATGTGCATGTTTATACTGTGATAACGATGGTGCGGAGATAATGGGTCTTGTGATTGGTGCGGAGATAATGGGTCTTGTGATTGGTGCGGAGATAATGGGTCTTGTGATTGGTGTGGAGATAATGGGTCTTGTGTTTGGTGCGGAGAAATTGGGTCTTGTGATTCGGAGTGAAGATGATCGACTTTCTATTTTTAGTAATGTGGTTGTTTTCGGTTTTACTCTACTCAACCTCGTGGTTGACCCTGTGTATTCGTGATCACCTGTGATGAACCAATTTATTGGGGAGCAGACTGACAGGTATAAAGACTATGGGAGCTTAGGCAAGGGAGAAGCATGGACCCGGACCTGCCTAGAGTCTAGACCACGTGATAGCAGTCTATGAGTTGTACTTTTATTTTGAGCAGAACAGTTTTATATTTTGGTTATGTAAGAACATGTTTTGAGTTTAAAGTTAATTTAAAGTACTGTTTATCTTCCTTTGTATCTACTGCCTCGGGAAACCGAGATGGTAACACCTTTATTTATCTGAGGAGCCCTAGTTCAGGCCCTTAAATAAATGGGGGTGTTACAAATCGACACTTAATTGATCCCGGGAACTAAGTTGAGGGAGAGTCGGTTTCCCTTTCGGTTACCCGACCGGGGGGTCTCTATCCTCTCTCCATTCCCGAACTCAATATAGTGTCGCCCGTCCTCCGGGGACCTCAAACACACATACAAGTATAAGAGAAAGGCCACTTTCGATTAAGTTATTTCCAAACAACTACTATATATTAAATATCTTAGTCCGATGAGAAATATTAACGGACACTTAAGAACTAACAAATTTTAGACAAGTGCCTAATTACTTACTAAATCTTACTTAGCTAAAATATATATTTACCTAAGTATCTATAGCAATTTACTAGATATTAAATTCAACCATGATTATTACTAAATTACGATTTCGGAATCATTTAACTAACTAAACGATATTACTCGTAGAACAATTAACTAAAACTCTTACCACTAACTAATTAACTAAACTATACAACTTTAAGCAATTAAAATAAGAATTTATGCCTAGTTGTTACACTAAAGGAAATCCATGTAGCTAAACATTACACGTGAATGTACTCTAGGCGTACAACCATAATACGCTCAAGTCATACATTACTAACATTACTGACATTAGACATACACATTACGCTATGTGGCTGCAAAATCGGAAGGCATGTGATGAACATCCCACAACAATAGACTAATTAGCTATAGCCTAGAAAAGACAACAAAATAAGTGAGTAGAGGGGGAGGGGTGTCCTGATGTGAACAGACCAACAGGGATGTAAGGAGCACGAGGCAACAGTGAGCAGTGCAGGTCGTAGTATTGGTAATGCAGTAATTAGAAGTAAGTAGCAAGGTGTACATATGCAATGGCTTAGTGTCAATGTGCAGTAGTAAGTGAAGTAATAGCAGCAGGACGGTGAAATCGCTGCAACAATATGCATTTAGTCTAGTGCTAATGCTTCCTAGAGCTGTCTACTTACTCCATTCCTACTAAACAATTGAAGTCAGCTTATAATAATGGCCTCTATCTAACACATTGACATCTGCCCATGTAGACCCACTTAGATCTACTACAATAAAATGATGAAAGGTCTCCTTAGAAGTATTGGGCTACACGATTACTGTACTATTGCAGCAATAACAATAACGTGACCATAACCCAACAATAAACCATGAAGACTACACGCAGTAACAACCAAAACAGCAATATACAACGCGTCAATGGCGACACAACCAGGCGAGAGTCAGCAGTAACTCGATGGCGGTCCAGAACAGCAACGATAATAGTAACCTCAGTAATTGTAGTGACAGGAACATCAGTAAATGGGGTAACACACGGTAATTGGTAACAGCAGTACCAGTTTAAGGTAGTGCAGAATCAGAATGCACAGTTGGAACACATGGAGAGTACTACCTAGCAGACTATCAGACGCATAACAGTGGCAAGTCAGGAGCAATGGAACAATGACAGTACATAAAAAATGGACCTCTAACCGCAGCAATAACAGTTCTCACAACAAAACTTTACTAATTCTTTCACCCTATAACTAGCCCACAACATATACACCTCACATTCATCATCAAAAACCACCTAAACATCCACAAAACATATGTCAAGTTACTTTAAGAAAAAGGTCGAGTTTTCTCATTATCGTCACCTTAAATGCAATCCCGCTCAAAGCTCCTCCTCTATGATGAAGCTATCTACGTCCGGGTTGTCTAATCCTTCACCTACATCACGAAAAACGAGTTTAACGGACTGAAAATCGAATCTTACAAAAACAGCCTAAATTTCGAAGTGAAGGGATTGAAAAACGAAAGTGATAGATGGCTTGCAAATTCGATGAGGATTCCGAAAATGTGATTATTACCTCGATTCGGTGAATGGATGATGAAGAAAAATGGAGAAGAAGATGAGTTTTTATGGAGGTTTTGTGAGAAAATGTTTTACTGTTTTAAGTTTTGAAGATGAACAATTATGTCGACATATGGGTTTTATGAGGGTTTTAAGAGTTGTCCTTTCCGTTTAAATGAAACGGGTTGGAAAATACAAAAGGGTTTTTAGAGACGGACTTTAAGTTGCCAAGTTTGTATTCGTCTTAAGAACTTAAGGTTCTTAAGACGGATCTTACTATTTATAAAAATACTTTCCGATAAATCATTAAAATATTATTTTATTACTTAAAATAATTAAAAATGCTTAAAACATATTTTACGAAAATACGGGATGTTCCAATCACCCCAACTTCAAAAAGTTTCGTCCTCGAAACTCGAACGAAGATAAATTCTAAATAACTATACCTCAATCGAAAAGAGAAGGATGCGCGATACGCATCGAAGCCTAGGCCTCCCACGTCTGCTCCTCAACATCACCGCAACGCCATAAGATCTTCAATAAGGGCACCACCTTGCTCCTAAGCTTCCTGTCCTGACGGTCTAGAATCTTCACGGGACGCTCCTCAAAAGCAAGACTCGGCTCTAAGTTCTCGATCTCTCTAGGAAGAACATGACTTGGATCACTAACATACTTACGGAGCTGAGAAACATGAAAGACACTATGAACCTTGCCCAAACTAGGAGGCAAGTCCAATCGATAAGCAGCAGCACCAATCCTCTTCACGATCTCGAACGGCCCAATATACTTAGGGCTCAACTTGCCCTTAACGCCAAACCTCTTGACGCCCTTCATCGGTGAAACTCTCAGGAAGACTCTGTCACCCACCTCGAACTCGAGAGGTCTACGACAGACATCTGCATAGGATTTCTGCCGATCCTGTGCGGCCTTCATCCTACCTCTGATAAGCTGAACCTGATCAATCGTAACAGCTAACTGGTCCGGTCCTAGGTCGTGCACGTCACTCGCCTGATCCCAACAGATCGGACTACGACACTTTCCACCATATAGAGCCTCGTACGGAGCCATACCAATAGATGAATGGTCACTGTTGTTGTAGGAAAACTCAACCAACGGAAGGCACTGCTCCCACGAACTCTGAAAATCAAGTGCACAAGCTCGGAGCAAGTCTTCTAAGGTCTGAATCGTCCTCTCGGACTGTCCATCGGTCGCAGCATGAAATGCGGTACTCATCAGCAATCGGCTACCCATAGCCTCCTGTAAAGCCTTCCAAAATCTGGAACAAAATCTCGGATCACGATCGGAAACTATCTCCCTCGGAACACCATGGTAACGGACTATCTCTGAAATATAAGCCCTGGCTAAACGGTCCATATCCCATGTCTCACGAATCGGCACAAATCGGGCACACTTGGTTAATATGTCAACTATAACCCAAATCGCATCCTTGCCTCCAACTGTCTTAGGCAATGCAGTCACGAAATCCATCGATATACACTCCCACTTCCACTGAGGAACGTGGAGCGGCTGTAGCAAACCACCTGGCCTTCTATGCTCTATCTTGACTTGTTGACAAGTCAGACACCTACTAACATAGTCCAATATGTTCTTCTTCATCCCTGGCCACCAAAACATCAGTCTCAAATCCTTATGCATCTTCTCACTACCCGGATGAACGGAATAAGGCGTCAAATGAGCCTCATCCAACACTCTCTTCCGCAAGTCAGGTACATCTGGAACATACATCCGGCCTCGGAACCGTAGAAAACCATCTGCACTAATCGCAAAATCCTGTGCCTCACCACTAGCAATCTTGGCCTCGAACTTCCTGAAATCGGCATCTGAAGGCAAACCCTATCGAATATCCCAATACAAAGTCGGCTCGGCGGTCATAGCAGATAACCAATCGAAACCACTACCAACCATCTCTATCCTCAGCTTCCGGAACTCGGAACACAACTCATCGGGCAACACTCGCATATCACTCATCGAATGAGAAGTCTTGCGGCTAAGCGCATCAGCAACAACATTGGCCTTACCCTCATGATACAATAACTCAATGTCATAATCCTTAACCAACTCTAGCCAACGTCGCTGTCGCATATTAAGGTCCTTCTGTGTGAAATTGTACTTCAAACTCTTATGATCCGTGAAAATGCGACAATGAGATCCAATCAAGTAATGACGCCACATCTTCAAGGCATGAACAACAGCAGCTAACTCAAGATCATGGGTCGGATAGTTCACCTCGTGAACTCGCAGCTGTCTAGATGAGTAAGCTATCACCTTACCACTCTGCATCAACACACATCCAAGCCCTAACATCGAAGCATCGCAGTAAACATCGAAGTCAACTCCAATCTCTGGCAAAGTAAGTACGGGAGCAGAAGTCAACCTAGTCTTCAATTCCTGGAAAGAACTCTCACACTTATCGGTCCACACAAATTTGGCTTCTTTCTTCAATAACTGAGTCATCGGACTTTGATGTTGTTCATCCAAGGCATTGGGTGACTCTTTGATCGGTTTCATAAATAGTTGGACTGAAAGACCCCCCGACTGGGTAACCAGTAGGGAAACCGGCTCTCCTTCCAAACGGTTTATGAAGTTGGTTGAGAGCCGTGCATTAGAGTTTGCATGATAGTTTGAGATCAGTTATTGAGATATTGTTATGCTTCACATGTTTTTATATGTTGGAGCATTCTGTTTGCTTTGCTTGTTACGTGTCGTTACAAAAGGTGGCTAGGAGAACTCTAGTCACTCCCCACTGATTGTGGCGTACATGTTTTCATGTGTGTAGGTACATGCAGGTTGGACAGGGTCGGATGAGAGCTAGCGAGTGATGATCCTTTTGTCATCATATGACTTACACTTACGAGTAGCTAGACTCTAGTTTTGGATACTGTTTATCTTTTGGTGCCTGTAGGGATGTTCCATTCCAGGCTTTGTATATATTTGGTTTTCGTACTTAGAACTGTTATACTTATCTATGTTGTTTATATCAGTTTCCGGTTTTAGTTTTTAATTCGCCTCGCATGTTGTTTATGTTTAAAAAGTTTTTAAATTCCGCTGCATTTTTAGTACTTTGTATGTTTTATATTTCCGCTTTCGCGAGGGGTTTTACACCTAATCCAACCCTAAACCTATCCCTTGCTTCACATACGAACGACAATAAAACAAAAAGACACCCTAGATGGGGACGGGTGAACCCTTTTTTGGGGGACGGTTGAAAACCATGGGCCCGACTATTCCTAAAACGGGACGGGAAAGGGTTTAGGGTTGGATTAGGATGATCCGCTACCGCGGATCCCCCTAATCCAACCCTAAAACCTTCCCTTGCTAACGGGACGGGAAGGGTTTAGGGTTGGATTAGGCGGATCCACTACCGCAGATCCCCCTAATCCAACCCTAAACCCTTCCCTTGCTTCACATACGAACGACAATAAAACAAAAAGACACCCTAGATGGGGATGGGTGAACCCTTTTTTGGGGGACGGTTGAAAACCATGGGGCCGGGTATTCCTAAAACGGGACGGGAAAGGGTGTAGGGTTGGATTAGGAGGATCAGCTACCGCGGATCCCCCTAATCCAACCCTAAACCCTTCCCTTGCTAACGGGACGGGAGGGGTTTAGGGTTGGATTAGGCGGATCCGCTACCGCGGATCCTCCTAATCCAACCCTAAACCCTTCCCTTGCTTCACATACGAACGACAATAAAACAAAAAGACACCCTAGATGGGGACGGGTGAACCCTTTTTTGGGGAAGGGTGGAAACCATGGGACCGGGTATTCCTAAAACGGGACGGGAAAGGGTTTAGGGTTGGATTACGAGGATCCGCTACCGCGGATCCCCCTAATCCAACCCTAAACCCTTCCCTTGCTAACGGGACAGGAAGGGTTTAGGGTTGGATTAGGGGGATCCGCGGTAATCCAACCCTAAACCCTTCCCTTGCTTCACATACGAACGACAATAAAACAAAAAGACACACTAGAAGGGGATGGGTGAACCCTTTTTTGGGGGACGGGTGGAAACCATGGGGCCGGGTATTCCTAAAACGGGACGGGAAATGGTTTAGGGTTAGATTAGGAGGATCCGCGGTAGCGGATCCCCCTAATGAACCCTAAACCCTTCCCTTGCTTCACATACGAACGACAATAAAACAAAAAGACACCCTAGATGGGGACGGGTGAACCCTTTTTTGGGGGACGGTTGAAAACCATGGGGCCGGGTATTCCTAAAACGGGACGGGAAAGAGTTTAGGGTTGGATTAGGAGGATCCGCTCGCGGATCCCCCTGATCCAACCCTAAACCCTTCCGTTGCTAACGTGACGGGAAGGGTTTAGGGTTGGATTAGGCGGATCCGCTACCGCGGATCCCCCTAATCCAACCCTAAACCTTTCCATTGCTTCACATACGAACGACAATAAAACAAAAAGACACCCTAGATGGGGACGGGTGATCCCTTTTTTGGGGGACGGTGGAAAACCATGGGGCCGGTTATTCCGAAAACGGGACGGGAAAGGGTTTAGGGTTTGATTAGGAGGATCCGCTACTGCGCATCCCCCTAATCCAACCCTAAAACCCTCCCTTGCTAACGGGACGGGAAGGGTTTAGGGTTGGATTTGGCGGATCCGCTACCGCGGATCCCCCTAATCCAACCCTAAACCCTTCCCTTGCTTCACATACGAACGACAATAAAACAAAAGGACACCCTAGATTGGGATGGGTGAAGCCTTTTTTGGGGGACGGTTGAAAACCATGGGGCCGGGTATTCCTAAAACGGGACGGCAAAGGGCTTAGGGTTGGATTAGGAGGATCCGCTACCGCGGATCCCCCTAATCCAACCCTAAACCCTTCCTTTGCTTCGCATACGAACGACAATAAAACAAAACGACACCCTAGATGGGGACGGGTGAACCCTTTTTTGGGGGACGGGTGGAAACCATGGGGCCGGGTATTCCTAAAACGGGACGAGAAAGGGTTTAGGGTTGGATTAGGAGGATCCGTTACTGCGGATCCTCCTAATCCAACCCTAAACCCTTCCCTTGCTTCACATACGAACGACAATAAAACAAAAAGACACCCTAGATGGGGACGGGTGAATCCTTTTTTGGGGGACGGGTGGAAACCATGGGGCCGGTACGGGTATGGAACAACAATAATCTGCAAATAGTGTTGGGGCTGGTGTCCTTGACAATTAAGTACAATGACTTCTTAAATCTCTTTAAGGATCACAAGGGCATACTTCAGTATTATTACCAGTTGATCCACGTTTATCAATAACGGTTGACTTGCTAGATAAGTTTGACGTTATTGTCATACGGATGGCGGTGATCAACTGGTCCCTATACGTCACACCTATAGGACACGTTTGAGAGATGTGAAGGTATGAAAATACAGTCACATTTTGCCGGATATGACTAAACAGTTAGTCAGAGGTATTGACTACTAAAATAGTCAATAAGATGTTGAGATTATTATTTAATACGGATTAAATAATTTTAGCTAATACGGATTACATGATTAATTCGTAAATTAAATATAAACAGTTATATTTAATTAAATATTGTATTCGCAAATTAATATAAACAGTTATATTAATTTAGGTAATTATACAATATCGTATTTTATCAGACCATTATTAATATATCGACTGTATTAATAACTGATAACATGTTACGATTTATAAATAAAACCCGCGGACAACTTATAGCTAATTGGGTCGAATCACGCATTGGGATAAGGTAAGAGTGGAAAGCCCACTCCTACCCAAACCCTATTTCGGCCGGCTAGTATTAAAAAAGGAGGAGACTTCTCCTTTTGTCATACGACTCTTGTTTCACTGTTTAAACAAATCTCAAGGAAAAATTAGGGTTTTGAGAGTTTTCTTCTCCCAAAATCTCAGATCTCACATCTAAAACCTAAATAGCTCTCCCAATATTGCAAGGCAGTTGGAGAGGATTTCTAGCACACGCGACCACGTCTCATCCTAAGTCTTGGGTGCAAGTTATAGGAGGGAATTTGTGTTAATTCCTGTTCTTAGGCCTTTCGCACAAGGACTAAAGGTTGTACTTCTTTTCTTATCCTTTTTAATCTTATGACTATAAACACAACTGTATTTTTCATTATAATCCTGCAAGTTTAGGGTGAATACATGCTTTATTCCCCACAAGTGGTATCAGAGCCATAGACCATGAAATTTTACAATTGTGTCTTTCATAAGATTTAAAATTTTGGAAAAACCGTGCATTCTGCCTTGGCACTCGATCGAGTCTCTGTTGCACTCGATCGAGTGCCCTTGTACCAGGCCGCGTGCGTGTGATTTTAGGGTTGCAATCGATCTTGTTTTCGATTCTTATTTGCATATTGTTAATTAATCGATATTTTTAGCAATTTGTGGATCTTTTTTTGTTTTTATTTTTGATTTACAAGTTTTATATCAAGATAAAAACTCGGTTTGATTTAAAAGTGCAGCGATTTGCAGTTTTACGAGCCACTCGATCGAGCCCTGCTGCACTCGATCGAGTGACTCTGACACTCGATCGAGTGCCCCTGTTGCTCGATCGAGTGCTCTCGTTTCGGGCAGTTTGTTTTCGAAAATAACTTGTTTTCTTATTTTCACATGGCTTAAAATAATATACTGTATACGGAAATAGTATATTATTTAGTGAAACGGTTCACCCTCGTTTGATACATATTGTTTTAAAACAGTTTAAAATAATGGATTATATGTTTATTAAAATTGGTGATTAAAGCGGTATAGTCACATAATTTTAATCTTATAAGGTGGTTTGGTATAAATTTATTAATCATAATAACAGTATTATGTCATGTATAAATTTTATTTAGTTGATGCATTTTATTTATCGTCTTGTGAATACCTTGAATGCTTTCAATAACGTATTTAATTTTTGCAAACGGTTGTAACTTAGTGTGGCCTTAGAAGATTGTGTCACCGTAATGATGGGACACGATCTTCCTTGTAATTTTGAGATCTTGAATCTCCGTTTTGGGTTTTTGCCATGTAATTACTTTTGTATTTAAATTAGAATGTATCTAGGATTACTTTTGTAATTTAAATTAGTAATTTTGTGAAGACCAAAGACAAGACGGAGACCGGATGCTCACTCCCGCTACAAGGACCAAGATTGAACATCAAGACAAGCTTCTAGGGTCCAACGGTGGATTCCAAGTTGTTTTATGTTTATTTTGGTAGGATAGGCCACACTAGGACTTTTATTTACGTTTATTGCATTTATCTTTATGCTTTCATCGATAATAGCTTGCATCATATTCCGCCTAAAACCAAACCACCTATATCATGCCTGAAAACTGACTCATGTAGAGGTCACGCGTTAGTTTTCTGTGACAATACAGATGTCACATGTCATTTGCTAAGCCATCACTTTATTTAATTCATTCACGCAAATGCTAGTTTTTAGTTCACTTAAATATGGTTAAATCAAAGTTGATGGGGTCTTCCTCGTATAACCAAAAATTGGGACTAGTCTTTATAAATCAGCCTCCCATGAATCCCTTCTTCGTCGGTAGGCATAATATGACCCCTTCTACGTCGGGTAAGTGGGAACAAATGATTTATTTTATCTCAACATCATGGTCACTCGATACTATCTAGTGACTGAGATGGACTAATAGATAGGATATACAGAAATCTATCGACCAAGAGTTCCAACGATTGGAATTAGCCAAACTGTGGGCTTATCAATATACGGAAATTGAGTCTTGGGATCGTTTATATAATTCTTGAGGGAGATCAATTATATAAATGCATGAGTCTACGAGTTTAAATTTAATTTAATATAGACTTAAATCATAACAATAAGTTGCTTATATGGTTTTGTTTTGTCTTCTTTTTCAGTGTAGAACACGTTCATTAAAACTGCTGTATAACTAAAATGGCTGGTGAAGACCCAATGCCAAGTGCCAAGCTAGCACGAGAATCCTGGCTAAAGGATTCTCTGACTGGGAGGCAGCACTACGGAATGCTGCCATTGCTGACGGAAAGCTTAAGTATTTAACTGAGCCCATTCCGGCACACCCAGGAACTGGAGCTAGAGCCAACGAAATTCGCGCTCATAGCGATTTCGTTATGGAAGCGGGTGCGATAAAGAACGTACTCATCTATGCAATGGAATCAAATTTGCAAAGACGCTTCATATCCCATGGTGCAAACAAAATTTTCACCACGCTCTCTAACGAATTCTCCAAGGCTCCGAGAATCGTTTCTTATGAGCATACCTGTCGCTTCTTTGAGGCGAAACTCCAGAAGGGCCAAGCTGTTAGCCCACATATTCTCAACATGATTGAGAATATCGAGAAACTGGAGACCCTGAACTGCAAGATCAGTGAGAACATAATCGTTGATCGTATGCTTCATTCGCTTCATGATGGGTTCGCCCTCTTTAGGGCCAACTATTACATGAACGACATGAAGAAGACTCCTCATGAGCTCCACTCCCTTCTCGTACAGACTGAGAAGGATCTAAAGTTAAGTGGGAGCATGAAGCAGGATGTTCTCATGATCGCCAGTAAGGGAAAGGGTAAAGGGAAGGCTAAAGCTCAGGGCGACCTAGCAGTAGGTAAGCCCAGGTTCAAGAAACCAGGATTTGTTAAGAGTGGGCCAGGTGAGTCGAGCAACTCACAGGGCAAGACAAAGAGCAAGGATACAAGCATGGAATGTCACCATTGCCACAAGACTGGGCATTGGAGGCGCTCATGCCCCGTGTATCGCGAGGACATTGAGGCAGGCCGTGTTACTCCTGTTGGTATGTCTTCTTCTTCTTTTATTCACATGATTGAGATTAACCACGCAAGTTGCGGAACTTGGGTACTTGATACCGGTTGTGGTTCTCATCTATGTAATCATGTGCAGGGCCTCCGAAACCAAGAACCCCTAATCGAGGGTGAGGTGGACCTGCGAGTCGGGAATGGAGCACGCGTTGCTGCAGTCTCGAAGGGAACATACGTGATCCAACTTCCAAGTGGATTCGAGTTATTTTTATATAACTGTTATTATGTTCCTAGTTTGTCCAAAAACATTATTTCAGTTTCTGCACTTGACAAACTCGGCTTTTCATTTGTAATAGAGAATAATAGCTGTATTTTCTCCTTACACAATATGATTTATGGCAAGGCAATTTCCATGAATGGAATTTATGTTTTAGATCAAACTACCGAGATATTACATGTGAATAACAAGAGATTAAAGGTAGGTGACAATGATCAAACTTACCTATGGCATTGTCGTATGGGACACATAAATGAGAAACTCGTAAAACAGCTCATACAGAATGGAGCTATATCGCCCTTTGATTTCGAATCATATGGCACGTGTGAATCATGTCTCATTGGCAAAATGACTCGTATTTCCTTCAAAGGTGTTGGAATGCGCGCTGCCGACCTATTAGGACTCATACATACAGACGTATGTGGCCCTATGTCGATCAACGCACGAGAAGGCTATAGGTATTTCATCACTTTCACGGATGATTTGAGTAGATATGGCTATGTCTACTTGATGAAACATAAAAGTGAATCCTTTGACAAGTTCAAAGAATACCAGAATCGGGTACAGAACCAGCTGGGTAGAAAGATTAAAGCACTACGTTCGGATCGTGGTGGTGAGTATCTTTCACACGAGTTTGATCAACACCTTAAAGACTGTGGGATCGTGCTACAGTTAACTCCACCTGGAACACCACAATTAAATGGTGTGTCCGAACGGAGAAATCGGACTTTACTTGATATGGTTCGATCCATGATGAGTCACACCGTCGTGCCTGATTCATTGTGGGGCTATGCTCTTTTGTCGGCCGCTCTATTACTTAACCGAAGTCCGTCTAAAGCTGTTGACAAGACTCCATACGAATTATGGAAGGGAACGGTCCCTAACTTGTCCTTTATACGGGTTTGGGGCTGCGAGGCTTATGTCAAGTGGAGACACGAGGATAAGCTCGGCCCGCGATCGGTCAAGACATACTTTATAGGTTATCCAAAGGGAACTTTTGGTCATTACTTCTACTCGCCAACCGAACAACGTGTTTTTGTTGCGGCTAGTGCGACGTTCTTAGAGAAAGAATTTCTCGAGAACAAGTCGAGTAATAGAACCTTAGAGTTATCGGAGGTTCAAGAACCAACTACCGAGCAACCATTGGAGGAAACAGTTCCTTCAACCGAGGCTGCGGTAGATATCCCTGAGGAACCTAGGAGGTCGGGAAGAGTCTCTATTCCACCGGACAGATACATTGGTATGGTCGAGGAACATGATACAGATGACGTCTTACTCCTAGAGGGTAATGAACCCAAAACCTATAAAGGTGCCATGACTAGTTCTGACTCAAAGTTATGGCTAGAAGCCATGCAATCCGAGATGGACTCCATGTATGAGAACAACGTGTGGGATCTTGTGGACCTACCTGCAAAGGTACGTCCCCTTCAATGCAAATGGCTTTACAAAATAAAGCATGCCGTGGAAGGACAACAAGATATCCACAAGGCTAGACTAGTTGCTAAAGGTTTCACTCAAGTGCCAGGCTTGCACTATGATGAGATCTTTGCACCCGTAGTCATGCTACGTTCCATTCGGATTATCTTAGCGATCGCTGCATTTCATGATTATGAAATATGGCAAATGGACGTTAAAACCGCCTTCTTAAACGGTTATTTGGAGGAAGAGTTGTACATGGTACAACCCGAGGGTTTTATCGATCCAGTACATCCTAAGAAAGTTTGCAAGCTTAAGCGTTCCATCTATGGACTTAAGCAAGCATCGCGGAGTTGGAATCATCGCTTCGACCAAGTGATAAAAGAGAATGGGTTCATTCGATCAGTCGGGGAACCATGTCTCTATATCAAGTCGAGTGGGAGCAAGATTGTATTCCTAGTACTGTATGTCGATGACATACTCTTGATTGGGAATGACATACCTCTCTTATCTTCGGTTAAAGCATGGTTGAAAAACCACTTCCAGATGAAAGATCTGGGAGAGGCACAAAGAATTTTGGGCATCCGTATCTACAGGGATAGATCACGACGGATGTTGTCTCTCAGTCAGGAGTCTTATATAGAGAAGATTCTGGAGAGATTCAGCATGACGAACTCCAAGAAGGGGTTCCTTCCTATGACTCCTGGGCTTCACTTGAGCAAGACTCAAGAAGCTAAGTCATTGGAAGAGAAAGAGCGCATGAGTCGGATTCCTTATGCTTCGGCAATAGGATCAATCATGTATGCCATGATATGCACACGTCTAGACGTTGCATATGCATTGAGTATGACAAGTCGATTCCAAGCTCATCCAGGTGAACAACACTGGATGGCCGTGAAAAACATTCTTAAGTACCTACGGAGGACTAAAGATTGGGGATTGACTTACGGAGGCGACTCGACGCTCTGCGCCACGGGTTACGCAGATGCTAGCTTCCAAACGGATCGAGATGACTCGAAATCTCAGTCTGGATTCGTTTTTACTCTTAATGGCGCTGCTGTCAGCTGGAAAAGTTATAAACAGAGTGTTACAGCAGATTCTACGACTGAGTCCGAGTACTATGCCGCCTCGGAAGCAGCTAAGGAAGCAATATGGATGCGTCAATTCTTACAAGGACTATCAGTAGTGCCTAGTTCGAATGACCCAATCACCGTTTATTGTGACAATAACGGTGCCATCTTCCAAGCTAAGGAGCATAAGTCTAGCAGCAAGGCTAGGCATGTACAACGGAAAGCTCATCTAATCAGAGATTACGTGGAGCAAAAGCAGATTTTCATTGATAAGATCGCTACGGATGACAACATAGCTGATCCTCTCACAAAAGCATTACCACGTGATAAGCATGAAGGGCACATTCATTCCATGGGAATTGGATGTGTTCCTAAGTTGTAGTACTCTTTTATGAATTCATGTAATAATTCATTTTCTCGTGTACTCTATTCAACCTCATTGTTATGATATATAATGTTTTGTTTTTCATGTGGAATTGTACGCCAATTTTGAACACCACAAAGTGAACTGAATAACATTACATCGTTTTAGTCCTTGATTACCCACTTGAGCTGATAACTCAGGTAATCATTTTGTGACGTTGGTTGATGGTGGGTTCAACGAGCCATAAGTCACGCGGCTGACTGACCAATCACAAAGGCGAGTTATACGGATATCTCGTAGGACACCCCGTGACAGCGTTATGGAGTCCTAAATGTTTTATAACATTGGGTGCCGGGTCGTGGATAGGACCTCCATAGTGTTCCTTAGAGTCGAGTCTTTTGACCTTTCAACTGTTTCTTGAGATTAAGACAGATTTTGGGTAACTTTGGTTTCTTTCCCACGGTCACCGTAACAGGGGCCAAGAGGATTTTTTCTGGGTTATTTCATGCTGGGCGATATCGGCAGGATTCGAGTTGAGGGAAATATCCAAACCCTTATCAGGATTTTATCATTTCTCAGGGCCACTCGAGGAGTAGTAACTGAAATGCATGGCCATGCTCGAATACAGATTCGTTTTATCAGTTAAGTTACTCTCTAGTCGGGGAAACCACTCTTGATACAGATCGCTTGTGAGATACGACCTTTGCGAATGCGGATTTGCAAATTGTCTTACATTGAGTGGGAGAAATTTTAAAAGGATATGAGAATCGGTTATCGCACCTACACTTGTACGGACAAGTGGGAGTTTGTTGGCGCTTGTGTCCTCCACATGTAGTGTGATAACGTCATTGCACATACCCTTGTACGGACAAGTGGGAGATTGTTGGGGCTGGTGTCCTTGACAATTAAGTACAATGACTTCTTAAATCTCTTTAAGGATCACAAGGGCATACTTCAGTATTATTACCAGTTGATCCACGTTTATCAATAACGGTTGGCTTGCTAGATAAGTTTGACGTTATTGTCATACGGATGGCGGTGATCAACTGGTCCCTATACGTCACACCTATAGGACACGTTTGAGAGATGTGAAGGTATGAAAATACAGTCACATTTTGCCGGATATGACTAAACAGTTAGTCAGAGGTATTGACTACTAAAATAGTCAATAAGATGTTGAGATTATTATTTAATACGGATTAAATAATTTTAGCTAATACGGATTACATGATTAGTTCGTAAATTAAATATAAACAGTTATATTTAATTAAATATTGTATTCGCAAATTAATATAAACAGTTATATTAATTTAGGTAATTATACAATATCGTATTTTATCTGACCATTATTAATATATCGACTGTATTAATAACTGATAACATGTTACGATTTATAAATAAAACCCGCGGACAACTTATAGCTAATTGGGTCGAATCACGCATTGGGATAAGGTAAGAGTGGAAAGCCCACTCCTACCCAAACCCTATTTCGGCCGGCTAGTATTAAAAAAGGAGGAGACTTCTCCTTTTGTCATACGACTCTTGTTTCACTGTTTAAACAAATCTCAAGGAAAAATTAGGGTTTTGAGAGTTTTCTTCTCCCAAAATCTCAGATCTCACATCTAAAACCTAAATAGCTCTCCCAATATTGCAAGGCAGTTGGAGAGGATTTCTAGCACACGCGGCCACGTCTCATTCTAAGTCTTGGGTGCAAGTTATAGGAGGGAATTTGTGTTAATTCCTGTTCTTAGGCCTTTCGCACAAGGACTAAAGGTTGTACTTCTTTTCTTATCCTTTTTAATCTTATGACTATAAACACAACTGTATTTTTCATTATAATCCTGCAAGTTTAGGGTGAATACATGCTTTATTCCCCACAAATAGCTCCAAATGCTTCAAAGGATCTTCATCCGGTAGACCTGCAAACTGTTTTTGCTCAACCAATTCGATATAGGAAAGTTGAATTTCAAAGGGGAGAGTAAATCTCTGGGGACGTGGTGTGCTGCTGGCTGAAGATTATCAGAAATAGTAGACATGATCGCAATAGCACTGAGAGTACTCAAGTCTTCCTCTCAAAAACCTGTCTTCTAAAACAAAACTAGAAGAAAAGGTAAGTAACGGTCTTAAGGAACCGAAGTTCCTTAAGACAAGGAAAATAAACTAAAAACTAACAAACAAAATTATACCGTCTCCCCGGCAACGGCGCCAAAATTTGATACCCGTCGTTGTGGGTGTCAAAGATAAAATTTATAAACCAAACTAAAACTATAGATAGTGATAGTAAGGGTCGAACCACAGAGAGACAAGGTTAATTATGTTTGCTAATTTTTAATCTATTAAGTAACAATAGAGAGGGGGTTTGATTGATTGTTGCTAAGTCTAAAACAAATATAAAATAAAACAAGTAAATAAATATGAGAATAAACTATGATAAAAGAGATGCTAGGATGTTTGGGTAATAAATAGCTAAGATAATATAAATCCTAAGTCAACATGTATTGTAGTCGCGTAAGGGGTGTAACATATCCTTTAGGTCTATGTTACCTAATAGCTCCTTTCGGCCTATGTTATTAGTTCCTAGGTCTCACAATTATTGGGTGTCAACAATAAGGGTGATTCCTAAATTCTAGGTCACATACCTTTCAGTCTTGGGTAACCTAGCCGTCTTAAGTAGTAAACCAATGCCCTTCCCGTATCTCTCAATCTTGGGTAGGTTATTACTAACATCCTACAAGTCTCCTTTTGGTCTCATTACAGGGTATTATAGTCTACAAATTAAAGCGAAACAGAATTCATACGCGTGTCGGTCGACCGACCAGCTAGCCCGGTCGGCCGACCTCCACCCTGCAACATGTCGGTTCGGAATTTATACTACCTTCGCATATTTACTCCCTACATCC
Organism: Silene conica; assembly: GCA_029255685.2. NCBI lineage: Eukaryota > Viridiplantae > Streptophyta > Magnoliopsida > Caryophyllales > Caryophyllaceae > Silene > Silene conica. The sequence continues at coordinate 50,876,016 of CM055316.2, forward strand.
TAACATATGAAATTAGCTACTCATAACTATTGAAACAATAATAAAAATAGGAATAAGCATGGAAATTATAAAGAACATCAATTTAAACATGCAATAATAATAAAGGCTTGGGATTCTAAATTAAACCGGATACTAATAATTCTACAATAAGAACAATATTAAAACTGAAATTAATAAAGGAATTACCGGAAACAATGGATTAAGGAAGGAAAGAACCAACTTTATTGAGTATCCCGGAAAGATTGATGATTACAATGAACAAAACTAAAGAAAAGTGTTTGATGATTATTGAAAGATTAAAACTAAAACTAGATTCTAACTCTATGATAAAAAACTAGGTAGAAAACTTGATATTTGACTGCTTCAATAACCCTAATCCCGTAATTTAGCTTAAATAGGCGGAATTAAAGAGTTTCCTAATGACCTAATCACTTGAATGAGCTTTGCGGAAACTTCTGGGTCTGCGCAGAGGTCGGTCGACCTACTTTGTGGGTCGGTCGACCTAATATCGGGACTGCAGCGCGCGTCGATCTTAAAACAGCTGCCATTTCTCCGTTACTTATCGTAATCAAGTGATTCTTGCGGAGTTCGAAAGCTAAGAGGATAAGCTTTCACCTCCAACTGGAATCACTCCATTATCAGCTCTAGAACTAGAGATATAGCCATTTGAAACAGGCTGCAACTTCGTGGATCGATTCTTTGCTGGTTAAAGCTATCTTCAGGCCTTGAAATGTGCGCTAGGCTTCGTTCCTTCTTGGCCTTAGTCATGAAAAATCCGGAGGGCATAAATTTGGTATAAAATCATCCCTTTTCCGCATAAATCTGCAAAAGAGCATAAAAATACGAAAGTAGACAATTGTTGTGAAATAAATGCTAAAACCTAGTAAATGAGCGACAAAATGCGTGTAAAAATAGATGTGAAACATCATAAAATAGGCACGCATCAAATTCCCCAAACCAAACCTTGCTTGCCCTCAAGCAAGAAATAGACTCGATCTTAACTAATGGAACGATTTCAACCTCAGAGCGAAATTTACATATAAGCCTAAACCAATGCAAGTACAAAATGAGAAAGTATTTAAATCATGCAAACGAGTTATAGGGTCGTCAAACTTGCAAACATAAAGACTATAGAGACTTTATACCATAGACTCTCGCGGTACGCTCGAGACACTCATGAAGCAAAGGGTGAGTATATGTAAAAGATAGAAAGAAGTAATTTTGTCATGACACTCACCTAACTGCGACCCGTGGAAACATGCCTGCAATCTAACATGAACAAAAATTCTACAACCATGTATAAACAAACCCATTAAGTGACTCGGATACATGCAATTGGGGTAATGAAAGATATGTGAGGTAAAAGTTAAAAAGTGGTTAAGATGTTTTTGTATATGTGGGGTTAGTAGCCAAGCTAGTAAAACCGATTTCCAACAACGTATTTCACAATTCTTGATATTAAGGAAGTGCTCTTTTGTGGCACAACTCTCACATTATATAGAAAAGGACTCCCAAATATTTTGAATGAGGTACGGGAATGATAACAAATAAAAGAAAGGGATTTTTTTTTGAACGAAATTTTGAATCTGATGATGCTGTCAGGTGGTCGGCCGGCCTATGATGGTGGTCGGTCGACCTATTTCCTGTACATTTTGACTTTTTTAGTTTTTCTTTTCTTTCCTTCTTTTTCTGAATTTTTCTGTTCTTTTTCTTTTCTTTCTTTTCTTGCTTTATTTTCTCTCTTTTCTCTTTTTGCTCAAGATAGCATACAAACCAAGATGCCTCAAAATAAACCAAAGACCACAAATACTAGCTTGGAAGGGTAGGCTAAGTATGAGATGTAGTTTTGGGGGAATAAAAAGGCAATTTTGGCTATGTAGGGCTTATGGGTAAATAGGAGAAAAGGGATCCCAAATGCACGTACCAAGACTCACAAAACGAGATAGTAAAACAAGTATATAGTAATTCAAGTTCATGTTTATGCATATTGATGTAACATGTTCCAAGGGGAGTACTACTCACATCCTAGACAACTGGTTTGAAAATGAAACCAGGAAATAAGCTCTAAAACTTAGAATGTATAGTAGGTTGCCAAGGTATAAGTCAAGTCTTAAGATATACAAATTGACAAAAACTCGTAGATATGCAAAAGACTCTCATACTAAAACAAGTTGGCAAGGCAAGGTAAAGGCATAAACATGTAGGATAGCAAAATCATCCTTGAAATACTCTCGTTCCGACTTGACCTATATGCTAAAATAAACGTGCATTTTTTTGGAATTTTTTTTTTTTTGAGTTTTTTTTTTTCATTTTTTTTTTTTGTATTTTTGTATATGCAAAGAAAATAAAGAAAAGAACAATGCAATACAGAAATGCAGATAAACGTGTGACAAAATGTAATGGAACGATGCATGTGACACGAAACCATTCCCCAAACCAACCCGCACAATGTCCCCATTGTGCATTAGCCTAAGTAAAGGTTTCAGAAAATTAAAGGAACGTTGCAAGGAAAATAAAACCAAGGAAAACTGGAAAGAACTCACCGGATTATTAAGCGCATGAGAAAAACCTCCCCAAACCAGCGTAAGCTGGGAGGTTTTGGTGGCCAGCAGTGCCACCCAAGTATCCAAGATGGTTGCACGATTCCCGAGGAAGAAACGAACAGGCTGTGACGGATAGGTCGACCGACCTATGTTTTGAGTCGACCGACCTTCCTGCGGACTGCAGGAATTCCGGGAATGCAGGGACTAGGTAGGCCGACCCATATTTCTAGTCGGTCGACCCCTCTGCTGCACAGCGGCCTTCTTTTCTTCGGAACCACTTGTGCTAAGCAAGTCATTCTTCCTCAAACCTGAAAAAGCATTATATATGCGCTCAGCAAGTGCGCGAGATCCCATAACCAAGTCTAAAATGTCTCAAAACAAAGCAACAAAAGCAAAAAGAGTCTAATTCTAAAAACAAGAACAAGAAAATAGTCCAACAAAAACTGAAATAAAACACTTGACTAGCACTACGACTCAGCAGCAAGATACCCCAAAGTAGGGCACTTGGCTAAAAGAGGTTCTTTCAGCAGTATGGACCGCTACTCTGGGCTTCCAGATAACAGGCCTAGATGGAGGAAGGGTATCTGGTGTCGCATAGGCTATGACACGCTTCTTTACTTTGCCCGGCCGGTCTTCTTCAGCAACTTGCTCCAATTTTGTCTCCCCAGTATCACCAGGATCTCCTATGCCCTCTATACCATGACCAGTAGCAACAGAAATAACAGCATAGTCCTCCAATTTTCTCTTAAGCTCAAGGCCTTTGATGATCTCCAAGATTTTTCCGAACTGATGCTCCAATTTCACTTTCTCCAAATGATCCGAATACGGGACCGCAATGCTTGTCGCAGAATCAGCAAGCCTTGGCTCTTTTAACTTCAGAATCTCCGTCGAGGCATTGATGAGAGGAGAGTCAGGTAGCTCAGGAGGCGAATCCACAATCTGCTCAGGTACTACGGTCGGTCGACCTGGTATAGCGGTCGATCGACCAGGCACTGTATTATCGAAATTTTTCTGTTCTGTAGAAACTAATCTCACGTCAGGTGTAGAGGTCGGTCGACCTGATGTTGTGGTCGGTCGACCTTCTGGCCTGTGCACGGGATCAGTTTCTTCGTTCTGAACTACGGCAGAATCATCCTTTGGGGTTGGTCCCTCATAAGCTTTCTCAAGCTCTTCAGAACGGGCGTTATTGGATGTTTCAAGTGCGGCAACATGACTTATTTCAATACTTGTTTTCAGTGAATTCCCACGTGAATTTCCATTTTCAGCTCTATGAACCACCAACTCCTCAATAATATCCCAACCCTTATCATAAGCTACATTATGAAATCCACCGTTTGTAAGGATGGCTCTGTAGTCATCACACAAAGAGTTATAGAATTGGTTGCAAAGGTACCACTCCTCAAAGCCGTGGTGAGGAACGGATCGAACCAACTTCTTAAAACGAGCCCACGCTTTATGAAATTCCTCATCAGATCCTTGCTGGAACATAAAATTTGAACTCTCATAACATTGGTTTTCGCTGGCGAAATGTACTGTTTGCAGAAAGCCAATGCCAGAGATGTCCAATCTGTAACTCTAGCCGCTACCTTATCAAGGTAGCGAATCCATTGACGCGCATAATCCTTCAAGGAGAAAAGAAACAACTTCTCCTTAACCTCATCTTGCGCCACTCCAGCCGGTACGGGTATGGAACAACAATAATCTGCAAATAGCTCCAAATGCTTCAAAGGATCTTCATCCGGTAGACCTGCAAACTGTTTTTGCTCCATCAATTCGATATAGGAAAGTTGAATTTCAAAGGGGAGAGTAAATGTAAAACCCCTCGCGAAAGCGAAAATATAAACATACAAGAGTACTAAAAATGCAGCGGAATTAAAACTTTTTAGCAAACTAAACAACATGCGAGAAGTCTTAAACTGAAACCGGAAACTGAAACTGATATAAACAACAATAGATAAGTAGCAGTTCTAAGTGTCAAACCAAAATATAAATACAAGCCTGGGATGGAACATCCCTACAGGCACCAAAACAAATGTATCAAACTAAGAGTCCAGCTAAACGATATAAGGGTAAGTCATGATGAAAGGATCATCGCTCGCTAGCTCTCGTGAACCCATCTCCAACCTGCATGTACCTACATACATGAAAACATGTACGCCACAATCAGTGGGGAGTGACTAGAGTTCTCCTAGCCACCTTTTGTGACAACACGTAACACATGAAACAAAACAGAATACTCCAACATATAACAACATGTGGAGCATAAACAACTCATCAACTGTTCTCATATTATCATGCAAAGTCTAGTGCACGGCTCTCAACCAACTTCATAAACCGTTAGGAAGGAGAGCCGGTTTCCCTACTGGTTACCCAGTCGGGGGGTCTTTCAATCCAACTATTTATGAAACCGAACTAAGAGTCATCCAATGCCTTGGATGATCAAACCACAACTCAGGCAATATATTCATAAACTTCAACATGCATATCTGACACTGTACCAACACTAAGGCAAGCAGATATAACATCAAGTAAAGAGGTTCAGCGGTCAACTTAAGACATAACCTAATTACCAGACATTCAGCAAGTATAAAGGTTCAGAGGCGATGTCTTAACGCATAACCTAAATACCAAGTTCACAGTATCAAGCAAGGACTCAGAGGCGAAAACTCAACACATGGACCGGCTATCACAAAACACTAGACTCAGAGGCGAAAACTCAACGCATGGGCTAGCATTCAATTCACTATCACAAGTAAGGAACTCAGAGGCGAAAACTCAACGCATGTTCCCCTACTACATCACAAGGTACTAAACTCAGAGGCGAAAACTCAACGCATGTTCTAGCACCAAACACCTGCACTCCGGGTAAGGTATGACAACCTGACTGCCCCGTCGTGCAGTTGCTCTACTCGTCAGACTCAGAGGCCAGCTTAAGGCATGTCCTGACGCGATCACACATACATGTCTGGACTCAGAGGCGAAAACTCAACGCATGTCCCAGACACGACAAACAGACATGTATGGAACTCAGAGGCGAAAACTCAACGCATGTTCCCATACACGACAAACAACCCACGTATTAAGTTCAGAGGCCAGCTTAAGGCATAACTTAATATGCATCAAAACAATATCATCCAAGTCTATGAACTACTCTATAATTCTACCTTTCAACTTCTAATCAACATTTAATTGACCCCGGGAACTAAGATGAGGGAGAGCCGGTTTCCCTTTCGGTTACCCGACCGGGGGGTCTCTATCCTTACTCCATTCCCGAACCCAATATAATGTTGCCCATCCTCCGGGGACCTCAAATACATGTCAAAGGTACACAAAACAAGTTTCAATCAAAACCGATTAACCGTTTGAAAGTTACCAATGAATTACGATTTCAAAACATGCTACAGGGATCCCCAGCCGGTCGGCAGGCAGCCGGTCGGCCGGCTGGTGGTCCCTTCTCAACCTTTCTCTTTTTAAAATAAGGAATCACAAGGGACTCCCAGCCGGTCGGCAGGCAGCCGGTCGGCCGGCTGGGAACCCAGTACCCTAGCCTTCAAAAACTCGTAACCATCCCCACACGTACTCCCAGCCTGCTGGCAGGCGGCCGGTCTGCCGGCTGGGCTCCCATCCTTCCTACGTTCATCGCAAACACAAACAACACTATGAGACTACCAGCCGGTCGGCAGGCAGCCGGTCGGCCGGCTGGCAGTCCTAAGGCCAATTTTCCTAAAATCGCAATAACACAAAGAAACACTCCCAGCCGGTCGACCGGCGGCTGGTCGGTCGACCGGCTCAGAGAGCCTGATACGAAATCGCGTTTTTCCAGCCAAGTCTAAACTTCATAATTCGACACCACAACTCAAGCAAGGCTACAATTGGTGATTACCCAACATTATCAAACACCAAATACTACTAATCTAACAGCACATAAGTCCCATAACAATCCTCAAACGATTATATCAAGTATCCGTCTTAACTTTGTGAAAAACTGAAAATAGCATATGAACAAGTTTCAACATCAAAGGGCATGAATTTCTCACATAAGAACAATCCTAAGCATGCTTCTAAGTTCATTAAATATAATCTTTTGAACAAAATCAGAAACAATATGGAGAATCACAACAAAAGTGCTAATATACACATAAAGGCCGAGTTATCTCATTATCGTCACCTTTCAAGCGATTCCGGCTAAAGATCCTCCTCAACCAAGTAGCTATCGACCTCTGGATTGTCTAAGCCCACTCCTACAAACAAAGAAAACGGATTTAAGGACTCAAAACGGAATTTAAGGGAAAACAGTCCCATTTTCAAAGTTATGGATTTACAAAAAGAAAGTGATAGATGGCTTGGAAATCGAACAAGGATTCCGAAAATGATATTTTTACCTTCAATCGGAGAACGGATGATGAAGAAAAGATCAAAAGAAGGAGAAATGAAATGGAGGTTTGAGAGAGTTGTGTTTACTGTAAAATGAGTTCTTGAGGAAGAAGATATGTCGACATTTGATTTAAGAAGGGTGCAAGTGGGTCGTCCTTTCCGTATTAAAAGAAACGGGTTAGGATATTAGAACGGATATTTAAGTCGGGAACTTAACCTTGCCAAGTTTGTATTCGTCTTAAGGACTTGAGGTTCTTAAGATGGATCTTACGTATTAAATCAAAATCTTTCGAAATAAATTATTAAAATATTATTTAATTACGTAAAATAATTTAAAAAGCTTAAATTAGATTTTACGAAAATACGGGCTGTTACAATCACCCCAACTTCAAAAAGTTTCGTCCTCGAAACTCGAACGAAGATAACTTCCAACTAACTATACCTCAATCGAAAAGGGAAGGATGCGCGATACGCATCGATGCCTCAGTCTCCCATATCTGCTCCTCGACATCACCGCAACGCCACAGGAGCTTCACCAACGGCACCACCTTGCTCCTAAGCTTCCTATCCTGACGGTCAAGGATCTTCACGGGACGCTCCTCAAAAGCAAGACTCGGCTCCAAGTTCTCGATCTCTCTAGGCAAAACATGACTCGGGTCACTAACATACTTACGGAGCTGGAAAACATGAAAAACGCTATGAACCTTGCCCAAACTAGGAGGCAAGTCCAAAAGGTAAGCAACAACACCAATCCTCTTCACGATCTCAAAAGGTCCAATATACTTAGGACTCAACTTGCCCTTAACTCCAAACCTCTTAACACCCTTCATCGGAGAAACTCTCAAGAAGACTCTGTCACCCACCTCAAACTCTAAGGGTCTACGGCGAACATCAGCATAGGATTTCTGCCGATCCTGTGCGGCCTTCATCCTACCTCTGATAAGCTGAACCTGATCAATAGTAACAGCTAACTGGTCCGGTCCTAGGTCACGAACGTCACTCGCCTGATCCCAACAGATCGGACTACGGCACAACCTACCGTAAAGAGCCTCGTACGGAGCCATACCAATGGATGAATGGTAACTGTTGTTGTAAGAAAACTCAACCAACGGCAAACACTGCTCCCAAGAATTCTGAAAATCAAGCGCACAAGCACGGAGCAAATCCTCTAGTGTTTGAATCGTCCTCTCGGACTGACCATCAGTCGCGGCATGAAATGCGGTGCTCATCAACAAACGGCTACCCATAGCCTCCTGTAAAGCCTTCCAGAATCTGGAACAAAACCTCGGATCTCGATCTGAAACTATCTCCCTCGGGACACCATGATAGCGGACTATCTCAGCAATATAAGCCCTGGCTAAACGGTCCATATCCCATGTCTCTCTGATAGGCACAAATCTGGCACACTTAGTTAGCCTATCCACAATAACCCAAATCGCATCCTTGCCTCCAACTGTCTTAGGTAATGCTGTAACGAAGTCTATAGATATACACTCCCACTTCCACTGAGGAACGGGAAGCGGCTGTAGCAAACCACCTGGCCTCCTATGCTCTATCTTGACTTGTTGACAAGTCAAGCACCTACTAACGTAATCCAGAATGTCCTTCTTCATCCCGGGCCACCAAAATATAAGTCCTAAGTCCTTGTGCATCTTCTCTCTACCCGGATGAACGGAATACGGTGACAAGTGAGCCTCATCAAGAACCCTCTTCCTCAAATCTGGCACATCGGGGACATACATCGTACCACGGAACCTAAGGAAACCATCAGCATCAATCACCAAGTCAGGTGCAACACCACTCGAAATCTTAGCCTCGAACTTCTTGAAATCGGCATCTGAAGGTAAACTCTGGCGAATCTCCCAATATAAAGACGGCTCGGCAGTCATAGCAGCTAACCAATCAAAACCACTACCCACCATCTCTAACCTCAGCTTCCGGAACTCGGAACACAACTCATCGGGCAATACTCTCATGGCACTCATCGAGTGAGAAGTCTTGCGGCTAAGCGCATCAGCAACTACATTGGCTTTTCCCTCATGATATAACAACTCAAGGTCGTAATCTTTCACCAACTCTAGCCAACGTCTCTGTCTCATGTTAAGGTCTTTCTGGGTGAAAATGTACTTAAGACTCTTGTGATCTGTGAAAATACGGCAATGGGATCCAATCAGATAATGTCGCCACATCTTCAAAGCATGAACGACTGCGGCTAACTCCAGGTCATGTGTCGGATAGTTCACCTCATGAACTCTCAACTGCCTAGATTAATAGGCTATCACCTTACCACTTTGCATCAGTACACATCCTAGTCCTAACATCGAAGCATCACAATACACATCGAAGTCAACTCCAATCTCTGGCAAAGCCAACACGGGGGCGGAAGTCAATCTGGTCTTCAACTCCTGGAAAGAACTCTCGCATTTGTCGGTCCACACAAATTTGGCTTCTTTCTTCAGCAACTGAGTCATCGGGCGAGCCAATCTAGAGAAATCCTCAACAAATCTACGATAATAACCAGCCAATCCAAGGAAACTACGGATCTCCCCAACATCTTTGGGACTCTCCCAATCAACTACGGCCTCAATCTTCGCGGGATCAACCATAACTCCCTCACTAGATATCACATGTCCAAGAAATGCAACCTTAGAAAGCCAAAACTCACACTTAGAGAAGTTTGCGAACCACTTCTGTCGACGTAAAATCCAAAGAATCAATCTAAGATGCTCAGCTTGCTCCTCATCGGTCTTAGAGTATATGAGGATATCATCGATAAACACCACAACACAAGTGTCAAGATACTCACTGAAGGTACGGTTCATCTGATCCATGAAGATAGCAGGTGCATTAGTCAACCCAAAAGGCATAACCACGTACTCAAAATGCCCATATCTGGTACGAAAAGCAGTCTTCGCAATATCAGCCTCTCTCACTGGAATCTGATGATAACCCGATCGAAGATCAATCTTAGAAAACCTCGAAGCACCTCTCAAATGATCAAACAAATCATCTATCCTAGGCAAAGGATATCTGTTCTTCACGGTCACTTGGTTCAACTCTTTATAGTCAATGCAAAGTCTCATGGAACCATCCTTCTTCTTAACGAACAAAACGGGAGCACCCCACGGAGAGCACTCGGTCTAATGAAACCTTTCTCGATCATCTCTTCCAATTGCTGCTTCAACTCTTTGAACTCTGGCGGAGCCATACGGTAAGGGGCTTTGGAAATCGGTCCGGTACCTGGAACAAGCTCAATAGTAAACTCCACATCTCTCTCTGGCGGTATCCCTGGCAAGTCATATGGAACACATCTGGATACTCTCGAACAATGGCTACATCCTCAAGCTTTAGTAGCGATGGTTTAGCAGCTGAAACAACACACAGGAAGGCTTGGCAACCCTTCCTAAGAAGATGAGATGCTTTCATTGAAGAGATAACACGAACACCCCTTTGAGGGCGAGTTCCCCTATAGGAAACACGAACTCCTGAAGAACTCCTCAAGCAGATTTTCTGGTCGCGACACTCGAAGCGAGCATGGTATCGCGATAACCAATCCATACCGAGGATAATGTCAAAATCCTCGAGAGGAAATCTCAGTAAGTCCGCTGGAAATGTGGCTTGACCAATAATAATAGGAACATCCCTATGGGACGAAGAGCAGGAAAACACGTCTCCAGAAGGTAAGGAAATGGAAGTCTCCTCAACCAATGAAGACTCAAGAGCTAAACGGTCTGCGAACTGAGTCGATATAAATGAAAGAGAAGCTCCAGTATCGAACAAAATAAGGCACTCAGCGCCAAGAACAGAGAAGATACCGGCAACAATATCTGGATGAGCCTCAACCTCAGCCCTAGTCATCACGAAGATCTTCCCTTTCGGCTTTCCTCCTCTAGTCGCTGCAGCAGCAGTGGCAGCCTTGCCAAGAACAGTATCCTTCTCAGGACAATCAAAGGACCTATGCCCATATCCATTACAAGTATAACACTTATAGGCATTCTTGAAACAATCAAACCTTGGATGAAGCGGTTTACCACAACGGCGGCAAACAGTAGAAGCAGTGTCGGTGTGAAATATGGTCTTAGCAACCGGAGCAGAGAACCTCTCAAAACGCTTCTTCTGAGAAGAAGGCGAAGAAGTAGAAGGAACAAATGGTCTCTTCCCCTGGTACACTGATCTCTGGTGAGGAGTCACACTAGAAGTAGCAGCACGGGTCTCAGCATCTATGGCACGAATAGAACTCTCGGCCCAAATAGCATCATCATATACCTCCACGAAAGAAGTCGAGTCACGACGAACCATGCTCTCGATGCGTGGTCCTAGCTTGCCACGGTAAAAGTAGACTCTCTCGGCCTCATCTCTGACAAATCTCGATGCGAAGTGAGCAAGCTGGTTGAATCGGTCTGTGAACTCCTGAACTGACATCTTGCCTTGCTTCAAATCCATGAATTCTTTGAGTCGCTGTGATCTGAGCTCTTTAGGATAAAACCTCGTCTCGAGCTTATCCTTAAAAGCCTCCCAATCGAACAAAGGATCAAGAGTGAAAGTAGGTCCTGTCAACGCCCACCACCTATCGGCCTCAAGGGTAAGAAAGTGAGTGGCTAGCCGCACTCTATCCTCTCTACCCACCGAATACATAGTAAAGCTCTTTTCCATCTCTCTAAACCACTCGGTAAGAGCTACCGGATCAACCTCGCCACCATAAGTCTTCACGTGGCTACGGGACATCTGCGAAGCTATCCATGAGAAGCTACCAGGACGATTAGCCTCGTTGCCTGGCGGTGGAGGAGGTGGAACATTCCCTGCTTGCTGTCTCTGTGTCTCAAGCAAATGTTGAATTGCTTGCAGCACAATGTTATCAGCAGCCCTAGGTCTCACCATCCTTCAAAAGAGAAAACAAGTATTAGCTTAGCAATTAGCAATCACAAATAGACTACAAAATAAATCCTTAGATCTACCCATCTCTCATTCATTATTTATTTATTTGGTCAAGTTAAGGTTGGGGGTCACATGAGTGCGTCGGGAGCAATAATGCTCTGATACCAACTGTAAAACCCCTCGCGAAAGCGAAAATATAAACATACAAGAGTACTAAAAATGCAGCGGAATTAAAAGTTTTTAGCAAACTAAACAACATGCGAGAAGTCTTAAACTGAAACCGGAAACTGAAACTGATATAAACAACAATAGATAAGTAGCAGTTCTAAGTGTCAAACCAAAACATAAATACAAGCCTGGGATGGAACATCCCTACAGGCACAGAAACAAATGTATCAAACTAAGAGTCCAGCTAAACGATATAAGGGTAAGTCATGATGAAAGGATCATCGCTCGCTAGCTCTCGTGAACCCATCTCCAACCTGCATGTACCTACATACATGAAAACATGTACGCCACAATCAGTGGGGAGTGACTAGAGTTCTCCTAGCCACCTTTTGTGACAACACGTAACACATGAAACAAAACAGAATACTCCAACATATAACAACATGTGAAGCATAAACAACTCATCAACTGTTCTCATATTATCATGCAAAGTCTAGTGCACGGCTCTCAACCAACTTCATAAACCGTTAGGAAGGAGAACCGGTTTCCCTACTGGTTACCTAGTCGGGGGGTCTTTCAATCCAACTATTTATGAAACCGAACTAAGAGTCATCCAATGCCTTGGATGATCAAACCACAACTCAGGCAATATATTCATAAACTTCAACATGCATATCTGACACTGTACCAACACTACGGCAAGCAGATATAACATCAAGTAAAGAGGTTCAGCGGTCAACTTAAGACATAACCTAATTACCAGACATTCAGCAAGTATAAAGGTTCAGAGGCGACGTCTTAACGCATAACCTAAATACCAAGTTCACAGTATCAAGCAAGGACTCAGAGGCGAAAACTCAACACATGGACCGGCTATCACAAAACACTAGACTCAGAGGCGAAAACTCAACGCATGGGCTAGCATTCAATTCACTATCACAATTAAGGAACTCAGAGGCGAAAACTCAACGCATGTTCCCCTACTACATCACAAGGTACTAAACTCAGAGGCGAAAACTCAACGCATGTTAAAGCACCAAACACCTGCACTCCGGGTAAGGTATGACACCCTGACTGCCCCGTCGTGCAGTTGCTCTACTCGTCAAACTCAGAGGCCAGCTTAAGGCATTTCCTGACGCGATCACACATACATGTCTGGACTCAGAGGCGAAAACTCAACGCATGTCCCAGACACGACAAACAGACATGTATGGAACTCAGAGGCGAAAACTCAACGCATGTTCCCATACACGACAAACAACCCACGTATTAAGTTCAGAGGCCAGCTTAAGGCATAACTTAATACGCATCAAAACAATATCATCCAAGTCTATGAACTACTCTATAATTCTACCTTTCAACTTCTAATCAACATTTAATTGACCCCGGGAACTAAGATGTGGGAGAGCCGATTTCCCTTTCGGTTACCCGACCGGGGGGTCTCCATCCTTACTCCATTCCCGAACCCAATATAATGTTGCCCATCCTCCGGGGACCTCAAATACATGTCAAAGGTACACAAAACAAGTTTCAATCAAAACCGATTAACCGTTTGAAAGTTACCAATGAATTACGATTTCAAAACATGCTATAGGGATCCCCAGCCGGTCGGCAGGCAGCCGGTCGGCCGGCTGGTGGTCCCTTCTCAACCTTTCTCTTTTTAAAATAAGGAATCACAAGGGACTCCCAGCCGGTCGGCAGGCAGCCGGTCGGCCGGCTGGGAACCCAGTACCCTAGCCTTCAAAAACTCGTAACCATCCCCACACGTACTCCCAGCCTGCTGGCAGGCGGCCGGTCTGCCGGCTGGGCTCCCATCCTTCCTACGTTCTTCGCAAACACAAACAACACTATGAGACTACCAGCCGGTCGGCAGGCAGCCGGTCGGCCGGCTGGCAGTCCTAAGGCCAATTTTCCTAAAATCGCAAAAACACAAAGAAACACTCCCAGCCGGTCAACCGGCGGCCGGTCGGTCGACCGGCTCAGAGAGCCTGATACGAAATCGCGTTTTTCCAGCCAAGTCTAAACTTCATAATTCGACACCACAACTCAAGCAAGGCTACAATTGGTGATTACCCAACATTATCAAACACCAAATACTACTAATCTAACAGCACATAAGTCCCATAACAATCCTCAAACGATTATATCAAGTATCCGTCTTAACTTTGTGAAAAACTGAAAATAGCATATGAACAAGTTTCAACATCAAAGGGCATGAATTTCTCACATAAGAACAATCCTAAGCATGCTTCTAAGTTCATTAAATATAATCTTTTGAACAAAATCAGAAACAATATGGAGAATCCCAACAAAAGTGCTAATATACACATAAAGGCCGAGTTATCTCATTATCGTCACCTTTCAAGCGATTCCGGCTAAAGATCCTCCTCAACCAAGTAGCCATCGACCTCTGGATCGTCTAAGCCCACTCCTACAAACAAAGAAAACGGATTTAAAGACTCAAAACGGAATTTAAGGGAAAACAGTCCCATTTTCAAAGTTAAGGATTTACAAAAAGAAAGTGATAGATGGCTTGGAAATCGAACAAGGATTCCGAAAATGATATTTTTACCTTCAATCGGAGAACGGATGATGAAGAAAAGATCAAAAGAAGGAGAAATAAAATGGAGGTTTGAGAGAGTTGTGTTTACTGTAAAATGAGTTCTTGAGTAAGAAGATATGTCGACATTTGATTTAAGAAGGGTGCAAGTGGGTCGTCCTTTCCGTATTAAAAGAAACGGGTTAGGATATTAGAACGGATATTTAAGTCGGGAACTTAACCTTGCCAAGTTTGTATTCGTCTTAAGGACTTGAGGTTCTTAAGACGGATCTTACTTATTAAATTAAAATCTTTCGAAATAAATTATTAAAATATTATTTTATTAGGTAAAATAATTTAAAAAGCTTAAATTAGATTTTACGAAAATACGGGCTGTTACAGTAAATCCCTGGGGAAGGTGGTGTGCTGCTGGCTGAAGATTATCGGAAATAGTAGACATGATCGCAATAGCACTGAGAGTACTCATGTCTTCCTCTCAAAAACCTGTCTTCTAAAACAAAACTAGAAGAAAAGGTAAGTAACGGTCTTAAGGAACCGAAGTTCCTTAAGACAAGGAAAATAAACTAAAAACTAACAAACAAAATTATACCGTCTCCCCGGCAACGGCGCCAAAGTTTGATACCCGTCGTTGTGGGTGTCAAAGATAAAATTTATAAACCAAACTAAAACTATAGATAGTGTAAGTAAGGGTCGAACCACAGAGAGACAAGGTTAATTATGTTTGCTAATTTTTAATCTATTAAGTAACAATAGGAAGGGGGTTTGATTGATTGTTGCTAAGTCTAAAACAAATATAAAATAAAACAAGTAAATAAAGATGAGAATAAACTATGATAAAAGAGATGCTAGGATGTTTGGGTAATAAATAGCTAAGATAATATAAATCTTAAGTCAACATGTATTGCAGTCGCGTAAGGGGTGTAACATATCCTTTAGGTCTATGTTACCTAATAGCTCCTTTCGGCCTATGCTATTAGCTCCTAGGTCTCACAATTATTGGGTGTCAACAATAAGGGTGATTCCTAAATTCTAGGTCACATAACTTTCAGTCTTGGGTAACCTAGCCGTCTTAAGATGTAAACCAATGCCCTTCCCATATCTCTCAATCTTGGGTAGGTCATTACTAACATCCTACAAGTCTCCTTTTGGTCTCATTACAGGGTATTATAGTCTACAAATTAAAGCGAAACAGAACTCATACGCGTGTCGGTCGACCGACCAACTAGCCCGGTCGGCCGACCTCCAACCTGCAACATGTCGGTTCGGAATTTATACTACCTTCGCATATTTACTCCCTACATCCTAACATATGAAATTAGCTACTCATAACTATTGAAATAATAATAAAAATAGGAATAAGCATGAAAATTATAAAGAACATCACTTTAAACATGCAATAATAATAAAGGCTTGGGATTCTAAATTAAACCGGATACTAATAATTCTACAATAAGAACAATATTAAAACTGAAATTAATAAAGGAATTACCGGAAACAATGGATTAAGGAAGGAAAGAACCAACTTTATTGAGTATCCCAGAAAGATTGATGATTACAATGAACAAAACTAAAGAAAAGTGTTTGATGATTATTGAAAGATTAAAACTAAAACTAGATTCTAACTCTATGATAGAAACTAGGTAGAAAACTTGATATTTGACCGCTTCAATAACCCTAATCCCGTAATTTAGCTTAAATAGGCGGAATTAAAGAGTTTCCTAATGACCTAATCACTTGAATGGGCTTTGCGGAAACTTCTGGGTCTGCGCAGAGGTCGGTCGACCTACTTTGTGGGTCAATCGACCTAATATCGGGACTACAGCGCGCGTCGATCTTAAAACAGCTGCCATTTCTCCGTTACTTATCGTAATCAAGTGATTCTTGCGGCGTTGGAAAGCTAAGAGGATAAGCTTTCACCTCCAACTATAATCACTCCATTATCAGCTCTAGAACTCAAGATATGGCCATTTGAAACAGGCTGCAACATCGTGGATCGGTTCTTTGCTTGTTAAAGCTATCTTCAGGCCTTGAAATGTGCGCTAGGCTTCGTTCCTTCTTGTCCTTAGTCATGAAAAATCCCGAGGGCATAAATTTGGTATAAAATCATCCCTTTTCCGCATAAATCTGCAAAAGAGCATAAAAATACGAAAGTAGACAATTGTTGTGAAATAAATGCTAAAACCTAGTAAATGAGCGACAAAATGCGTGTAAAAATAGATGTGAAACATCATAAAATAGGCACGCATCACGGATCCCCTTTATCCAACCCTAAACCCTTCCCTTGCTTCACATACGAACGACAATAAAACAAAAAGACACCCTAGATGGGGACGGCTGAACCCTTTTTTGGGGGACGGGTGGAAACCATGGGGCCGGGTATTCCTAAAATGGGACGGGAAAGGGTTTAGGGTTGGATTAGGAAGATCCGCTAACGCGGATCCCCCTAATCCAACCCTAAACCCTTCCCTTCCTTCACATACGAACGACAATAAAACAAAAAGACACCCTAAATGGGGACGGGTGAACCCTTTTTTGGGGGATAGGTGGAAACCATGGGGCCGGGTGATGAGTCATTTTTACATACACTTTTATGCTTCCCCTCAGATGTTTTTGAAACGGTTTGTGATATTATATGACATTTTATATGCCGTTTCAGTGAGATTGTCGATACTTCCGCCTTTTTATGTTTTAATGCAGGATGAGTGCATTTGCGGGACAAGTTGGTGTACTAAGGCATCGCGAGAGTCGACAAGGCGGTGTACAAGAGGATCCCAAGAGATTCTAGGAAGTTTGGAGAAGAATCAAGGAAGAAAAAAAGCTGAATAAGACCATTTGACGAAGACCCTCGATCGAGGGAGTGATGTCCTCGATCGAGGGGGGATCCTCGATCGAGGGAGTGACGTCCTCGATCGAGGAACCCGTCGCAGGATTTATTTCCGCTCTTTCCTTATTTCGACTTTCTTTATTTTTTATAAATAGGAGTTCGATAACCTAGTTTTTACGACCTTTGAATTTACACACTACTTTAGATCTAGCTTTTCTCTTCATCATTGTCCGGATTAATCCATACTTTGTTCTTAATCTTTCCTTGCTAATTACTACGGTATTACTATTTCTTGTTTAATTTAATTCATTCAAGTTTTTATGCTTTTTATTCCTTGTTGTTATTTATCATCTTCAATCATGTTTTCAATCCTCTTTATTGTTATTGTTATTAGATTCAATATGTGTAGCTAATTTCTTAATCTAGGATGAAGGGGATCCAAGTATATTAAAAAGGGAATGTTAATTGATTGCTAGTAAAATCGCAAGGATTGTTGTTTGATTATTGTTCTTATTCTAATTTATTGATTTAGGCCTGAATTGATAATTAGTGTAGCAAATTAGTTCTTTCACCGATCGGGTTAGAATTGATATAGGCTGCGATAATCAAATAGGTTGATTCTAATAATAGCGATCGCATGTTAGTTTTTGACCTAAAGAACACAGTAGTATTGACCAATCTTGTGACCTTGAATAATCCGATTGAACTAGTGATTAATTAAGAATCCCAATATAATATACTTGGTGATCCGGAATTCCTAGACTTTTTATATCTCTGTTACACATCCTTTATTTCAATTGTTTTTAGTTATTAGTCAAAACAAACAAACCAAAACCCCGTAAAACTGTTACTTTTAGACTTAATTACCATTAGAAAACCATTTATTACCGCCTCCCTGTGGATTCGATACCTGTCTTACCACTAGCTATTCTGCTAGTATTGAGATAGTTTTACTTTGATTAAGGTGATACGACTTTAGCCTTATCAATTTAGAAATTGATGATTATGTAGATGATGATGAGCAGTAGTGACAGCTGGTCACTACCCCCTTCACAGCTGGTTTGGGGGAGTCGCTACCTTACCGACGGTAGCATTTTTCCTTGTTTTTCTTTTCTTTTATTTCTTTTATTATTGGTTTTTCTTTGCTCTCTTCCATGTCTTTTTAGTAGTGTTCTCTCTAGGTTGCTGCGTTTTTTTTGTGATCTTTTTGCTGTAGGGTCACATTGAGGACACTGTGACATATAGGTTTGGGGGAGTGTTTTTTATCTTCAGTTGTGTGTTTCTTTTCTGTTAAAAAAAAAAAAAAGTGTGTTTCTTTTAGGTCGAGTCTTGGTGAATTTAGCTAGCAATGATGATAATTTGCCCTTGTTTCTGTTTTTAAATCCCAATTAGCTGTCATGTACTCTGTTTTGACTTGCATTAGTGAATACAAAGGTCATAGTCCAAGCCTTCACCGTTGTTGACTTGCCTTTTGCTGATTAGATTTGACAAATTTTGTTGGTAAGCTACTTAATTTCTGAGGTCTTTAGAGCTTCCTAGGCCGGGAACATTAATAAACCGGTCTCATTGTATTTTAGGCTTGAGTGTAGTTCTCCTCATGGAACGTGTAATATAAAACTGCATAAGTGTGAAATTGATTTCTTGATACTTTTATTGCTTTCATATGACTAAGTACATGTGGATAGGCGGTTCTTACCGTTCAAATAAGCCTTACAGATTACCCTTTTGTTAGCCCGTTTGAACCTTGTGGCCATTTCATATCTCATCTAATAGCTACAATCCAGAATTTGCCTACCTTATCGGGACAGTCGCAGTTGCTTTTTTACCATGTTTATTCTTACTACTATGGTTGGGATAGGGACTTATATTGTCACTTGTGGGTGTAGTAGAAATATTTTGAGCTATTGTGTTGTATCTCTTATGATTGGAAAAGAAGAAAAATGTATGAAGCAGAAAATGAAAAAAAAAAAAAAAAAAAATAACAAAGAAAAAAAAAAATAAAAAAAAAAAAAAAAGGAAGAAAATATACGCTTCATTTGATTATGTTAAGAGATCGAAAGGATGATTACTAGAGTTTAATGCATCTTTGGAGAGTAGTTTGTTGACTCTCATATCTTGTAATTTTGAGATAATTTCTCTAGATTGGGATGAATTGTTATACTAGCATAGAATTGGTTTTGGTTTAATGCTGCGACTACCGTCTTAGCCTCACATATCCATAACGTGCTTTGGCACAAACCATTTCTACACCTTTGCCCATTTGTCATCCTTATTGTCCTTGATACATGTACTTTTGTCTACATTATGATTGCATATTAGTTGGGGAATTCTCTATCACACTAGGTTGCATGCATGTTTCATAAGTTGAGTGAGTGTCTTATTTCTTTCTATCTCACATATATTTCACCCCTTATGAGTGCTTGAGCGAATCCGTGAGAATCCGACTAATTTGTCTTGCAAAATTGAAAGGCAATTGGCTTGTCTACATCGTTGTCATCTTGGAATATGAGCTGAGTTTTCTCTTTTTAGTCATCACTTAGTTACATTCATAGCTTGGGATTTATTTCATTAGCATTGGCTCTGAGTTAGCTATTCACCGTTTTTTTTATGGGTCTTCTTTTAGTTTGCTTTGCTTGAGGACAAGCAAAGAGTCGGTTTGGGGGAGTTTGATGAGTCATTTTTACATACACTTTTATGCTTCCCCTCAGATGTTTTTGAAACGGTTTGTGATATTATATGACATTTTGTATGCCGTTTCAGTGAGATTGTCGATACTTCGCCTTTTTATGTTTTAATGCAGGATGAGTGCATTTGCGGGACAAGTTGGTGTACTAAGGCATCACGAGAGTCGACAAGGCGGAGTACAAGAGGATCCCAAGAGATTCTAGGAAGTTTGGAGAAGAATCAAGGAAGAAAAAAAGCTGAATAAGACCATTTGACGAAGACCCTCGATCGAGGGAGTGATGTCCTCGATCGAGGGGGGATCCTCGATCGAGGGAGTGACGTCCTCGATCGAGGAACCCGTCGCAGGATTTATTTCCGCTCTTTCCTTATTTCGACTTTCTTTATTTTTTATAAATAGGAGTTCGATAACCTAGTTTTTACGACCTTTGAATTTACACACTACTTTAGATCTAGCTTTTCTCTTCATCATTGTCCGGATTAATCCATACTTTGTTCTTAATCTTTCCTTGCTAATTACTACGGTATTACTATTTCTTGTTTAATTTAATTCATTCAAGTTTTTATGCTTTTTATTCCTTGTTGTTATTTATCATCTTCAATCATGTTTTCAATCCTCTTTATTGTTATTGTTATTAGATTCAATATGTGTAGCTAATTTCTTAATCTAGGATGAAGGGGATCCAAGTATATTAAAAAGGGAATGTTAATTGATTGCTAGTAAAATCGCAAGGATTGTTGTTTGATTATTGTTCTTATTCTAATTTATTGATTTAGGCCTGAATTGATAATTAGTGTAGCAAATTAGTTCTTTCACCGATCGGGTTAGAATTGATATAGGCTGCGATAATCAAATAGGTTGATTCTAATAATAGCGATCGCATGTTACTTTTTGACCTAAAGAACACAATAGTATTGACCAATCTTGTGACCTTGAATAATCCGATTGAACTAGTGATTAATTAAGAATCCCAATATAATATACTTGGTGATCCGGAATTCCTAGAATTTTTATATCTCTGTTACACATCCTTTATTTTAATTGTTTTTAGTTATTAGTCAAAACAAACAAACCAAAACCCCGTAAAACTGTTACTTTTAGACTTAATTACCATTAGCAAACCGTTTATTACCGCCTCCCTGTGGATTCGATACCTGTCTTACCACTAGCTATTCTGCTAGTATTGAGATAGTTTTACTTTGATTAAGGTGATACGACTTTAGTCTTATCAATTTAGAAATTGATGATTATGTAGATGATGATGAGCAGTAGTGACAGCTGGTCACTACCCCCTTCACAGCTGGTTTGGGGGAGTCGCTACCTTACTGACGGTAGCATTTTTCCTTGTTTTTCTTTTATTTTATTTCTTTTATTGTTGGTTTTTCTTTGCTCTCTTCCATGTCTTTTTAGTAATGTTCTCTCTAGGTTGCTGCGTTTTTTTTGTGATCTTTTTGCTGTAGGGTCACATTGAGGACACTGTGACATATAGGTTTGGGGGAGTGTTTTTTATCTTCAGTTGTGTGTTTCTTTTCTGTTAAAAAAAAAAAAAAGTGTGTTTCTTTTAGGTCGAGTCTTGGTGAATTTAGCTAGCAATGATGATAATTTGCCCTTGTTTCTGTTTTTAAATCCCAATTAGCTGTCATGTACTCTGTTTTGACTTGCATTAGTGAATACAAAGCTCATAGTCCAAGCCTTCCCCGTTGTTGACTTGCCTTTTGCTGATTAGATTTGACAAATTTTGTTGGTAAGCTACTTAATTTCTGAGGTCTTTAGAGCTTCCTAGGCCGGGAACATTAATAAACCGGTCTCATTGTTTTTTAGGCTTGAGTGTAGTTCTCCTTATGGAACGTGTAATATCAAACTGCATAAGTGTGAAATTGATTTCTTGATACTTTTATTGCTTTCATATGACTAAGTACATGTGGATAGGCGGTTCTTACCGTTCAAATAAGCCTTACAGATTACCCTTTTGTTAGCCCGTTTGAACCTTGTGGCCATTTCATATCTCATCTAATAGCTACAATCCAGAATTTGCCTACCTTATCGGGACAGTCGCAGTTGCTTGTTTACCATGTTTATTCTTACTACTATGGTTGGGATAGGGACTTATATTGTCACTTGTGGGTGTAGTAGAAATATATTGAGCTATTGTGTTGTATCTCTTATGATTGGAAAAGAAGAAAAATGTATGAAGCAGAAAATGAATAAAAAAAAAAAAAAAACAAAGAAAAAAAAAAGAAAAAAAAAAGAAAAAAAAAAAAAAAAGGAAGAAAATATACGCTTCATTTGATTATGTTAAGAGATCGAAAGGATGATTACTAGAGTTTAATGCATCTTTGGAGAGTAGTTTGTTGACTCTCGTATCTTGTAATTTTGAGATAATTTCTCTAGATTGGGATGAATTGTTATACTAGCATAGAATTGGTTTTGGTTTAATGCTGCGACTACCGTCTTAGCCTCACATATCCATAACGTGCTTTGGCACAAACCATTTCTACACCTTTGCCCATTTGTCATCCTTATTGTCCTTGATACATGTACTTTTGTCTACATTATGATTGCATATTAGTTGGGGAATTCTCTATCACACTAGGTTGCATGCATGTTTCATAAGTTGAGTGAGTGTCTTATTTCTTTCTATCTCACATATATTTCACCCCTTATGAGTGCTTGAGCGAATCCGTGAGAATCCGACTAATTTGTCTTGCAAAATTGAAAGGCAATTGGCTTGTCTACATCGTTGTCATCTTGGAATATGAGCTGAGTTTTCTCTTTTTAGTCATCACTTAGTTACATTCATAGCTTGGGATTTATTTCATTAGCATTGGCTCTGAGTTAGCTATTCACCGTTTTTTTTATGGGTCTTCTTTTAGTTTGCTTTGCTTGAGGACAAGCAAAGAGTCGGTTTGGGGGAGTTTGATGAGTCATTTTTACATACACTTTTATGCTTCCCCTCAGATGTTTTTGAAACGGTTTGTGATATTATATGACATTTTGTATGCCGTTTCAGTGAGATTGTCGATACTTCGCCTTTTTATGTTTTAATGCAGGATGAGTGCATTTGCGGGACAAGTTGGTGTACTAAGGCATCACGAGAGTCGACAAGGCGGAGTACAAGAGGATCCCAAGAGATTCTAGGAAGTTTGGAGAAGAATCAAGGAAGAAAAAAAGCTGAATAAGACCATTTGACGAAGACCCTCGATCGAGGGAGTGATGTCCTCGATCGAGGGGGGATCCTCGATCGAGGGAGTGACGTCCTCGATCGAGGAACCCGTCGCAGGATTTATTTCCGCTCTTTCCTTATTTCGACTTTCTTTATTTTTTATAAATAGGAGTTCGATAACCTAGTTTTTACGACCTTTGAATTTACACACTACTTTAGATCTAGCTTTTCTCTTCATCATTGTCCGGATTAATCCATACTTTGTTCTTAATCTTTCCTTGCTAATTACTACGGTATTACTATTTCTTGTTTAATTTAATTCATTCAAGTTTTTATGCTTTTTATTCCTTGTTGTTATTTATCATCTTCAATCATGTTTTCAATCCTCTTTATTGTTATTGTTATTAGATTCAATATGTGTAGCTAATTTCTTAATCTAGGATGAAGGGGATCCAAGTATATTAAAAAGGGAATGTTAATTGATTGCTAGTAAAATCGCAAGGATTGTTGTTTGATTATTGTTCTTATTCTAATTTATTGATTTAGGCCTGAATTGATAATTAGTGTAGCAAATTAGTTCTTTCACCGATCGGGTTAGAATTGATATAGGCTGCGATAATCAAATAGGTTGATTCTAATAATAGCGATCGCATGTTACTTTTTGACCTAAAGAACACAATAGTATTGACCAATCTTGTGACCTTGAATAATCCGATTGAACTAGTGATTAATTAAGAATCCCAATATAATATACTTGGTGATCCGGAATTCCTAGAATTTTTATATCTCTGTTACACATCCTTTATTTTAATTGTTTTTAGTTATTAGTCAAAACAAACAAACCAAAACCCCGTAAAACTGTTACTTTTAGACTTAATTACCATTAGCAAACCGTTTATTACCGCCTCCCTGTGGATTCGATACCTGTCTTACCACTAGCTATTCTGCTAGTATTGAGATAGTTTTACTTTGATTAAGGTGATACGACTTTAGTCTTATCAATTTAGAAATTGATGATTATGTAGATGATGATGAGCAGTAGTGACAGCTGGTCACTACCCCCTTCACAGCTGGTTTGGGGGAGTCGCTACCTTACTGACGGTAGCATTTTTCCTTGTTTTTCTTTTATTTTATTTCTTTTATTGTTGGTTTTTCTTTGCTCTCTTCCATGTCTTTTTAGTAATGTTCTCTCTAGGTTGCTGCGTTTTTTTTGTGATCTTTTTGCTGTAGGGTCACATTGAGGACACTGTGACATATAGGTTTGGGGGAGTGTTTTTTATCTTCAGTTGTGTGTTTCTTTTCTGTTAAAAAAAAAAAAAAGTGTGTTTCTTTTAGGTCGAGTCTTGGTGAATTTAGCTAGCAATGATGATAATTTGCCCTTGTTTCTGTTTTTAAATCCCAATTAGCTGTCATGTACTCTGTTTTGACTTGCATTAGTGAATACAAAGCTCATAGTCCAAGCCTTCCCCGTTGTTGACTTGCCTTTTGCTGATTAGATTTGACAAATTTTGTTGGTAAGCTACTTAATTTCTGAGGTCTTTAGAGCTTCCTAGGCCGGGAACATTAATAAACCGGTCTCATTGTTTTTTAGGCTTGAGTGTAGTTCTCCTTATGGAACGTGTAATATCAAACTGCATAAGTGTGAAATTGATTTCTTGATACTTTTATTGCTTTCATATGACTAAGTACATGTGGATAGGCGGTTCTTACCGTTCAAATAAGCCTTACAGATTACCCTTTTGTTAGCCCGTTTGAACCTTGTGGCCATTTCATATCTCATCTAATAGCTACAATCCAGAATTTGCCTACCTTATCGGGACAGTCGCAGTTGCTTGTTTACCATGTTTATTCTTACTACTATGGTTGGGATAGGGACTTATATTGTCACTTGTGGGTGTAGTAGAAATATTTTGAGCTATTGTGTTGTATCTCTTATGATTGGAAAAGAAGAAAAATGTATGAAGCAGAAAATGAAAAAAAAAAAAAAAAAAAAATAACAAAGAAAAAAAAAAATAAAAAAAAAAAAAAAAAAGGAAGAAAATATACGCTTCATTTGATTATGTTAAGAGATCGAAAGGATGATTACTAGAGTTTAATGCATCTTTGGAGAGTAGTTTGTTGACTCTCATATCTTGTAATTTTGAGATAATTTCTCTAGATTGGGATGAATTGTTATACTAGCATAGAATTGGTTTTGGTTTAATGCTGCGACTACCGTCTTAGCCTCACATATCCATAACGTGCTTTGGCACAAACCATTTCTACACCTTTGCCCATTTGTCATCCTTATTGTCCTTGATACATGTACTTTTGTCTACATTATGATTGCATATTAGTTGGGAATTCTCTATCACACTAGGTTGCATGCATGTTTCATAAGTTGAGTGAGTGTCTTATTTCTTTCTATCTCACATATATTTCACCCCTTATGAGTGCTTGAGCGAATCCGTGAGAATCCGACTAATTTGTCTTGCAAAAATGAAAGACAATTGGCTTGTCAACATCGTTGTCATCTTGGAATATGAGCTGAGTTTTCTCTTTTTAGTCATCACTTAGTTACATTCATAGCTTGAGATTTATTTCATTAGCATTGGCTCTGAGTTAGCTATTCACCGTTTTTTTTTATGGGTCTCCTTATCACCGGGTATTCCTAAAACGCGACGGCAAAAGGTTTAGGGTTGCATTAGGAGGATCCTCTACCGCGGATCCCCCTATTCCAACCCTAAACCCTTCCCTTCCTAAAACAGGACGGGAAAGGGTTTAGGGTTGGATTAGGAGGATCCGCTACCGCGGATTCCTCTAATCCAACCCTAAACCCTTCCCTTGCTAACGGGACGGGAAGGGTTTAGGGTTGGATTAGGCGGATCCGCTACCACGGATCCCCCTAATCCAACCCTAAACCCTCCCCTTGCTTCACATACGAACGACAATAAAACAAAAAGACACCCTAGATGGGGACGGGTGAACCCTTTTTTGGGGGACAGGTGGAAACCATGGGGCCGAGTATTCCTAAAACGGGACGGGAAAGGGTTTAGGTTTGGATTAGGAGGTTTCGCTACCGCGGATCCCCTTAATCCAACCCTAAACCCTTCCCTTGCTTCACATACGAACAACAATAATACAAAAAGACACCCTAAATGGGGACGAGTGAACCCCTTTTTGGGGGACGGGTGGAAACCATGGGGCCGGGTATTCCTTAAACGGGACGGCAAAGGGTTTAGGGTTGGATTAGGAGGATCCGCTACCGCGGATCCCCCTAATCCAACCCTAAAACCTTCCCTTGCTTCACATACGAACGACAATAAAACAAAACGACACCCTAGATGGGGACGGGTGAACCCTTTTTTGGGGGACGGTTGAAAACGATGGGGCCGGGTATTCCTAAAACGGGACGGGAAAGGGTTTAGTGTTGGATTAGGAGGATCCGCTACCGCGAATTCCCCTAATCCAACCCTAAACCCTTCCCTTGCTTCACATACGAACGGGAATAAAACAAAAAGACACCCTAGATGGGGACGGGTGAACCCGTTTTTCGGGGACGAGTGGAAACCATGGGGCCGGGTATTCCTAAAACGGGACGGGAAAGGGTTTAGGGTTGGATTAGGGGGATCGCGCTACCGCGATCCCCCTAATCCAATCCTAAACCCTTCCCTTGCTTCACATACGAACGACAATAAAACAAAACGACACCCTAGATGGGGACGGGTAAACCCTTTTTTGGGGGACGTTTGAAAACCATGGGGCCGGGTATTCCTAAATGGGGACGGGAAAGGGTTTAGGGTTGGATTAGGAGGATCCGCTACCGCGGATTCCTCTAATCCAACCCTAAACCCTTCCCTTGATAACGGGACGGGAAGGGTTTAGGGTTGGATTAGGCGGATCCGCTACCGCGGATCCCCCTAATCCAACCCTAATCCCTTCCCTTGCTTCACATACGAACAGCAATAAAACAAAAAGACACCCTAGATGGGGACGGGTGAACCCGTTTTTGGGGGACGGGCGGAAACCATGGGGCCGGGTATTCCTAAAACGGGACGTGAAAGGGTTTAGGGTTGGATTAGGCGGATCCGCTACCACGGATCCCCCTAATCCAACCCTAAACCCTTCCCTTGCTTCACATACGAACGACAATAAAACAAAAAGACACCCTAGATGGGGACAGGTAAACCCTTTTTTGGGGGACGGGTGGAAACCATGGGCCGAGAATTCCTAAAACGGGACGTGAAAGGGTTTAGGGTTGGATTAGGAGGATTCGCTACCGCGGATCCCCCTAATCCAACCCTAAACCCTTCCCTTGCTTCACATACGAACGACAATAAAACAAAAAGACACCCTAAATGAGGACGAGTGAACCCTTTTTTGGGGGACGGGTGGAAACCATGGGGCCGGGTATTCCTAAAACGGGACGGCAAAGGGTTTAGGGTTGGATTAGGAGGATCCGCTACCGCGGATCCCCTTAATCCAACCCTAAACCCTTCCCTTGCTTCACATACGAACGGGAATAAAACAAAAAGACACCCTAGATGGGGACGGGTGAACCCGTTTTTCGGGGACGAGTGGAAACCATGGGGCCGGGTATTCCTAAAACGGGACGGGAAAGGGTTTAGGGTTGGATTAGGCGGATCCGCTACCACGGATCCCCCTAATCCAACCCTAAACCCTTCCCTTGCTTCACATACGAACGACAATAAAACAAAAAGACACCCTAGATGGGGACGGGTAAACCCTTTTTTGGGGGACGGGTGGAAACCATGGGCCGAGAATTCCTAAAACGGGACGGGAAAGGGTTTAGGGTTGGATTAGGAGGATTCGCTACCGCGGATCCCCCTAATCCAACCCTAAACCCTTCCCTTGCTTCACATACGAACGACAATAAAACAAAAAGACACCCTAAATGGGGACGAGTGAACCCTTTTTTGGGGGACGGGTGGAAACCATGGGGCCGGGTATTCCTAAAACGGGACGGGAAAGGGTTTAGGGTTGGATTAGGAGGATCCGCTACCGCGATCCCCCTAATCCAATCCTAAACCCTTCCCTTGCTTCACATACGAACGACAATAAAACAAAACGACACCCTAGATGGGGACGGGTAAACCCTTTTTTGGGGGACGTTTGAAAACCATGGGGCCGGGTATTCCTAAATGGGGACGGGAAAGGGTTTAGGGTTGGATTAGGAGGATCCGCTACCGCGGATTCCTCTAATCCAACCCTAAACCCTTCCCTTGCTAACGGGACGGGAAGGGTTTAGGGTTGGATTAGGCGGATCCGCTACCGCGGATCCCCCTAATCCAACCCTAATCCCTTCCCTTGCTTCACATACGAACAGCAATAAAACAAAAAGACACCCTAGATGGGGACGGGTGAACCCGTTTTTGGGGGACGGGCGGAAACCATGGGGCCGGGTATTCCTAAAACGGGACGTGAAAGGGTTTAGGGTTGTATTAGGCGGATCCGCTACCACGGATCCCCCTAATCCAACCCTAAACCCTTCCCTTGCTTCACATACGAACGACAATAAAACAAAAAGACACCCTAGATGGGGACGGGTAAACCCTTTTTTGGGGGACGGGTGGAAACCATGGGCCGAGAATTCCTAAAACGGGACGGGAAAGGGTTTAGGGTTGGATTAGGAGGATTCGCTACCGCGGATCCCCCTAATCCAACCCTAAACCCTTCCCTTGCTTCACATACGAACGACAATAAAACAAAAAGACACCCTAAATGGGGACGAGTGAACCCTTTGTTGGGGGACGGGTGGAAACCATGGGGCCGGGTATTCCTAAAACGGGACGGCAAAGGGTTTAGGGTTGGATTAGGAGGATCCGCTACCGCGGATCCCCTTAATCCAACCCTAAACCCTTCCCTTGCTTCACATACGAACGGGAATAAAACAAAAAGACACCCTAGATGGGGACGGGTGAACCCGTTTTTCGGGGACGAGTGGAAACCATGGGGCCGGGTATTCCTAAAACGGGACGGGAAAGGGTTTAGGGTTGGATTAGGCGGATCCGCTACCACGGATCCCCCTAATCCAACCCTAAACCCTTCCCTTGCTTCACATACGAACGACAATAAAACAAAAAGACACCCTAGATGGGGACGGGTAAACCCTTTTTTGGGGGACGGGTGGAAACCATGGGCCGAGAATTCCTAAAACGGGACGGGAAAGGGTTTAGGGTTGGATTAGGAGGATCCGCTACCGCGGATCCCCTTAATCCAACCCTAAACCCTTCCCTTGCTTCACATACGAATGGGAATAAAACAAAAAGACACCCTAGATGGGGACGGGTGAACCCGTTTTTCGGGGACGAGTGGAAACCATGGGGCCGGGTATTCCTAAAACGGGACGGGAAAGGGTTTAGGGTTGGATTAGGAGGATCCGCTATCGCGGATCCCCCTAATCCAATCCTAAACCCTTCCCTTGCTTCACATACGAACGACAATAAAACAAAACGACACCCTAGATGGGGACGGGTAAACCCTTTTTTGGGGGACGTTTGAAAACCATGGGGCCGGGTATTCCTAAATGGGGACGGGAAAGGGTTTAGGGTTGGATTAGGAGGATCCGCTACCGCGGATTCCTCTAATCCAACCCTAAACCCTTCCCTTGCTAACGGGACGGGAAGGGTTTAGGGTTGGATTAGGCGGATCCGCTACCGCGGATCCCCCTAATCCAACCCTAATCCCTTCCCTTGCTTCACATACGAACAACAATAAAACAAAAAGACACCCTAGATGGGGACGGGTGAACCCGTTTTTGGGGGACGGGCGGAAACCATGGGGCCGGGTATTCCTAAAACGGGACGTGAAAGGGTTTAGGGTTGGATTAGGCGGATCCGCTACCACGGATCCCCCTAATCCAACCCTAAACCCTTCCCTTGCTTCACATACGAACGACAATAAAACAAAAAGACACCCTAGATGGGGACGGGTAAACCCTTTTTTGGGGGACGGGTGGAAACCATGGGGCCGGGTATTCCTAAAACGGGACGGCAAAGGGTTTAGGGTTGGATTAGGAGGATCCGCTACCGCGGATCCCCCTAATCCAACCATAAACCCTTCCCTTGCTTCACATACGAACGACAATAAAACAAAACGACACCCTAGATGGGGACGGGTGAACCCTTTTTTGGGGGACGGTTGAAAACTATGGGGCCGGGTATTCCTAAAACGGGACGGGAAAGGGTTTAGGGCTGGATTAGGAGGATCCGCTACCGGGGATTCTCCTAATCCAACCCTAAACCCTTCCCTTGCTAACGGGACGGGAAGGGTTTAGGGTTAGATTAGGGGGATCCGCTACCGCGGATCCCCTTAATCCAACCCTAAACCCTTCCCTTGCTTCACATACGAACGGGAATAAAACAAAAAGACACCCTAGATGGGGACGGGTGAACCCGTTTTTCGGGGACGAGTGGAAACCATGGGGCCGGGTATTCCTAAAACGGGACGGGAAAGGGTTTAGGGTTGGATTAGGAGGATCCGCCACCGCGGATCGCCCTAATCCAACCCTAAACCCTTCCCTTGATTCACATACGAACGACAATAAAACAAAAAGACACCCTAAATAGGGACGAGTGAACCCTTTTTTGGGGGACGGGTGGAAACCATGGGGCCGGGTAATCCTAAAACGGGACGGCAAAGGGTTTAGGGTTGGATTAGGAGGATCCGCTACCGCGGATCCCCTTAATCCAACCCTAAACCCTTCCCTTGCTTCACATACGAACGGGAATAAAACAAAAAGACACCCTAGATGCGGACGGGTGAACCCGTTTTTCGGGGACGAGTGGAAACCATGGGGCCGGGTATTCCTAAAACGGGACGGGAAAGGGTTTAGGGTTGGATTAGGAGGATCCGCTACCGCGGATCCCCCTAATCCAATCCTAAACCCTTCCCTTACTTCACATACGAACGACAATAAAACAAAACGACACCCTAGATGGGGACGGGTAAACCCTTTTTTGGGGGACGTTTGAAAACCATGGGGCCGGGTATTCCTAAATGGGGACGGGAAGTTTAGGGTTGGATTAGGAGGATCCGCTACCGCGGATTCCTCTAATCCAACCCTAAACCCTTCCCTTGCTAACGGGACGGGAAGGGTTTAGGGTTGGATTAGGCGGATCCGCTACCGCGGATCCCCCTAATCCCTTCCCTTGCTTCACATACGAACAGCAATAAAACAAAAAGACACCCTAGATGGGGACGGGTGAACCCGTTTTTGGGGGACGGGCGGAAACCATGGGGCCGGGTATTCCTAAAACGGGACGTGAAAGGGTTTAGGGTTGGATTAGGAGGATCCGTTACCGCGGATCCCCCTAATCCAACCCTAAACCCTTCCCTTGCTTCACATACGAACGATAAGAAAACAAAAAGACACCCTAGATGTGGACGGGTGAACCCTTTTTTGGGGGACGGGTGAAAACCATGGGCTGGGTATTCCTAAAACGGGACGGGAAAGGGTTTAGGGTTGGATTAGGAGGATCCCCCTAATCCAACCCTAAACCCTTCCCTTGCTAACGGGACGGGAAGGGTTTAGGCTTGGATTAGGCGGATCCGCTACCGCGGAACCGCCTAATCCAACCCTAAACCCTTCCCTTGTTTCACATATGAACGGTAATAAAACAAAAAGACATCCTAGATGGGGTCGGGTGAACCCTTTTTTGGGGGACGGATGAGAACTATAGGGCCGAGTATTTCTAAAACAGGACGGGAAATGGTTTAGGGTTGGATTATCATTTTTGTATAATTTTATCATTTTTGTACATCTATAGTGTTATTTACATGTGAAAGTGAATAGTATTCGGGAGGCAGCTTGTTTAATGCATGTGTATTGTTATTTCATGCACGCAGATAGGTTTTTGATGTAAGCAGAAGGCTACTACAATGAAGTGACCGCTTTTTCACCTAATAAACATCTACGTTAACAATTGAACATGTGAACACAAAACAAATACAAGAGTTAAAACACAGCCAGCTACATACATAATTTTTACAACCGAAAACGATTCCAAAAGTGTAAACAGCCAGCCAGCTATATAGTTTATACAACGCAAAACGAATCCTAAAGATTAAAGAGCTTATACAAAGCTTATCAAGGCTAGCTGCCAGCACACAAAAGGTTACCACATCAAACATCAATACTCCAACTTAGCTATGTTAGGAGGAGTTAATGGTCTTAACCGATATAACCCAATACTTGCGAAGGTATCTAGTATAGCATACTGTGCTAGGTCTTTTTGCAAAGACTGTATGAACTCATTAACTTGTGTGATTTCATCAGGTTTGAAGCCGCGAAGGTGTTCTTGTTGGAACGGATTTTGTTGTTGACGGTAATGCATGAGAGTCTCAACTCCATCCAATGTACGCTCGAAACACTTGCACCTTTTGTAGATGATTCTGGCACCCCTACGAATAATACGGACACCGTTGATGTCGTTTCGGCGTAGGGTAAGACTATATGCCGATTGAAGGAGTGGCGCACGTGGATGGAAAAGAAAATACTGACACCATCTTTTGCAAACCATTGCCATCTTTGATTTGTCGCGATTACTAAGTAGCTCAAATATCTTAGTAACTAAGTCTTCATCATTGAAAACGCAGTCGATTGGTCCTTGCTTACGGTTGCTAGTGAAGTCGACGTTCGCTAATGGGTGAAACGGGAAACTCATATTCTGTTTTTGGGCATTAATGTAACCCTCTAAATCTGCTGCAACATCATTAACTACCCACCCCTTGCACCAATCGACGATAACCATTCTGTTTTCGGGCACTACTTCATAACCATCAATCTTTAGTACTGGTGCATTAACCTAAAAAATAAATCAAACAGAAGAGTTTAGTTGATCAACTTTACACATAATTCGTCAGTCGCACTCCAAAAGAAACGGTAACCATAGCAACACAGGTCTGTGTCCAGCAGTGGACCACATCAGATCTCTTCATGTATTCCTTTATTTCAACCATTTCCATTCTAACCTTTCAAAGACAACCAAAAGTATCTGTGTCCTTTCCACATGAGGAAATGTTTTCTGTCAACTATAACCAACAATATTGATGATCAACCTCTAATTCATTGGTCTTCAACTTCCCTACAATCCCCCACGCAAACTGCTGCACCCACCACACTCATCAAGTCGACACCAAACAACTCGGTAATGAGAGCGCTTAATTCCAGTACATCCCGTCCTAAACCACTAATTCTCATTTTAGACAGACTATTCCGTCTTGAAACTGAGTCACATTTACCTAGTAGAATGTTACGGAGTACCATTTAAACTGGGTCACATTTGATCCGTCTGAAACCTTTAGATGAAAATAAGCGTCTCAAGGAATACTCCATAGTCCATACTTATATAGTTATATATACTCCACCAATCAATCACCTTCATTAAACAAGAATGCACTGATATTGTTTTTCAGAATAGTAGACTACAGCATATGAAGCATTCACACCCATCATTAAGTCAAAAATTACGGTGCCCAAGATGTAAAGACTGACGACTTAACAATGCTATTGGTTACGATTTACTGACTCGAGTAAATACTACCAGCTAACTTAGAAACAATTTACAAAAAATCAAAGCAATTTACAGAGAATCAAAGCCTGAAGACAAGTTTTATGATGATTATTTCAAATTTCATATTGAATCTTACATTTCACGTACTAAGAATCAAATGGCATTGTAAAGCAGCGGAGACAACATAAATTATAACAAATCAAAAAAACAATCCTAATCAAACAAATTTATATCATTAAATTCATAAAACTTGGGAATAAATGAGAAATTGGGGAAATTGATAAATTACCTACACAAATAAATCGTAGTTGAAATCAGCAACCAATTAGGAGAAAATATGGAGTATAATCGCCAGTACTTGAATCCGTAGAAATACTCGGTGAAAGGAGCGAAAATGGGAGTGATGGAATTGAAGGGGATGAACGGAGAGGTTATCGAAGAGAGAGAAAAAAAAATAGTGAAATTCTGAAAGATTTGGGGATTCTGATGGTTTTGTATATTCAGAAACAAAATCCAGATCGTCGAAATTGGGTTACATCTAAGGGTTGTTAGGAGGTTCTCATGGTTCTCATTATCTCCCTGGTTCTCATTCGATCCCGGTGCATATATATAAATAGATTTAGGATCGGGTGAGAACGATTATACGGTGCATACGGTGAGAACGGACACTAACCATAAGATTAAAAAGAAATCTACGGTCAAAACAAGCTTCACAAAAACATTGATCATAAAATCCACCCAATTATGAGTCACACTACCCAAACTCTATCTTACTCCATTTCCCCCCAAATTATTTTTTCCCCAAATTTATTTTTCTCCAAATTAATTTCCCCCATTTTTTGACGGAGTAGATTTTTACATAAACCTAGTTACATTTTTTAACGGAGAAGATATATTTTTTACTTAAACCTCAATACATTTTTTGACGGAGTAAATACATTTTTTACTTTTTTACATAAACCTAAATACATTTGTTGACGGAGTAGATACATTTTTTTTACTTAACTTAAACCTAGATGCACTTTTTGACTGAGTAGATACATTTTTTTACTTAAACCTAGATACACTTCTTGGCGGAGTAGATACATTTTTTTTAACTTTTAACACAAACCTAGATACATTTTTTTACTTAAACCTAAATACATTTTTTTACTTAAATCTAGATACATTTTTTGACGGGTAGATACATTTTTTTAATATTTTTTACATAAACCTAGTTACATTGTTTGACGGAGTAGATACATTTTTACTTAAAGCTAGATACATTTTTTGAACGAGTAGATACATTTTTTTTTTTACTTTTTTTTACATAAACCTAGATACATTTTTTGAAGGGGTAGATACATTTTTTTTACTTTTTTTACATAAACCTAGATATATTTTTTGAAGGAGTAGATACATTTTTTTTTACTTTTTTACGTAAACCTAGATACATTTTTTGACGGAGTAGATACATTTTTTTTTACTTTTTTTACATAAACCTAGATACATTTTTTGAAGGAGTAGATACTGTTTTTTTTTTTTTACTTTTTTACCTAAACCTAGATACATTTTTTGAAGGTATAGATACATTTTTTTTTATTTTTTTACGTAAACCTTGAAGGGGTAGATACATTTGTTTACTTTTTTACGCAAACCTAGATACATTTTTTTACGGAGTAGATACATTTTTTTTTACTTTTTTGACATAAACCTATATACATTTGTTTGAAGGAGTACGTTTTTTTGAAGGAGCACATTTTTTTACTAAGACAAAGATAAACTAATATTTGTTCAAATAGTTATTGAGGAGGCTATACAGGCTGACACATTGCTATGTGTGATGTTCTTATTGAGCTCCAGTGGCCCGAGTAGAGGTGGAAACTGTACTTTGCTGTCTCATATCTCGCCATTTATGACCCCACATTTTGGCTTCGGCTACATCCCTCTCTCGGTTGGCAGGTACGCTCATCGTCTTTATTGTTTCCTTCGGGCTGATGGACACTGTCAGGACATTTTCCACTGATGCACTGCGTGGGGGTCCACCTTTAAGTGTTGTCAGAAAGTCCATGGCCTCTGCCACCTCATTCATCTTTGGTCTTCGTTTCGCATCTTCTCTCATGCACATTGCTGCTACATCTACAGCCTTTCGCAGTGCTGACACCGGATATTGTCCATTTAGACGTAGGTGACTTTAATAGGGGTGTGTCCCGATGATGTCGATGACGTAGGTGGTTTCAGGTAATAGATGGTTCTGATTTTAGTGGTAGCCTATTTTATTAGTTTTCAAACACGATAGATATGGGTTTCATTGAAGCTAATTAAACACAAAAAGATCCAAACTTTACATCAAATTTAAGAACATATACAAGAATTAAATAAAGGGTACCCTAAAAAACATCAATTAATTAATTTCCAGGATTTTTTGACGTATAATTAACATTAAAAAAATACAAACCTGTAGCAGAACACGATATCAATTGCTAAAATATTTGAGTTTAGTAAAAAATTAACAGAATAAATGCAGAAAAAAAGAGGAAATTTTGATCGAATTTATTGAAGAAATTGGAAAATTATGATTTGGTAAAGTCACCTTCTGGAAAAAAAAAAGGTGAATTTACTCGAGAAAAGAGATTTGTTTTATTTTGGTGGGTTCAGAGAAAGAGATGGTTGAGAAGGTAAAAGTTATCAGCCGTATATTCAGTATAATCTAATGGTAAATAGTCGTTCTCACCGTATGCACCGAATAACCGTTCTCACCGGATCTTGCCTCTATATATATATATATATATATATATATATATATATATATATATATATATATATATATATATATATATATATATATATATATATATATATAGTGGCCGGATCACGTGAGGCCGCCTATTACGGTGAGGCCGCCGAACCCTTACTATGTTGCACATGATTTTCAATGTTCATTGGACTAATTTCAATGGGATGAAAATTAGGGATCATTTATAACAATTCATTTGGCCCAAATATTTTCTCTATCTAAAAAAATTATCCATTTTGCTCTTTTTCTTATTTCGTGAAATTTTGGCTTAAAATATTTGCTTACTCACAAAATGTTTAATTTCTTATTTTGTGAATCTTCGACCTTAATTTGTAAACTCAGGACCTTATTTCGTGATACTGAGACTTAAAATGTTTGTTTGCTCACAAAATGGATAATTTCTTATTTCCTGAATTTCGGACCTTAATTTGTGAAACCGAAACCTTATTTCGTGAAACTTGGATTTAAAATGTTTGTTTACTCAGGAAATATATTATTTCTTATTTCGCGAATCTTGGACCTTAATTTGTGAAACCGAAACCTTATTTCGTGAAACTTTGAATTAAAATGTTTGTTCACTCAAAAAATGCTTAATTTCTTATTTCGTGAATCTTGGACTTTAATTCGTGAAACCGGGACCTTATTTCGTGAAACTTGGACTTAAAATGTTTGTTCACTCACAAAATGTTTAATTTCTTATTTCGTGAATCTTAGACCGTAATTCGTGAAACCAGGACCTTATTTCGTGAAACTTGGACTTAAAATGTTTGTTCACTCACAAAATGTTTAATTTCTTATTTCGTGAATCTTGAACCTTAATTCGTGAAAACGGGACCTTATTTTGTGAAACGTGGATTTAAAATGTTTGTTAACTCACGAAATATATAATTTCTTATTTCGTGAATCTTAGACCTTAATTTGTGAAACCGGAACCATACTTCGTGAAACTTGGACTTAAAATGTTTGTTCACTCACAAAATGTTTAATTTCTTATTTCATGAATATTGGACCTTAATTTGTGAAACCGGGACCTTATTTCGTGAAACATGGACTTAAAATGTTTGTTTACTCACGAAATGTATTATTTCTTATTTCGTGAATCTTGGACCTTAATTTGTGAAACCGTGACCTTATTTCGTGAAACTTGGACTTAAAATGTTTGTTTATTCCCAAAATGTTTAATTTCTTATTTCGTGAATCTTGCACCTTAATTTGTGAAACCGGGACCTTATTTTGTGAAACGTGGATTTAAAATGTTTGTTTACTCACGAAATGTATAATTTCTTATTTCGTGAATCTTGGACCTTAATTTGTGAAACCGGAACCATATTTCCTAAAACTTGGACTTAAAATGTTTGTTCACTCACGAAATGTTTAATTTTTTATTTCATGAATATTAGACTTAAAACTTGGACTAGAAACATCTCGTAGAGAAGTCTCTCACATGGATGATTAGATGAGTATCCAAGTATTGGAGTAGGCTTTCTATTTAGACAAAAAATTGATTGAGCCTTAGATGAAAGTCACGTTTCGATATTTCATTTTAGCCGAAAAACCACAGCATGTTTTTGATCTGAAAAACTAGAGTATTCAAGTACAGCACTCTTGTCTGCGTGTTAAGTCTTAAAAGAGTATCTTACTGAATACTGAGGTACGCTAGGTCATAAGAAACTTGTAGTAACATGGTCCGTACTTTATGCCGTGTGCCCGTGTCGCTCCACTTCCTAGTACACAGTTTGGAATGACGGGATTGATTGACTACTTGCATTGTTAGTTGACCACTCCTGTTGTAGATAATTTTATGGAGTATTCCACTTAGCCGATATGGCACAAGCAAGCATTAGTTATTCACTCTTATATTTGCTTGGTGTATTCCCAGGATCTAGCAAGTGCAGGGGCCACAAAGCGACCAACCTGCTGCGTTTTGGTGCTACAGAAGCCCACAAAAGGTGAGCTAAGTCAGGAAAATCAAGAGAAATTGAATGCAGATTACAAGCAAGTCGCATCTGAAGCTCGCGAATTAGCATCATCTATGTTCTGAGAAATTGTTTCCTCCTTGATAGTGTGGAATCAAATTTATGTTATTAGAAATGATTAATCTTGTTTTTTGTAACCTTCTTTGTGATGAAGTGAAAAGACGCAAATAAGAATGGAGTGAGAGAGTGTCAGTTTCTTCCTTTTTTTTTTCATATTATATATGGACACGTGTCAAAATCTGGTGCGTCTATTGTTTTTAGATCCAACGGTTATGATGAGTACGGCAGCCTCATATTAAGGAGGGTGCCTCACGTGATTCAGATCCTATATATATATATATATATATATATATATATATATATATATATAAATTGAATCACGTGAGGCTGGTCTCTTAGGGTGAGGCTGTCAGACCCTTCTAAACCGTTAGATTTAAGTATCACGGACGCACCAGATTGTGCCACGTGTCCTATATAATATAAAAAAAAAACTGACCCTCCTTACTTCATTTGGCGTCTTTTCAAATTCATTCAATCACAAAACCCGTTGCTCTCTCTCTATCTCGCTCGTTCGCTTGCTCGCTCGCTCGCTCGTCTCATCTTCTTCCCGGAATCTATCGTCGTCCTTCATTTTCTTCGTATGTTTCTTCATCTTTCTTCATCTTTGAATTTGCATGTAGTTAGTCTGTTACATTTTTGTCAGCAAGTTATTTAAGTAGTTTAATTACTGATTTGCGTTTTATTTTGTTTTTTTTTTTGCTATTTTCTTGCTCGATTATCATTAGTTGAATGTTTATTGTTATTTTCCATTGTTAGTGATATCTAGGGTTTGTGATGAAAATATCTAGGGTTAATTAGGATGTTGTTTCTTATAAGTACTGAAATGTCGTTTTTCTTTGCTATTTTCCTACTCGATTATCATTAGTTGAATGTTTATTGTTATTTTTTCATATTAGTGATATCTAGGGTTTTGAGATGAGAAACGAGTTTATGTGATCGTAAGAGTTTTGAGTAAGTTTCAGTAGTAAGTAGTATTCGTGTCAGTAATATAGCCATCTAGTTTCACAAAATAAGCATGTAGTTTCACTTCATAAGCTTCTAGTTTCACAAGTTAAGAATTCAAAAAATCAGGCTGATTTTTCAACAGGTTTCACAATATAGCCAACTAGTTTCACAAAATAAGCATGTAGTTTCACTTCATAAACTTCTAGTTTCATAAGTTAAGAATTCAAAAAAACAGGCTGATTTTTCAACAGGTTTCACAATATAGCCAACTAGTTTCACAAAATAAGCATGTAGTTTCACTTCATAAGCTTCTAGTTTCACAAGTTAAGAATTCAAAAAAACAGGCTGATTTTTCAACAGGTTTCACAATATAGCCAACTAGTTTCACAAAATAAGCATGTAGTTTCACTTCATAAGCTTCTAGTTTCACAATATAACTCTTAGATTCACATAATAAGTTTCTTTCAGTTTTAAGTTTATTTTCTATTATTTTCAGTTTAA
This sequence comes from Silene conica, assembly GCA_029255685.2. Lineage (NCBI taxonomy): Eukaryota > Viridiplantae > Streptophyta > Magnoliopsida > Caryophyllales > Caryophyllaceae > Silene > Silene conica. Next base: position 50,915,978 of record CM055316.2, read on the forward strand.
GGTTCTTTTTCTGATTCTGTGATTCTCAGTCATTATTATGTGAAACTAGAAACTTTTATTATGTGAAATATAAGAGTCTGTGTTTCACAATGTATGCTTTTTGATTCTATTTTGTAATGCTTGTAGGTTACTTTGTGGTTTTAAACTTAATTACCTGTGGTCAAATATGGAAAACTGGTGCAAGGGGTGGGTAGTGAATCTTCACGCAGAAGATAAAGCAGAATATGTCCAGAATTACATAACAGAAAAAAAAGAGGCCATGGCATTCTCATTTACTCCCTTACGGACTGTTGAGCTCACAAACAACCGTTATCAACCCCAACTGGCTGTTTTTAATAATCAAGATGTAATGAATAACATCTTCAAACAACTTAAGTGTAACCTAGATAAGGCAAACATGGCATTGGTCTGTCGGAACTGGTGTCAGCTTTTCCTCCTACACCCTAGTGCACCTCTCATTCGAGTTGCGTATGGGATTTCTCTGCGTATCAATGATGTCAATGGTGTGAGAATAGTTCGTAGGGGTGCTAGAATCATTTATAAAAGATGCAAGTGCTTTATGACAAATGATCCGGGATCTAAATTACTCCTACATTATTTGCAAAGTGAAAATCCTTACCAAAGTGAACACCTTAGAGATCTCACTGATGCTGAAATCGACCAAACACAAGAGATGCTTGACATTTTAGATGTGCCCTCTCCAGAACTTGACTTAGCAGTTGCTACTTCGACAGAGTTGATGACTCGGGCAAAACTATCTTATTTTGATTTGCCTTTCTTGGCATTCAATATGTAGCATAGCTGCTCAACTTTGTATCACCTTTTTGCATCTTAGTGGCTGGCCTAAATATCTTTTTGTAGTGCTCTTCTGTAATTACATCTATCAAGCCAGCCTTTTGTGTAATTATCTAGCTATGTATGAATGATATTTTTAATTAATCAAGTTTCTTTTCCTTATTATCTTAAGTTTCTTTTTCTTCTTCTGTGAAAATAGAAGCTTATGTTGTGAAACTAGAAGCTTAACTTGTGAAACAAGAAGCTTAGGTTGTGAAACAGGAAGAACATACTGTGAAACTGTGAAACTGTGAACTTGTGAAACTAGATGCTGAACTTGTGAAACAAAAATCTTAACTTGTGAAACTAGAAACCTATTCTGTGAAACCAGAAGTTTATTCTGTGAAACTAGATGCTTCTTTTGTTTCACAGTTTAAGTTTCTTTTTCTTCTTCTGTGATTCTCAGCTCTTATTCTGTGAAACTAGAATCTTTGCTTGTGAAACTAGAAGCTTAGCTTGTGAAACTAGAATCTTATATTGTGAAACTAAGCCCCTATTCTGTGAAATTTAAGAGTTTGGGTTTCACAATGTAAGTTTCTTGTTTAAGTGTTCTTTTCCTTATTCTGTGAAACTAGAAGCTTATATTGTGTAACTAAGCCCATATTTTTTGAATGTATGAGTTTTGTGTTTCACAATGTAAGCTTCTTGTTTTTCACAGTTTAAGTTTTCTTTGGCTTTTTCTGTGATTCTCAGCCCTTATTCTGTGAAACTAGAAGCTTAGCATGTGAAACTAAGCCCTTATTATGTGAAATGTAATAGTCTGGGTTTCACAATGTATGCTTGTAGGTTACCTCTGGTCAATTATGGAAACATGGTGCAAGGGGTGGGTAGTGAATGTTCTTGCAGAGGATAAAGCATATTTTGTCCGGAATTATATAAGAGAAAAAAAAGAGGCTATGATCTCATTTGCTCCCTTACGGACTGTTGAGGTCACTAACAATCGTTATCAACCCCAACTGGCTGTTTTCAATAATCAAGATGTAATGAATAGCATCTTCAAACGACTTAAGTGTAACCAAGATAAGGCAAACATGGCGTTGGTCTGTCGGAACTGGTCTCAACTTTTTCTCATACACCATAGTGCACCTGTCATTGCAGTTGTGTATGGGATTAATTTGCATATTAATGATGTCAATGGTGTGAGAATCATTCGTAGGGGTTATAGAATAATTTATAAAATATGCAAGTGCTTTATGACTAATGATCCGGGAGCTAAATTACTCCTACATTTTTACCAAGGCGACAATCTTTTGCAAAGAGGACACCTTAGAGATCTCACTGGTGCTGAAAACCCAAAAGTGAATGAGTTGATTGACAATTTACATGTGCCATCTCCAAAACATGACATATCACTTGATACTGCAGCACGCTTGCTGACTCGGGCAACTTTATCATATTTAGATTTACCTTTGTTGCTCGATATGTAGCACAGCTCCTCAACTTTTGTATCACTTTTTGCCGTGATAGTGGCTGGTCTAAATGTGCTCGGTTTTAGTGTTTTGTAGTGCTATTCTATAATTACGTCTATCAAGGCAGCCTTTTTGTGTAATTACCTAGCTATGTATGAATGATATTTTTAATGAATCAAGTTTATTTTCCTTATTATCTAGCTGTGTGAATCTAAGTGCCTGTTTTTTTGATTCTCATCCCATATCTTAAGTTTCTTTTCCTTATGTTGTGAAACTACAAGCTTATATTGTGAAACTAGAAGCTTGTATTTGTGAAACTCGAAGCTTATGTTGTGAAATCTGAGGGTTTGGGTTTCACAATGTAAGCTTCTCGTTTCAATGTTATTTTCGTTATTCTGTGAAACTAGAAGCTTAGGCTGTGAAATTAATACCTTATTATGTGAAACTAGAAGCTTAGCTTGTGAAACTAAGCCCATAGCTTCTTGTTTTCCTACATTTCTAAAATTTCATGTGATATTGATGTGCTGTGTTGTTTGTGTACTGCTTTCATTTCCAGTTCCTATTTATCAAAAAATGGTTATTGACGGTTGGTGCAAGGGGTGGGTAGTCAATGAAGTTGCAGCAGATTTAGAGGATTTCGTTAACTCCAAAAAACATCCATTAGCGGACATGAACTTCACTAGCAACCGTAACCAAGCACCATTATATTCCGTTTTCACCAATGAAGACTTAGTTGACTCCATATTTCAGCGACTTAGCAATGACGATAAAGCAAACATGGGAATGGTTTGCAAAAGATGGTGTCAGTATTTTCTTATTCATCCACGTGCGCCATTCATTCAGAGCGCATATTGTCTTACCCTGCGCAAAAATGACATCAATGGTGTCCGTATTATTCGTAGTATTCGTAGGGGTGGCAAAATCATTTACAAAAGGTGCAAGTGTTTCCAAGAATCATCAAAGGGAATTGAGACTCTCTTGCATTTCAGTCAACTGAAAAATCCATTCCAACAAGAACACCTTCGCGACCTTACAGCTGATGAAATGACAACAGTTATTAATTTCGTAAAGTCTTTGAAAGCACGACCAGAAGTGTATAGCCTACTAGATACCTTCGCATACTACGAGTTATATCGGATGACAGCATCAACGCCATATCCTGCTGACTTAGCAAATTTGGAGTACTGAAATTTGATGTGTCCTTTTTTTTCTCTGAATTTTAAGTGCTTGAATTTGTGCATGTACTAGCTGGCCTAAATGAATGAGCCAGACTATTGTGTAATTATCTAGCTATGTGTAATTATCTAGATTGTATGAATGATCCTTTTAATTAATCAAGTTTCTTTTCCTTTTTATTTTGTGAATCATCCGAATCTAAGAGGTATTCTATGAATGTTAGCCCTTATTCTGTGAAACTAGAAGCTTATTTTGTGAAACTAAGCTCTTATTGTGTGAATCTAAGAGTTTGGGTTTCACATTGTAAGCTTCTATGTTTCACAGTTTAATAATTTTCTTTTCTTTATTCTGGGAATTGTCCGCCCTTATTCTGTGAAACTAGAAGCTTATTCTGCGAAACTAAGCTCTTATTATGTGAATCTAAGATTTTGGGGTTTCACATTGTAAGCTTCTTTGTTTCACAGTTTAATAATTTTCTTTTCCTTATTCTGTGAATGTCAACCCTTAATTCTGTGAAACTAGAAGCCTATTTTGTGAAACTAAGCCCTTTATTCTGTGAATGTAAGAGTTTGGGTTTCACATTGTAAGCTTCTAGTTTCACAAGTTAAGCTTCTAGTTTCACAATTTATGACCCTAGGTTTCACAATGTAAGAAAACTTACTCTGTGAATGTCAGGTCTTCTTCTGTGAATCTAGAAAATTATGTTGTGAAACTAAGCCCTTAATCTGTGAATCTAAGAGTTTGTGTTTCACAAGTTAAGGTTCTTGTTTCACAGTTTTATGTTATTTTTCTTTATTCTGTGAATCTCAAAACTTCTTCTGTGAAACTACAAGCTTATTGTGTGAATCTCAGCCCTTATTCTGTGACTCTTAAGAGTTTGGGTTTCAATATGTACTTCTTGTTTCACAGTTTAAGTTTATTTTCCTTTTTAAGTGAAACTAGAAGCTTATTTTGTGAAACTAGAAGCTTATTTTGTGAAACTAGATACTTCTTCTGTGAAACTAGAAACTTATTTTGTGAAACTATATCCTTCTTCTGTGAAACTAGAAACTTATTTTGTGAAACTAGATCCTTCTTCTGTGAAACTTATTTTCTTAATTCGTTTGTATTTACTTTTTACCTGAGATTCACAGAATAAGCTTCTAGTTTCACAATGTAAGCTTCTTGTTTCACAGTTTAAGTTTATTTTCCTTTTTCTGTGAAACTAGAAGCTCATTTTGTGAAACTAGATCCTTCTTCTGTGAAACTTATTTTCTTAATTCGTGTATTCTACCATTTATGCATAACAGGAAGCAAGCTAATATGAAGCGATCGGAACATCCATCTTCTACTAGTGAAATAGTTGAACCTGCTGCAAAAAAGAAACGAAACTATAAAGAGCGATTGCCGTCATTGAGGACCCGGATGTCTCCTGCTGGGCTTTACAACTTTATCCATAGTCCACCCTCAGAACAGCAGATTGAAGCTATCAAAGAAATGGGGTTTGGGGGTCTTTTACTTCTTAAAACGGATGTTCTTCCAGGAAACTTAGCATATTGGCTAGTTTCAAATTATAACCCAATAAAAGGATGTTTGTTGGGTGGGAAGCTTCCAATTTTAGAGGAGGATATACATCTATCTCTTGGATTGCCAATGGGTCCCAATGTTGTTGTTGAAGCAATAAATGGAGATAAGTGACCCCTTTATTTATCTACTTTGGGGAAGTTCACTAAACAATATGGCGTTGGTTCCATTGACGTCAAACATGTTCTGCAAAAGTTCACTACACAAAGAGATGGAGGAGATGATTTCAAACGCAACTTCATCGTTTATATTTTCTCTTCTCTTTTAGGCGGTGTTGTAGGGAACAAGGTCAGTTTGAAAGTGCTGAAAAGTCTGGTGAATACTGAGTTGATCTCCAGTTTCAACTGGTGCAACTTTATAAAAAAGAAATTGGCTGACCAAGTTCAGTCTTGGCAAAAGGAAGAGTTTGGGGTTAAACAGGTGAAAGAGAATTGGTTTGGTGGACCGATTATTGTGTTGCTCTTCATTTATCTAGACCGTTGTGTCTTTAAATCCCGCATTGTGAGTCGTCAATTTCCTACGTTATCGACTTGGACAAAAGATGCTATATCCAAGAGAATTAAGGAGGAATTGAATGACCCAACTTCCAAGGAGAGAACTTTCGGCAGGGGTTCTGTTGAGCCTCCAATTGCCAGACGTGAGCAGCATGAACCTTTGCTTGCTATTGAGTTTGCAACAGCCAAGCAAGCACAAAAATCTGAACAAGAAGAATCTGGAAAATCTGAACAACCCAAACATGATGGAGAAACTGGAAAGCCTGGCATTTCTGAAGATAGCAGTGATGTGAAGCTTGTTACTAATCTTGTGAAATCAGCAAAAGTAATGGCTCATGCTTTCATGAACTACAAATGTCTTGTCAGTCAAGCTTCCGTCAAATTACCTTCGTCAACAACAGTTTCTAAACTAGTTGCAGCTGTTGATGGTATTGCAGATGGATTTAGGTTGTCTCAACAAGATAATAATGAGCAGAATGAGGAGAATGTTGAGACAACAAATAATGAGCAGAATGTTGAGACAGCACATAATGATAATGGGGAGATTGATGATAATGAGAAGGCGATTGTGGATGGTATTGGTGAGAATGTTCATGAGGATGTGGATACTTTTTATGGGTGGTCTGAAGCTGAACTGTTGGCGGCATTGGACATAATGGGTGACTCCTTTCAGCCAATACAGCCACATTGTTCACCAGCAAAACCAGAAATGCCAAGCTTTAGGCTCTTTCCAGATGATGACCACTTTTTATCTCCACCCTCTCAACCTGAACGTGAACCTGAACTTGAACCTGAACGTGAACCTAAACCTGAAGCTGAACCTGAACCTGAAGCTGAACCTGAACGTGAACCTGAACATGAACGTGAACCTGAAGCTGAACCTCAACTTGAACATTCAACATGTTGTGATGAAGCCGAACCCGATCGTTCAACATCTTGTGTTCAACCTAATCAGCCTGAACCTTCAACATCATATGTTCATGCTAAAGGACCTGGACGACCTTCTATGTCCACACCAGTGGTAGAGGATCATCCTGTGGTAGGGAGCAGTGATAAAGAGATCATTGACGTAGGAGATACTCCGAATGTTTACAAGCGTCGATCCAAAGGTGAAAGTCATTCACCTGTCAATCCAAAGGTGAAGAGGGCCATAGTTCCATCAGAGGTCTATCGATCTCCGTATTTGCAAAGAAACATGAATATTCTTAAGGGTTTTACTCAAGCGGAGAAGCATGTATTGGATTTCATCTTTTTGGATTCATGTGAAAGGTATTGACTTATTTTATGAATTTTCAAACCTTGTATTTTAATATTTCAACCTGTTTTATTAACATGTTTCACAATATAGCCTTCCAGTTTCACTTAATAAGCTGCTAGTTTCACAGAATAAGCTTCTTGTTTCACAGCCCTTATTCTGTGAAACTAAGCCCTTATTCAGTGAAACTACAAGCTTATGTTGTGAAACTAAGCACTTATTCTGTGAAATTTAAGAGTTTGGGTTTCACAATGTAAACATCTTGTTTCACAGAATAAGCTTCTGGTTTCACAGGATAAGTTTTTAGTTTCACATGTTAAGCATCTAGTTTCACAGTTTCACAGTTTTACAGTATTTCCTTCAGTTTCACAGAATAAGCTACTAGTTTCACAAAGTAAGCTTCTAGTGTCACAGAATAAGGTTATTGTTTCACAAGTTAAGCATCTAGTTTCACAGTTTCACAGTTTCAGAATATGTGCTTCCTGTTTCACAGAATAAGCATGCAGTTTCACAAATTAAGCTTTTAGTTTCACATTTTGGTCAAACTTACTAAACATCAAAATACTCTTCTTTTTTAATTTTGATCGTATATTTAATACCATTTGAGGGTGTGACCTATGCTTTTAATGACTGTTTCCAGTGACATTCTTTTCAAAAGTCAAACTCAGAAATTGACAAGGAAGCAATTGACGAGTTTGTCTGAAAGTGATCAAGTATCTTCTGCTGTGATAGATGTTTGGTGTGAGTTTCTAAACAGTAGTGAGAGCTTGAGATCACGAGATTCTGCTTGTCGTTTATTTGTGCCACACTCCACACACAGTGTTAGTCTCTCTACCTCTTTTCTATAATCCCATTTTACATGGTGTGCACTTATAATCATTACTCACACATGATTCGATTTTTGTTCCAGTGTCTCGACAATGTTGATGTTGCTGCTACCCAATTAGTAAGTTTTTTTTTATATTTGGTCTTATTATATTCAAGCTTTAAGGTGGACTTGTCTTTTTTATTCATTGCATTTTTATCTGTTGTCTTCCAGATTTTGACTCCAATCATCTCTCCCGAATGCCCACCGTTCTTGTTTTGTTTTGATCTGAGACCGGAATCTTGCAAATGCCAAGTCATCCATGCTATGAAAGACACACCTGTTGATTATACTTCTTTATTAAAACATACGGTACATCTATTTTACGTATTTTTGGACTCGTTCTTGCTCCATTACCTTACTAATTGCTCTTTGTAATTACTCTTTTGTTCATACAGCAACACAGGCTCATCAACCTTCTTCAATCAAAGTTGCCAGCAGTGACAAGTATTGCTTCAATGACGATTCCAGAAGTGTTTATCCCAAAATCAAATCTGAAATCCTCACAAATTGATAATGGCCTCTATCTGCTGAACATAATGCAGAATTACAAAGGGAGCAAAACTAATTCTGTAATAACCATAAATACTGTAAGATTGCTTTTCAACATCTAATTTAATTTCTATACAATTGCCACAACTTTATTTCCTAGTTTTTCTGAAACCCATTTTGTTTGCATCAATAGGAAACTCAGCGCAAGCGTTTTGCATTGCGGGTGTGCTATCATATTGTTACATGTTCTGTTAATCTGTCCAAAGAAATAGTCACAAAAGATGCACTAGAATCGAGTTCCTCTATGACACCAACTTTTACTAAGAAGGAATTGGTGGCTTGTGTTGGGAAAAGAACAATCGCAACCAAATTGTAATGTCATACTTTCTCTTTGATTTATTGAATTATGTTTTTTTAAATTGTGTGAGATATATTGACTAATTGCATTTTGTTCAATAATTAAGTGAGGTTCTGGTGTCCACTCCGTGGATGGAAGTCACTAGAGATGCTTTGCAGACCCTTACATCGCGTGGCCTTATTATGGATCAGGTAAGTATTATTTTCCCATTCCTGACCATGTTTCTTTTCTTGCATGGTTCCTTATTTGTTGAATCTCAGACCTTATTCTGTGAATCTTAGAGGTTTTTTTGTGAAACTTGATGGTGATTTCGTGAAAGTGGATTCTTCATTTTGTGCACGTTTTATTTGTAGATCATTGATATTGTTGGGATTAAGCGCACAGTTGGTAAAACAAATGTGATTTACTTGCCAACGACAGTATATGTGAGCTTCAAATCCTTCAGATGTTCATATTCAAGTGTTTTTCATTCTTAAAGTTGCTCATCCAGAGACTAAAATTGCCTTTTTTGTGTCATTCAGGGTCTTAATGCAGATACTAACCCAGAGATTTGGGGTCAATATATACAGTCCTCATACACTCCAGTAGATGGTAGCCAGATTGATTTGGTTAGATCCTTCAGTTCTGCTATTCATTTTGTTATTTATTTACCGTCATTCATGTGTGTTTTTTGATTGATTATTCTTGTACATTTACTATCTCAGGTTTTTATCCCTTTGCATAGCGAAACATCGAAGCATTGGTGGGCTTGTATTTGCGACATAAAGAAGCAAAAAAATTACATCCTTGACTCATCCATGGATATAAAAGTGGATAAAGAAAACAACAAGGCCATGGGCATTGTATGATTTTTTTTCCAAAATATTGTAGAGTTTTTGTTTTAGTATACCCCAAATTATATTTTTGATCTTTTATTGTCCTTTTCTTCTCAGTTGTACAATGTTGCAACTATTTTGGGAGAGTCGTACAAATCTTTGAAGAACATGCACGTGCATGATCTTGTCAATCTCGAAGTCCCTCAACAAAAAACGGGGTGTGTAGTTTGACTTGTTTTGTTAAACTTAGTCTGTGATCATTTGTTGAATCTCAGACCTTGTTCAGTGAATCTCAGACCTTATTATGTGAAACTTTGTTACACTCATAAGTGCTTATATGTTTTTTTGTCTAGTTATGATTGTGGAGTCTTTCTGCTAAAGTGGTTGAGTGCATTAGAAGATCAGAGTTTATGGACGAACAGTGACTATTTTGAGGTGAGTTCATTACTATATGAAAATAAAGCCGTGCATTCCACGAATATTAGCATGAATACACTTCATTAATAATATACGTCACTCTATGCAGGATTTGGTAGAGTATCGAAAGTCGATCATGTTGGAACTTCTTATGTGGAATGAGAATACTGTCAGGTCTTACTTTGTGAATCTACACATTAAAGTTTTAAATTCTTAATTCCTTGGCTGAATATATTGTAATATGTATATTGTACTTGTTTTGGTTTTATAGGTCTTCCCTTGTTAAACCGAAAAAGCAAAAAAGCAAAAAATGAAGCTAAAGCATGTCAATTGAAGGACTTTTTTGTGAATGAATTGTATCTGTTTCTCATGCTGTTGGGGACCATGCTGTTTGGGATAATGTCCCTTCCCACGTTGGTGAAACCGACGTTGTCAATCTTGAAGTTTCCTCAACAAAAAACAAGGCGTGTAGTTTTGTTAAACTTAGTCAGTCATCATTTGGTGAGTCTCAGACCTTATTCAGTGAATCTCAGCACTTAGCATTCACCAAAACTGCTTCTAGTTTCACAAGTTAAGCTTCTAGTTTTACAATTTATGAGCTTAGGTTTCACAATATAAGAAAACTTATTCTGTGAATGTCAGGTCTTCTTCTGTGAATCTAGAATCTTAACCTGTGAAACTAAACCCTTAATCTGTGAATCTGGAGATTTGATGGATTTTATGTCTTTATAGAGTTATATTGCTTCTCATTGCTTGATTTTAACTCCACTTGTAGATGATGAAAACGATGAAAACGAGATGGTCGAGTCATTGCAACTGGACTTCGACATTGTTAAGGCCGCAACAAATAATTTTTCGAAATTGTGGACAAGGTGAAAAGGAATTCCAGTCAGAAGAACTTGGTGAAATGTGTTTTTGTTGTGATGTTTTTGTTGCTGTAAATTGACGTTGTAAATTTTGAAGTTGTAATATAGCCATCTAGTTTCACAAAATAAGCATATAGCCATCTAGTTTCACAAAATATATTTCTTGCAGTTGTCTACCGCCCCGAAGGGAAAAATTGCTGGAAAGAAAACCGAGGAAGCGAGCACGTAAGTGATCTCGTGATCTTCGCTTTCTCCTGTCATCTTCTATAGTTTTTTTTATCATATTGTAAGCCTTTATGTTGACATGTTTATAGTTTCTATTGTCTGAGTCAACATAATTTTACGCGTTGCAAGCTTCACATTTGAATCCTTCTTTTAAAATATTTTTTCATTACTGGACTCATGCCTAAGCGGGCTCGAATGATGATACATCTTAGTTGAACCCAAATTATTTTGCAACCAGTTGTTAAGCCACAACTACCTCAAAATTAAATGCTCCAACCTGTCACCTTACCACTTGCTTAGGACCCGGATGTGAGTGAGTGAGTGAGTGAGTGAGTGAGTGCTGGTGGCCTGGTGGGTCACTCACATCCTCATAACAGAATCTATCTATTCTATTCTCTCCTGAATCTCTTAAATTTATTTAATTCAAATTACTCCTCTCTATAAACGCTCCTCAACCCAAAAACTCGAGTCATCTTACATCTTATTCCGATCCCATGCCTTCTGAATTTCTGATACTCAACCACTCCAACTTCAATGGGTATAAGAGACAGTTTGTAGACTACATAATCTAATTACTATTACAGGGAGGGGAAGACGAACACCGAGGTACTTGAGTTTTCCTTTAAATAACGCGGTTGAGCACCCTAATCTTATAATGCGGGAAGAATGATGATAAATGTCGAAAAATAACATACATAAACGTCTCTAAATGTCTATCTACGCATTTAGAGGTGTATATCTACGCGGTAGCGGATCCCCCTAATCCAAAACTGCTTCTAGTTTCACAAGTAAAGCTTTTAGTTTCACAATTTATGACAACAGGTTTCACAATATAAGAAAACTTATTCTGTGAATGTCAGGTCTTCTTCTGTGAATCTAGAAGCTTATGTTGTGAAACTAAGCATGTAATCTGTGAAACTAAGAGTTTCTTTTCTTTATTCGTCAACAGGTTTCACAGTATAAGTTCCTATTTTCACAGTATAAGCCCATAGTTTCACAGTATAATAAAGCTTCACAGTCTAAAAAACCTAAACTATACATCTTCATCTTCTTCTTCTTCTTCTTCTTCTTCTTCTTTTTCTTCTTCTTCTTCTGTTGTATCTCCCTGAAAGTAAATGAAACATTAAAATAAATACTTTTGAGACGTACCTTGCATTGCTTAAGTAATAAAAATTATACTTAAAATTGAAATCAGAATGTACAAGCCCTAGTTTCACAATATAAGCCCCTAGTTTCACAATATAAGCCCCTAGTTTCATAGTTTAAGGCCTAGGATTCACAATATTATAAACAACCTAAAATCAGCCCTTCATCAACAGGTTTCACAGTTTAAGCCCCTAGTTTCACAGTATAAGCCCCTAGTTTCACAGTATTATAAACCTGAATTAAAAAAAATAAAGTAAAGGAATAATACACACTTGATTCTCAGCAGGATGCTCTTCAAAATCATATGGACAATTTCTTTTATCATGGTGCGACATTCGTTTACAATTAGCACACAACCTTTTTGGTTTTTTTGCTTTTATGATTGCCTTATTTTTGCTACTGACCAACCGCTTCCCGCTACCCTTGTTCTTAGAGAACTTAGGTGGTAAGACCTTTCCTTCTTTTGGAGCCTTGCAGTTTAGAAGGATTTCCAATTCTTGTTCTTTTGTTAAAGCCTTTGGGTTTGGCTCCAACTTATCTCGGAATTCTTTTACAAGCTTAGCAAATTTTCTCACATCAGACTCTTTTTTTCTTTTGAGGATCCCCACAGTTGCATAAATCTCAGACCACATCCGAGACATTCCAAATTTTGGGCTACTAGTAGGATTGTAGTTGTCCAAAAGATTTCCATTCAAATCATAAATAGGGTTTATTTCTAAGTGCATTCTTACTCCACCTACCCAAAATGTATTTCTCAGGTATTTCCTTAGTTTTACCCGAGCAAACCCAAATTATGTGATAACATAGAATACCTCTCCGTTCAAATAGTTTACAGGAACATCTCACGTCCATTGTTCCTTTATTGTACTCAGCTGCGTAGCTCTTTTTCTTGATCGCGTCTTCAGCTATCAAAATCTCATATTTAGTTACAGGATCTGGTGGGGTGTATCCACCCACACTACACCCATTTATCGAGCCCTTAACCTCATTTTGAAAGTCATAGAAGACTTCATGTGTATATACTCTCGCCCCATGGGCTTCCCAGTTTGAAGAATATAAGGTTTCAGGCATTGAATCATCACTCTGTGCTTCAAGAAGCTTTAGAGCATGCCTTTGTTGGTCTATGGCACTCTCAAACCTCATCCAAAACTCAACCAAGGTCCCATATTTATTCTCAAATCTTTTAAAAAAACTATTAGCACTCTCTGATCTCTGTGTGGTTCTTAAAATGTTACCCATCGGAACATTTCTGAAATACGCTGGTATCCATTTGTGTCTTTCAGGAAACTTTCCACTCAACCATATATTATCCTCTAACGAGAATTCTGTGATGACCTTAATCCAATTCTCCTCAAATTCCTCAGGTTCCATATCATTGCTCCAAACAACATTGTTCAGACGTGATAAGAAGTCAGTGTCTTTGCAAATTGTGCTCCCAACCTTGTCTGTTACTTTTTTCATAATGTGCCACATGCAAAACCGATGTCTTGCTGTTTTGAACACAACTGCATGTAACAAAATAAGATTACTCGAAAAAATCATCCTCTTTTATCAACAGGTTTCACAAATATAGGCTTGTAGTTTCACAGAATACGAATCCAGTTTCACAAGTTAAGCTTCTAGTTTCACAAGTTAAGAACTCAAAAAATCAGGATCTTTTATCAACAGGTTTCACAATATAGCCATCTAGTTTCATGAAATAAGCATGTAGTTTCACTGCCTAAGCTTCTAGTTTCACAAGTTAAGAATTCAAAAAATCAGGCTGGTTTTTCAACAGGTTTCACAATATAGCCATCTAGTTTCACAAAATAAGCATGTAGTTTCACTTCATAAGCTTCTAGTTTCACAAGTTAAGAACTCCAAAAATCAGCCTCTTATATCAACAGGGTTCACAATATGGCCTTCCAGATTCACAGTATAAGGATCTAGTTTCACAAGTTAAGCATGTAGTTTCACAGTTTCAGCATCTTCAGCTTGTAGTGTCACAAGTTAAGAAAACTAGAAAAATTGCACGATATACAAACATACCAGGGAATGCCTTTTTTATTCCTGCATCTTGGTCAGTGATAATGTAATTAGGTTCTTTTCCACCCATTGATTTCAGAAATTGCTGAAACGCCCACATAAATGCTTCATCGTCTTCATGATCTAAAAGAGCGCATGCAAATGTTATTGACTTTTTATGATGGTCAATGCCAGTGAAAGGGGTGAATATCATGTTATATTTGTTAGTGTCATAAGTTGGATCGAATGAAATTGCATCACCAAACACTGAGTAACATCTCTTTGCCTCAGCATCTGTCCAAAAAATCCTTGTCAAAGCTTTCTCAGAATCGATTTCATGCACAAATTCTATTCTAACCCTTTTGTGTCACGGAGGGTTTCCAAACGTGAGATAAACATGTCTCCATCCTTACTCTTAATGAAACACTTCAAATCCCGTTGGAAATTCTTGAATTGTGAAAGGGAAGCCCCCACATTTTCGAACCCTTCAACTTGCTCTTTGCATAGCTGGAATGTTAAGCTAGCCCCAACATTAACTCTTGAATTCTGGACAATCATTTGCTTATGAAATTCATTCATATTTGCTGCAAGTTTATCAAATTCCCTATTTTTTACAAAGGTCACTGGGTGATTGTGACCCTCATGAAATTGTTCAACGATGTACTTGTTATAATGGAACTTGAATTTGACCATTGCACGACAACCCCACCTTCTAATTTTGGTTGTTCTTGTAAATGTTTGCTTATTTGAACTTTCAGCCTCATCTCCTTCACTTCCCTTCACACCAGTTTTTGGTTTTGCACTTTTTCCAATATTTGAACCAGTTTCAGAACCAGTTTCACTTGAAACAGTTTCAAGAGGTCTTCCCTTCCTCTTATTATGGCCTTCACGATTACAAACCATGGCTTTAGTTCGAATATTACCATCACGAAACCTCTTCGTTGTAGATTTCCTAGCTTCAAAACCACAAGCAGTAGTATACACTTGATAGAATGTCATTGCCGACTGTAGATCTAAAAATAACTTCCCAATAGTAGGTGTAATATCTTCTGCAACTCTGACAATCCATTCCTCATTACCACCCGGTGTGTGATTCACCAAAGTAATAGGCGTACCAACCGGTACTGTAGGTGTGGATTGTGCTGTTAAAATTGTAGAAACCTCTCCGTTGGTTTTGAAAATGGAATCAATACCTATATAAAGTCAAAACATATAAACTAAATCAGCCTTTTTTATCAGGTTTCACAATGTAAGTTTCACAGATTAAGCATCTAGTTTCACAGATTAAGCATCTAGTTTCACAGATTAAGCATCTAGTTTCACAATATAAAAAGACTAAACAAAATCAGACTTTTTAATTAATAAGCATGGTTTCACAATGTAAGCTTATAGTTTCACAGTTTAAGCTTCTAGTTTCACAATATTCATAAACTTGAATTAAGTCCTATATTCACAAAATAAGCCCCTAGTTTCAGCCTTTTTATAATCACAATACAATAGTCATAAACTTCAATAGGTCCTACATTCACAAAATAAGGTCCTACATTCACGAAATACAAAAAGCGATCCATATATTCAACAAAATTGAGCAGAAATTGAAATAGAAAACAATAATGTAAACGACAAAAAACGACACACCTGATTCAATAGTAATATTATCATCAACCGTGGTGATATCTAGATTCTCCATAGCTATTAGAGCTGCAAAATAATCGAAAATAATGTCATAAGTAGTATGAAGTCGAGAGGTAAAGAAAATCGTGAGAAAAATTCATGAAATTCGAACAATCGCATGAAATTCGAACAATCGTTGAAAATTCGAAGAATCAAATTATCAAATTACCTGAAAATTAGTCTTAATCTTCTTCCAAAATCAATTGAATTGAATTTGTATGCAAAATCGATGGAATTTACGAACAATCGGAGGAAACTGGAAGAAGGAACAAATCGATTTGCGTTGAATTTGAGGTTTTTTTTTTGTCGTAAAGAGTTTCTAGGTTATAGAGAGAGAGTGTATTTGGGTTGGGTTTAATTATGTTTTTATTATTTTTAGTGAGAGAAAGTTTTTTGGCCCAAATGACAAGATGTTGTTTGACCCTAATTTTCAGCCCACATTGAATAATTCGCAAGGGAAGTCGGCCCAACAGCAATATCAAACGTGAATTTGGCCCAAATAGGTTGTGGATGCGTGAGGTTCGGCGGCCTCACCGTAATATCCGGCCTCACGTTGAATACCGAAAGGGATGATATATTATAAGTCGACTAATCAACATTTATATTATAAGTCGACTAATCAACATTTATCGGTAATGATTAGTTTTCAATAGTTTGACATTACTGTCATCTGATGGTGATGATTAGTCGATCCCTTGAGGTCACACCTAAAGGATGTTGCCCTAATCATTGAGATTAATAGTTTTTATATGATAAGAATTGATTAATTCCTTAAAATGAACGAGATAAATAAGAGGTTTGTGTGTGTGTGTGTGTATATATATATATATATATATATATATATATATATATATATATATATATATATATATATATATATATATAGAATTGGGATCCTATGAGAACCACCAATATAATGAGAACCGTGAGAACTTTACCTTACGGACTTTTTTTAAAAAAAATAATGACATATTTGGATTCGGCATGGAATTTTAAGGCTAGAGAACATATTTCTTGGTCTAGAAAATATATACTAGTGACGGAAATGAAGGTGAGATACGTTTTATTAATTTTCATGCACCTACTACCGATTTTTATGCATCTATCAATTTTCATGCACCTAGAACTCATTTTAATGCACGTATAGCCTCTTATTTCATGCACCTAGTAATCATTTTCATGCATGTAAAAAATTTCATGCACGTAGTGGTTGTTTTCGTGCATTTATAGCCGTTTTAGTACGCCTAATTGTATTTTCGTACACTAAGTATATATTTTGTTAATTAAATCAAAATTTTTTGTTTATTGATACTAAAGTGTGTATTTGAATAAGTTAAACTAATGGTAAATGATCCAACAAAACATTCGAAGTGAGATACGGTGGAGATTTAGTGAGGGTTCTCATGGTTCTCATTATAAGGGTGGTTCTCACCGGATCTCGACCCTATATATATATATATATATATATATATATATATATATATATATATATATATATATATATATTGCATACCGAAAGGGATGATATATTATAAGTCGACTAATCAACATTTATCGGTAATGATTAGTTTTCAATAGTTTGACATTACTGTCATCTGATGGTGATGATCAGTCGATCCCTTGAGGTCACACCTAAATGATGTTGCCCTAATCATTGAGATTAATAGTTTTTATATGATAAGAATTGATTAATTCCTTAAAATGAACGAGATAAATAAGAGGTTTGTGTCTCATGATAACTCGATTATATGAGATTCAATTTCGATAAAATAAATAATTATTTTATTAAAGACGATAAATGTTAGCGTATTTTTATCGGTAAGGGTTATCGTTTGGTTGTGATTGCAATTGAGTTGTAGATCACATTGACGAAAATGAAACGACACGGTTTGCGCTTGTAAAATTGGTAATTGGTACTTAAATGTAAAGAATTATATATGTGATAAGAAATTATATTTAAATTATTTAAGTACAAATTTAAAATTACTAATTTTCATATATAATTTGATATGTCACACTTGTGACACATTACAAATAACAAATAAGAAGAGTAAAATGGAACCCATTTTATAATGGGTGCCATATAAATAGGTGATGGTGGGTGGTTATATAGGGTGATGATTATTTACGGAATTAAGATTTAAGATAAATGATTATGCATCTAATAGGACCTACCTCATGATGAAACCTAGCATATGGAAAAGATAGAAAAAGGAGAAGAGGCTCTCGTTTTGTTGGCTAATTGAGCCGTGTAAAACAAGAAGAAGGAGAAGAGTTCTCCTCTTATATACATGCCTTTGTCATATTTTTCCACAACTAGATTTTCATTTTTATAAGATAAAAATTCCTTTGTGAGAAATATTCTCTAGTGTAGTATAATAACAATATTAATTTTAAGGTTACTACTTTAATGTCTAGTATATGTTATTAGTGGTTTCGATTAAGGTTCATCTTGGGGCAACACGAGGAGTGCTCCTATACTTGGAGTTGGAAAGGATCAAAAAATTGGTAGGTGATCAAATTCCGTGCCCTTATTTAGAACCCTCAATGTAAGGTTTCGACTTTTATGGTTGCATGCATAAGATCAATATTTAATTTATGACTAAATTAATATGCTAACATATTCATATATGATATGAGTTTAAATCTGAAAATATGATTTTCCAACACTAATAATGCATGAGTTGCTTCTAACTATAGGATGTACAAGAGCTATACTTGAAGATTCAAAGGAACGCTTCTATCTACTATTCATGGTATGCGGAAGTGTAAATTGTTTGTATTAAACACCCTTTTATCTTTGTTTGGGAATTCGTAAGTAAAACCTTCTCGATTGCAAACCAAGAGCTTAGACTTCATTTCTCCATCACGTCACTTCTTTGTTGTGTACTTCCGCACGTCAAATCCATAAACAATTACATATATCTTATAAAATAAAACTGCCTCCTCGATCTCCAAAAACTCCTGGACAGCGTGGGGTTTAAACTTGTTTTTAACTTCCTTGCACAATTCCTCCCTGCCAAGCTTCACTCTTATGTTTACATCACAACATGTGTCTGTTATAGTTACAATTACACTTACACTTACACTTACACTGCAATTATGTATCTCTTACATTGTAAGTCTGTTACACTTACACTTAAACTTACTATGAGTTCACAATTACACTAACCATATGCTCACATTTACACTTATCATCTCTACACAGTTACACATATTATCTCTTCACTGTTACACTTACTATGAGTTCACAACACTTACCATCTGCACATAGTTACACTTATTATCTCTTCATTCTTATACTTAATATGAGTTCACATTTACACTTATTATCTCTTCACATGTACACTTACTATGTGTTCAGAATGCTTATCAAAACTACTATTAACATTACACACTCATATACAGTTACACTTACACAACATTTTATATATCTCTTACACTTATGTTTGTTCCAGTTACATTTACACTAATTTGCATTCGTCTATTTATTTAAGCTACACTTAAATTGTATGACAGTTACACTTACAATAAAACATATTTATATGCATTTACGAAACTCCGGAAAAGCATTTCACTTGTCTACTGACTTACACTTTCTGACTTTTACAATTACAAAGAAATATTCATTATAAAACTCCTATCAGCGCATATGAAAAATCACAATATGCTTATCAAAACTACTATCAACATTGCACACTCATATTTATTTTCACTGGTTATTCAGTTATATTTACGTTTGCTTATGACACACGATGAGTGCATTTCATATAGACCTTTTAGGCCCTTTTAGCACACATTCATATGCTTAATCCTTAGTATTTTACTACAAATATCCCCGGAATAGTCTCTTTTAAAGTCGATTGATCAACATTTATCGATAATGATTGGCTGTCTAGCGTTTGACATTATCGTCATATGATGGTGGTGATCAGTTGATCCCTTAAGGTCATATCTTTAGGGAATTCTGTCTCAATGGAATAAATTAATTAATATCGTATTGGATACGAATTAATTAATAACTAGAAATTTGGAAATGATTTTACGTGACAAATATTATTGTAATAGGATTATAATAATAAACGGTCAAAAGTAATGAAATCGTTTTATTAACGGTTTTGATTAAATTGTTTGAGAAACAATTAAATCGAGAATGAACACGGTTGATCATAAAATTACAATTAGTTGTAATAAAATTATGATATTACATTTTTATAAGATGGTAATTTCGAATTACTAGAGGGATTATTTAAATGTAATAAATTTGTAAATTATGGATTTTAAAGAGTTAAAATTGCATAATTAACAAATTGGTTCATATGTTATGAGACATGTGTGACATGTTACAAATTAACACAATTGAAAAAAATAAAATGGAGTCCATTTTATCAATACTTAAACCGTGTAAGTGTGTATGTATGGCATCATAGTGTATAAAATGATACACTACTTATACATTAGCTTACAAGCCTAAAGTTTAGGTGTGTAAGAGTGTGTAAGGCATATTGTGTGCTTTAATCATAAGTGTAAGAAGAGCATGCATAGGCCATAAGAGGCTTGTTTTTGGCCGGCCAAATGCTCTTGATTGTGAGCATATTTTGCTCTATATAATACACTATACTACACACTACAAAAGGTAGTAGTTAGTTGATGCTTGTTCATCCAACACACTACAACTTCATTCTCCATATTTTCTTAGTAAAATGGTTTTCTAGAAAATTTATTATTTCCAATACTAATAATATTAAGGGTAATATTATTATCAATTCTAGTTTACTAATACAATTTTTCTAGTAACAAAAATTGTGTTGGTTTGAGATAGGGTCCTTGATACGCATCTTTTGGAGACGATTTTGTGTTAGATCGTTATAAGGGTATTTCGCTTATTGAAGACTCATATAATAGGTGATTATTGAGTATAAACCTTCTAACACCATTGTAAGGACATTCATCCACCTTATGTAATCATCATGCATGCATAAGATCATATTAAGTTTTAATCCTAAACTTAAAGAAACAAAACTCACATTAGATATGAGTATAAAATCTGGAATTTCATTTCCAGCAAGTGGTATCAGAGCATTACGGTTGTTGTATGCATGATCGGATTCATGTTTTATGTTAAACGAATTAACATATATATTTCGGCATTTTTGTGTTTATTATGATAAATCTTAAAATAATTTTGCATGTTAAAGTTTTTGTTTCTAAAATGGTTTTAGGACATAAAAATAATTTTACGGATTTTTATTGTTCATTTTTATATTTATTTGTATATTTTTGTAGTTTAAATCGGTTTTAAACAACAATTAATGGGAAAAATAGTTAAACATAGTTTCTGGCCGAGATTTTTTGATATGTTCTCACATGCATATGTTATATATTGTATATAAATTTTCTTAACAAATGAAGTTATTATGCATGGATTATGAATTTTATGAGATAAATAGTCATAATATGAGTTAAAATGGGTATAGGAGGTTATATTTTGAATCTAACTTTGAAAATTTTATGAGAAGTCACATGCAATATATAAAGTACCTGTATAAATTTTCGGAATTTTTGGACTTATTTTGCATGATTAGTGATTTTTATAGTAAAAATCACATTAATAGTGACTCAAATTCGACTTTAATAGTTATAGTTGGAATTTTGCCATAAAAATTTTACACAATGTCGCATGCAATATTTACAGTATGTATATAAATTTTGAGAATTTATTCTCAAGTGATGCATGATTTATGATTTTAATGGTTAAAATCGGCTAAATAATGACTTATTGTGTTAAAAATAGTTAATCTTAATATTATGGCATAAAATTTTACCTATAGATGTCTTATATAATAGGAACATCAGATCTAAAAGTTGGATATAAAAAAGTTTCTGTTTTTATGAGTTAAATAGTTAATAATCGTAATCCTTGAGTCGTAAAAATAAAATTTCGAGTATGGTCTGTAATTTTTGGTCATTTTCAGATTCTAAAATGTATTTTAGGATGACTAAAATTTTTTAGCATTTTATTGCAAGTTTTTATAATTTAAATCGAATTTTTAACCATAAAAACGCCTTTTATACGATTTATTTAAGAAATAAAATATATCTTTTTGCATAAGACCATTTTATTAATTTCTGAAATTTTAGAATTTTCCAGAAAATTCAAAATTTTTTAATTTTAAATTTCGAATTTTATTGACTCATTTGGCCATATTTCGTTTATTTTTCCCGAAAATACAAGTAATTTATGAACAATAATGCAAAATCAAGTTAAATCATGATCAAACATTAATAGAGAATAAACATTGATTCCTAAAGTATGTTAGGATGATTAACTTGAACATAAATGAGATTTATGTAATTTTGATGATTTTAATAGTTAAAGTCACGCATATCCGTAAAAACCGTAAACAAATATGAGATATTTTCTCCCATAAGGCAATTTGGCATTACAAATTGAGCATGTGCATACATATTTTATTATTGCATTTTAATTAATGTGAATGTCATATTTGAATGTTTTTATATAATTTGGAATTATGTAATTTTACTTAGTATGGCCTTAGTTTTAATCAATATTACCCCATGAAAGGGAATATTGATTCGGTTGTAATTTATGTGATCTCGTATCACGGGGATGTAATTTAATTTAAATTTTAGTTTTACAATTGAGTAGTTGTATTATTTTATTGTAATTCCGGAGATCCAAAAGACGGTGTCATTCGGAAAGGAGTTCCGACAAGACGGTGTTTTCTTGGATGGCGTGCCTATGAAGTTCAAGGGACCATGGAGTTGGTTTCCGAATTTGTAATAGTTAATTAGTTTTTCTATTACTAGGAAGACCATACTAGGAATTTATTGCTTTATTGCTTTTATTTTTGCATTATTTATATGTTTGCATGCATAGCCAAATCGCCATAAACATGCATATTAGCTTAAAACGTTAAAACGACCGTGTCAATAAAAGTTATCGAGTTCACCGATTTAATTCGCTTAAAGGAGATAGATAAAAATTAACAAGACCTCTATATCTACAAGCCCTATAAATGTGCAAACTTGGGAAATTGTGTACAGTAGGCCAGTGTCACACGAGTAGCGCGCATGATGAACAGTCTGCTGTTTGTCTTCTTCCTTATCTTGCATACTTCCTCATTCTTTATCTTACTCACTTCCTCCTATACTTCCTCATTCTTCTCCTTTTGTAATAGCGGTAGTAAACCTATTTTTCCAGGTAGTAAACCTAGATCTAGACGCGAGCTTCTTAATTGGTTGAACTCCTTTATTCCAGGTAATTTATTTGAGAAATCTCTCTATTTTTGTTTGATATTGATTTTCTGGGCTATTTGATTGAGTTTCATAGATTTATTTTTGGGGTATATGATATTTTTTTTGATTTTCTGAGCTGTTTCGGGTATTTTCTTCGTTCTTATTTTCCCTAATTAACTTGGTTTTCTCATTGAAAGATTTAATCGATGAACACCAGAGTGAACAATGATGCCACTGGTGCAATCAACTTTATTTTCGATACCCCCAATTTCATTTCGAAACCCAATTTCGGCCAAACCCTATAATCAATACGACGCAAAGGGTTAGAGTTCCAAGTTCTAATTTAATCAAAATCAAGGATTCTAATGAGAAATGTGATTCAATTGGGGATTTGGGGTGTGGAACAAGGGTGGTTTATGGCGATGATAGAGAAAAGAAGGATTTGAGTGTAATTAGTCATGTGAAAGGTAATTAGTTCTCTTTG
This sequence comes from Silene conica, assembly GCA_029255685.2. NCBI lineage: Eukaryota > Viridiplantae > Streptophyta > Magnoliopsida > Caryophyllales > Caryophyllaceae > Silene > Silene conica. The sequence goes on from CM055316.2 coordinate 50,939,315, forward strand.
AAAGTATTGAGATGATCAAAGCCCTTCACTTGATTGCTCTGTTATGCGAGTTTCTGAAACGAATATCGCTACCTAATGTTTCGATATTCTGCCTTTAAATTGGAAACTTCCTTTAAGATTCGATATCAAATGTTTCTTTAATTGTAAGTACGACTTTGATTTCCTGTACTGCTATACAGATAGTTTATTATGTATGTTAGCTTCCTCATCATCTGTTGTATTTTGTGTAGCTAATGGAGATGAATGGCAAGATGATTGTTAGCAAACCTCTTTATGTTGCACTGGGACAACGTGAGGAAGTTCGAAGGGCTAGGTTACAGGTATGTACTTTATTTTTGTGTGTGTAAAACAATTTTGTGATGACAATAGGCATGTATACTATAGAGTATCACGAATAAGTTTGTTGGAGCATACGCAATTATTTTATATACGTATTATTTGGTATTTGGCTATGTAGATGAAAAATTGGCGGATCTGTTAGAATGCGGGAAATTCATACTAAAAAATCGGACACTGTCACCATTTTAACAAGTGGCGAGCTATGTTGTTTTATACGCAGTCCCAGTTCTCTCAAATGCGCCCTGTTGGAATCCAATCCCACCATCGGTTGGTCCTAGAATGTCGATCTATCCTCCGCTGCAGGGCTTGGACAACGAATATAGTATGGCCAAGGTCCACCTGCTATGATGCAACCACAGGTAGCTCCTTTTTTTCGTTTTTTTGTCAACTGATTTGTTGAATCTTGGACAACCATTAGTTGGTACTCGCAAGGTAAAGACTTGACTTAAGAGTAAGGAACATTCTACTGCAAACAATTACTACTTTTTTCAAGTGTTTCATTATGATATTGGTTTGTGTAATACAGGAAGCTACAAATGAGATTGGCATAATGAGAACAGTTTACTTAGGGGTCTGAAGAGTGCACAGGTTGTTCCGGGGCCTGATTTGCTCGCCATACAAGCAACAGTTTCTGAGGTAGTGGCTGTTCCAGAGGCAGTGGCAGTGGCAGTTAGCCAAAGTGCGGGAGAGTATATACAGTAGAACTACAAGAAAGAAATTAATGTCTCCTGTAGTGATTGGAAATGCTGGGCAGCGCCCTGTACTGGACATAAGCCCACCTTTCGGGGAGACAGACGACAAGCAATACACATGTCCCACTTCAAATATTCCCAAATAGTTGGACCGTGAACCATCTCTTGCAATGGATTGGCTGGAAATCTGTTGGGATGATTTGCATCTCAAAGAGGGTGTAGGTGCTGGTAAGTTCTTGGCTGTTATTTTTGCTATTTTATAGTACGCATTTGCAGCATCATTGATATTAAAAGAATCGTAACTGTCCGTCTTTGACACGTGCTTATGAATCAACATCTATCAGGTTCTTTTGGCACTGTGCACAGGGCTGAATGGCATGGATCGGTTAGTGCCTCCAACCCGATACCTTTATTTAACTATTGTCTTGCTATTCTTTTCAACTATGTTTGGATAAGACACAAATTGTATCGGGTTTCTTAGTACTTGCATATGAAGCAAATGAGAGACAATGCCTTTATATTTATTTATTTCTAACATTCGGTATCAATATTTGTATTGCAGGATGTTGCAGTGTAGGTCTTAACTATACAAGACTTTGACGATGATCAGTTGAAGGAGTTCCTTCGTGAGGTATGGGCATATGGAAGCATAACCTTTGAAATACAAATTTGGTTGAAACCACTTGGTCTGTAATGGGATGTTAAAAACAATCATACATAATCAAGCCAGCTTTTCGCTCAATGTTACCCCAATGCCTAGAATTAATGATGGTTCTACTTAAGCAGGGGTAAAATCAGTTTGATGTTTTTGCAAAAAACATTGTTCTTTTTCCCTTTGGCTGTTTCAGGTTTGAATTTTATTCTTACAAAAAATATTTTGTAAGAAAAATAAATCAGCTATCTGATATATAAAATTAGTGGGAATTCGAAGGGAAATTCTGATCCTCGTTCTTTGTATGTGTTAGTTTGAAAATCTATCTGCTTACAAAGCGCGAGTGATTGCACAAGGGATCCGGCATCACCTGCTGCCGCTGTTGGGAATATTGTATTCAATACTGATGGTGCTGAAGCTTGGCATGCTCAAGGGAAAAGTGTCATTTTGGTATGCAAATGTATTATTTCTCTTTGTTTCTTCATATTATTATTTGTAAAAAACTGACGCTTTAACCCTGCTACAACGTCTGCCTATAATTCTTTCAAACATATTGACACCCCAAACCTGTACCTTAGATGATGCTTTTGTTGAGTGTATTGATCCCGTACTTAAGAGGGGGAGGGGGTTTGAACCCCACTTGCTTGTGACCTGTCTTATGCACCTAATTCTATAAGCCCACTACGGAGAACTCAACAGCTTCTAGAACTTTTCTTTTGGAACAAATCTTTGTTTTTCATAATTTTAACATAAAACATGTGCATCATAAAGGCGAGGACTGAAACAAGCCTAGAGGGTAGGGGGTATGCATGCGACTATTGGGATTTTGACTGCGAAGGGTGGCATGACTTCTCACGCAGCCGTGTTGGCTGGTGGATGGGGACAGTGTTGTATTCGGGACAAAGTTTATGGTCCTTAGTTTGTTGTTCTCCTTTTCAGATTCCATCAATTTTATCGTCCTCTCTACCTCGTACCAAGGTACTCTATTTTATTGACCAAAGCTTCGAAAAATTGTTGTCTTCTCATCTATAGATCTTAGAATAAGGTATTAGAAGATGGTGTGATGAGATTCCATCGTTTCTATGTCGACCCGCGTTTTATCATTTTGATCATTTTAGTTTGATTGGTAGGTATAATTTTGTGTTCTAACTGATAGCAAATTTAATACCATTGAACGAACATTAAGTTCTTTGAGCTGAAAATGCAAACTAAGAAATCTATATAACTACATCAAAATTATGTGCGTTGATACAGATACTCATGCTGGGAACATTTGGTTCATAATGTAACCTGTCCTTGTGCATATCTCTATACCTGGACACTATGTTACAGAGGCAATAGTTGATATTATTTAGATGACCACACGCGCACACACACACACCAACAATTTCTACTGAAAGTTATTTATTTACATTGGAGATCATATTGTTTCATCTGTGAATTTCACCCTTTAAATAGCATTTGGTGGGTGAATTTTAAGTTGCAGTTGAGGGAATTATAAAGTATACTACTGGCTATTGATACTTTCCATTTTTCTCAAAAACACAGCTTCTTGGTTCATTTGAGTTATCAGTGAGTCAACCTAACGAGTCAATGGGTCATTCAGTTGAAGGAGGAAGTGAGCCGGGTCTGGAGTGAGGGTGATGAGAAGGTGTTGATTAAGGAAGTGACATGGCATTGTATCTGTGACAAAAAGGTTACCCCAAACTATGTAAATTGCAGGTCAATTCTCTATTGCATATTTATTTCTAAGCTAAGGTTTGTATTTTATTTTCATATGCTACTGGTTTTTGGGGTTTTAATGGGTGTAAGCACAAGTTGTTAGTGAAACTGTGGGTCTTCAATCCATGCAAGAATTATAGCTTCATTTGGTGTGGCCTCTTACTTGGTTTTATCTTTTGACCGTTTCGTATGCTTCGTTTTCTGGGTTTGTGCTCTGCTCGGGACTGTGCTCCAGTCGTCCACGTACTGCACTTGATGTGTTTAGATCAAATGTAAACAAATGATTGTGACGGAGTGAGTAGTTTAGTTAGTGAGGCTGCTTTACTAATTGGGTATTTGATGATGACTGATTTGTGAATGTTTGGTCTTTGTGATTAAAATATTAGTCATACGAAATCTTCATTTTCCTGTGTAAGTTTTTACCTTTTTATCAACCAAACTACAGTGAAAGGATGACCATAGTAGTGCAAGAGCTCACCACTAGGAAAAACGAGGAAGACTTTACCCTATAAAATCCTGGGCCTTTTTGATCTACAAACACTACCTATCATATCTTTGGACACCATTAAAAGGGCCATAAATAAACCCGAAAATTATGCTCACAAGAAACGCCAGTATCGCCTTACTCTCCATGTACACCTGATTTTCCAGCACTTTTATGATGTCTGATCTGCCAGATCAGGAGGTGTCACAATTAGTGATTAGTTTGGCATAATTAGGAAGCATAAACTCGGGACTTAGGTTAAAAAGTGCGATTCGGGAGCGGTTTATCCTAGGCACAGACGTACAGTGAAGTACTAGCCAAGATGCTTTGGTTGGCCTTCAGAGGCTTATGTGCGCCAGCGCCTTATAGACAAGGTGTGATCAGTAAAATGGGTTTTGGATAAGAGGGTTGAATGGAAAGTAAGATGGAATTTTTTTTGCTGAAAAGCTGGAAGCGACAATGGCGGCCATTTCGGTGCTACCTAGGTTATTGAATATGTAAATTGTCAGTAAGTATAGATGTTGCATACTAATATTAGAATACCTACTTGTTAGACGTCGATGTGAGCTGTCTATGTTCACTAAAAGAGCCCTTGAAAACAATTGATTAATTATACTGATCCTGTCTATAACGAGTGGTCTGGATTAATGCTACTGGTGGAACTGCAGGAGCTTTTGATGTCACCACCAAAGGGATTCTTCATGCGGTGAGTCGTTTACGTGCTTTATTTGTGAATCGTGATGGTGCTATGATGATAAAGTGTAGTTCCTTGTGTGTTTTCGTCGTGATGGTGCTATGATAAAGTGTAATTTCCGTCTGACTGGAATCGTGACTGCAACAATGACCTATACCAGATTTCATTATATCAACTGATTTCCCTTTCAAGTAGTCGAGGACCAAGCAGCAAGAGACGTCATTTTTCTTTTTTAATTTTAAGAAACAGCGACGATATCTGCTCCTCCGCCACTTTCATTTGCAGTTGATGTTGATATCAGTAGCTTATGCTTATAACTGTAAAATTCTCTATTGCAGGCGCTAGAGAGATGTGAATATTGGCGTTTAACCGTTTCAAAGGGGAAACCACCAGGGGTGGTAGGTTGGTGTCCATCTCGTGCAATTACTTTTATTGAGAATCACGACACCGGCTAAACTCAGTTGCATACTTTTCTTACTATCATGTAGATCTGTGTCGTGTAAATTACAGATTTACAGTTACACTATTTCGTAATGATGTGAAAAAACGATATTTGTCTGGAGTTTATCTGATCTGATCTTTCTTCTTTTCCATTGTCTTTGAAGGGCCACTAGAGATTTCCTGGCGGCAAGGAAATGCAAGGGTATGCTTACATCCTGACACACCCTGGAACGCCATCTGTGTTTTACGACCACGTCTTCCATTACAAAAAGGAAATAGCTGCACTTCTCGCTCTTAGAAATAGGAAGAAGATCAGTTGCAGGAGCACTGTAAGTACTCGTCAACCCAAATTTATGATCCCATTTTGACTATGTGGGTCAACCATTGTGAACTTTGATCAACGACTTCTCGAAACATATGTAAGTATACAACAAACGGAGGCTTAATCCCAACAAACTAAAATAGTGGGCAGAAAGAAAAATGGAAACAGCATAAAAAGCAGTCGATGTACAAACAGACTGTTAATGTGGGCAATGTTACACTTACAATGGGTTTCACCTTGATTAAAAGGACGGATCTTGTTTCGACCTTTTTCAGATAAAGATAACCAAAGCAGATAGAGATGCATATGCGACTGTAATCGATGATAAAGTGGCGATGAAGATTGGACCCAGTCACAATGAACCACCAAGTGAGTCCCAGAAATGGTCCGTGGCCGCTGAGGGCAACGATTACAAGGTCTGGGAAACAGTATGAATTCTCACCTGATTTTGTTGAAGCAGTTGAGGAGCACAGCTGTATAGAAGCATTCAGCATTCAAACTTCTAATTGCAAAGGAAACTGGAGTGAGAATGTGAGATGTGTATCTTTATCCTAATGAATCAGTTGTATGTATGTAGTTGGCCTGTTTTCATGTTTGCATGTTCGGGCCAGTATAAGTATGTAAGCTGGATATGTTGACCTCTTCAGCATGTTAATGCGTCCTCTATTGCTTATGCACGTCTATCTTTTAGGTTGTTTCTTAGCTTTTTGGGGCAATGACTAAACATTTATTTATTTACATTAGAGATCATATTGTTTCATCTGTGGATTTCACCCTTGAAATAGCATCTGGTGGGTGAATTTTAAGTTGCAGTTGAGGTAATTATAAAGTATACAGGGCACTGGCTATTGATACTGTACACAATCAATTGCTGAGACTTGAGACTATTTACATTTGGTGCTTTTTAACATACAAAACGTAGAGATCGGTATACTTTGAAGTAGTTCTTCCAAAGATCTTTTCCGTTTTCGCTGGCTCGTCTATACTTCTTGGCATGAGATGGCATGTGTGAATGTTAGCTTGTGCACATTAATACATGTATCAATGTTCTTATTAACATTTCTTTCTTGCTATGTGTTTAATAATTTCATGATTTCATGACATTTTGTATGTATGCTTAGATTACTGCTTGATTGGGCATCCATCTTAATGAACTTGACTGGATTCGTGATATAGAATTATTTTTCCCTTCATTGGTTTGTGCTCATGTTGACTCTACTTGTTTCATTCTTTCTTCAGAGCTTGCCGTCTAATGTTTACCTTCCAAAGGGTGTGATTAGGGGATGCTCAGAATGCAGTGATTGTCAAAAGGTAATCTTGTTTAAGTTCAGTCCGTAGTCATTTTTTTACTTAATTTTTGTTTCGTTTGCTACTGTTCAGAACAGTCAGTAACATGTTATGGGAACGGTGTATGTATACAATGTTCTCATGAGTTTTTTGTCATATGTTGGTGCTTGTTGAAGTTGCGAGAATCCTGTAGTTGTATTGACTGATGTTGTGGCATTTGCCCTTGTAATCACGGAAATAGGTCGTTGGTGACATTTGCATTAACTTTACTGACAAGCTCACAAGCTATACTTATTGTATGGTCCAAACGAGTTGGTAAATATGAATACAATGTTACAACAGCTAATTTTCTGTGAGCATAGCTTATTTTGGTTAATTTATCTAGCTTTAGTCTTCGCCTAATTGCCTCAATGAAGTACTTTTTCCCCTACCCATGTTTCAGAGATTGAATATGAAATTTATGAAATGAATAAATACGCCATTAATAGCTTACCTTCTTTAGGCAGCTGTTTGATATACTTTTTAATCTTATGCTTCTCTCTTAACTCGATTAAAGTAGCTATTGATACAGTGGCTATTTTGGAGGAAACACCATTCTTCTGACCATTTTTGGACTTCTCGTATATATTCAAAATTGCCGCTTTTAATTATGGGGATTTACATGAGATTTATTTTTTTTGTTTCTGGAGCTAGATTGAATCTTTAAAATGTGCATTATCGCTTGCTGCCTTAGTAAGGATTTGGATAAAGGATGGCGTTACCGAAGATAATAGGTTAGTGAGCATTATTGTATGCTTTTCATAGTATATGCCATCCAACAAATCTAATGGCACGGTTCATTAGTTACATCATTAAGTTTTCCAGAAACTTGTGGTTAGACCTCTAGACTGATCTTGTAGTTTGAAATGTTCTCCTAAGTTTTGATTTATCTGCTGTTCTAAATCAATATTGCCTAAAAAATCAGGTTAAGCACAACAGTGGATGAAGTTATTGTTTATCCCATTCCTGCAGTTCTTTATCTCGTCAAGAATCTACTTCAGGTTTGTTCATGACTTTTGGGCTTTGATGCTTCCATAAAACTCTGAATAAGTCCCTAATGCTGCTCTATGTCTTCGCTCATCTCCCCTTTCTATTGAGCAGTATTATATCTTTGCATATGCAGGTGCTCCAGGATATCAGATACTGAAAAACCTGACTATCATCAGCACTGGTGTTCTATACCGTATCATTCTTAAGAAACGGTGAGCCTTGAGACTATTTACATTTGGTGCTTTTTAACATACAAAACGTATAGATCCGTATACTTTGAAGTAGTTCTTCTAAAGATCTCTTCCCTTTTCGCTGGCTCATCTATACTTCTTGGTATGAGATGGGATGTTTGAATGTTAGCTTGTCCACATTAATACATGTATTAATGTTCCTATTAACATTTCTTTCTTGCTATGTTTTTAATAATTTCGTGATTTCATGACGTTTTGTATTAACATTTCTTTCTTGTATGTTGCGTGTTTGCTATGACCAGTAGTAATATTTTTGATGCTTTCATGTAATTAATATCCACTTATAAGTTAGACTTGTGAAAGAAATTCAAACCCATAGGCCAATTAGACTGAAGAAGGTGTCTTGAATGGAAACTGTTGCATACTTGACTGTATGGATCTAAGTTCTAAATGTAATTGCCGGCAACCCAAATTTCCCAATTTAATTGATTTGACTTTACTCTTTAAAGCTTGTAAATACTTGAATTTATAAGTAGCAACTGTGGTATACATGTACTAGAAATTTAAGTTTGTCTTTACTTGGCATAAATAGTGGACGAAGATGCTCCCTCTAGCAAATTGCCGCAAGTTTTCGTTGAAGACGGTTCTTATGCTTCCTGATCAAATGGTAAGTTGTAACTCATGAACAATTAGTTTTCGAATGAACTTACAGACGTGAACATACATGAACATTTGATAAACCTTGGAGAGTCTAAATTGCTACCCACCTATTCTAACTGAATTTCTTCTCTTTGGTAGATCAATAAAGTGGAGTACATGCACTCAAGAAGTTTTCTGCATCGTGATATCGAACCCGACAACTTTTTGATGAGCCTCGGACGTAAGGCAAATCAGGTATCTTTTGGGAAAAGCTTTTTCTTGCATCTGACTTCTGTTTTGAGGCCTTGATTTAGTTTGGATCCAAGTGGTACTTTGAGATCAGGGGCAATCTCAGTTACTCTATCCTAAACGTCATTTTATGCTTTAGAAAGTTATTGCTTGTCCTATGCTTGAATCGAGTACATGATTGGGGGATGCTTTTTAAATTTAAACTCTATTCCCAATTCCCTAAGACTCACTTGGTATTGAAAATCCTTGTGATTAGTTAAATGCCAAAGAATGTTTAAGGATCATTTCAGAGTTATCGGAGTGGATCTGATAGCCATTCTAGCTTGAAACGAGCACTTGTAAACTTATTATCTCCGTTTAGCAGTGTGTGAGTGTCGGACACGGGTACGTGAGGAAATTAGAAGATGTCGAGCGTCGGACCCATGTCCATGTATATGACATATTTGTAAACCTGAAATTCTTTGGGCTATCTAATCTGTGTCAGCTCTGGACCATCTCCCATCCCCCTTTCCTCTTTGTTCTTTTCATGACGTGATATTTCTAGCTTTTAACTTTGCTGTTATTCACATAATGCTTCTGACTTTTTGTGAGCAGACAAATGGCCAACAATGTCCCGAGAATGCCTGGATCAGGAACTGCTCGAGATAGTTATGGCAAGGTGTGCCTTTTATAATCAACTGATGATGGCTTAATAAATAATAGCATAGAATTTACTGGGATTTTATGCACAATTATAAACCTTTGTGATGGGTATTTTAATCATATGTGAACACATGACTGCGACGAAGGGAGTATTATTTAACCTCTGAAGCTGGGTTGTAACATTGTATGTTCATGGTGTTGATTACTAGAATCACAAAAGGTATTTTAATCATATGTGAACACATGACTGTGACGAAGGGAGTATTGTTTAACCTTTGAGGCTGGGTTGTAACATTTTAAGTTCATGGTGTCGATTACTAGACAATGCTGCGTTGAAATTGTCCTCTGCCTTGCATCTCTTCTTCTCTGTCCTTTTATTCCTACTCTTTATCGTCCTCCTATACTTCACTCAGTTAACTAACATTGTTTTCCCCCCAATTTCTCCCTTTTTCTTCTTTGATTTTTTCTTCAATTCCAACAAAACAAAACCCCAACTTGTGTTGTGTGTAACATTTGATCTTTTCAATTTCTCGCCCTTCATTTTGATTGACCTCTAAACCCTAATAGGTAGTACTCTCAATTTTAATTTTAGTTGTTATTTGTTTTTGTTGATTTGAAGTGGGTTTTTGTTGAATTTATCTGGGTTTTGTTTAGTTTTTGAAATTTGTTGTTGGAAATATAGTTTAGGATTTTGATTTGTTGCAATATTTGTGAGTTGAATTTGCTTAATTTGGATTTGTTTTGTGTTTTGCTGCAATTTGGGAGATGGGTTTTGCCTAATTGATTTAGTAGGTCGTGGTAATGTATAAAATGGTGAAAAAATGGATTGAGTACTATCTTCGATTCTTGGGTGAAATCATTATGAAAAGTGCTCTAAGGTAATTGATTTCTCAAAACAGAACTTGGTGATGATTAGGCAATTTTTGAGGGTGCCTTTTGGTTAGAAGGAGGATTTATAGTGAACTATCAGAAGTGTTTGATTAGGGAGTTCAAAGAGAGTGATTGTGTGTTGACCATTATTTTGTAGAGAAAAGCGATTGAGCCGATTAGTTGCGAAGGTCAGCGTGAGGTAATGCTGAGAGTGATCGTTTTTCACTAATAATCTTAAACCATAGATGGTTCTGCTGATATTGCATTAACTGCTTCACCTTCGGCATTGGAGTGTTTCTTGTAACTCGGAATTGTAGCAGCTGCTAAACCTGTCTGTACATAGTATCTTGTGGCATTGTGGCTGAACTGGATATTGCAAGATACACCCGTAAAGACTCTTGATTAACCTTTCCGAAACAATGAAAATTGTCACCTCCTTTGAAATTTGAATCCTCTGTTATGTGGAAGAGCTTGGTATGATTTAATCACATCATGTGACACCAAAACCCGATTGACCAGTTTCCCGTGTATTGAGATTAGTACTCTATTTCGAATGTTCAAAGAATTTTAATGGCCATATATGCCTGCTTGTGCCCCCCTGTCAATCCATAAAATGAGATTATTTCCATGCAATCATAAATTTAAATTTTTCTTCTAATTGGACGTGTTCTAAGTCGGGAAAAAACTTTTTCTTTAAATGGAAGTCGGAAAAGTCCTTTAAGAATGAAAAAAGTGGCAAGTGCAATTATGTTATTGCACAAGTAAACAGAGTATTTATTAACTATAGTTATATTGCATTACTACCGTGAAAAAGTAGATTTTGCAAACGGGTTGATCAAGGCTTGGGTTGAGTATGATCAGTTTGGGTAGAGATTTCGTTTTTAAGTTTATTTCAGATTGTATTGTTAAGCCACTTCGGTTATGATATTGTCGTTGTCAAGACATTGGTAATGTGGTTTCTAATTAGCTATTCTGGACCTAATTCGAGTTATTTACGTTTAGCCTTTTTGTAATTCAAATTTTTTAAGCTAGGTCAATAGCCAGTTGAGCAAAGCTCGAGTGAGGGTAATTCAAATACAACTATTCTTACTTTCGACAAAAACATGCATATACATTTCAGTAGTTATCGTGTTCGACAGTCTTATCTCGTGTGTTTTTATAAAATTTAACAATTTTATTGTCAGAAGTGACCATTTTTTTATAAACAGTGAACATTTTGAAAAACTAGGTTATAGCCATTGAGGTGAATTAGTGAGAAAAATTGATTGAATTTGATTGAATTTCGTTAAATTGAAGTTTATGGGTTGAGGTGAGGTGATTAGTGAGAAAAATGTGATGGTGAAGATGGATTTTTGGACTATTGACAATTTGATAGTGGTGTTGAACTGGTTTTATTGTGGTTTGATGAATAAAATTTTACTGGATTTCGGTGAGTTTAAGTTAATTTGATTACATTTGAAATTTATATGTTTATATTAGGTGAATTAATGACAAAATGTGATTATGAGGACGATATTTTTTTATAACCATTGGCATTAGTTGCGGGTTTAAGTTAATTTGATTACATTTGAAATTTATATGTTTAGATTAGGTGAATTAGTGACCAAAATGTGATTATGAGGACGATATTTTTTTTTACCATTGGCATTAGTTGCGGGTTGATGAATGAAAATTGAATGGACTATTTTTTTACGATTGACATTATAAAGATGATGCACAGAACCATAGGTTTAGATATCTGACTTCAGTAGTCCATTATCCTCCGATGATCAGGTTCACAACTGCTAATCCTTTAGCGCATATATATATATATATATATATATATATATATATATATATATATATATATATATATATATATATATATATATATATATATATATATATATATAACCACGTTAATCCTTTAGTATACGACGATCAAATGGGATAGTCAGGTTGAAAAGGTAACATTCATTTAAATGTGTACAGTGAAAATCAGGACCCTAAACAAATAGCCACTCTGCATGTTTGCTTTTGCACATCACATTTCCGGTACTCGATATCCGTCACAAGTTTGTGACGGTCAAATATCACCTATGGGGATAAATAAGACAAAAAGTAAGATAAATTAAACGATGAAAGAGAGGTCGGAATCCATTGACAATTTCATCAATTTTAGTTTGTATATAATGAACCTCATCAACATTGTTCATAGTCATAGAGAAGATGTAAGTGTAGAATAAGATGGCTTAAGGCAGTGTAAACACAGAAACCAAAAGAACGAAAAATAATAGGAAAAGCACAGGAACAGAGCACGAAAACAGGGCAACAAACAGAGCATTTATAAAGGTAGAAAAGAGAAGCATGGAGGAAGAGGACAAGAACTCTATTGTTGAGCATGCTTTACGCACGAGAGCACTGCTCTACTGTTCCCCTTATGACGTCAACGGTAAGTAGGGTCGATCTCCACAGGGAGGCAAGATATTTGTTCTCAGTTCGTTTATCAGTCACAAGGGGGTGTTTGGAGTTGTAATCTAAACTACGAACAAGGAGAGAAAAAGGCTAAAAGAAATAAAACTATAACAAGGGAAAGAATTAGCTAAGACAACCGGTTCACCGCAACAATGTATTATTTGCCATATCTTCATTCTCGTTATCTTCCTTCTCTTTTTTTTCTATACTCATTCCCCTTCCTTCTTTTCATTAGTCCTACTTTCATCATTATATTAAATCAAACAATGCGTAACATAAATATAATGCGTAAAATACAGTACAATATATCGGCATCATAACAATTTCCTTCCAAGCAAATTACCTGCTTTGGCTTCCGACTCTGTCTTTCTGCCTCTGTCGTCTTCGTTTGTCTTGCCCCACTCCTGACGAGGCCAGTAGAGTCTATTACTTCAATCTTGTACGACCCCGTCCCGCTTCAAGGGCCTCTCTTCTCATTACCCTAAAACATATCCACCAGTGAATTGCAAAAGTAAAGAAAAAGTCATCTCAAAAATGACTGCTCAAGGTAACAATGTGGAGAATATAAAGGTAGTAAAAACGAAGTTCGATTTTGTTAATTACAAGTTTTTGTATAATGCAGTATTATATCAGAAGTGGCATGCTCACAAGTCACAAATGCTAAAAAGTAGCAAAGTTCATTGGTATTACATGAATTTTCCGCTGTTTAAAAGGGTCATTACTCAGTAGTTGTATTTAAGTGATCGGTTTATACAATTTATGTATAAGGCAGCTTTATAGGAAAATAACGGTTTGGTAACATTAATAATAATAATAACTCATAATATTAATTTCGGTGAGTGAAATAGTGTCAGTTAATGTCAGAGTGTAATAGTTGTAAATGATGATTATAAATCATTCTTTTTGTAATAGCCGTTGTGAAGGATATTTGTCTTTATATAACAAGCTTTATTTTGCGCATTGTGTTGTAAATGTCGCAAGTGTTGACAGTGTACTGTTGTGTTGGGTTGTGGCCTTGTGGGTATATGTAAATTATTGAGTACTGATGAATGGTGACGGAACGTGGGACGGAATTGGATAGTGAATGCGTGAATGGTTGTTTGGGTTAAGAAAGACTCTCGTATTTGCTTATGAGGTTTGTGTTTGTTAACAACTCAATGACTTTAATTATGGTAAGATGAATTTGATTTGGGAGTTTCAGTGTCGTTTATGCATTTTTTTCTTCAGTTTATTTTTGTCTCTTTCTTCCCCTTCAATTTGATTGTTATGTGTTGTTGCTCTTTGATGAATGTTGATAATTTAGGAATTAATTCGATGTCACAATTTGGCCAGTGCCATAGACTGGCCTTGTACCGTAATTTATATTTGTTGTAATCTGAAGTGGGTTTTGGCCTGAAGTTTATCATTGCTGGACTTTCAGCATGTACTGATCAGGTCTCCATTGCCGCCACTCTCTTCTATCTATGAAGATCTAGGGGAGACAGCGAAAAAAGAGTGACGTAGGTTAGAGGAACTGCTCAGAAGTAAAGGGATGCAATATGGGTCTTATCCCCATATTAATAGTTATTGTGAAAGGCTAAAAAGTTTGTATCTTCATGTGTAAATGCGACAAAATAATTTTACTATTGGTATTTGCTTTGTAATGGTTCGAGTTTTGAGAGTGTCTTCTTAGTTTATGAATTTCATTTATGAAACAATGAATAAATTAATTAACTGAATGGTCACAAATTTTTGTTTGGACTTGTGTTTTGTTGATGTTGACTAATAGTGATATGTGGTGGAAAATTTGTTCCAAGTTTCAACGGATTCGAATGATGATTCATATTAGTCGATCTCAAGTGATATTTGGACTAAGCTAAGGTTTTGATGTTGTTGATGTTGTTAGGGTTGATTCATTGTAATGTTGTTTTGGGAAATGGGTTGTGATTATCTTGGAATTTTGCGAGTTTTGGTTGTGATTTGAGTTTTTTTTATTGATTTAGGGAGATGGCATTCGGTTGGATTTTGGAGATTTGGGTGTTGATTTGAGATTTTTGATGTGATTAGGGAAATGGGGCTGTTTCTTGAGGACTGTGTTTTCAAGTGTCGGACAGTTTTGGAATTAGAACAGGAGGAGTAATAATACCATAGACATGTAGTTCTCGTTGAGTAATATCCTTTCTCGTATTTGTGATATATATCTGTATTGATCAATAAGGGAATGTGTTTGAGAACGCAGCAGTTATGTAGCAAATATGAGACAAACGGAAGCTTAGAACTCTAACTGTATATCTTTGGTCACCCAGTTGGTCTTGCTAACATTATGGTGAAGGTGCAAATAATTGTATACCCATGCTCCGTCGTCAAGATGCATAATTATATCTGGATCCAAAATAATTTAGTTGTCGAATGTCATTAAGGGCGTATGTCATCTTTGTATTTAGTAAATCTGTATCCCTTTTCAAGGAATTATATTACTGAGTTCAACCGTGTTGATGAAAAGGGCGGTGATAATTAAGTGAACGTTGTGAACCCAAGTTGCAGTAATGACAGTGTATCTGTACATGTCGAAATTTCAGTTTAGTAAACACGACCGCAGACCTGTATGTGTTTAGTTTTAACTAATTAGTTGATTCCAAATGATCTTTTGTAATAAAACTGTTAAAGAATCGGACTAACTCGATAACTTCAGGTTGCTTAGCCACGAAACTTTGAAGCAACATACTCTTTACAATTACCTCTAAAATTTTATCTATTACACCTCGTTGTAAATGATATCCCCAGCATCAGCATTTAGCAATTGTGATTTAATCCATTACAGACAGATAGTTATTACCCGAAGTTTATCAACGGAACAGTTCGTCTAACAGTCTCTTCACACACCCGATACAAGCAGTACCGCAACTATTTCCTTACAGCTGACAGTCATACACAAACTGGGAAACAAGACATCAAATATCTGTTTCATGAAGTCTCCAAAATGCTACATTTATTATTTATACCTCAATTTAACACATACGCGTTTCCCGTAGTCCAACAACCCATCACAGTTGCCACAAAATCACACTGAAAGAGAAATATCCTCCAAACTACAGTAGGAGAGAAGCGACATGAACTGGGACATTTTCAAAAGGTTGAAAAAACTTGAAGAAAATTTCTCAAACGAATACTTACTGGAGGACCATGAAGTTGGGTTGTGGCTAAGGTATACAATAAAATGATTGCTGGAAACATAATCATCCTTATCACCAGCCCAATCAGCATCACAGAATGAGTGAAGGGACAAAGGTGTGTCACGATGAAGGTTAATGCCAACTTGAAGATGACCCTTAAGATAACGAAGTAGTCGTTTCAAGGCTAACCAATGAGACTCTTGAGGATCATGAAGGAATTGGGCTAGCTTGTTGACAACAATGGCAATGTCAGGTCGGGTAGGGGATAGGTATTGAAGGCAACCGACATTATTGCGGTAGTTTGAGGGGTTCTTTCAGTTCATATTTTTCTTCAACTTCATATTCTTCATCATCATCTTCTTCATCATCATATTCATCATTTCTCTGCGATGTAGGTATATTCGCCACATAATCTTCATTATTTTTCTGCGATCTGGGTAGTTTCGCTACACTTGCACCTCATCGTAAGTCTCACTTTTACCCGAGCTCATCACATTCATCTTTCTTCTTCCAAGGTATTAGCAGTGATCCACGTAGGGGGAGCGTGCTCAACAATGTGTTATTTGTCATATCCTCGGTCTCGTTATCTTCCTTCTCTTTTTTTCTATACCCATTTTCTTTTCTTCTTTTCATTAGTCATACTTTCATCATTATGTTAAATCAAACGATGCGTAACCGCAAACCTGCTTTGGGCTTTCGCGCGCATCGCGCGCGATGGAACAACTAGTTAAACAAAACAATTGAGAATTAGCCTTACCAAATAGTAGAACCCATGAGCTTCTATTTCGTGGGGTGGTGCTAGTCCAGTGGGCAGTACGAACCCCTTTACGTAGGATAAGTGGGGCGATGAGGTGGATTCAGTCCAGTCGGCGGATCGCATCTCGATGCAATTGAAATTTGGTTTGTACTCAACGGAAGTGTAGAGGACCAGTGGTCAATGTGTTCCGGGCTAAGATGAATAAATAATGATTTTTCATCGACCAGGAGTTCTATTGTAGAACCGGTTTAAACCCACCAAACCATATTATTGGGTCGGAGTTCCAGTGGTTCACGATTTCGGTGGTATGGGTTTGGGTCTTGGAATCATTTATAAACTTGGATAGAGGTCATTTTATAGATGATTTAACTTGTTGAAATATTTACAAGTTAAATCAAAATGATGAATGTTTGTTTTTCCCTAATTTGTTGTTTTATAATTGTTCATCCTCACTCCTATATTATCATTCGATTGTAACCTATTTCTCCGCTAAACATCTTATGCTATATCGACAATGGAATCTCTTTCTCCTCACTTGAACCGTGTCATTAGTTATAGACAAGGTCCGTAGGAGTTATTCTATTCCATAGAATTTAATAGGAAGGTCCTATGCAAACATAAGATTAACATCTTAAAATTCCTATTAAACCATTATGAGTTCTTATAAAGAAACTTAAATAGAAGTGATTTTAGTAAAAAAATGTTGATTAAATCTTCTATTCATACATGGTTCTAAAGTCTTATTGTTCAATTTAATAACTTATCGTCTAAAACTTAAGGGTTAAGAACATGACGAAGTTAATATAAATTGGTAAATTGATTTGAGAAAATCATTGTAACCAATACAACCTCACTTCATAGATATTAACTCCTATGAGGAATTAATTTGGAATTAATTGAAGAAAATGTCTTCTTCAAGTAATAATTCTTGAAGAAAATGGGAGCTATGAGAAGACGAATCTTTCTTAAGTAGTTAAGAAGAGAACGAGGTTGAGAGAAAATCGTGTAACACACGAAGTTAGAAACAACTCCAAATTGTAAACTCTAAGGTTGTTGGAAGTATGACTCCAACATAATTCTTAGGTAATACTTATGACATTGAGTTTTTCATTCTACATTGTTTGCATATGAGGGCAAATTGGTGATTCACGTTAGAAATTCCATTTTCATATATTTGAACTACGGTAAAGGAATGACAAGACCTACTATTCTAAATGGGTATTTAGAGGAGGACGTGTTAATAACACGATCCGAAAGTTCTTGTAAATCCTATCATACTAACGTGAAGAAAATCGTATGACGATTTGTCAAGAATGATAAACATAAATGGAACTAAGGTAGTTGCCACTTCATCCGTATGACATTTACATGCTATATTATGTTAAACCAAGTTTTGGATTTAGAGTAATACATAAATAATAGTTATTATGTACATCAGCTCTAAATATAATTTGAGTTTTGCATAAAAGGTAAAAGATTTTACCATTATGCAATTAAAACAAATGTTGTACTCAATGTTACCACGAATTGATTCATGGTTAGGTCATACGAATCAAGGTAGTTATATTCCAAAACAAAGGTGGAAATGTCATATGTACCCTAAAACTCGAGTTGGTGCCCCAAATCTTTCCTGATTTCTCGATTAAAAGTCGCATTTGAGGTTAAGAATCTCATAGGTTATGCGAATCTTGCATTCAAGGCAAGTCATTCACCCTATAAACACTTTAAAGTGTGTAGGTAAGTGAAATTTTAAATCAAGAAAGACATTTTAATTCATCTTTCTACCGAAGTAGAAATACTTTATCTAGAGGATCTATACTCGAGTAGATAAGGTTCATCTTCGATTGAGGACATCAATGCACAAGAAATTCTCGTTGAGAATACATGTGCAATGACTCAAGAAAATGTTCTTGGAATTAGATAGTGATCTAACTGAGCCTAGTAATTTACACCAAATAGAGTGTGATAATGTATCACAAGTTTACTTTCATAATCACAGAATGGCCGAGAAAGTAGTATTGAATCATATAAGATATGATTAAATCTTTACAATTGAGTGGGAGTTATTTTCTATTCCGATTTTTTCGAGCATTTATCTTTCCGCTATGTTATAAAGCATGGGCATACAAGTCATATGGGATATGAATAGGCAAGGTGCCTAAGTTATAGCCTATTTCGAATGGCAAAATTTTTCGTATATGATCATGAGAACAAATGGTTTGTGGCTCATGATGCTGTCTATAAATAAAAGAGGTTTATTTCTTTTAGACAGAGTGGGAGAAATTATTGTAGAGACACAACTTCAGTATGATGCAATAGGAAAATGTTCTTCCTAGTTGAGATCAGTGGAAATTTCATTCGAAAATTAAGTTGACGAGTGTCATGTTGCCTTTTAGTGCAACGAACTTGTAACTTGCTTAGATGCTTTATTTAGTCTGGACTCTATTTGAATCCGAAATAGCTCAGTTGATTGGTGGAAAGGGTTTCGCACGCAAACAACAGAACTATAATAAAACCGGATCAGATGATGTTGTTGGATTTTAAAAGTCATCGAATATGAGCTTTGTAAAATCGCAACTGTTCTAAAAATAAAATGTCAAAAGGTTGAATTCCTTATTTTGTCATGTGATAAGCATTTTCTTGAGAGTCAAGAAGTTATGTTTATACATGAAATTTAGTGGGAGTAAAGTTATGTCACTAGTCTTACATGAATGTGACATCTTGATCATTATGAATGATAAAGACTTGTGAAAGGAATAAATACATCACTAGGATATCCTATTAAATGGATATTAGCGTATAAGTAGATATTCTTATGTCGATAAGAATAAGGGTAAGTTCAAATGTTTTGAACTATAGAAACTGAATCTACATGCTTCCGCTGCAGGATCAATTCTTTACGCTAAGATGTATTACCATTATCAAACTTCGTATACCTGGAGTATGACGAAATGGTACAAATCGAATTTGGAGAAAAGTCTCTATGTGTAGCCATATAGTTCATCAAACAGTACTGAAGAAGTACTAAAAGGATGAAGCTAAATGTTTGGATATTTCATTGGTTTAATGTGCAAAGAGTTGCACAATACCATGTTCTAAACACATATGGATGGTTAGAGAACCATTTTGACTACAATCATAAAGGAAGAAATCTGTTGGTGATATTCTCGACACTAGAACAATGGAAGGTATTCAACAAATATGAGTACACTTATATCTATGAGATATGATAGAGGGAAGAGTGTCTCAGACACTGTGAATACAGTGGGAGCTATTCTATTGTTAGAAAGCTTGTGTCTAGATATGGATCAAGACACGTACTTGTAAGGTTAGCATAATGAGATTATGCATAACCAAGGGAAATTATAGTAAGGTTATGTGAAGCACAAAAGTTGTTAAGGCTTACTAACCAAAGGCCTTATTATAGGCTTAACATGATAAATCATGTCATTTCAATTGAGTTGAGATGTAATACTATACAAGTATGAATTATAGATTATGTAGTAATTGATATGGTATCAATTTTACATATGTGATAATGCATTCATCATTTGAGTTAATTATAACTCACGAAAGGTCAAGTAAAATTCAAATGGGATGGTAAGACCATATTGAACCCCATTAAAGTGAATTGAATTATCATGACCTCGCCCCTAATTGCTTAAGTGAGGTGACATCTCAATGCAACTATATGTGTGATGCGATTGATGGCGAGTTCAATTGCCATAGAGTCATACGGGATGACTAGTCGATCACCTAAGCATAGACATGTTAAGAACATTTGTCAGGCTAATGACCGCTGATAGAGCTCTGGCGTACTCTTATTAAAAGACTGTCTGGTCGTGGCGGGAGCATCTATCGTGTTTCACATGAGTCAGTTCTTGGACTAATGACTGTTCGCTGAGGTGGCATGGTTTTCAGATTAACTTTGATTTATGTCCTAACACCTTCGTAACTGGGGTTTATAAGGACATATTTTGGGTAATGATGGACTATGGCCAGCCGGAAGGATTAGGTCGATTAGGAATTGTCCACCCCTAGTCAGGGTTGAGAAATATCTCTAGGCCACTCGAGGAGAATAATAACTAGAAATGAGTGGCCACGCTCGGAAGATATCTATGGTAGATAATTCCGGTCAGTAGTTATAACTCCAGATCGAGAAAAACCACTCTAGATTAAAATCAATTGCGGGCACGACCTGAGAGGATGCCATGCATTGAGTGGGAGATAGTAATAGGGCAAGAGAATTGGTGACACACACTTGTCTCGGACAAGTGGGAGATTGTTGGAGGAAGTGTCCTCGACAATAGTGTGTTGACATAATTAAACTCATTTGAATGAAACACAACTAGGAGTGTTACTCTTTTAAAGTCGATTGATCAACATTTATCGATAATGATTGGCTGTCTAGAGTTTGACATTATCGTCATATGATGGTGGTGATCAGTTGATCCCTTAAGGTCATATCTTTAGGGAATTCCGTCTCAATGGAATAAATTAATTAATATCGTATTGGATACGAATTAATTAATAACTAGAAATTTGGAAATGATTTTACGTGACAAATATTATTGTAATAGGATTATAATAATAAACGGTCAAAAGTAGTGAAATCGTTTTATTAACGGTTTTGATTAAATTGTTTGAGAAACAATTAAATCGAGAATGAACACGGTTGATCATAAAATTACAATTAGTTGTAATAAAATTATGATATTACATTTTTATAAGATGGTAATTTCGAATTACTAGAGGGATTATTTAAATGTAATAAATTTGTAAATTATGGATTTTAAAGAGTTAAAATTGCATAATTAACAAATTGGTTCATGTGTTATGAGACATGTGTGACATGTTACAAATTAACACAATTGACAAAGATAAAATGGAGTCCATTTTATCAATACTTAAACCGTGTAAGTGTGTATGTATGGCATCATAGTGTATAAAATTATACACTACTTATACATTAGCTTACAAGCCTAAAGTTTAGGTGTGTAAGAGTGTAAGAGTGTGTAAGGCATCTTGTGTGCTTTAATCATAAGTGTAAGAAGAGCATGCATAGGCCATAATAGGCTTGTTTTTGGCCGGCCAAATGCTCTTGATTGTGAGCATATTTTGCTCTATATAATACACTATACTGCATACTACAAAAGCTAGTAGTTAGTTGATGCTTGTTCATCCAACACAGTACAACTTCATTCTCCATATTTTCTTAGTAAAATGGTTTTCTAGAAAATTTAATTATTTCCAATACTAATAATATTAAGGGTAATATTATTATCAATTCTAGTTTACTAATACAATTTTTCTAGTAACAAAAATTGTGCTGGTTTGAGATATGGTCTTGATACGCATCTTTTGGAGACGATTTTGTGTTAGATTGTTATAAGGGTATTTCGGTTATTGAAGACTTATATAATAGGTGATTATTGAGTATAAACCTTCTAAAACCATTGTAAGGACATTCATCCACCTTATGTAATCATCATGCATGCATAAGATCATATTAAGTTTTACTCATAAACTTAAAGAAACAAAACTCACATTAGATATGAGTATAAAATCTGGAATTTCATTTCCAACACTTTTCAGTACCCACAGACCAAGTTTAGGGTGTCTTAAGACTATTAGTTCGGACTTTAGTAGCCATGGTGAACCGACAATCCTAGGGCTTCCTCTTTCTGGTCCCTCTTTCCCCTTTCCTCATAGTGGTTAGTAATCAATCAAACAAACCCATATTCACTTACTTCAAACGGACTTATTTAGACTATAGAATGCCCATCTCTCTGTGGATACAATACCCGACTACCTCTGCTACATTTAGTTGAGACCGGTTAGGTTTATTTTTGATAGGGTTTCGACATCCGTGGCAACACACTCATATATACTTTCACTTAGTTACATTTACATCTGCTTATTCACTCCAAATTTTCATTTAAACAATTTTTCATATGCAGTTCGAATTAAAACTACCATTGATCCCTTTGCAAGAAATAAAGGACCATGGATTACTTACCATTGATTTCTTCAATAATCTCCATCTTTGACTCTTCAATAATCGTTATTCTGCTAGACAAGTAGATAGTATTTGTTTTAGATTAGAAGAGGAGTGTTTTTTTAGGTTATAGAAGTAGAGAAGCGTGTTACGAAAGGAAGGAGGAAGATGCGAAAATAGAGGTATGTTTTGTACAGAGGATATTGTATAGAGGAAATAGACGTGCATTACTTAGGAAGAACAAAAACTGTACCATGCACCCACTCAGCCTTTTTCCTTTTTTTAGGTGATAATACACCCTACTTCTATTCTTTTATCTCAGTCGTTGATCCAGTCCATAAGAACTTCACTATATGTGTGTGTGTGTGTATGTCTGTATCCAGAAATATAACTTGTATTCTCAAAATATGCTATTGTTAAGAACTACAAAGAAAACTAAATGAAGAGTCTATTGATATGAATATACTCAAGAATGAGGGGTTGAATTGAGTATGCCTTCTTTTCCGATTCTTCTTCGATGTGTAGTTGGTATGTTAAGTAGCGAGTGTTTACGTCAAAATTTACCTAATGTAATTTATGGAGGTTATAGTGATTTCAAGCCTAGGTTAAGGTATGTTTTAGGTGAGTTAATTGTTAGGAGATTGAGAGAAAGGTATCAAGAACACAAGGGGGTGATGACGCAGAAAGCCCCTTAGGGAAAAATTGCGGGGGGAAGGTTTCCTCCAAGTTTCTACTAGAATTCTCCTTCAGAGTATGTATCGTATTACAAATATTCTAGGGTTTTTCTTAGTGCTATTGTATGCCTTATGTGATAATGAATCTCTCTAACTTACAAGGTTTGCATATATATAAAGTCTTCTTCCTATGGACCGTTGCATTTGGCCACAATCCAACGGATCTTTTCTTCTTCTTTTATCCACTTTAGGCTTCTTCTTCCTGCTTGCTTTTTCTGACGGAGTCTGGGTGTGTGGCCATTTAAGGCAAATCTCGAGCCTTGTTTCTTTTAGCCTTTTCCTCTTCCTCGTCTTTGTCGCCTTCTTCCTTCTCTTGCACTCTTCTTCCCATTGACTTTGGAGCCAAGTGTACAATCTCCTACCAGTTATTTGATGCCACGTGTCAGTTCATAAAATGGTCAATTTTAGGGCATAACATTAGCCCCCAGTTCTTGCATAAATGTATTTATGCGAGAACTCTTGCAGCTTTCGGGCCCAGGACTTGGATACAGGTTTCTTGCAGAAACATCGGACAGGGTCGTCAGTTGAAGGGGCATCGATGGGACGTGTATCGGTTTTGCCAGAACCCCTTTTAATGCCTCCCCAACCGTTGCCAACTGTCCACCATTATCTCAAATTTCAAAAATTTACTCCCCTATTTATTCTTCTTTACCCTCTTTCACTTTTACACTTTATCTTCACTTTTTACCTTCTCTCTCTTCAACTTCCCAAACTTCCGCCTTCTTCAACCGCTTTTCGCTTCCCTTTCCGACTGAGGTACGATTTCTTCGTGACTCCCTTTGTTATAATTGCAATGGCTTCCCATGTATTTTCCCCGCGCTCTCTATTACACAGTGACTATCGTATCGACTCGTGTTTTTCCCTTATGGACTCGTCCGTAATTAGGGATTTCTTTCCTTTTGATGAAATTGTTGAACTTTTCGTTCCCCGGCCGACGCTTATCGCCCAGGCTGGACTACCTTCTACCTATACCCGTTCTCCTTGGGGCTGTCATTTCCCTTTCCTGCCCTTGTGCAGCAGTTTCTACACCACTCCAAGCTTCCACTCTGGCAGATCAATCCTCATGCGTGGAGGATACTCCTTTCCCTCTCCTTGCTGAGCGAGCGCCACTCGCTCGATATCACCTTGGGGGGACCTTGCCCATTTTTACACGGTCAGAGGCCTTGGTGGTGCCCAGTATACCTTACGGGCTAAATCCAAGGTGGACCTCCCCATTATTCTTCCAAAAAAGGCTAAGGATGTTGGGTGGTCCACGCAGTTTATTTTCGTGCGGGTAGATTCGCTTCCTTCGTCCGCTGATTACATCTACATAGACCCTGTTACGGGGCATAAAGGTACTTGCAGACCCTTCCTCTTGTCTTTCTTATCATTATCGCTTACGTTCTTACTTTTTTTTCTGCGCAGGTGTGAAAGATTTGGTTCTCTCATCCGACATTACAGAGACCTACAGCAAGTTATTTGGATTGGATACCGACGCTCGTCGCTTCAATAATTTGTTTGCTCAAGACGAACCAGAGGAGATGTCTACTAGCTCCACCAAGACAAACAAGACCCCTGCGGAGATGCTGGCTGAACGTAGAAAAATGGCCATGGTTTCGGCGGTGAAGCCTCTGGCGAAGAGAAAGTTGGGACCTGGTGAACCATTACCTGCCTCCAAGAAGGCCGCCCTGCCTGCTCCCTCGGAATCGGCTCCTTCTGTCGGCCACATATGCCCTCCTCCTGCTGTTTCCTCCAGAACTCGCAACAAGGCTTCCACCTCGAATGCTCTTGCTAAGAGGCCTGCTCCTCCTGTGATAGAAGATCTTAGCCAGGATATCATCCACCTGCCAGAGGGTTTTAGTTGTGCTCTGGAGGAGGATCCCTGGCCAGTTATGGACCGTCTGCTGACTCCTGGTTCTGAGGCGCTGCTGAAAGATCAGCCTGTTATGCCGCTGTGGCATCAGGCTGTAGAAGACCTTTTCTCGGTGAGCTCTGCTTCATTCTTTTCCTTCCTTTGCAGTGCTTGCGTTTCTATTGTTTTGACTGACTGCTGACGGCTCGGATCTTCCTCCAAGGTTTTCAGAAGGTACTGATGGGGTGCCGTAAGACCGAGACCATGTCTCAGGAGGTGCATTCCTTGAAGACCGGCCTGGATGCTGAGCGAGGACTTCGTGCAAGAAAGTCAGAAGAGCTGATGCGCTCCCAAGCCAGGGTGGCTGAGCTGGAAGAGACCCTTACCAGGTTGCGCAGGGAGAAGGAGGAGCAGGATGCGCGGTTGAAGGTCGTGGTGGCTAAGAAGAAGACCCTGGAGAAGGTGTTGTACGACATGGCTCCTTATTCCTCTTTAGAGGCGAGGATAGCTTGTATGAAGGAGTTCAAGGAGGGAGAACATGAGAAGTGGGACCTGGAGGGGGAAGAACGGCTTATGGCGGACCTGTTCCCTGTTGTTCCTGTGGTCCCCGAACTTTCGGACATTAACCCTGATGGATCCGTTCGCTCCCCGCTCCCAGGTTCTCGAGAGGTCCAGAGTGCTGCTCCGGCTTCTCCTGCTCCCGCTGGCATCTACCAGGACCAGGTTGTTGACACTCTTGCTGAGGAAGGTTCTTCCTCTACCAAGCATTCGGGTGGTGAGCCGGTGGTGGAGGAAGCTGCTGATAGTTAATTTCTGCGCCCTTAGTGGCATTTAGACTTTGTTGTTTTTACCTTGTTGTTGGCTGGGCTAGTGCCCGTAACATTTTCTGCGCCCTGGGCCCTGTGTGGCGGGCTTATTGTCTTGTTTTTCTTTTGCCTTGTCAAACTGATACGTGTCTATTTTATGATGTTTTACATCTATTTTTACACGTATTTGGTCGCTCATTTACTATGTTTTAGCCTTTATTTCCCACAAATTGTGTACTTTCGTATTTTTATGCACTTTTGCAGATTTATGCGGAAAAGAGACGATTTAGCACCAAATTCGTGTCCTCAAGTCTTTAGCTTAATTAAGGAATAAAAGGAAAGTCAACTGGAGTCAAAGTCAAAGTGCCAAAGGTCAAAACAGAAGAAATCCGAAGACTTCCGTAAGAAGCGGTCGACCGACCAGTAAAATGGGTCGGCCGACCAGGCCCGATTTTCGCCAAGCCCAATTTTCGAGGAACTCCGGAAATAACAGAAGCCCAGCAAGAAGTGGTCGACCGACCAGTTATACGGGTCGGTCGACCAGGACCAAGCCCATACGATTTCTTTTCGTTTTTAGAAATAAAGTAGAATTAGAATCTTAAGGAAACTCTTAGTTTTTGCCCTATATAAACTAATCTTGTGATTAGGGTTAGGGGGATCTGATCCTTTCATCTCTTTTACTATCTAGTTTTCCAATCTATTATCATTCATACATCAAGTTTTATTCAAGCTTCAATTTTGTAATCTTTCAGCAATCCCCAAGCATTCAATAAAGTTTGTCCCTTTCTTCCTTAAATTCAATTGTGGTAATTCTTCTTTAATCTAGTTTTCATTATTGTTCTTATTTCTTTATTTACAATTGTTAAGTTAGAATCTCAAGTTTTATTGAATCTTGCATGTTTAGAATATTTACCGTGTTTTCCATGTTTATTCCCAAATTTGTATTCGTCTTAACAGTCATGAGTAGCTAATTTTCATATGTTAGGATGTAGGGGATAAAACGCATAGGTAAATAAAATCCGAAAACCCGACCTGTAGCAGGACCCCGGTCGGCCGACTGGAATAGCCGGTCGGTCGACCGAGGCCGTGGTCGGCCGACTGGAGTAGCCGGTCGGTCGACCACTCGCGTCTGTTTTCTTATTTCGTCTTTTCTTATAAATTATAATATCCTGCAATGAGACCAATAGGAGACTTGTAGGATGTTAGTAATGACCTACCCAAGATTGAAAGATACGGGAAGGGCATTGGTTTACACTTTAAGACGGATAGGTTACTCAAGGCTGAAAGGTATGTAACCTGGGATTTAGGAATCACCCTTATTGTTGACACCCAATAATTGTGAGACCTAGGAACTAATAGCATAGGCCGAAAGGAGCTATTAGGTAGCATAGACCTAAAAAGATATGTTACACCCCCTTACGCGACTGCAATACATGTTGACCTTAGGATTTATTTTACTTTAGCTATTTATTACCCCGAACATCCTAGCATCCCTTTTATTATATTTTATTTTCATCTTTTAATTCTTGTTTTATTTTAATCTTTTCTTTAGATATAGTAATCAACCAATCAACCCCCAAATTTGTTACCTTTAAACATTAACATTAAGACAATAAACATTCCCCACCTCCTTGTGGTTCGACCCTGACTTTTACTATCTATTGTTTAAGTTAGGAATATAAATTTATCTTTGGTACCCTCAACGACGGGCATCAAATTTTGGCGCCGTTGCCGGGGAGGTGACGCCAGTGTTTATTGTTTTTTGTTTTTGTTTCTCTTTGTTTAAGGAACTTTTGTTCCTTAAACCTTCTCACCTTTTTCTTGTAGTTTCCTCTTATGCGCAGGTCAGTACAAGGAGAACTCCTACCACTTGATCTGGAAATTGAGAGGACTTTAAGAGAAAGAAGAAAGCAACTTCTAGCAAATCAAGAGGGAGGGTCACCATCCTCTTTATTTCAAGAAGACCTTTTCGAGTTATCACCATCTTCACCAAAAACACCATCTTCACAACCAGATTCACCCATCAATCCACTTTCACCAAAAACACCACCTTTTACCCACTTTTCAGTTTTTCCTAAAGAAGAGGATAACATGACAGAAGAAGCTACTATTGCCAGTCACTCTATGCCTCAGGCAAAGGACCTATACAAAGGGTTCACTTTACCTGCAGGTACTGGGAAGCCATTCGAGGCCAAGCCTGCCTATATTACTATGGTTGAAAAAAACCAATTTGGAGGCTCGGCCAATGAGGATGCGGCTAAGCATATTGAAATCTTCACAGATTACATATGCTCTATAGCACCCCCAGAAGGAGTGACGCAGGACCAGATTAAACAGACCATGTTTATCTTCTCCCTTAGGGACTCTGCGAGAGAATGGTATAGAGACCTTGACCGCACTGCTGCGGGAGTTACAGATTGGAACACCTTAGCTCTAGCTTTCTACAGAAAATACTATTCTGCATCAAAGACTAATGCTTTAAGAGCGCAGATTACTAATTTCAAGCAAGGACCCAATGAAGATTTTAGCGAGGCGTGGGACAGGTTCAAGAGACTTGTTCGATCCATACCACATCACGGATTCGAACAATGGTTCCTTTGCAACCAGTTCTACAATGGCCTCTATGATGACAACAGGGCCTACTTAGATGCTGCAGCTAATGGAAGATTCCAGGATAATTCAGGAGAGACTAAAGGTCTCAAGTTAATAGAAGATGTTGCTGTGCACCGCGTTGAGCATGGTACTTCCAGAGGCAATCAGAGAAAATCAGAGTACAACCTTGCAGCAATTGAGGCCTTAACGGCCAAGCTAGAAAAATTTGAAGCTGCAGGAAGGCTCGATCTAGGAAGTGGAAGCAAGGGAGGAATTTACCAGGTGAACGCCGTTCAGGACGGACCCTTTGCTTGTGAGAGGTGCGGTGGAGAAGGGCACGTGTCAAAGTTCTGCACTTCATCTAATGAGATATGTGCCGCTTTTCAGCATTATCGTGGGAACAATTTCTATGATCCAAATAATAACAATGTCCATCCCAACTTGAGGTGGACAAGCCAGAATGTTCAAAACCCACAGCACATGCAACCTCAGCAAAATTCCACATATATACCCCCACATAAACAGAATTTCCAAAGACCACCTTTCAACCCTCAACCACCTTCTAATCCACCACCCAACACAGATGCTCTTATCCAAAATCTTATTGGATTGGTTCAGAAGGAGTCACAGGCCAGAGAGGCAGGGATGAAGATGTTGGAGACCCAGATTGCTCAGATCGCGAGCAAGAATGATACTAGGACTCCGGGTCAACTTCCAACAAAACCAGATCAGAAGAAGGAGACTCTAAACGTCGTAACCCTGCGAAGTGGAGCTAAAGTGGGGGCTGAGAAGAAAAAAACAGCGAGTAACAGCAAAGTCGGTCGATCGACCGAAGATTCTGGTCGACCGACCGCGGAACAGGATCCGAAAATTTTTCCAGAACAGGAGACTGGTCGATCGACCAATGATACTGGCCGACCGACCACAGAAGCAGAGTCTGAAATTCCGTTTCGTCCAGAATTGCCAGATAACTTGCGGGATTTCCTTTTCAGGGGTGACAAGACCCCTAGATTTTTAAAAAGGGCTGCAAATACGGAATCCTCAGCTGCCCCCTTTCCAGAGAGACTCGTGCCTTCGAAGGATCAGGTATCTTTTGATAAATTCAAAAATGTAATTCGTTCATTAAATGTTCAAGTTCCATTTTTAGAATTAGTTCAACAAGTTCCTTCTTATCTAAAATTCATGAGACAGCTTTTGTCAAGAAAGAGGTCTCTAGAAAAGGTCGAGTCAGTGGCTCTCACTGAAGAGTCATCCAGTTTTTTAACTCATGTCATTGCCCCTAATAAATTAGAAGACCCTGGAAGTTTTTCTGTTCCCTGTAATATAGGAACTTTCCCAGTCAAAAAGGCTTTATGCGACTTAGGTGCTAGTATAAGTGTCATGCCCCTAAGCGTTGCCTTAAAACTAGGAATGACCGAATTTGCAGTGACCAGTATGACAGTCCAGATGGCTGATCGCACATCTATGGAACCTATAGGGGTGTTAGAAAACATCCCTGTGCGTATTGACAGGTTTTTCTTCCCAGTAGACTTTGTTGTTTTGGACATCCCAGAGGATGCCCATATACCCATCATCCTAGGAAGACCCTTTCTTCACACTGCAGGTGCCATTATAGATGTAGGCACTGGAACTCTAACCTTCAAAGTAGGCAAACATTCTATTATCTATGGCCTATCCTATAGGAAAAAGGATCCTATGACCCCCATTACATGTAATGCTATAACTTCTGAGAAGAAGTATGAGGTCATCACTACTTCTCCACCTTTATTACCTGTTCCTGTATCTGTTTTTACACCTCCGCCCCAGATTGGGAGCAATAGGGAGGACACTTCGATCGTGACTATTGCAGGAACTGGTTTGGGGAAACCCAAGGAGAAGGAAGTTATCATCCAGAGAGGAGGAATGGGATGCCTAAGCTATGGGGAGGATGAGGATCCAGACGTCGTGGATCGAGAAGAGAAAAAGAAGAGGAGGCAGGCTCAAGAAGAGAGACCGTCGCATATGCTTTGCGACGGAGGAAAGAAGATGTGTTTTGCTACTAAAGCGAAAACAGTGGAGACTACGGCGTGCCGTCAGAAGCCGTGGTCGGATATCCTCCGCATCTTCAGCGGATAGTTATTTTTAAATTGCAGTTTTAAGACAATTTATTTTATGTTGTGTGAAACTTTTTTAGTTTGGTTTGCTAGTAGTTAAGACTTTTAGAATCGTTTTGGCATCTCGCGCATTGTTGGGCGCGCTATTTTCTTGTCTTTTTTCAGGATTTCCGAGAAAAAACGAAGACCTCCACGACTCAGCTGGTCGACCGACCAGAAACATCAGTCGGTCGACCAGACGCGCTGTATCGCGGATTTTTCCACTGTTCACAGGAGGTCGATCGACCAGAAACGCCGGTCGGTCGACCTACTGTCCGTTGCGGTCTTTCGTTTCTCTTCCTTGGATCTCGTGAATTCAACTTTTGGTACTTGAGTGGCACTGCTGGCCACCAAAACCTCCCAGCTTACGCTGGTTTGGGGAGGTTTTTCTCATACATCTTTTTGACCCAGTGAGTTCTTTCCAATTTTTCCTTTACTTTATTCTACTTACATTTGTTCTTTAATTTTCTGAAAACCTTTACTTAGGCTAAATGCACAATGGGGACATTGTGCGGGTTGGTTTGGGGAATGGTTTCATGTCATATGCATTGCATTTTGTCACACGTTTATTGCATTTCTGTCTTGCATCGTTCTTTTCTTTATTTTCCTTATATATACAAAAATCCAAAAAAATTAAAAAAATTTCAAAAATTCCAAAAAATGCACGTTTATTTTAGCATATAGGTCGAGTCGGAACGAAAGTATTTCAAGGATGATTTAGCTATCCTACATGTTTATGCCTTTACCTTGCCTTATCAACTTGTTTTTGTATGAGAGTCTTTTTGCATATCTACGAGTTTTTGTCAACTTGCATATCTTGAGACTTGACTTATACCTTGGCGACCTACTTATACATTCTAAGTTTTAGAGCCTTATTCCTGGTTTCATCCTTAAACCAGTCGTCTAGGATGTGAGTAGTACTCCCCTTGGAGCATGTTACATCAACATGCATAAACATGAACTTGAATTGCTATATACTTGTTTTACTCTCTCGTTTTGTGAATCTTGATACGTGCATTTGGGACCCCTTTTCTCGTATTTACCCATAAGCTTCACATAGCCAAAATTGCCTTTTTATTTCCCCAAAGCTACATCCCATACTTAGCCTACCCTTCCAAGCTAGTATTTGTGGTCATTGGATTATTTTTTTGAGGCATCTTGGTTTGTGTGCTATCATGAGCAAAAAGAGAAAAGAAAGAAAGAAAGCAAGAAAAGAAAAAAAAAAAGAACAGAAAATTCAGAAAAAAAAGAGGAAAAAACGAAACGAAAAAAATTTACAGAATGCAGTCGACCGACCACACCTACAGGTCGGCCGACCGCCTACTACCGTCAGAAAGAATTTCGTTCAAAAAAATTCCCTTCTTTCATATGTTATCACTCCCGTACTTCATTCAAAAAAAAAAAAAAATATCTGGGAGTCCTTTCTTATTTAATGTGAGAGTTGTGCTAAAAAAAAAAGAGCACTTTCTTAATATCAAAAAGTCGTGAAGTATGTTGTTGGGAATCAGTTTTACTAGCTTGGCTACCAACCCCACATATCCAAAAGCGTCTTAACCACTTTTACCTTTTACCTCACATATCTTTCATTACCTCAATTGCATGTATCTAGGCCATTTAATGAGATTGTTATACAAAGTTGTAGAATCCTTGTTCATGTTAGATTGTAGGCATGTTTCCATGGGTCGCAGTTAGGTGAGTGTCGTTACAAAATTTCTTCTTTCTATCTTTTACATATACTCACCCTTTGCTTCATGAGTGTCTCGAGCGTACCGCGAGAGTCCATGCTATAAGTCTCTACAGTCTTTATGTTTTCAAGTTTGACGACGCCATAACTCGTTTGCATGACTCGATTACTTTCTCATTTTGTACTTAGCATTGGTTTAGGCTTACATGTAAATTTCGCTCTGAGATTGAAATCATTCCATTAGTTAAGATCAAGTCTATTTCTTGCTTGAGGGCAAGCAAGGGTTTGGTTTGGGGAATTTGATACGTGTCTATTTTATGATGTTTTACATCTATTTTTACACGTATTTGGTCGCTCATTTACTATGTTTTAGCCTTTATTTCCCACAAATTGTGTACTTTCGTATTTTTATGCACTTTTGCAGATTTATGCGGAAAAGAGACGATTTAGCACCAAATTCGTGTCCTCAAGTCTTTAGCTTAATTAAGGAATAAAAGGAAAGTCAACTGGAGTCAAAGTCAAAGTGCCAAAGGTCAAAACAGAAGAAATCCGAAGACTTCCGTAAGAAGCGGTCGACCGACCAGTAAAATGGGTCGGCCGACCAGGCCCGATTTTCGCCAAGCCCAATTTTCGAGGAACTCCGGAAATAACAGAAGCCCAGCAAGAAGTGGTCGACCGACCAGTTATACGGGTCGGTCGACCAGGACCAAGCCCATACGATTTCTTTTCGTTTTTAGAAATAAAGTAGAATTAGAATCTTAAGGAAACTCTTAGTTTTTGCCCTATATAAACTAATCTTGTGATTAGGGTTAGGGGGATCTGATCCTTTCATCTCTTTTACTATCTAGTTTTCCAATCTATTATCATTCATACATCAAGTTTTATTCAAGCTTCAATTTTGTAATCTTTCAGCAATCCCCAAGCATTCAATAAAGTTTGTCCCTTTCTTCCTTAAATTCAATTGTGGTAATTCTTCTTTAATCTAGTTTTCATTATTGTTCTTATTTCTTTATTTACAATTGTTAAGTTAGAATCTCAAGTTTTATTGAATCTTGCATGTTTAGAATATTTACCGTGTTTTCCATGTTTATTCCCAAATTTGTATTCGTCTTAACAGTCATGAGTAGCTAATTTTCATATGTTAGGATGTAGGGGATAAAACGCATAGGTAAATAAAATCCGAAAACCCGACCTGTAGCAGGACCCCCGGTCGGCCGACTGGAATAGCCGGTCGGTCGACCGAGGCCGTGGTCGGCCGACTGGAGTAGCCGGTCGGTCGACCACTCGCGTCTGTTTTCTTATTTCGTCTTTTCTTATAAATTATAATATCCTGCAATGAGACCAATAGGAGACTTGTAGGATGTTAGTAATGACCTACCCAAGATTGAAAGATACGGGAAGGGCATTGGTTTACACTTTAAGACGGATAGGTTACTCAAGGCTGAAAGGTATGTAACCTGGGATTTAGGAATCACCCTTATTGTTGACACCCAATAATTGTGAGACCTAGGAACTAATAGCATAGGCCGAAAGGAGCTATTAGGTAGCATAGACCTAAAAAGATATGTTACACCCCCTTACGCGACTGCAATACATGTTGACCTTAGGATTTATTTTACTTTAGCTATTTATTACCCCGAACATCCTAGCATCCCTTTTATTATATTTTATTTTCATCTTTTAATTCTTGTTTTATTTTAATCTTTTCTTTAGATATAGTAATCAACCAATCAACCCCCAAATTTGTTACCTTTAAACATTAACATTAAGACAATAAACATTCCCCACCTCCTTGTGGTTCGACCCTGACTTTCACTATCTATTGTTTAAGTTAGGAATATAAATTTATCTTTGGTACCCTCAACGACGGGCATCACAAACTATGCTGGGTTCTGCCCAGAAATTTCCGACAGCTTTGTGCTGCTATTTAATTATGTATTTTCGTGAATGACTTGGCATCCTGCGTATTTCGTTTTGTTTTCTTTGTGCATGCTTTGTGTGTTTGGCCATGTGTGGATGCTGGCTTCAGGGTATACCCATCTCAGTCAGAGGCTGTCAGGCTTTCGTGGGTGCTAAGTATCGTGGGCGATAGTGTCCCAGTTGCTTGTACCTCGCTATACCCACGCAGCGTAGAGAACTGAGTGTGATTTAACTCGTGTTCGTTTTCAATAGAGATGACACATTGCAAGTATTCGTAGTAGGAAATACTTCAAGTAGATTTTCATAAATAGGTAAACTGGTTTTTCAAATAACTCCCTCAGGATAGCTGGATCCTGGGGGTGATACATTTTTAGGTAGCTAAAATATGAAATGAAACCAAAAACAAATGAGTAAGTACCCTAGAGTTTGGACGCAGGTTCTGGGCGTAGGCTCTGGGAGTATTCTGGGATGCTCCTTTTCTCATATGTGATATTTTTCAGATGGAGGATATTCCAGGGTCTGGGTACCATGTTCCCCTTCATGTCCATTAATCTGTAGGATCCACTTCCTGTAGTGCTTTCCACCTGATAGGGTCCTTCCCAGTTGTAGGCGAATTTCCCAGCGTTTTGATTCTTCGTGTTCTGGAACACTTTTCTGAGGACTAGGTCTCCCACCTGGAGAGTTCTGATCTTCACGTTTTTGTTGTAACTTCGGGCCACCATTTGCTTGTAGGCGGCCATTCTGATGGCGGCGCTGGTTCTGAGCTCGTCAACCGTGTCCAGGCTGCTGGCCATTTCTGTTTGGTTGCGTTCTTCTGTTAGGCAACCGTATCTCTGGGTTGGCACCTTTACTTCTGCTGGAATGACGGCTTCTGCTCCAAATACCAGGCTGAATGGGGTCTGGCCTGTTGCCGTATTTAGTGTGGTTCTGTCAGACCACAGGACCAAAGGTAACTCGTCTGCACATTTGCCTCCAACTTCTTCCAACCTCCTTTTCATGTTGTCCATGACGATTCTGTTGCTGGATTCTGCTTGACCGTTTGTTTGTGGGTACCTGGGAGCAGCTTTTAGTAGGGTGATATTCCAACTAGCACAAAATGCTTCCGTTTTATTAGATATGAATTGTGAGCCATTGTCACACACTATTTCAGAGGGTATACCGAACCTGCAAATTATGTTACGCTTAAGGAAAGATATCACCTGATTTTCCGTAATCTGGGGGAAAGCTTCTGCTTCTATCCACTTGGAGAAGTAGTTTGTTAATGCGAGCATGTAGGTCTTGTTCCCAGGCGCTCTGGGCAGTGGTCCTACGATGTCCATTCCTCATTTCATGAAGGGCCAGGGTGATATGATTGGGTGCAGGGGTTCAGCGGGTTGGTGCGTGACAGGGGCGTGTTTCTGGCAGGCTTCGCATTTTTTGGCGAGCTCCACTGCGTCTCTCCGTACTGTTGGCCAGAAGTATCCCATCCTGATTGCTTTGTTGGACAGGCTCCTGCCCCCTGCATGATTTCCGCAGTCTCCGCTGTGGAGGTCATGCAAGACCGTCTGTCCTTCTTGGTCGCCCAGACATCTCAGGTAGGGTCATGTGAGCGATTTTCTAAACAGCACACCATCTATTAGTATGAATCTTGAGGCTTTCATTTTGAACCCCTTTACCTCTTTTCTGTCTGTTGGAAGAGTTCCATCTTTCAGCCAGTTTCGGTAGGGTGCCCTCTAGTCGAGCGGCTCTTGCTGTTCTGTGATGTTGCTGAGGACGCCCAGTCCTGCCTCCCACTACGTGCTGGAGTTTTCAACTTCTCGGTCTTCTTGGGAAGTTGACGGTTCCAGCACATGGGTGATTGGGATAGAAGAGATATCTTCTGGTTTGAATGTTGCCCCCAGGTTGGCCAACGCGTCTGCCTCTGCGTTCTGCTCCCTGGGTATCTGTTCTATCTCGAAGGTAACGAACTTTGCCCTCTTATCTCTGACCACCTCTAGGTAAGCTATCATTCTGGCGTCTTTGGCCTCGTATTCGTCATTGACGTGGTTCACTATGAGCTGCGAGTCGCTGTATGCTCGGAGGTATCTGACTTTGAGGTCCAGGGCTAGTTGGAGTCCCTGGATCAGGGCTTCGTATTCCGCCACGTTGTTGGTTGCTTGGAATTCGCACCGCACTGCCTGGACGATCATGTCTCCTTGGGGGGACCTGAGTACCATTCCTACTCCTGCTCCCCGACTGTTGGAGGCTCCGTCCACGTACAACGTCCAACAATTTTCTTCAGAATCCATTTCTGGAGGTAGGATTTCCTTGGCCGCCTCTTTTTCCATTCCCGGGCTAAAATCAGAAACAAAATCTGCAAGGGCCTGTGATTTTATCGCAGTTCTAGTTTCAAATTTTAGGTCGTAACCACTTAGGTGGACTGACCATTTGGACATTCTCCCTGAAAGTTCTGGTTTACTCAATATGGGTCTCAGGGGGTAGCTAGTTAAGACTGATATGGAGTGAGACTCAAAGTAAGGTCTCAGTTTGTATGAGGTTGTAACTAAAGCGAGAACTCGTTTTTCAGGAGCTGTGTACCTGGTCTCTGCAGGAAGCAGAGACTTACTGATGTAGTAAACTGGATGCTGGATTCCTTCATGCTCCCGTACTAGGACTGCGCTGACTGCTACCTCCCTTACCGACAGGTATAGGTATAATGGCTCCCCCTGTTCTGGTTTGGACAGGAGTGGAGGGGTGCTGAGGTATCTCTTCAGTTCTGCGAACGCCTTTTCGTGCTCCTCCGTCCATTCGAATCTCCGGCTCTTTCGTAGTATGTCATAGAACAGCCGACACCTGTCGGAGGATCTGGAAATGAATCTGTTGAGGGCTGCCACCCTGCCAGTCAATTTCTGCACGTCTTTCGGCTTCTGGGGGGATTGTAGTTGAAGGAGCGCTTTGATCTGCTCGCTGCTTGCCTCGATCCCTCTCTGTGTGACCATGTACCCCAGGAACTTCCCACTGGAGACTCCGAATGTGCACTTGGAGGGATTCAGCTTCATTTGGTATTTCCTCAGTATGCTGAAGGTTTCTTCCAGGTGTTTGGTGTGCTGGCTGGCTGCTTTGGATTTGACCACCATGTCATCTATGTAGACTTCCATGGTTTTGCCTATTTGAACCTTGAACATCATGTTCACCAGCCTCTGGTAGGTGGACCCTGCATTTTTCAACCCAAATGGCATAACGTTATAGCAGTAGATACCTCGTTCAGACCTGAAGGCCGTTTTTTCCTGGTCCTCCGGATGCATCTTGATCTGGTTGTACCCACTCCAGGCGTCCAGGAACGTGAGCATCTCGTGGCCTGCTGTTGCATCTACCATTGCGTCTATGTGTGGCAGGGGGAATGGGTCCTTGGGGCACGCTTTGTTTAGGTCAGTGAAGTCTACGCACACTCTCCACTTCCCGTTCTTCTTGGGGACCACCACCACGTTTGACAGCCACTCTGGATACTTTACTTCCCTTATTTTTACTGCAGCCAGGAGGTCGTCCACCTCTTGGTTTATCACCTGGTTTCTCTCTGCAGCGAATTTCCTTCTTTTCTGTTGGACTGGCTTGTAGCCGGGGCTTACACTTAACCTGTGCGAGATTATGTTTGGGTCTATCCCCACCATGTCTTCGTGGGACCACGCGAAACAGTCAATGTTAGCTTTTAACAACTTTAACAATTCAGACCGGACAGTACCTGTACACTCGGCTCCTACCAGCACATTCCTTTCTGGGTGTAGCGGATCTAGGGGGATTTTTTCCACCTCCACCTGAGGGGGTTCTTTGTAGGCTCCCCTGATTTGCCTCTCCTGTGATTGATGTGTTGGAGGAGGGGTGGCTGTGGCCTTGAGTGCCACCTTGTTGCAGCTCCTCGCTTCTTCTTGATTTCCTCTTATAGTTTGGACCCCCCACGATGTAGGGAACTTGAGGCACTGGTGGTACGAAGATGGGATGGCCTTCCTGTCGTGGATCCACAGCCTGCCAAGGATAACATTGTAGGTAGAGGGACCGTCCATTACCAAGTACCTCACCTGCTTGTTGATTCCTCCGGCATAGGTCGGGATCAGGATTTCCCCGAGAGAGTGCTTGGTTTCCCCGCTAAATCCCACCAGCGGTACCGCCTTCTTGGTCAGGTCTGCTTCTCCAAATCCCATGCTCTTCAGGGTTTCCAACATGATGATGTTGACTGAGCTCCCCGTATCCACCAGGATCTTCTTTACCCTGCAGTTCCCTATGGATAGGGTGATGATCAGGGCGTCATCATGGTGCTCAGCGCCTTCTTCCGCATCTGTTTCGTCGAAGCTGACGACTGGCAGATCCTAGGCGTTGATCCTGCACGAGGATTCTGGCTTGTCTCCTTTGACTCTGGTCGCAAGCCTCTTGGCGGCAGAGTAGGTGAGTCCGCACAACTCCGAGCCCCCTGTTATCACGTTAATAGTTCTAGTGCAAATGGGGGGGCTAGAAGGTGCTACCTGACGAGTTGCGTTCACCTTAGTCCCTTTTGGCAGAATATGGTTCAGGTTGCCCTGCTCGTACTGATATCAGACCTCCTTCCTGAGGGTGATGCAGTCCTCGGTTGTATGCCTGATGTCCTCGTTATGGAAGTCGCACCTCAGGTTGGTGTCCTTTCCATCCTAGCTTCTTTCTTCTGCCCTTTTCTTGGGCCACTTGACTTTCTCTCCCAGCTCTTCCAGGGTTTTGATCAGTCCTGCAAGGTTGACAGTAAAACCATACTCTTGTACCTTTGGTGGCAGGTTTGAGTCATTCTTCCAGCTTTTTCCTCCAGAGACTTTATGCACCGGCCTGCTGTAGGGTTTCGATCACTCATGCCTTTCTACTGCTGGTGCCTTCCTGCTGGTGGAGGCGGAGCTGCAGCTGATTCTTCTAGGTCCTGCGTCCTCTTCCAGCCGAATGGCATCCAACGCCTTATGCTGAACCTGAGCGTATGCCGTGCACGGCCATTTGGTTAGCTCTTTGTATAGGTCGGAGGCCTGTGGTAGCCCCCAGCGGAAGGTGTGGATGGCAGTCTTCTCCTCGCAATGGGGTATGGACACCATCTCCTTGTTGAATCTGGCCAGGTAGTCTCTGGGGGATTCTTCATCACCTTGCTGGATCTGGTAGAGGTCACTGGTCTGCTTTTATGGCCACCTGCTGCTGGCGAACTGTTGATTGAACGCGTTCACCAGGCCTGCAAAGCTGTAGATGCTGGAGTTTGGCAGGTTGACGAACCATTGGAGGGCGGCTCCTGAGAGAGTGGATCCGAATCCCTTGCACATGCACGCCTCTTTCAGGGATCCGGAGGCTGTTATTACCATCATTTTTTGCTTGTACTGGTTGATGTGATCTATCGGGTCGGCCGTTCCATCATAGCTCGTCATGTTTGGGGGGGTGAAACCCTTAGGCACATCCACCGAGACTATGTTGAGGGTGAACGGGGAATCTGCGTAGCTTTCCGGGGATGCCTTTTCCAGTGGCCTTGGTACTCCTGGTATGCGGCTGACTAAGTCCCACAGCTCTTTGTATTGGTGCTCCCAAGGGTTTGGTCCTGCAAAAGAGTTAGCGAAATTCCAAGGGGTACTGTGAGTGAAAGGTGCATACCCTGGTGCTCCTGGGGTCTGACCGACCGTGGGTTGAATGAGTGCGGGCTGACCCATCGGTGTGGTGTGGATTATTGATGGTGTCTGCTGGGCAGAACATCCTGATGGTCCAGCTCCCAGCAAGAGCGGAAGCCTTGCCGACGATCCTTCCCCTTGCGTCCAGCCCGAGGTTGGGGTGGAGAAAGGTCCTGCATTACCATGACGGTTAGTACTAACGGGTAACCTTACAAGTCCGTTACCTGGGGCCCCTGTTTGTGGCGGAGGCGAGTCTAGATCGACGGAGAGGTAGCCCACTCCCATAGGCGCGATTCTTTCTGGCGGAGTTATTCCCGCGAGGTCTAGTCTGGTGACCAACTTGTTGGGGATAGCTCTCGCCTCACTCCTACTTCCTGGAGGCCTTGGGATTCCGGCTTCCGCGCCTGGCCCCCCGTTGGCACGTGGAGGCTGGTTTTGTGCAGTGGCTTACTTCCTCAGCTCCTGGTTGTCCTTCTTCAGGCCATCTACCGCTTGGTGGAGGGCGAAGATTCCCTCCATCATGGTCTTCCACATGGCTGGGGTGGGAGCGTCTCCGCTGTTGTCACCTGAGCTAGCCATCGTGCCGCCGCTGGTGGTGCCTGACTGCACCTGGGGGTGCTGCCGCTGAGGGGCGCCATCGTCGCTGGTGGTGGAGTTGCCTGAGCCCCCATTGAGGTGTAGGTAGCTCCTATCACCGAGGAAATGGGTTGTGAGGTTGTTTGAGAGTTTGCGTTTGTCATTTTTGAGAGATTCTTGGAGAGTTTGGGATTTTTCACACTTCTTGGGTTGAATAATCACTACAGCCCCACGGTGGGCGCCAAAATGTTTAGGTCAAAATTTACCTAAGGCCGCGTTTGGAAACACGAAAATGATTTCATTTTGATGATTTCAATTGTAGAAATCAAAATGTTTGAATTCAATTCGAAATCCAATTCCAAAAGTTCGTTTGGGAAACCCGTGGATTTGTAATTGGAATTGGGCGAGACGAATATTGGTCGAAGTGATCGAAAAAATTTTATTTGGGGAAAAGAAAAAATTTCCGTATAATATTCGCGATCGGAAAAAATGTCGAAAATTAAAATATTATGATTAAATTTGGATATAAAAAATACGTAAATAATGATGAAATTGAAATAACTAGTATATGGTAGGGATTTGAGAGGCTCAAATTTTAACTAGGTTGGAATTGGTAAGGAATTGAGTCCAATTCCAATTCCAAATTCTAGAGGTTTCCAAACACTTGAAATATTTCAATTACGGAATGCAATTCCAATTTCGAGTTGCCAAACATGCTCTAATGTAATTTATGGAGGTTATAGTGATTTCAAGCCTAGGTTAAGGTATGTTTTAGGTGAGTCAATTGTTAGGAGATTGAGAGAAAGGTATCAAGAACACAAGGGGGTGATGACGCAGAAAGCCCCTTAGGGAAAAACTGCGGGAGGAAGGTTTCCTCCAAGTTTCTACTAGAATTCTCCTTCAGAGTATGTATCGTATTACAAATATTCTAGTGTTTTTCTTAGTGTTATTGTATGCGTTATGTGATAATGAATCTCCCTAACTTACAAGGTTTGCATATATATAAAGTCTTCTTCCTATGGACCGTTGGATTTGGCCACAATCCAACGGATCTTTTCTTCTTCTTTTATCCACTTTAGGCTTCTTCTTCCTGCTTGCTTTTTCTGACGGAGTCTGGGTGTGTGGCCATTTAAGGCAAATCTCGAGCCTTGTTTCTTTTAGCCTTTTCCTCTTCCTCGTCTTTGCCGCCTTCTTCCTTCTCTTGCACTCTTCTTCCCATTGACTTTGGTGCCAAGTGTACAATCTCCTACCAGTTATTTGATGCCACGTGTCAGTTCATAAAATGGTCAATTTTAGGGCATAACAGCGAGTAAAACAATAAATAAAAGAGACACAATATTTTTGAAGTGGTTCGGTTTCACAAATCGAAACCTGCGTCCAATATTCTCGATTTATAAAATTAGTACCTCTCTCCGGATTACAATTTTATCAACCCACTCGTACAACTTTGATATTAGTTGGAACTCAATCTAGATACCGTAAAATACCTAGCTACTTCAAGTACCGTAAAATACTTGATTACAACGAGTTCCGTAAATTACTTAATCTATCTTACGTAAATAAGATAAGTCTTCAATAAGTTCTTCGTGTTCAAAATTTTGAACGAGTAAGAACAATTTTAGAGCACTTGAGTCTTGAAATGGAATACGACAATTAAAGCGCGAATCTTGACGAGAATAAACGGCGATGGTTTTTTTTGATTAGCGAGCGAGCGTGGTTTCGTGTCTATTAATGCGTCACAAGTATTCTATTTATATAGAATTTTATCTAGGTAATTTAAACCCTAGATGACTTAGGAATATTACTTAAACTAGACTTCTAGTCTTTAAATAATACTAACATAAATCTAATCTTAATTTATTTAGGAAAGATTTAATAAGATATTTAAGTATTATAAATATAATCTATTTCCTAATTCATATTTAGGAAAGATCTTATATAATAAATAAATAATAATCTTATTAAAATCAACTTCCTAAACCTTGTCAAAATATAATAAATTATATATCCATAATATAATCTAATTTGTTTTAGGATATCTAAATAAATACATAATATTTATTTAAACAATCCTACACAAATA
Source organism: Silene conica (assembly GCA_029255685.2). Classification (NCBI taxonomy): domain Eukaryota; kingdom Viridiplantae; phylum Streptophyta; class Magnoliopsida; order Caryophyllales; family Caryophyllaceae; genus Silene; species Silene conica. The sequence goes on from CM055316.2 coordinate 50,981,899, forward strand.
TGGAACGTGTGTTTCGGCACAGTTTCCAAAACCTTTGCACACGGTTTTCTAGATTAGATTATTAGACAATTTTGGTCAAATAAAACTCCTTAGTTTATTAGAAATAAATAATTAACTCATAGAAAATTATTTATTCCTTTATAGCTATTGGATATTTTATTTTAACCAATTAAGATTAATAATTCCATATTCTAAAAATAGAATACCAATTAACCATTAATTATTCACGTTGACTTTGGAATCCAAAATTGTTTCAACCATCACTATTCTTCCGAACATTTCTTCTTTATGGAGTTATAGCTATGAACTATAACTTGAAATTATGTTACACTAAAGTTATAGTTGAGAAGTATAACTTTAGTCAACTTCCGTTACTTGATATCTATCCAACCAATCTTCATCAAGACTTGGAAGGAGCTTGCGATCTTCCATCAATCTTCGATTAGTCAACCCTTTGACTAACAATCTTGAATCTTTTATATTGATTGACGAGATCTTCCAATCTTATATTCTATACACTTAGCACACGATTATACGCTCGAGTTATATAATATATTTAGCTAGACTTGTCATTATCAAAACACATACATATATACTTAATATATATATATATATAGTTCAACGAATTCCCCCTTTTTGATGATGACAATTCTCTCTTAGAATTGTGTCTAAGTGTTAGTTCCCCCTCAACATAATAAGGGTCAATTATAGCATAGATCAACTTAGGATTTTTATACTTTAACTAATTCAAATTCTTTAAGAACCCTAAGAGACAATGAATTACGACAAGGAGCAAGTTTAGACAAATTCTAATCTAAGTCGCATCTTTCCCCCTCTTGACATCATCGAAAAGACAAGAACAAAGATCTAAAACGACTAGAATAATATACGACGAACACGAATAAGCATGCATCAAAGACGTAATACACAAAAACACACAATATCATACACAAATAAGTATGAATGTTAAAAATATTCACAACCAAAGCAATTATACTATGCCAATGGGCCGAATTATAAACAAGTGTTAGAAAATTGGGACGGCAAAAGATAGTGTTTAAAGGGGACCGAGGGATTAACAAAAGAAAGTTCTAGTGGGCCTCGGATTCACTAAGGCACATGATAGTTTGTTAGTTGGGCCATGATAAAAGAAGTGTTCAATAAGTCCATCCCGGACTTAACCGAAAATACCGAAAACGAAACAAATTCGAGAACAGAGGATCAACAGAGTATCACTACTTCTTTGCGTAGGGGTTGACATAATCGGGTCTGGTGCGGAATTCAAGGGTAGACAAGCGATCCAAACAGCAAATAACGTTTCTTCCTTGCGCATATAAGGCAATCTCAAAGTTAAGCACCTTCATTGACAAAGCTTTGACCGCTTCCAGAGCTTGACTAGCATCCGCTCGTAGCAACCCATGATCTCGGACCATAGCTCCTCCTTGAGTTGTCAAAAAGGAGAGACGATCACTAATGACAAAGAGCTCATCACAAAGTACCTGGACGCGAACTCCGACCTTCTCAACCCGTTTATCCACTTTCTCCATCCACGCCCTTAACTTGGCTTCAAAGCTTGAATTTTCATTACCACCGCTACCACCCATGCTTTCCTTTTCTTTCTTAACTTCACATAAACCAAGAATCTTATCCATCTTAGCATCCAATCCCTCAAACGAGGGCGAAGCACTCGGTTTTTGTTCACCTACACTTTTACCAAAGGTTAAATCAACACCGTCAAGGCAAATACCCATGAGTTTAAGGAGTTTGTCACACATACGATCTCTCGGTATGACTCCATAACTCGCACTATCAACGACTCCTTTCTTGAACAATAGCTCCGACACCCACATTCCGTAGGGAATGTCGATTGTCGAGCACACCTTTTCCTTGATCAAAACACTTGAAACATGACAGATTTTGAAACATACCAACGAAGCTAAATTTATCTTCGTCCCTTCCAACCAATTGAATAACACCACGGCCTCACAACACGAAAGTTTATCCCGACGACCCCGACGCGGCAATATTGTGTTTCACAAGAAATTAACAAATAATTTCAACTTGGGTGAGAAAGAAGCGGTCAACAAGGGACTGGTTTCGGTTGCGGTTTCATCAAAGTAGGTCTTAATAACCATTTTCTGTTTTCGGGTCACAATATTCCATTCTTTTAGAGGATCAAGGTCAGGACCCTATTGATCAAGACGAAAGACATCACAAATTCCCGATAATGAAATATTCACATCCCGGCCGTTCACTACCGCACTTATCCTATTTTCACAAGGCTTAACAGAGGCGAAGAATTGGATCACCTCAATGGGAAAAATTAACCCCGAAAAGTTACTACTATACTCCCACTCCTGAAATTTCAATAAATCCTTAAAGAAAGCGAGGGATTTCGACCCGTCTACCCAAGACGTGGGGTAGTACTGACCCGCATGAATGGAATAAGGTAAGACACGGTCAATGTACATACCTTCGGTTTTGGTAATGCGGACACGCTCGAGTCCCTCTTTCGTAGCTTCCACAGAATATTCTCGAAACAGAGGTCGAGATCCCTTTTCCGGTTGAGACGAACTCTGGCGAGTGCTCCCTGACGAGAGGTGATTCTTTGTTTAACTTGTGACGTTTGCCGGTATCGATCGTCGGAATGGACATAGAAACGTGTGTTGGGGATGGTGGAGGTGACGGTGTGGTGGAAGGTGGAAATGGTGGGTTTTGTTTCTTGAGGTGGGACCGGGTGGTTCGTGATGGCGGCATGGTGATATGAAGGTTGGGTTTAATTCTTGATCGGATTTTAATGGAGTTTGATGTTTTGATTTTATGGAGGTTTTGTGGGTTTTTTAGACAGTAATAATGAAGATGAGTGAGGTAGTGTGGAGTGTGGTAATGGTAAAAGAGGTAGTGTGGAGTATGGGAATGGTGAGAGTAGTGGGGCTAAATGTTGGCACGGTTTGAGTGTGATAATATTGAGGTGAGTTGTTTTTATTTTTAGTATTTATTTTCAGTAATATAAATATTAACAATTATAGTAGGTTAATTTGTATAATATGTCTTTTATTATTTTTGTGAGATTTGGTTGTGCACAAACATACGAGATATGCATAATATAGTCGAGTTTACATATCTAATCATTGAATACACACATAAACATGTAGCGGAGTATACGGACACAGTCATATAATCTTGTCTGAACCGTAGTCAATCATTGGGTTATTTTAGCTTTTAAGATTGATTAGGTGCCACCGATTAAACCAATTTCCAATCGCAAAGTCTCAAAACGTTCTCTAGCCAATGGTTTAGTAAAGATGTCTGCCCATTGTTTTTTCGTACTACAAAATTCCAATTTTATATTTTTCTTTTCAACATGGTCTCTTAGAAAGTGATGTCTAATTTCAATATGGTTGGTTCTCGAGTGCTGAGCTGGGTTCTTAGATATAATTATAGCACTCGTATTATCACATAAAATAGGCACACATCCTACATCAACACCATAATCATGTAATTGTTGCATTAACCATAAGAGTTGAGAACATACCAGTGTGGCTGCAATATATTCTACTTCGGCAGTTGAAAGAGCGATAAAAATTTATTTCTTGGATCCCCAAGATATTATATATGGGCCTACAAAGGTAGCAAGCCTCGAAGTACTTTTACTGTCTAATGAACATCCTGCATAATCCGAATCTGAATATCCTACTAGGTTAAAGTTACAGTCCATAGGATACCATAGATATAAGTTTGATGTTCCGATTAGGTATCTTAGTATTCTTTTAACCGCAGTCATATACGATTCTTTTGGTGGAGATTGAAATCTTGCGCAGACGCAGACACTAAACATTATATCTGGACGACTAGCAATAAGATAGAGAAGTGAGCCTGTAAAACCCCTCGTCGCCGCGGAAAAGTAAAACATAAAAACATGCCAAAATTTACGCGAAATTTAAACTTTAACATTGTAACAACTCGACCCACCACGGTTGTAACACATCCCCAATATGATGGGAAGTATGCCTTTGGGCCCATTATTTGTCCTCACTTAAGCCCAAAAGCATAAGGCCTTATTACTAAGTGGTGGGTGGGAGCTATTATAAACATATCACAATCCTCACATTCTACCAATGTGGGACAACTTTCCTCTCATACTCTTGGGGTGTTACAAACTCCCCCACTTAAAGAACACAACGTCCTCGTTGTGCCTCAAACTTGACCACAACCAGGGCCGGAATCCTCCCCCGCTAGGTGTGTGACCCGGGTACTCCCGACCACAGGCTCACCACACGGTCGCAGGGTCGCTCTGATACCATTTGTAACAACTCGACCCACCACGGTCGTAACACATCCCCAATATGATGGGAAGTATGCCTTTGGGCCCATTATTTGTCCTCACTTAAGCCCAAAAGCACAAGGCCTTGTTACTAAGTGGTGGGTGGGAGCTATTATAAACATATCACAATCCTCACATTCTACCGATGTGGGACAACTTTCCTCTCATACTCTTGGGGTGTTACAAACATGCATCATAAAACGAGGTGAATTAAAACAAACTATACAAACTGAAATGATCAAAACATAGATGGTATATAAGTCTAAGTACGAAAAACCATAAGTATAAAAACAGCCTGGGATGGCACATCCCTACAGGCACTCAAATGTATATAAAAGACTAAGGTCCAGCTACACGATAAACAGGTGTCATCGATGATAGGATCATCGCTCGCTAGCCTCAATAACCCTCCAGCAACCAGTCATGTACCTACATACATGAAAACATGTACGCCACAATCAGTGGGGAGTGACTAGAGTTCTCCTAGCCACCTATTGTTAGCAACATGTAACACATAAGGCATCCAACATACTCCAACAATTATAACATGCGAAGTATATATATATACATCAACTCTCATATCAACATACATCACTTATGCAAAGGCTCTCAACTAACTTCGGAAACTCTTTGAAATGAGAGTCGGTCTCCCTTCCGGTTGCCCGGCCGGGGGGTCTTTCACTCCAAACCATTTACGAAACCAGACTAAGAGTCGTCCAATGCCTTGGACGAACAATGACTAATAACCAATACTCTAAATAAACACACAATCATTCAGCAACATCTGACACTGTACCCCAACTCAGGCAAGCAGATGCAAACAGCAGTATAGAACTAATCCCAACTCAGGCAAGAACTAAACACAATCAGCAGTGTCCAAGTCACACCCCAACTCAGGTAAACTTGGTACATAAATCAGCAAGCATACATCCTTAGCTGCAACTCAGGCACGAATGGATACCAATCAGCTAATAATGGTTCATAACGCAACTCAGTCAGAACCATTACCCTTCGTAGTGAATTAGAATCCCCACTCAGACCCAATTCACCACGGTCATACTAACTCACGGAAGGACAGAGGTCCCAACTCAGATATCTCCTACCGCATCATCCATACACGTGACGGTCCAGAGGTCCCAACTCAGGCATGTCCGCCACGCCACAAACACTCACATGTCAAACTAGAGGTTCCAACTCAGACATACCTTGACATGCATCAGACATCAGTACATATCGTACTCTAGCGGTCCCAACTCAGACATATTCCGATATGTACTACAACCAGGTCTTTAGCCCTAAATTTACTGACCTCTAATCAACACTTAATTGACCCCAGGAACTAAGTTGAGGGAGAGCCGATTTCCCTTTCGGTTGCCCGACCGGGGGATCTCTATCCTCACTTCATTCCCGAACCTAATATAGTGCCGCCCGAACCTCGGGGACTTCAAACACACATACAAAGCATACAGAATAAGTCTCAAGTAAATGAGACAAGCAAATCAAAAGTTAAAGATGATTTTAGTTGTAATGGGACTCTCAGCCGGTCAGAGGCAGGCTGCGGGCCAGCCGTCTGACAGCCCCATCCACAAACAGCCTTCGAAAAACCAAAATAACGAGGAAGAGGTCCCCAGCCGGTCGACCGGTCGCCGGCCACCCGGCTGGGAGACCTTTCTCCCTTGTCTCCTCTATTTTACGTGCAAAAAGAAGAACACACAAGGGTGTCTCAGCCGGTCGACCGGCGGCCGGCCACCCGGCTGAGCACCCTTTCAGCCAATTTTCTGAACATATGAAAAACACAAAGACGACCTCCCAGCCGGTCGACCGGCTGCCGGTCGGTCGTCCGGCTCAGAGTGCCTGAGCCAAAATTCGCCATTTCGACAGTAATCCAAAACATCTAGAAATCGATACAAAGGCTTATAATCTACAACAACAATGGTTTAACCAGCATTATAACATACATATAGAACATATCCAAACATTTAATCATCAAAACAAAACCATCCTCATATCAATTTATTATATCCATCACAATTCACCCAAAACATGAAAATAAGCATGTGAGACATATGAAACTTCATAAACACCAATTAAATCATATAGTGAACACATAAAACAGATTCCTAACATGTTCCTATATTCATCCTTCAACCAATCTTCTAAATTTCAGAAAAACATCACAAGAACCCACAAAAACATGCTAATTTAACAATAAGGCCGAGTTACTCATAATTTTCACCTCAAAGCGGTTTAAGCTCCAAAGTATTCCTCCACCACGTATGTATCGACCTCGGGGTCTTCTAAAATAACTCCTACAAGCATAAAAACGGAAGTTAAGTGCTTAAACATGAATTAGGGCAAAACAGCCCAAAAACGGAAGTCGACGAAATGAAAATTGGAAGTGATAGAAAGATTACAAATTTCGAGAGGATTCCGAAAATATAAAATTTACCTTGATTCAAGTTGAGGAAGGGTTCGAGATGATCTCTTGAAGCTTTTGAAGAAGAGAGAAAAATGGTGTTTGAGAGTTACTGTGAAAGGTTTTATGAAGAAATGAAATATCGATGAGTGAATTAGGTTAAGGGTCCTTTTTATACTTGAGTCGGGTTTTCATTAGTTACGTGATACGGATACTCAAGTCGGGAAATGCCAAGTGAAAGAGCATCTTAAGATTAAAATAACCTTAAGACGGAACTTAACGGAAAACTTAAAATAAAACTTACGATTTATTAATAAAATAATATTATATTCCGAAAAATACTTTAAAAGTATTAAAATATTATTTACGAAAATACGGGATGTTACAGAGCCAATCATACCTCGGTAAGTTGTTTCATCTACAGACTTACCATCTTCGTCTTTGGTCAGCTTTTTATCTCTGACCATTGGAGTAGGCATTGGATGAGAGGTTTCCATGCCAAATTTCTTTAGCAGTTCCTTGACGTATTTTTGTTGATGAACTTCGATTCCTTCTTCAGTTTGTTGAATTTGAAGTCCAAGAAAGACCTTTAGTTCTCCAATCATACTCATCTCGAATTCAGAGGTCATTAACTCAAAGTATTTGCACAAATTTTTGTTTGTTGAGCCAAAAATAATATCGTCAACGTAGATCTAAACGACTAGTAGATCTGAGTTCTCGCTCTTAAGAAATAAGGTTTTTTCCACAAATCCTCTCTTGAATCCACTCTCCAATAGGAACTTTGATAGTCTGTCGTACCATGCTCTAGGTGCTTGTTTTAGGCCATAAAGAGCTTTGCCCAATTTGAATACATGATCCTTTAGTTTGCTGTCAGGAAATCCAGGAGGTTGTTCAACAAATACTTCCTCTTGGAGATAGCCATTAAGAAAGGCAGTCTTAACGTCCATTTGAAATAACTTCATTCCCTTATGTGCGGCAAATGCAATGAGTAGCCTTATTGCCTCAAGACAAACAACAGGAGCAAAGGTTTCGTCATAATCGATCCCTTCTTGTTGGTTGTATCCTTGAACCACTAATCTGGCCTTGTTTCGCATAATGACTCCAGTATCATCTAGTTTTTTTCTGAATACCCATCTAGTTCCAATGACATATATGTCCTTAGGTCGAGGAACAAGCTGCCAAATTTTGTTTCTTTCAAATTGTTGGAGTTCTTCTTGCATGGCAACTATCCAATCTGGTTCTGCGAGAGCTTCCTTTATATTTGAAGGTTCAATGGTGGAGAGGAAGGAGTAGAATGAGCAAAAGTTGTTTAAACTCCTTCGAGTTTGGACTCCATCTGTTAGGCTTCCTATGACATTGTCCAAAGGATGAGAATCCTTATATCTCCAGTTCCTTGATTGATTATTTGCGCTACCTCCACTTGACTCGGGATTTTGGCTTGTTCTCCCTGAATCCAAACTTGGGGTTATAGTAGGGTCAGGTATAACTCTGACCTCTTCCCTTTGGTTTTGATTCAAAGTTATAGCTTCATTAGCTATAACTCTAGGTTCCAAGTCAATGGTTTGAGAATGATGTACAGTATCATCAACTGTAGCTTCAGTTCTCGTACTGTTTCCTCCCAAGTTAAGTTCACCATGAGTTCCATGAATCTCGTCTTCTTCATTTTCTAACTCAGAAGGATCTTTCCTTGACAACCGAAAATCCGGTTCGTTTAGGTTTTCCTCTTCGTCCTGTAAAGGCTTATCAAAGGCATTATTTTCATCAAAGATAACATGAATACTTTCTTCTATGCATAAGGTACGTTTGTTAAAAACTTTTTAGGCTTTACTATGATCAGAATATCCTATAAAAATTGCTTCATCACTTCCAGGGTCAAATTTGCTTAATTTGTTTTTACCATTGTTATGAACAAAGCATTTACTCCCAAAAAATATTAGATGAGATATATTAGGTTTACGACCTCGTAGAAGTTCATAAGGTGTCTTTTTGAGGATAGGTCTAATCATAGCACGATTATGAATATAGCAAGCTGTACTGATAGCCTCAGCCCAAAAGTTTCTAGGTAGACCACTACAAAGAAGCATTGTTCTAGCCATGTCTTCTAGGGTCCTGTTCATACGTTCTGCGACTCCATTCTGTTGTGGGGTTCTAGGTGCCGAGAAGTTATGTCCAACGCCGTTGGTTTTGCAGAATTCAATAAAAGTATGATTATCAAAATCAGTTCCATGGTCAGTACGAATTGTTACTAGGTTAGATTTCAATTTGTTTTTGGACAAGTTTCATGAGACTAACAAATTCATCAAATGTTTCGTCTTTATAATGAAGAAAGATTGGCCAAACAAATCTAGAATAATCATCAACTAGAACGAAAACGTACCTGGAACCACCTCTGCTTCTTACCTTCATCGGCCACACAGATCCATGTGTACTAGTTCAAGAGCTTGGTTAGTACTTACTATTCTCTTCGGTTTGAAGGATGATCTGACGTGTTTGCACTGTGCACATGTATCACACATCTTGTCTTGGTCAAACTTGATCTTTGGAAGGCCTTCAACCAAATCCCATCTCTTCAGTTTCCTAAGAATAGGAGAACTAATATGACCAAATCTCTTATGCCATAAACATGGATCATCTAACGTAACTTTCATGCAAGAGAGAGAGTTAGTAGGTACGGCATTTAAATCAATCATGTAAACGTTTTTATTTCTATGACCTTCAAGGATTACTTGGCTTGTACCTTCCATAATTATACGACATATATCTGCATGAAAAACAACTTTTTTTCCTTTGTCGCATAATTGACATATACTTATTAGATTATGTTTGAGACCACTTACCAGGTCTAGATAACTTATAGCATGAGATGATAAAATACCTATCTTACCGACTCCTATGATCTTTCCCTTTTTATTGTCTCCGAAGGTAACTTTTCCTCCGTCACAGGGTTTTAGAGATAGGAATAGGTTTACGTCGCCTGTCATATGTCTTGAGCATCCACTGTCAAGATACCACAAATTGTTTTCCTTAGCGACGAACTGCACACAAATATTCGATTCAAAGACAGGTTTTAGGTACCCAAGCATACGTGGGACCTTTGTAGTTAGTAATCACAAATACATCTTCCTTTTTAACCCAGACTTGTCTAATGTAAGGTTTTTTGTGCTTGTAGTAGTTTTTTTTTTTTGGTATAATGTAAAAATATATTAAGAAAATACCAAAGAGGTAGAAGGCTTTTAAGCCTTCAAACGTTTGAGTACATCAGCAATTATGTAAGCATACTATCAATCCAGGTTCGATCCCTATGGGAGATACGACCTTTACAACATTTAGCTAAACGAATTTTAAAATCTTCCTGCAACAATTTGACGACAACTTGGGGCCTTAGCAAAACCTGATCGACCCTTGCCTTGTTTCTTTGCCACCAAACATGATATATAATAGCATTGTTGTTTTTACATTATAATAGCTTGTAGTAGTTAGGTTTTGATGTTTTTGTGTATGTCTTAGGTTGTTCATTTGGTGTCCATTTTTTGTGTGTTGAGGGTTGAGGAGTGTGTTTGGTTCTATTTTTCTTTTCTTCGTAGTCAAAGGTCATGTCATAGAACCATCTGTGGTCAATGTTTCTTTCCTCAACGTTGTCTTCATCACTATCAGTAATAGAAATAGTGTCGTTTGGTATACCTAGGGATTTGACGAATTTGACTCTGGTCTTAAAGTCTTGTGCGTGTTTTACACAGGTTTCCTGAAGGTGTCCAGTATGACCACAGTAAGTGCATATCAAATACTCAGGTAGGTCGACATATTTTCTTCTCCTAAAGTCTCGGTGTGTGGGACTTTGTTTACACTTTGAGTGATCCCTTCTACCATAACAATCTTGACCTAATCCCATCTTCATGTTATTATCAGATTGTTCAGTCAGGAAGTTTAGTACATTAGTACTTCCTTCCCATTTGTCGTGAACTTTCCGTGCATGAAGGAGTAGTTCTTTTAGAGAATTTATTTCCTTTTTACAGGTACTATGATCGATGTTGCTAGATTCTTTTAGGTTTTGATTCTCTTTATTAAAGTTGGAAACTATATTAGCATGTTCCTTCTTGATGTTAGATAAGTTGAATTCTAGATCCATGATTTTGTTTTCGAGGATTTCAACTTCTTCTAGATGAGTCTCATCTTCCACAACTGTTGTAGTTTTGGACTTTAGAAGCTCATTAGCCTTTCTCAGTTCTGAAGTTATAGCTTCATTAGCTATAACTTTAGACTCAAGAACTTTTTTCTCAGACAACACTGTTTCCAATTTAACATTGGTTTCAATGTTAATTTTGGATTTCAGTTTCTTAGCTTTGGGTTTGAGAAGTTGATTATCCTCAGCAATATGAAGGATTTGTTCTTTCAACTCATCTATCTCAAGACTTTGTTCATGACATTGGTCTAGGGTTTTCTCAAAGTATTTAATTAACATAGCCTTAGACAAATTTTTGACTTGACTCTTAAGTTGTAAAAAATTTACCTCTTGGTCTTCGTCATCGGAGTCGGATTCTCCAAGAAAGCACATTTGTGATGCATCGTCTTCATCATGGTTGTTGGTGATTAGATCTAGACTGACGTTGCTTAAGCATAGGTTTGCTACCTCATCTTCTTCCGAGTCCTCGTCATCTTCAGATTCTAATTCTCCCCAACATGAAGCAAGCATCACCTTTTTTAATTCTGTTTCAGTCTTTTCCCTTTTGGATTTATCCTTGCTTTTGTCCCAGCTTGGACAATCTTTGATCATGTGATCTTGTTGACCGCACTTGAAACATCCTCTTTTGAAGAATGTTTGTTTAGAGTCAGTTTTCTTTTTGTCAACTGTCTTGTTATTAGGCTTTTTATATCTTCCTTTAAAAATCGCTTTCTTAAATCGTCTTGCGAATAGAACCGTTTCATCTTCCAGTTCTTGTTTGCATTCTTCACTTGTGGAGGCTTGAAGAGCGACGCCTTTTCCTTTAAGACCGTCATCATCATCTTTGTTTAACATGATCTCATGAGCCATTAGAGATCCTATGAGTTCATGGTAAGTCATTTGTGATAAATCACGTGCTTCTTCTATGGCCGTGAATTTAGGTTGCCCCTTCTTAGTGAGACTTCTAAGAATCTTTCGAATGATATCTTCAGAATCGATCTTCCTACCAAGGTTCCGTAGTTCATTAATAATGCAAGAAAATCGTGCAGACATGCTATCAATAGATTCAGTCTTTTCCATAGTGAAAAGTTCATATCTTTGAATAAGCAAATCTATACGATGTTTCTTGACTACAGATGTGCCTTCGTAGGCAAGTTCAAGACCGTCCCATATTTCCTTAGCGGAATTACAAGATGAAAATCGATCAAATTCTGAAGTTATCATACCGCTTTTTAGAAGACTCATAGCCTTTGAATTTTTCTCGGCTATCTTGTAGTGGGCTTCTACATAGTCATTTTCCATCTTTTCGTAGGTCGTTCCATTGGCGGCAGCGACCTAGATATTATTTGGTCCGTTAGGATAATCTTCCAGCATTCCCAATCGCATCCCTTGATGTAGTGGGCCATCATGTTCTTCCATAAACTATAGTTCTTACCATCGAAGATAGGACACTTGAGGTGTTTGGAATCCATTGTAGATAGAGTATATAATATGGAATCAATAGCAGGATCAATCTCAGGCAGTCAGGCGGTCAGGCGATCAAGAGCACGAGGCTCTGATACCAATTGAAGAGTCTATTGATATGAATATACTCAAGAAGGGGGGGTTGAATTGAGTTTGCCTTCTTTTTCGATTCTTCTTCGATGTGTAGTTGGTATGTTGAGTAGCGAGTAAAACAATAAATAAAAGAGACACAATATTTTTGAAGTGGTTCGGTTTCACAAATCAAAACCTACGTCCACTATTCTCAATTAATAAAATTAGTACCTCTCTCCGGATTACAATTTTATCAACCCACTCGTACAACTTTGATATTAGTTGTAACTCAATCTAGATACCGTAAAATACCTAGCTACTTCATGTAACGTGAAATACTTGATTACAACGAGTACCGTAAAATACTCAATCTATCTTACGTAAATAAGATAAGTCTTCAATAAGTTCTTCGTGTTCACAATTTTGAACGAGTAAAAACAATTTTAGAGCACTTGAGTCTTGAAACGGAATATGACAATTAAAGCGCGAATCTTGAAGAGAATAAACGGCGGCGATTTTTCTTGATTAGCGCGCATGCGTGGTTTCGTGTCTATTAATGTGTCACGAGTATTCTATTTATATAGAATTTTATCTAGGTAATTTAAACCCTAGATGACTTAGCCCCTGTTCTTTTCGGCTGAAACGAGCTGAATAGCATTAATTGGAGTAGAGCTTAATTGAACTAAATTGAGTGAAAACGAGGTAAAGTGAATTTAGTTGAATCAAAAGTTAATTTTGTGAAGGGATTAATTGAACATAATTGATTGAACGTAAATAAAACCTAATGAAATACAACCAAGCAAAATTGAAAGGAGTTGAAATTAAGCCAGAAAGATCTGGACCTTAGGAATATTACTTAAACTAGACTTCTACTCTTTAGGAAATATTACCATAAATCTAATCTTAATTTATTTAGGAAATATTTAATAAGATATTTAAGTATTATAGATAGAATCTATTTCCTAATTCATATTTAGGAAAGATCTTATATAATAAATAAATAATAACCTTATAATTAAAATCAACTTCCTAAACCTTGTCACAATATAATAAATTATATTTCCATAATATAATCTAGTTTGTTTCAGGATATCTAAATAAATACAAAATATTTATTTAAACAATCCTATACAAATATGGAACGTGTGTTTAGGGTACGCTTTCCAAAACCTTTGCACACGGTTTCTTAGATTAGATTATTAGACAATTTTGGTCAAATAAAAATCCTTAGTTTATTAGAAATAAATAATTAACTCATAAGATATTTATTCCTTTTTAGCTATTGGATATTGTATTTTAACAAATTAAGATTAATAATTTCATATTCTAAAATAAGAATACCAATTAACCATTAATTGTTCACGTCGACTTTGTAATCCAAAATCGTTTCAACCATCATTATTCTTCCGAACATTTCTTCTTTATGGAGTTATAGCTATGAACTATAACTTGAAATTATATTATACTAAAGTTATAGTTGAGAAGTATAACTTTAGTCAACTTCCGTTACTTGATATCTATCCAACCAATCTTCATCAAGACTTGGAAGGAGCTTGCGATCTTCCATCAATCTTCGATTAGTCAACCCTTTGACTAACAATCTTGAATCTTTTATATTGATTGACGAGATCTTCCAATCTTATATTTTGTATACTTAGCACACGATTATACGCACGAGTATATAATATATTTAGCTAGACTTGTCATTATCAAAACACAAACATATATACTTAATATATATATTTTAATATATGGTTTAACACTAAAAGTTGAGATTGAAGAAATACACTGTAGTACCCCGTATTTTAGCCTCGGTCAACCGCAGTCAAACCGTATTTTATACAAGTATTTCAAATGAATGTTTATAAGATATTTTACGAAAACTATTATTATTCTATAAATCGTATTTCTACGATTATTTCGTATTGCATAATAATTTTATATTTGATAATTATTTCATAAAATTACATTCCTTTCTTATTTTTTTATTTTGATAATATATTTATTTATTCCTCTAATATACTTGTTTTATTATTTTTATATAAGTGCTAATAATTTTATATCCTTATAAATAATTTAATTAATAATTATTAATACTAAAGTACATAATTTAATTATTATAAATAATTTATGCGTACTCGTTTATTTTAAGTTAAGAGTCGGGAATGGGTAATATAATCCTTGGAATGCGTGATGGAACTTTGATGACGGGCCTTGACTTTGATGTCGAGGAGTAAGCAGCCTAATAAGACCTCATAAACCCATCAACGACATAGCATACAAACCCTAAATCCCTTGTCCTATCTGCCTCCATCGACGCTCACCAGAAACCCTACACATCCTCCTTCCTCCTCTCTACCTCCCTTCACCAACAAACCCTAAGTTGCCGTCAGTTTCAACAGGAACAAAAGAGAAGGAAAAGAACACGAAAAACAGCCACCACCATCGTCATTTTCATTCAGGCGTGTATGTAACTTTAATTCTCTTTTTCTCGTACCATAGGACCTTCGAATTTGAGACTCTTGGTTGTGGGTAATCCTTGTAATGTGAATAACATGTTTGGCATCATTAGATCACCATAGGACCATCGTGGGTAGAATTGAAGCAGTCGTGAATGTCGATAGTAAACACATTTTTCATACTCTGTTTTGAAGCTTTATGAATGTGTTCGTTTCTGCGTGCCAATTCGTTATATTCTGGGGGTTTACCTTGTAGTGAGTCATGAGTGGTGATAATGGGGAGTTAGTAGAGTATGCTGGTGGTGCTAGGTTGGTCAAGGGTGGTAAAGTCTAAGAAGACAGCCGTGTAAGTAGATTCACGGGAATGGTAGGAGCAGAAGTCTGAGTTGTCAGGGTTTTTTTTTTATGGTTGTTTCAGGGGTTTGGGTGAGGACGAGGCCTGGTGGTTGGCACCAGGAGGTTAACGGTAGTGTGAGGTGTCTAGGGTAGGGTCATTTGGTGATAGTGGTGGAGTTTGCAGGTGGTTTAGAAGGCGGTTTCGTAGGAGGCAGAAACACGGGTGATATAAGTGTTTGGGTTGCGATTGTGACCAGTGGGTCTTGTGACTGATGTCGATGGCCTTATGGGTTGAGTCAGGGGTGGTGGTAGGTGTCAGTAGGTGCACCATAGTTCAGGGGTGGTAGTCGCGGTGGTGTGTTGGTGAGTAAGGCGGCAGGAAGGTGTCGAATCAGGCTGGAAATAGGCTGGTCAGGGGTGTCGGTTATGGTCGTGTTCGCATTTTGCTGCTGCTGTCGCGTTTTACTGTTGCGTTTTACTTGTTAGTTTTATTATCTTTAGTAATTTTGTCTTATTATTATCATCATTGTTTTATTATTAGAATTGTTTATTATTATTACTAATGGTAGTATTATTAGGATTGGTTAATTTTATGTTAATGATATTGTTAATATTATTAATCATGGCAATGAGTATTATCATTATTATTATGTTTATTCTTAATTATTCATGTTGTTGTGATATTGGTTTAGTGATAATCGATTAATTGATCGTATGCTATTTTTAGTAAGTCTATAAATAGTAAGTTATAGTGATTAATAATAATTGATATGTATAGTTAAATTATGATAATTGGTTGTAGATGGGTATGTTTATATGTATATAATCACAATGTGTTGTACGTAAATCTTTATGAGCATGATCAAGTTAATTTATTAGTTCGTATACTTTATAACTTGTCGTGTTTCGAAGTTTTATGATTTTAATAATAAAATTCATATCTCCATGATTTTGATACGTATGTGACAAGTAATTGTTATTTACTTATGGTCGATAATTTATATAATTCTTTATTTAATTATAATTGTTGCTAAGAAATAATTGATACGGTCTCGTTATGCGTAATATATTAATTAAGTAATTAATTGGAATGATTGATATTTTATGTAGTTGCGTGATTGAATTAATTAGTTAGTAATTAAGTATATGATTTTATTAGGTGTTGAGTTTGTGATGGAGTGATGCTACTGATTGGGTGTTAGCTGCATGATGGGACTATATTTGCTATCCAGGTAGGATACACTGACCTTATACTCTATGTTGTGTTATGAATGGTTGTGGTATTGTGTGTTATGGATGCTGAGTATGATTGATATGAGAATGATATTGGTTTGACTGAGTATTGATTATTATTATTGTTGTTGGTATGTGCATTGCATTATTTAATAGCATGATTGATTTAGAGTATTGTTGCATTTACGAGCATGGCATGTGCATTGGATACGGATTTGAGATGATGAGATATTATTGGGCCCAGGCTAGTTCTGCAGGACTAGACCTACTGACCTCAGTTGTTATGTTGGTGTTCGGCGACGGCCGATTATAGTCTGCCGGGAGGTTCGGTATGGCTGGGAGTCACGGGTTTGAGATTGAGAATGAGATTGAGCTCGAGCATATCATGACATTTGCATATCATCTTTGTTGCATTATTTGTTATTGTGTTATCCTACTCAACCGCGAGGTTGACAGTGTATTCGTGTACACCTACGATGATCCGGAATGGGGAGTAGATTCTACAGGTCAGAGACAGATGAGCTAGGAGCTGGGGCAGGAATGTGAGATGCGTACTTTGGACCGACTTAGAATTATATCACATCTAGAGAAGTCATCAGTTGTATTTTCTTTTCTGTTATGTAGTAACTGTAATGACCAAGTTTAAATTTCATCAGTTTTTATAAAGTACTTTGGTTGTTTTACTTTGTTATTCACTACCTCGGATATTCCGAGATGGTAACAGCTTCATTTATTTGAGAATGTCTTGCTAAAGGCTCTTAAATAAATGGGGGTGTTACATACTCTAAAATTGAAATTTGAACCAATGCGTAGTGAATTGTGAACTAAATGACGGATTAAAGATGCCTAAATAGAACCAAAAGAAGGAGAATAAACGTTAAGTCCATAAATAGGGGTAACCCCGATCGAGGACGTCAAACCTGATTGGTGACGTGTTTCTCTATTACTTCATCCTTAATTCTCTTCTTGGAATCCTATGTTTACTAACCCCTATATGGGTTGCCAATCCCGATAGAGGTCATGAACTTTTCATTTTGGAGCTTAATTCTTCAATTTATTTCTTGTAATACTTCCCCAAGTGGTAGGGGTTGTGGCTTTGAGTTGCATGACTTCTTCAAATCTTTACCAAAACTCCATTAAGGCTACATATCTTTACTCAAGTTACAACCAAATCTCGTTCTTTCGGGACACGTGAATCTTCCGAAAATGCCCTTCCATGGTAAAGACTTGTTATTTTTAGCCTTGTGACGATTGGTGATAAAAAAATGACGGGAAAAGGCTACCAAATGCTTTATTTTTATAAAAAAATGCAATGAATATAAGCAAAATCACTTAGGTAGGACACATCAAATTCCCCCCAGCTAAACTCTTACTTGTCCTCAAGAAAGCATATAAAACCAAGTCAAAGATAGAGAGCAACTCAAACGTGATCAAATTTTGCAAATCCCATAAACTAATAAGCATAATGAATAAAAATCCCAAAACACAACGGCCTTAGGAGAAAGGCAATATATGGATGAGATTTACACGATCGTGTAGCATAAGGGACTTCACATGGACATTTTGACTTTTTTATGATCTTAATGACATTAGACTCCTCACGGGTTAACACTCAAACTCATAAAATGAACATGGACAATTTATGTGAATATGAAACTCTTTTATCTAGGACTCAAGAGAATGAGCCCGCAATCTAGCATGGTAAACATTCCAAATTAATCAGACAATGCTAAACATGATCATATTCACAAGAAAATAATCTAATAGGTCAAAGATGAAGGTTAGGGGAAAATGGGTAAGAAGGTGGATGATACGTACACTTACTATGCCTTTTATGTCTTTTGGCACGCATTTCTATGCATTTACGTTAGTAGCTAGCTACTTTCCCCCTCGAATAGACTCATTTGGGTTATTTTTTACTTTTTTGCAAATTCGTATCCAAACGAGTATATTCAAGCCTTAACTTGTCCTCGGAGCTGCCTTTAGGAGATCAGTAGAAGTGGAGCTCAAAAATTGTCATCTCGGGATGCTGGAAGTCATCAAAAAGCGTAATTTGAGGTCAAACCATCAGGAAGTTGAGAAAGTTGTCCATCGACTTTATTTCTAGTCGGTCGACTGCTATTGTTCACCACTTCAATCGATTGACCACAAATAAAGTCGATCCACTAATTTCTTTCGATTTGCCAAGATTTGGTTTACTCGGCCAATTAGTTTAGCGTTAGATATTTTCTTTTCGTCTATTATTTAAGGAGAGCAATAGACTTCTTTAGGGTTATATCTATTATTCCATCTTTCACTCTCAAACCTTTAGACGTTGTTTAGCTTTCTATACTCTTTTCGGATCGGAGCTTCGGATTTTCTCTTTTCTTGGTAATTTAAACTTGATTTCTTCTTTTATTCTGTTTCTTTATTTTATCTTCCCTTCCCTTAATTCTTCCTTGTTGTTTTATGTTTGATCGTTTTTCTCTTCTCCCATTCATGTTTAGATTAATCACTATTTCTCTCGTTTATCTTTCAATTTAATCATGCATAGTATGCTAGGGTTTAGGTGACCCACGATTTTGTGACGGTTTTTAATAGGTTGATAGGTTGAGCATCCTTATTGTCTCTTTTGTTAATCATGACAATTTATTGCGGTTTGATGGTCATGTGCAAGTGATCAATCAACTGTTTTGTTAAACCTTGACCTAGATCGAGAGATTGGTTTAAGGGATAGACTCGTTGCAAATAATAGAACCTCCTATTTAGGGCGAAAGCTATTTTATAATTCTAGGGTGAATAGCGGACCGAGAGGACCTTTTCTTACACAGCAGACCATTTCTTTGCTGATCGTTTGACCTTACCTTTAGCTCGTTGTTGACCATGGTGAACCGACTGTCCTAGTTATCTCTCTTTTACTCTCAACTCGTTTATTTATTTGTTTATCTTTACTTGCTATTTAGTTTTAATAATTAATCAAAACAAACCTCGTTCAGTTACTCAAGGCAGACTTAGAATAGCACATAGAATTTATATTTCTCTCCCTGTAAATATGATCCCGACTTTCTAGCATCATTAGTTAAGATCAGTTAGTTATCTTTAATTAGATGCGCGATATTAGCCTCTCAGTGGACAAATGTTTTTTGTCATGTGGAGCTAAAATCAAGCTAGTAACTAATGAAAAATGCAGTGATGCTCATTCTGAACCTTAATCCTTCCCAAGTAATAAGAACTAGAACCAAAGCAGTATATTGGCTCATTATAAATTCAGAACATATGTATACTTCTCAAATCAACCACTTCATAAAATATGGAAGTAGTACATTCTTGTTTTCTTCTTCTTCTTTTTCTCATCTTGTTTTTCAAGGCTTCCTTATTTTTTCCTTTTCATTTTGCATTCTTTTTCCAGTTCTTATTTTTTCCTTTATTTTTCATCCATCCACTTTCCAGGGAATTAGTAATCCTCACTAGTAGAATTATTATTGGAGCTGATGTCCTCCACATGTAGTGTGATAATAACGTCATTGCACATACCCTTGTACGGACAAGTGGGAGATTGTTGGGGCTGGTGTCCTTGACAGTTAGTACAATGACTTATTAAATCTCTTAAAGGATCACAAGGGCATACTTTGGTATTATTATCAGTTGATCCACGTTTATCAATAACGGTTGGCTTGCTAGATAAGTTTGACGTTATTGTCATACGGATGGCGGTGATCAATTGGTCCCTATACGTCACACATATAGGACACATTTGAGAGATGTGAAGGTATGAAAATACAGTCACATTTATGCCGGATATGACTAAACAGTTAGTCAGAGGTATTGACTATTAAATTAGTCAATGAGATGTTGAAATTATTATTTAATACGGATTAGATAATTTTAGCGAATACGGATTACATGATTAATTCGTAAATTAAATATAAACAATTATATTTAATTAAATATTGTATTCGTGTATTAATATAAGCAGTTATATTAATTTAGCTAATTATACAATATCGTTATTTTTATCAGACCATTATTAATGTATCGACTACATTAATATCTGATAACGTGTATACGATTTATAATTAAATCCCGCGAATTATATTTTAGCATTTGGGTCGAATCACGTATTAGAATAAGGTAAGAGTGAAAGCCCACTCTCACCTTGACCTAATTTCGGCCAAACCGAGTATTACAAAAGGAGAGGACTTCTCCTTTTTGTCAGGTTACTCATTTTTTTACTGACTGGTAATTGTCATCTCACAGAAAATTAGGGTTTTTCAAAACAGCTTTCTCCCGAAACCCTAGATCTCACATCTAAAACCTCACAAAACCTCTCCCTATATTGCAAGGCAATTGGAGAGCATTTCTAGCACACGAGGCATCGTCTCAGACAAAGTCTTGGGTGCAAGTTATAGGAGGGAATTTACTTTAATTCATGTTCTTAGGCCATTCGCACAAAGGACCTAAGATTGTACTCTTTTCATGTTGTTTTTATCTTATGACTATAATCACATATGTAAATTTCGTTATAATCCTGGAAATTTTAGGGTGAATACATGATTATTCCCCACAAGTGGTATCAGAGCCAAGGCCACGAAAATTTTACAATTGTGTTTTTCATAAGGTGTCTCGGCCGTGTGCCAGTTTTGTGAAAAAAATCGATCTTGTTTTTCTATTTTGATTTGCATATTATTGATTAATCGATATTTTTAACAATATTTAAGTTTTTTGTTGTTATTTATTGTTGATTTACACGGTTAAAATCAATAATAAACACACATTTTTGTTTTGTACAGTCGATCGAGCACTTTTTGGCTCGATCGAGCAATTTTTGGAGACCCCAGTCACTCGATCGAGCACTTTGTGACTCAATCGAGTACTTTGGATTTTACGAACGAGCGTATTTCTACTCGTTCGTAGTCTGCTTCGTTGACCCGTCATTCGATCGAGACTTGTTGTACTCGATCGAGTGACACTGTTCTTCGATCGATCATGTTTTTTATTCGATCAAACAGTTGTCAGGGTATTTTTCCTTTTCTGAAAATTTTAGATTTTCTGAAAATTTTTGTTTTTCGCTCGAATACCTGTTTTGTTCGATCGAACAACTCGTTTGACAAGGTTACTCGATCGAATGACTTTATTCCTCGATTGATCTCGACTTAATTCGATCGAGCAGTTTTCTGGAGATTTTAATTTTTCTGAAAATTTTGATTTTTCTGGAAACTTTTGGGTTCGATCGAGTACCTGTTCTACTCGATCGAGTAAAACCCAGTCTGTCAAGGTTACTCGATCCAGTACTCAAGTGACTCGATCGAGTAAACCCTGTTTTGGCAGATTTTTTTAAAGTTTTATTTTATTTTCTCTTGGCCCATAGTAATATACTATATACGGAAATAGTATATTGACTTTTGTGAAACGGTTCACACTCGTAAGATATATATTATTATAAAACGGTTTAAAATAATGGATTATAATAATCATTAAGATTAATGTGATTAAAACGGTATAATCACATAATTTTAATCTCGTAAGGTGGTTTGGTAAAATTTATTAATCATAATAACGGTATTATGTCATGAATGAATTTATTTTAGTTGATGCATTTTGTTTATCGTCTTGTTGAATGCTTCTATAACGTATTTAATTTTTCAAACGGTTGTAACTTAGTGTTGCCTTAGAAGATTGTGTTACCGTAATGATGGAACACGGTCTTGTTTGTAATTTTGAGATCTTATATCTCCGTTTTGGTTTTTGCCATGTAATTTCTTTTGTATTTAAATTAGAATGTAAATAGGATTATATTTGTAATTTAAATTAGTAATTTTGTGAAGACCAAATACGGAGACCGGATGCTCACTCCCGCTGCAAACACCAAGATGGAACATCAAGACAAGGTTCTAGGGTCCAACGGTGGATTCCAAAGTTATTTTATGTTTATTTTGGTAGGATAGGCCACATTAGAACTTTTATTTACGTTTATTGCCTTCTTTTATGCTTTCATCGATAATAGCTTGCATCATATTCCGCCTAAAACCAAACCACCTATAACATGCCTGAAAACTGACTCATGTAGAAGTTACGCGTTAGTTTTCAGACACATACAGATGTCACATGTCACTTGCAAAGCCATCACTTTATTTCATTCATTCACGATCATGCTAGATTTTAGTTCACTTAAAATGAATAAATATCAGTTGATGGGGTCTTCCTCGTATAACCAAAAATTGAGACTAGTCTTTATAAACCAGACTCCCATGAATCTCTTCTTCGTCGGTAGGCATACTATGACCCCTTCTACATCGGGTAAGTGGGAACAGATGATTTATTTTATCTCAACATCGTGGTCACTCGATACTATCCTAGTGACTATGATGGACTATAAGATAAGATTTACATAAATCTATCGACCAGGATTTCTAACGGTAGAACTAGCCAAACAGTTGACTTATCAATTTACGGAAATTGAGTCTTGGGATCGTTTATATAATTCTTGAGGGAGATCAATTATATAAATGCAAGAGTCTACGAGTTTAAATTCAATTTAAAATAGACTTAAATCACATCGATGAGTTGCTTATATGGTTTTGTTTTATCTTCGTTTCAGTGTAGAACACGATCAAATTTAAACTGCTAAATAACAAATAGTTGATGAAGACCCAATGCCAAGTGCCAAGCTAGCACGAGAATCCTAGCTTAAAGCCTTCATGGACTCCATGAATCAGTCTACTAGACTGAGGAATGATGGGTCAAACTTCTCTGACTGGGAGCCAGCATTACGGAATGCTGCCATTGCTGACGGAGAGCTCAAGTACTTGACTGAGCCTATTCCGGCACACCCGGGAACTGGAGCTAGAGCCAACGAAGTTCACGCTCATAGCGACTTCGTCATGGAAGCCGGTGCGTTAATGAACGTACTGATCTATGCAATGGAATTTAATTTGCAAAGACGCTTCATCTCCCATGGTGCAAACAAGATTTTCACCACGCTCTCTAACGAGTTCTCGAAAGCTCCGAGAATCGTTTCCTATGAGAATACATGTCGCTTCTTTGAAGCGAAACTCCAGAAGGGCCAAGCTGTTAGCCCACATATTCTCAACATGATTGAGAATATCGAGAAACTGGAAGCCCTAAACTGCAAGATCAGTGAGAACATAATCGTTGATCGAATGCTTCATTCGCTTCATGATGGGTTCGCCCTCTTTAGGGCCAACTATTACATGAACGACATGAAGAAGACTCCTCATGAGCTCCACTCCCTTCTCGTACAGACCGAGAAGGACCTGAAATTAAGTGGGAGCGTGAAGCAGGATGTTCTCATGATCTCCAGTAAGGGTAACGGTAAAGGGAAGGCTAAAGCTCAAGGCGACCTAGCGGTAGGTAAGCTTAAGTTCAAGAAGTTGGGATTTGCTAAGAGTAGGCCCGGTGAGTCGAGCAACTCCCAGGGTAAGACAAAGAGTAAGGATACAAGCATGGAATGCCACCATTGCCACAAGAGTGGGCATTGGAGGCGCACGTGCCCCGTGTATCCCGAGGACATTAAGGCAGGCCGCGTTACTCCTGTTGGTATGTCTTCTTCTTCTTTTATTCACATGATTGAGATTAACCATGCAAGTTACGGAACTTGGGTACTAGATACTGGTTGTGGTTCTCATCCGTGTAATCATGTGTAGGGCCTCCGAAACCAAAAACCCCTCATAAAGGGTGAGGTTGACCTGCGTGTCGGGAATGGAGCACGAGTTGCTGCAGTCTCGAGGGGAACATACGTGATCCAGCTTCCAAGTGGATTCGAGTTATCTTTGTATAACTGTTATTATGTTCCTGGTTTATCCAAAAACATTATTTCTGTTTCTGAACTTGACAAACTCGGTTTTTCATTTGTAATAGAGAACAATAGCTGTATTTTCTCATTACACAATATGATTTATGGCAAGGCAGTTTCCATGAATGGAATTTATGTTTTAGATCAAACCACCGAAATATTACACGTGAATAACAAGAGATTAAAGGTTGGTGACAAAGATCAAACATACCTATGGCACTGCCGTATGGGACATATAAATGAGAAACGCGTAAAACAGCTCATAAAGAATGGAGCTATCTCGGCCTTTGATTTCGAATCATATGGCACGTGTGAATCATGTCTCATCGGCAAGATGACTCGTATTTCCTTCAAAGGTGTTGGAATGCGCGTTGCCGACCTATTAGGACTCATACATACGGATGTATGTGGTCCTATGTCGATCAACGCACGCGAAGGCTATAGGTATTTCATCACTTTCACGGATGATTTAAGTAGATATGGCTATGTCTACTTGATGAAACACAAAAGTGAATCCTTTGACAAATTCAAGGAATACCAGAATCCGGTACAAAACCAACTGGGAAGAAAGATTAAAGCACTACGATCTGATCGTGGTGGCAATTATCTTTCTCACGAGTTTGATCAACGCCTTAAAGACTGTGGCATCGTTCTACAGTTGACTCCACCTGGAACGCCACAATTAAATGGTGTGTCCGAACGGAGAAATCAAACTCTACTTGATATGGTTCAATCCATGACAAGTCACACCGTTGTGCCTGATTCATTGTGGGGCTATGCTCTTTTGTCAGCCGCTCTAATACTTAACCGAAGTCCGTCTAAAGTTGTTGACAAGACCCCATATGACACGAGGATAAGCTTGGCCCGCGATCGGTCAAGACATACTTTATAGGCTATCCAAAAGGAACTTTTGGTCATTACTTCTACTCGCCAACCGAACAACGTGTTTTTGTTGCGGCTAGTGCGACGTTCTTAGAGAAATAATTTCTCGAGAACAAGTCGAGTAATAGAACCTTTGATCTATCGGAGATTCAAGAACCAACTACCGAGCAACCATTAGAGGAAACAGTTCCTTCAACCTCGGCTGCGGTAGATATTCCTGAGGAACCTAGGAGGTCGGGAAGAGTCTATATTCCTCCGGACAGATACATTGGTATGGTCGAGGAACATGACATAGATGACATCTTACTCCTAGAGGATAATGAACCCACAACCTATAAAGGTGCCATGACTAGTTCTGACTCAAAGCAATGGCTAGAAGCCATACAATCCGAGATGGACTCCATGTATGAGAATAACGTGTGGGATCTTGTGGACCTACCTGCAAAGGTACGCCCCCTTCAATGCAATGGCTTTACAAGATAAAGCATGTCGTGGAAGGACAACAAGATATCCACAAGGCAAGACTAGTTGCTAAAGGTTTCACCCAAGTGCCAGGCTTGCACTACGATGAGATCTTTGCACCCGTAGTCATGCTACGTTCCATTCGGATTATCTTAGCGATCGCCGCATTTCATGACTATGAAATCTAGCAGATGGACGTTAAAACCGCCTTCTTAAACGGTTATTTGGAGGAAGAGTTGTACATGGTACAACCCGAGGGTTTTATTGATCCGGAACATCCTAAGAAGGTTTGCAAGCTTAAGCGTTCCATTTATGGACTTAAGCAAGCATCACGGAGTTGTAATCATCGCTTCGACCAAGTGATAAAAGAGAATGGTTTCATTCGATCAGTCGAGGAACCTTGTCTCTATATCAAGTCGAGTGGGAGCAAGATTGTTTTCCTAGTATTGTATGTCGATGACATACTCCTGATTGGGAATGACATACGTCTCCTATCTTCGGTTAAAGCATGGTTGAAAAACCATTTCCAGATGAAAGATCTAGGAGAGGCACAATGAATTTTGGGCATCCATATCTACAGGGATAGATCACGACGGATGTTGTCTCTCAGTCAGAAGTTGGCTACTGGGCTTCACTTGAGCAAGTCTCAAGGAGCTAAGACATTGTAAGAGAAAGAGCGCATGAGTCGGATTCCCTATGCTTCGGCTATAGGATCGATCATGTATGCCATGATATGCACACGTCCAGACGTTGCATATGTATTGAGTATGACGAGTCGATTCCAAGCTCATCCAGGTGAACAACACTGGATGGTCGTGAAAAACATTCTTAAGTACCTACGGAGGACTAAAGATTGGGGATTGACTTATGGAGGTGACTCGACGCTCTGCGCCACTAGTTACGCAGATGCTAGCTTTCAAACGGATCGAGACGACTCGAAATCTCAGTCTGGATTCGTTTTTACTCTTAATGGCGCTGCTGTCAACTGGAAAAGTTTTAAACAATGTGTTACAGCAGATTCTACAACTGAGTCCGAGTACTATGTCGCTTCGGAAGCAGCTAAGGAAGCAATATGGATGCGTCAATTCTTACAAGGACTATCAGTAGTGCCTAGTTCAAATGACCTGATCACCGTTTATTGTGACAATAAAGGTGTCATCTTCCAAGCTAAGGAGCCTAAGTCTAGTAACAAGTCTAGACATGTACAACGGAAAGCTCGTCTAATCAGATATTACGTGGAGCAAAATGAGATATTTATTGATAAGATCTCTACGGATGACAACATAGCTGATCCTCTCATTAAAGCATTACCACGTGATAAGAATGAAGGGCACATTAATTCCATGGGAATTAAATGTGTTCCTGAGTTGTAGTACTCTTTTATGAATTCATGTTATAATTCATTTTCTTGTGTACTCTGATACAACCTCATTGTTATGATATTTTATGTTTTGTTTTTCATGTGGAATTGTATGCCAATTTTGAACACCACAAAGTGAACTGATTAACAATACATCGTTTTGGTCCTTGACTACCCACTTGAGCTGATAACTCAGGTAATCATTTTGTGACGTTGGTTGATGGTGGGTTCAACGAGCCATAAGCCAAACAGTTGACTGACCAATCACAAAGGCGAGTTATACGGATATCTCGTAGGACACCCCGTGACAACGTTATGGAGTCCTAAATGTTTTATAACATTGGGTTCCAGGTCGTGGATAGGACCTCCATAGTGTTCCTTAGAGTCGAGTCTTTTGACTTTCAACTGTCTCTTGAGATTAAGGCAGATTTTGGGTAACTTTGGTTTCTTTCCCACGGTCTTCCGTAACAGGGGATTTTTTCTGGGTTATTTCATGCTGTGCTTACATCTACAGGATTCGAATTGAGGGAAATATCCAAACCCTTATCAGGATTTTATCATTTCTCAGGGCCACTCGAGGAGTAGTAACTGAAATTCATGGCCATGCTTGAATACAGATTCGTTTTATCAGTTAAGTTACTCTCTAGTCGGGGAAACCACTCTTGATACAGATCAATTGTAAGATACGACCTTTGCGAATACGGATTTTCAAATTGTCTTACATTGAGTGGGAGGTATTTTAATAGGATATGAGAATCGGTTATCGCACCTACACTTGTACGGACAAGTGGGAGTTTATTGGAGCTGGTGTCCTCCACATGTAGTGTGATAGCGTCATTGCACATACCCTTGTACGGACAAGTGGGAGAGGACTTCTCCTTTTATCAGGTTACTCATTTTTTTACTGACTGGTAATTGTCATCTCACAGAAAATTAGGGTTTTTGAGAACAGCTTTCTCCCAAAAACCTAGATCTCACATCTAAGACCTCACAAAACCTCTCCCCATATTGCAAGGCAATTGGAGAGCATTTCTAGCACACGTGGCATCGTCTCAGACAAAGTCTTGGGTGCAAGTTATAGGAGGGAATTTACTTTAATTCCTGTTCTTAGGCCATTCGCACAAAGGACCTAAGGTTGTACTCTTTTCATGTTGTTTTTATCTTATGACTATAATCACATATGTAAATTTCGTTATAATCCTGGAAATTTTAGGGTGACATGATTATTCCCCACAATTATACCCTACAGTGTCGGTTCTAATACCCCAATAGTGTCTGTTTTTTAGCGATGTGATTGCTGGGGTCACATAATGTTTGTGTCGGTTGTAAACCCGCCACGGTAGCTTACCCTACAGTGTCGGTTGTGCGTTAAAACCGTCACCATAGGGTACGCTATGGTGTCGGTTATGAGATCCAAACCTCCCCCACAAGGGTCTAAACCGCCACAATAGGGTAAGTTATGGTGTCGGTTTTCCGTCTACAACTGTCACCATAGGGTAAGCTATGGTGTCAGTTTTGCGTCTAACACCGTCACCATAGGGTAAGCTATGGTGTCGGTTGTGAGTCCCAAACCGCCACAATAGGGGTATAAACCACCACAATAGGGTAAGTTACGGTGCCGGTTTTGCGTCTAAAACCGTCACCATAGGGTAAGGTATGGTGTCGGTTTTGCGTCTAAAACCGCCACCATAGGGTAAGCTATGGTGTCAGTTTTATGTCTAAAACCGCCACCATAGGGTAAGCTATGATGTAGGTTGTGAGACCCAAACCGTCACTATAATGTAAGCTATGGTGTCGGTTTTGAGTCTAAAACCGTCGCTTTCTTGTATGCTACAATGTCGGTTGTGAGTTAAAAAAACCGTCACCTTATGGTATGTTATGGTGTCGGTTCCAATATAAGAATTGTCGCCTTATACATATATATATAGAAATCAGATCATAGAAATCCAATTTTATTGTTGAGTCCTAGAGTCCTCATCTGAGCCATTAGATCAAAACAAATGAATGGTCAAGATTAAAACAAAATAAAGAGAGGGGATATATAAACAACCAAACTATAATCTTTACCCATCTATTCATCCATTCATCCACTCACCCTTCTCTCTCCCTCACTCTCTCTTCTCTCTCCCACCCATCTGCCAACCACCACCCACCACCCACCACGACTCCACCACCCAAAAAAATCAAAAGAAAGAAACTTTATCTTCTCGCCGTCATCGCATCTCTCCTGCCGCCACACAACCACCACGCCAACCGCCACCGTCCGTCCTTTTCTCCTCCTTTTTTTTATCCTTTTCAGATCTGAATGGTTTATTGTTTTTAAAAAGAAATTACGATTTTTGTTTTGGAGTTTTTGTTTTTGTTTTATATTTGGTATCTCGGTTTTTTTTGGTAGTGGTGGTTGTTTTAGGATTCAAATCTCTTTTTTCACATCTCTTTTTTTGTGAGATTTTTTAGATCTTGGTGTATTTTTTCTATGGCAGACTAATTTCAGACGGTGAAGCCGTGGTGGGTGTTAGGCGGCAGTTTTTTTTTCTTCGTTTTTTCAGATATTTTTTTTCTTCGTTTTTTCAGATTTGGGTAGCAGGCGGCAGATTTTTTTTCAGATTTGTATATTTTTCTTCATTTTTTTTAGATTTGTGTGTTTTGTGAACGTGGTGGTGGTTGGTATGGTCGGTGTTTTTTTTTCTAGATTTGAGAAGATGAGTGGTTGTTGGTGGTGGTGGGTCATGTATTGGAATGGTGGCAGTGGTGATTTCGTGGTGATGATTGCTAAAAAATGGAGTTCCACCAATATAATCATGGAGTTACACCAATATAATCATGGATTTCCACCAAAATAGAACATGGAGTTCCAGATTAAAGTGTGGTAGATGACAGTGGACCAAAGTAATGCTTGAAAGACTAAAGTTACGCCCCTAAAACAATAGAGTTACGCTCCTAAAACAATGGAATTCCACCCCTAAAACAGTGGACTTCCACCCCTAAAACAGTGGAATTCCACCCCTAAAACAATGATATAAAATATTGGAGTTCTACCCAGCATACGAATAGAGTTCCACGCCTAAAACAGTGGAGTTCCACGCCTAAAACAGTGGAGTTCTACCCCTAAAACAGTGACATAAAATAATGGAGTTCTGCCCAAAATAAGAAAAGTGTTCCACCCATAAAACAATAGAGTTCCACGTATAGAACAATAGAGTTCCACGCAAAAAAACAATAGTTTTCTATATTCATAAAACAAACATAGAGTTCCACGCATAAAATAAAAGAATTCCACGCATAAAACAATAGAGTTCCACTAATAAAACAGTTGATTTATACTCTTAAATTTTTATAAA
This sequence comes from Silene conica, assembly GCA_029255685.2. NCBI lineage: Eukaryota > Viridiplantae > Streptophyta > Magnoliopsida > Caryophyllales > Caryophyllaceae > Silene > Silene conica. The sequence goes on from CM055316.2 coordinate 51,012,199, forward strand.
AATTGCATTTAAAATTCAAAGTTACATTCGTACAATTTTAGAGTTACACTCATAATTCTATAGAGTTACACTCGTATAACATGAGAGTTACACTCATAAGTTTTAGAAACTCAAAAGTGAGTAATTGGGAACTAAAATTATGAGAGAGAAAAATTAATAAAGCATTAATGGTATGTTTGGTGGGTGCTTTTTTTGTTTTAATCTCAGCCATTAATTTTGTTTTGATCCAATGGTTTAGATGAGGACTCTAGGACTCAACATAGGAAGTGAACTCATTTGAACATAAATATTGATGGAAGAATACCTACAAAGAATTTTAATCAATTACCAACAAAATAATACTTCATAAAATAGCTTCGGAATAACCATACATCTCATATTCTCATTCAACAATACAATAACACTATTATGTTTCCCAACAACGCATAATCCGAGAAAACAAGCAACAAGTATCCTCAGCAATAACCTCAACCAAGTAACAAGTAAAAATCCAATAATTTAATCTAAACTAATTATTCTCAAACCAATTAATAGCCCACGCTTCTTTAACTTCATTCATATCTTCAAATGACATGGTTGAATCTTCAATAATCTACATTTAAGAAAATCAATGATGAGATGCTTTTGTTTAAAAACAGAATAAGTAAACTTTAAATATTTTTACTTAAAAATAATAAATACCTGCTTAAATTGTTCCACACTGCCCTTTGAGTAGTAAAATGTTATGTTATACATCCATTTCATGACATAATAACCACATTCGTAATCTCCGGGTTGTTGGGGGAAATAAATATATAAAATAGGATACTGTTATTTAAACTATATTTGGATTATGATATTAGATAATTGAAAAAAAAAAAACGTAGCTAATCTTCACTTACCTTCTTAATCACTTTGATCTGAAGTTGATTATTTTTAGCAAAATTACGCCTTCCTCCATTAACACAATGTAAAATCCAAGCAGCTTTTAGCCTTCCTTTTATGATGAGCTTCTTTGTCACCCTTTGTTGTTAATCCAAAATGTACAGTGTTCAGCCCCAAGCAAACAACCACCAACATCCAATGATTTCTATGCATTGAAATTCATACTTAAAGTTAATATTGCGAAACAATAAATAATATAAAGAACAAAATAACAAGATGCAATTGAGCTAAAGCTATAAAGGCAGAGGAGTAATAAGTCACTACTACAAAGTGAGCCTATTGCAACGGCTTTAAAATGTTACATATACCCATAAAAATGTTGCTATAAGGTTTAAGCAACACTTTTAAATATGTTGCTTAAAGTCTTGTTGCATTAGCCTAGAGCAACATTTCATGCAACATTTTTGGATAAAACGCAACACTTTTCACTTGTGTTGCATTCGTTTTGAAAATGCAACACTTCTCAAATGCAACACTTAATATATATGAATGCAACAATATTTCCTAATTATAGCAACATTTACTCTTTTGCCTTGCAACACTTTTTAAATTTATGTGACTCGTAAAAGCATCAAGTTTATAATCTATTGCAACATTTTTTTATGTTGCAATGAATTATATACTAAACTATTTGTTGTCATTTCAACCATTGAGGCACGACATAAACGATATTACATGTATATTAATTAACAGATCAAACTTTTTTGGTGAAATAATGTGAATAAGTATTAAATTAAAAAAGATAAGAAAATTAGTCATTTACATCATCCAAACGAGTACATACAGCAATAACTAAAAATCATAAAAAAAAAGACAAGAAAATTATGATTCTGCAAGGTGCCATAGCTATTACATACAACATCAAAACACAGTAAATCAAATAAACTACAGTACTTCCTATTCAAACAAAATTGTTCTCTGTCGATATCTTCTTGCGCCCAATCAGAACTTGTCTCACAGGATTAGGGGTGTAACCGAGCCGATTTGAGTTCGAGCACGGGTGAGCTTGGAATCGGCTCAGAAGTTTGAGCTTGAGCTCGGAATCAACTCGGAATTATCCGAGCTTAAAAAAATCAAAGCTCTGAATCAGCTCAGATTAGGCTCGAGCTCAACTCGAGCTCTATTCGAGCTCGGTTAAATAATTTTTTTCTTTACTTTCTTGAACTTGTAAGTCAAAATAAAAATAAATATATTTTAGTACAAATGCAAATATAAAATACTTATCATATATAAGAAATATATGATTATAAATGTTAAAATTACATTTTATTAGGAACAATAAAATTTACAAAATGACAAAATAAATATAAATAATAGACAAAATGAGCCTAACCGAACACCCCCATTTATTTAAGAGCCTTTAGCAAGACATTCTCTAATAAATAGAACTGTTACCATCTCGGAATGTCCGAGGTAGTGAATAACAAAGTAAAACAAACCAAAATACTTTATATAAAACTGATTAAATTTAAACTTTTGATATTACAACTACTGCGCAAAGAATAAAAGTACAACTGATAACATCTAATTATGCGATCTAATTCTAAGTAGGTCCAAGCCATGTCTCTCTCCATGCCCAAGCTCCTAGTCCATCTGTCTCTGACCTGTAAGATCTACTCCCCATTCTGGATCATCGTAGGTGTACACGAATACACTGTCAACCTCGCGGTTGAGTAGGATAACACAATAATTATAATGCAACAGTTAAATGATATGCAAATGCCATGATATGCTCGAGCTCAATCTCAATCTCATTCTCAAACTCATACCCTTGCACCAAGCCATACTGAACCTCCCGGCAGACTATCATCGGTCGTCACCGAACACCAGCTCAATAGCTGATAAGACACCAGGCCTGGTCTGCAGAACCACCCTGGGCTTTATATCAGAACAATATCTGACTATAACTTTCTCATTAACCAATGCATATGTTATGCTCATGAATGCAACGATATAATTATCCAATCATGCTATCAAATAATGAAATGCTCATACCATTAACAATAATCCACACTCAATCCAACCCATATCATTCTCATATAAATCATATTCAGCATCCATAACACACAATACCGCATCCATTCGTACACATCATAGAGTATAAGGTCAATGTATCCTACCTGGATAGCAATATATATTCCAATAGCAAGCCAGCAGGTAAGTAGAATTATGCCACCTCAAAATCGTCACCTAACAATTATAATATACGTAATCACTAACTAATACAATTACGCAAATTCATATAACATATCAATTATTCAAATTAATTATTTAAATAATATATTACGCATAACGAGACCGTATTAAACACGACTACTTCAATTAACTTGACTAACCCGTCTTTATTACTTTTATAACTAACTTCAATCCAATAACCGAACATAGAAAACGAACTATTGATAGCCGTCACATTCTTGTATAAAATTACTTAGCAACTTTAATCATTACTAACATGAACGAAAATGCTAACAATAATAATCATACTAGCAACGATAATATTATCACGATAACAATATTAATAATATTAATAATAATTGCAACATTAGTAATAATAAGAATAATGATAATAACATAATAGTAATGATAACATCTACTAATGATAATAATATTAAGCAAGCATAACACATGTACCTACTACTACTACTAATAATAATAATAATAATAATAATAATAATAATAATAATAATAATAATAATAATAATAATAATAATAATAATAATAATAATAATAATAATAATAATAACAAGCAACAAGGACCACAAGAGCAACTCGTTAAAATGTAACAAACAGCCCCCAAAACACCTGATAGAAAAACCCACGACCAGCCTACTTCACCGCATCACCACCACCGACTAGGCCACCCACAACCGCCACCAACTGTCCTAAACTAAACTACATACTACCGACTACCACCGCCACGCCTTGTACACCACCATGGGCCACCACAGCTACCACCACGACAACCCAAAACAGCCTGCACACTCACAGCCCTCTCTACTTCCAGCAACCACCTCCAACCCCTCTCCTTTCTCGCGCTCTCTCTCTCTCTCCACCGTGCCCAACCGCTCCACTGGCCATCACCGTGGTCACCACTGACCCACGGTGGACCCATGAGAGGTAAAGGTGAGTCCTCGATCCCCAGAACGAACACAATAACTAACCCCAAAACCCGCTGCTGAACAAGCGACCTTCAACTCTTGTCTCCCCTGTTTCTGCCCAGACCTTACCACGCTCTTAAACAGTCCGTCAACACAAGTTCCCGACCACCACACACCACCCCAACACTACCCACCTAACCTACCAACATCCTACTATCACGGTCCTGAACTCATACTCATAAATAAACCCAACAACAAACAAATAAACAACTAAAAACGTGAGTCAACACGCAAGAAAAACGAACAAAACAGAGTATAGAAACGTGTTATTCATTCGTATCTTTGGTTCCTGTTAAACGCATTATGGTGGTGACAAGGTGGTTTAAACACGAGAAGCATGTTACTCATACTGCAAAAGTTATACCTAGCACGTTATCAAGTCGAACAACTTATAGAAGGGGTGTAAAAACTTACGAACTTCATACCGTGTCATTACGAAGATGATGCGTGATGACAGGAGGTGATGGTTATTTTCCTTGACTTCATGCTCTTGTTCTTCTTGTTGGGTTAGGGTGATTCGTTTGATTATGAAAAGGGGCAGGAAGCGTTGGAGGTAGAGGAGTGAAGCAGAACTAGGGTTTTGAGTTCGTGAGATACATCGATGGATGAAGGTAGCAGGTGTCGATAGGTTGTGTGTGTATCATTAGGGTTTTGTTTGTTCTCGGTTTCTACCTCCAAATCCGAGCCCAGATTATACTTACTCGGCCCATCACGAATATCGAAACACTCTATTAACTATATTCTGTTCTCAACCCACAACTTAAAATTAACGAACAAATATAACTAATTATCCTCGATCCCCAGAACGAACACAATAACTAACCCCAAAACCCGCTGCTGAACACGCGATCTTCAACTCTTGTCTCCCCTGTTTTTGCCCAGACCTTACCACGCTCTTAAACAGTCTGTCAACACAAGTTCCCGACCACCACACACCACCCCAACACTACCCACCTAACCTACCAACATCCTACCATCACGGTCCATAACTCATACTCATAAATAAACCCAACAACAAACAAATAAACAACTAAAAGCGTGAGTCAACACGCAGGAAAAACGAACAAAATAGAGTACAGAAACGTGTTATATATTCGTATCTTTGGTTCATGTTAAAACGCATTATGGTGGTGACAAGGTGGTTTAAACACGAGAAGCGCGTTACTCATACTGCAAAAGTTATACCTAGCACGTTATCAAGTCGAACAACTTATAGAAGGGTTGTAAAAACATACGAACTTCATACCGTGTCATTACGAAGATGATGCGTGATGACAGGAGGTGATGGTTGTTTTCCTTGACTTCATGCTCTTGTTCTTCTTGCTGGGTTAGGGTGATTCGTTTGATTATGAAAAGGGGCAGGAAGCGTTGGAGGCAGAGGAGTGAAGGAGAACTAGGGTTTTGAGTTCGTGAGATACATCGATGGATGAAGGTAGCAGGTGTCGATAGGTGGTGTGTGTATCATTAGGGTTTTGTTTGTTCTCGGTTTCTACCTCCGAATCCGAGCCCAGATTATTCTTACTCGGCCCGTCACGAATATCGAAACACTCTATTAACTATATTCCGTTCTCAACCCGCAACTTAAAATTAACGAACAAATATAACTAATTATACTCGTTTACTTGATTATAAAAACACGAGTATAATATTTAATATTAAAATAATAATTAAATTATTTACAATAATATGAAGTTATTAATACGGTAGTATTTTGGTAGAAAAATTTAACAATTACTTAAGAATATTAAACAAATTAAGATTTAAATGAAATTATGCCTTAGATACAAAATAAGAACATATATTAACGATAAGTAAATATTAAATTGGAAATATATTTAATTGTAAATATATTATTAAAATTAAAGAAATACAAATGAATTGTCATTTTATGAAATACTCCTCAATATCCAATGAATATGAAATATGAAATAATCATAAAAATACGGTTTATAAAACAATAGCAGTTTACGTAAAATACTTCATAAACATACATTTTGAAATACGAGTATAAAACATGGTTTGACTGCCGTTGACCGAAACTAAATTACGGGGTATTACAATAATACAATTTCATTTGAGGCAACCAAAGAGGATTAAGCCCCAAGAAACAAAAATGAATAAAAGAAATTTACACCAACTTGTGGTACTCACATTGTTTTTTCTCTAATCTTGACATTTAGCACTGTATACTCTAAATTATGCCATTTCTGAGCACGACAAAAGGAATAAGTCCTTCTTTAGTTACTGATGTCTCATCTCTACTCTCTAGATGTGTGTACCTTCGAGCATGTAGTAAGCTAGTTGACTTGATGAATTTGATTTGCGTGGTTAAAGAAAGGATAAATTAATCCACGTGTGATTGTTAAGTCAAGCTCTAGGCATAAGGGGAATACCCATAAACTAGCCTTGTTCTTTTCAAGTAGTTTGTTCAAGGAAACAAGATAGATCATGTAGCAACTTTAAGTCCTATTCGACATGAAAGCTATTTTTAAGGGATTACAGAAAGTATATGAATTCACAAAAAATTAGGAAGCGGGCGAGCCTAAATAAAATGTAAAACAAATCGATGAACAAATAGAGTCAACGGTAGTACATACGGACAGCGCTGCTTACACGTGAATTTGAAATGCCCTTACTTGAATTTAACATGAAGACTCTCTCATAAAAGCAAGGCAACAAGCCTCCCCACAAATGATTTTAAAGTCTTGGTTAGCCGATGCCAGCTCATGTGTGAAAGGCTTGTGCTAAGCAAGCAGATTTCTCGGGAAAGTTTGTAAACAACTTTCGTTTACTTACTAAATCATGTGACTAATAAAAGACCAGAACACGAAGGGATAAATTACACAAGAGTTCATTCCTCGTTTAACAGACGATCTTAGGTATAACCGTGTCGAATAAATATCTTAATACCATAGAAAGGTCGCCCTATCAAGTTCTTGTAGTTTTAGGGTTTGTACTTTCAACTAGTAGTAACTAGCGAGTAAAGTTCGAACAACCTGGTATTTTATAGCCAAACAAAAAATAATTTCAATTTGATGCTTTCTCCGATTGGTCGTGCGTGCCTCCTTTTCATACATGATGGATTCCTCTTGGAAACACATCCTCCATTTATATATGTGGCACAAGCTAAAAATCACTTTTATGTAGAGAACCAAACAACAACATCTTAATAAAAAACATGTACAAATCAGGCCTTACTCTTTGCTTACCAAGCAACAATACCCTAACAAAAGATTTGTCCCCATATTTTGCTCTATTAGGAGTCGTATAAAAGGAAACCACATTAGAGTTTATAGTCATAAATTCGCACTTTTCACAAATAGAACAACTACCTGGTAATTCAAATCACCAAGCCATGTACCTCGGCAGTACCAAGATTTAGCATATCAAACATATGGAGAAAGGCATATTGTAACAGACAAATTAAAAACTTGAATCGAACAACTAATAAAATCTGGGTTCACCCCAAATCAAATTAAGCAAGCGGTTCATCCCAAATAAAAACCTGAATTCATTCAAGTTAGGCTTTCACTTTCCCCTAAAAGTCAGCAATTTCAACAGATCCCAATCAAATAGTTAAGCATAAAATAACATTAATGATAATAAATCAAATTAGTAACAAAATCAACAAGGAAATTGAAGAAAGGGTGTAACACCCCGGCCCAAACTTATGACCGAAAATGTTAGCCACGATAGCTCGTCAACCTATATACTGGTCCTACATACCAACACGAGTCCTTTCCTGCGCATTTTGTCCTCACTCATGCGCATCCCGGGAACCTTCCCAGGAGGTCACCCATCCTAAGACTACTCCTAGCCGAGCACGCTTAACTTTGGAGTTCTTTCGCATGGATAACCAAAAAATTAAAGAAAGTGCACTTTGTTGATATGAGTAGTACTTCCAATCCCTTTAAGCACTAGTCATATAAGCCTATCAATAGACCTCTTCAAGGAATTACCCCACCCGAATATCCTATTCGGTTTTATGGAGTATTACACACCCCCACTTAAAGAATGAAACGTCCTCGTTGCATCTGGCAGCATCCGATCGCAGCCGAGCCAAACCAGGAATCCTCCCCCGCTTGGTTGGTGACCCGGGTACTCCAGACCACAGGCGCTCACCAGACGGTCACAGGGTTGCTGAATTGTAACACCCCGGCCCAAACCTAGGACCGGAAATGTTAGCCACGGTAGCTCGTCGGGCTATGTACTGGTCCTACATACCAACACGAGTAGACCTGGCAAAAATATACCGAACCCGAAAAACCGATCGAAATTAACTGAATCGACACCTGACCGTACATCCGAAAGGTATAACTGAACTTCACCCCGAAACCTGAATCGACCTGAACTGATTCGAAATGGAACTGAATTTGTAATATCCGAAATAGACCCGAGATCGAATAAACCTGAACTGTTTCAACCTGAACTGGTTTGACCCGAATCGAAACACACCCGAACCGTTTTCAACCTGCTTAATGATGACCGAAATTCAACCGAAACCCGAAATCACCCGAATGTAGTAATCTTTATTTGTCAAACAAAAGAAAAAAAAATTAATTATTTATATACATATTTTTATATTGGCGGGTAAAATGATGGTTGGCGGTAAAATAATTCGAGAATCTACAATTTTTGGAGGCAAAATATAATTAGTTCGTCAATTTTTTGAGGCAAAATCAATTTTTTTTACCATATTTGATTGCAATTTCAACCGAAATGACAAAAAAGAATCTAACAAAAGAGATTTAGATGAACAAAATAACTAATCAAAGATTTAAAGCGCAAAATCTGGAAATTTCATTAATTAATTAGGGATAATTAGAGATCTTCTTACCGAAATGAGATATCCTTTCTATCTTTACAAAATATATGGTGTATACGTGTTATGGACTGTATACCATATTTACGAATTGCGATTATTAAAAAGGAAAGTAGTTGGTGACTTGGTGTTATGGTGTATACGTGTATTTTTTTCGACAAAGGTTGTATACGTGTATTGACGTAATGAGTTTTTGATTTTTTAATTTTTATCATTTATTCATTTGCCATTTGCCATTTGCTATTGTTTTACATTTTAGTTTTTAGTTTTTGACTTTTTAATTTTATGTACTTATTTCTTCAAGGGGTTACCCCACCCGAATATCCTATTCGGTTCTATGGAGTATTACAAAGGGTCGGGAAGAAGGAAACCTTTGGAAAATGGGGAGGAGTGACGCTAAGGAAGATCACTACATCGGTGGTCGATATTGATGAACACCATGGTGGTTGTCGCCTGTGAGCAATAGTGGTAATTGAAGACTTAGGGTTGAGAGTTGAGAGTTGAGAGTGTGATCGTGATAAAGGTTGGAGGGATTACGGATAGAAGGTGAGCAATGTGAGGGTTGGGTTGTGTTAAACTAATTTTGGTTGAACTAAATGTCATCGGTTTCAAATAAACTCGCTAAAAATAATTTGTTGTCCTGGTTTTAAGACAGTCTCACTATATTTTATACTTGATTTTAAAATAAGACATGGTGGTGTTTAAATAAAATTTTCATACCATTTTTTACGTCGGTTGTAAATTGAACTGTCAAAAAAGCCCTATAGTAGGGTTTTTTTTAATAAAAACATCACAAATTGTTTCTTACTCGCATTGGTTCTTAATTAAAACAGCCACCAAAAGTTTCATTACTACTTTTTGTGTAGGTTTATATTAGAACCGCCGTCATAACACTCTCGCAATAAGGATTGTTTATACTAATGTGGCTACAGTTAATAATAAAAGGAACCGTAGCCGTTTCGTTCGCCTAATCTACTTTATCTACTAGTGTAAAAATGAATAACTTTATTCAATGAAAGCAACAATTACATAAAAATGTTGCATTTGTGACGGTAGCAAGCAACACTTATATAAAAATGTTGCATAAATTACTATAGAATTCAACACTTAAATAAAAATGTTGCGGTATATTTGTATTTGCAACATTATTAGGCAAAGTGTTGCATCCTCTAAACCTCTCTCCAAAATTGCAACACAATTACAAAGTGTTGCACACAAAATGTTGCAATAGACCAATTTTGTAGTAATGAGTAATAAGCAGAAACATATGCAGCAAAAAAACATGCTCAGACACACAAGTATTGTTGGAGCTTGTGTCCTCCACATGTAGTGTGATAACGTCATTGCACATACCCTTGTACGGACAAGTGGGAGATTGTTGGGGCTGGTGTCCTTGACAATTAAGTACAATGACTTATTAAATCTCTTTAAGGATCACAAGGGCATACTTCAGTATTATTACCAGTTGATCCACGTTTATCAATAACGGTTGGCTTGCTAGATAAGTTTGACGTTATTGTCATACGGATGGCGGTGATCAACTGGTCCCTATACGTCACACCTATAGGACACGTTTGAGAGATGTGAAGGTATGAAAATACAATCACATTTATGCCGGATACGACTAAATAGTTAGTCAGAGGTATTGACTATTAAATTAGTCAATAAGATGTTGAGATTATTATTTAATACGGATTAAATAATTTTAGCTAATACGGATTACATGATTAATTCGTAAAATTAAATATAAACGGTTATATTTGATTAAATATTAATTTCGCGTATTAATATAAACAGTTATATTAATTTGGGTAATTATACAATATCGTAATTTTATCAGACCATTATTAATACATCGACTGCATTAATATCTGATAACATGTATACGATTTATAAATAAAACCCGCGAATAATATTTAGCTAATCGGGTCGAATCATGCAAAGGAATAAGGTAAGAGTGGAAAAAGCCCACTCTTACCCCATACCCATTCGGCCGGCCGACCTAGGGCTACATAAGGAGAGTCCTTCTCCATATGTCAGGCACTCTTGGTTAACTGTTGAATCATAATTCTGATAATTAGGGTTTTGAGAGCATTCTTCTCCCAAAACTCAGATCTCACATCTAAAACCTCAATAACTCTCCCCATATTGCAAGGCAATTGGAGAGCCTTTCTAGCACACGCGGCATCATCTCAAACAAAGTCTTGGGTGCAAGTTATAGGAGGGAATTTGTGTTAATTCCTGTTCTTAGGCCTTTCGCACAAGGACTAAAGGTTGTACTCTATTCATGTTTTTATTTATCTTATGACTATAATCACAACTGTAATTTTCATTATAATCCTGCAAGTTTAGGGCGAATACATGCTTTATTCCCCACAAGTGAGGTTGACCTGCGTGTCGGGAATGGAGCACGTGTTGCTGCAATCTCGAGGGGAACATACGTGATCCAGCTTCCAAGTGGATTCGAGTTATCTTTATATAACTGTTATTATGTTCCTTGTTTGTCCAAAAACATTATTTCAGTTTCTGCGCTTGACAAACTAGGTTTTTCATTTGTAATAGAGAATAATAGTTGTATTTTCTCCTTACACAATATGATTTATGGCAAGGCAGTTTCCATAAATGGAATTTATGTTTTAGATCAAACCACTGAGATATTACAGGTGAATAACAAGAGATTAAAGGTAGGTGACAAAGATCAAACTTACCTATGGCATTGTCGTATGGGACACATAAATGAGAAACGCGTAAAACAGCTCATACAGAATGGAGCTATCTCGCCCTTTGATTTCGAATCATATGGCACGTGTGAATCATGTCTCATCGGTAAGATGAATCGTATTTCCTTCAAAGGTGTTGGAATGCGCGTTGCCGACCTATTAGGACTCATACATACGGACGTATGTGGCCCTATGTCGATCAACGCACGAGAAGGCTATAGGTATTTCATCACTTTCACGGATGATTTGAGTAGATATGGCTATGTCTACTTAATGAAGCATAAAAGTGAATCCTTTGACAAGTTCAAAGAATACCATAATCGGGTATAGAACCAGCTGGGTAGAAAGATTAAAGCACTACGTTCTGATCGTGGTGGTGAGTATCTTTCACACGAATTTGATCAACACCTTAAAGACTGTGGCATCGTGCTACAGTTGACTCCACCTGGAACACCACAATTAAATGGTGTGTCCGAACGGAGAAATCGAACTCTACTCGATATGGTTCGATCCATGATGAGTCACACCGTTGTGCCTGATTCATTGTGGGGCTATGCTCTTTTGTCAGCCGCTCTAATACTTAACCGAAGTCCGTCTAAAGCTGTTGACAAGACTCCATATGAATTATGGAAGGGAACGGTCCCTAACTTGTCCTTTATTCGGGTTTGGGGCTACGAGGCTTATGTCAAGTGGAGACACGAGGATAAGCTCGGCCCGCGATCGGTCAAGACATACTTTATAGGCTATCCAAAGGGAACTTTTGGTCATTACTTCTACTCGCCAACCGAACAACGTGTTTTTGTTGCGGCTAGTGCGACGTTCTTAGAGAAAGAATTTCTCGAGAACAAGTCGAGTAATAGAACCTTCGATTTATCGGAGGTTCAAGAACCAACTACTGATCAACCATTGGAGGAAAAAGTTCCTTCAACCGAGGCTGCGGTAGATATTCCTGAGGAACCTAGGAGGTCGGGAAGAGTCTCCATTCCTCCGGACAGATACATTGGTATGGTCGAGGAACATGATATGGATGACGTCTTACTCCTAGAGGGTAATGAACCCACAACCTATAAAGGTGCCATGACCAGTTCTGACTCAAAGCTATGGCTAGAAGCCATGCAATCCGAAATGGACTCCATGTATGAGAACAACGTGTGGGATCTTGTGGACATACCTGCAAAGGTGCGTCCCCTTCAATGCAAATGGCTTTACAAAATAACGCATGCCGTGGAAGGTAAACAAGACATCCATAAGGCAAGACTAGTTGCTAAAGGTTTCACCCAAGTGCCAGGCTTGCACTACGATGAGATCATTGCACCCGTAGTCATGCTACGTTCCATTCGGATTATCTTAGCGATAGCCGCATTTCATGACTATGAAATATGGCAAATGGACGTTAAAACCGCCTTCTTAAACGGTTATTTGGAGGAAGAGTTGTACATGGTACAACCCGAGGGTTTTATTGATCCAGAACATCCTAAGAAGGTTTGCAAGCTTAAGCGTTCCATCTATGGACTTAAGCAAGCATCACGGAGTTGGAATCATCGCTTCGACCAAGTGATAAAAGAGAATGGATTCGTTCGATCAGTCGAGGAACCATGTCTCTATATCAAGTCGAGTGGGAGCAAGATTGTATTCCTAGTACTGTATGTCGACGACATACTCTTGATTGGGAATGACATACCTCTCCTTTCTTCGGTTAAAGCATGGTTGAAAAACCATTTCCAGATGAAAGATCTGGGAGAGGCACAAAGAATTTTGGGCATCCGTATCTACAGGGATAGATCACGACGGATGTTGTCTCTCAGTCAGGAGTCTTACATAGATAAGATTCTAGAGAGATTCAGCATGACGAACTCCAAGAAAGGGTTCCTTCCTATGACTACTGGGCTTCACTTGAGCAAGTCTCAAGAAGCTAAGACATTGGAAGATAAAGAGCGCATGAGTCGGATTCCTTATGCTTCGGCAATAGGATCGATCATGTATGCCATGATATGCACACGTCCAGACGTTGCATATGCATTAAGTATGACTAGTCGATTCCAAGCTCATCCAGGTGAACAACACTGGATGGCCGTGAAAAACATTCTTAAGTACCTACGGAGGACTAAAGATTGGGGATTGACTTATGGAGGCGACTCAACGCTCTGCGCCACGGGTTATGCAGATGCTAGCTTCCAAACGGATCGAGACGACTCGAAATCTCTGTCTGGATTCGTTTTTACTCTTAATGGCGCTGCTGTCAGCTGGAAAAGTTCTAAACAAAGTGTTACAGCAGATTCTACATCTGAGTCCGCGTAAAAGGAGATATTTATTGATAAGATCGCTACGGATGACAACATAGTTGATCCTCTCACAAAATCATTACCACGTGATAAGCATGAAGGGCACATTCATTCCATGGGAATTAGATGTGTCCCTAAGTTGTAGTACTCTTTTATGAATTCATGTAATAATTCATTTTCTCGTGTACTCTATTCAACCTCATTGTTATGATATATAATGTTTTGTTTTTCATGTGGAATTGTACGCCAATTTTGAACACCACAAAGTGAACTGAATAACATTACATCGATTTAGTCCTTGATTACCCACTTGAGCTGATAACTCAGGTAATCATTTTGTGACGTTGGTTGATGGTGGGTTCAACGAGCCATAAGTCACACGGCTGACTGACCAATCACAAAGGCGAGTTATACGGATATCTCGTAGGACACCCCGTGACAACGTTATGGAGTCCTAAATGTTTTATAACATTGGGTGCCAGGTCGTGGATAAGACCTCCATAGTGTTCCTTAGAGTCGAGTCTTTTGACTTTCAACTGTCTCTTGAGATTAAGGCAGATTTTGAGTAACTTTGGTTTCTTTCCCACGGTCATCGTAACAGGGGCCAAGAGGATTTTTTCTGGGTTATTTCATGCTGCGCGATATCGGCAGGATTCGAGTTGAGGGAAATATCCAAACCCTTATCAGGATTTTATCATTTCTCAGGGCCACTCGAGGAGTAGTAACTGAAATGCATGGCCATGCTCGAATACAGATTCGTTTTATCAGTTAAGTTACTCTCTAGTCGGGGAAACCACTCTTGATACATATCACTTGTGAGATACGACCTTTGCGAATGCGGATTTGCAAATTGTCTTACATTGAGTGGGAGAAATTTTAAAAGGATATGAGAATCGGTTATCGCACCTACACTTGTACGGACAAGTGGGAGTTTGTTGGAGCTTGTGTCCTCCACATGTAGTGTGATAACGTCATTGCACATACCCTTGTACGGACAAGTGGGAGATTGTTGGGGCTGGTGTCCTTGACAATTAAGTACAATGACTTATTAAATCTCTTTAAGGATCACAGGGGCATACTTCAGTATTATTACCAGTTGATCCACGTTTATCAATAACGGTTGGCTTGCTAGATAAGTTTGACGTTATTGTCATACGGATGGCGGTGATCAACTGGTCCCTATACGTCACACCTATAGGACACGTTTGAGAGATGTGAAGGTATGAAAATACAATCACATTTATGCCGGATACGACTAAACAGTTAGTCAGAGGTATTGACTATTAAATTAGTCAATAAGATGTTGAGATTATTATTTAATACGGATTAAATAATTTTAGCTAATACGGATTACATGATTAATTCGTAAAATTAAATATAAACGGTTATATTTGATTAAATATTAATTTCGCGTATTAATATAAACAGTTATATTAATTTGGGTAATTATACAATATCGTAATTTTATCAGACCATTATTAATACATCGACTGCATTAATATCTGATAACATGTATACGATTTATAAATAAAACCCGCGAATAATATTTAGCTAATCGGGTCGAATCATGCAAAGGAATAAGGTAAGAGTGGAAAAAGCCCACTCTTACCCCATACCCATTCGGCCGGCCGACCTAGGGCTACATAAGGAGAGTCCTTCTCCATATGTCAGGCACTCTTGGTTAACTGTTGAATCATAATTCTGATAATTAGGGTTTTGAGAGCATTCTTCTCCCAAAACTCAGATCTCACATCTAAAACCTCAATAACTCTCCCCATATTGCAAGGCAATTGGAGAGCCTTTCTAGCATACGCGGCATCATCTCAAACAAAGTCTTGGGTGCAAGTTATAGGAGGGAATTTGTGTTAATTCCTGTTCTTAGGCCTTTCGCACAAGGACTAAAGGTTGTACTTTATTCATGTTTTTATTTATCTTATGAC
Organism: Silene conica; assembly: GCA_029255685.2. Taxonomy (NCBI): domain Eukaryota; kingdom Viridiplantae; phylum Streptophyta; class Magnoliopsida; order Caryophyllales; family Caryophyllaceae; genus Silene; species Silene conica. The sequence continues at coordinate 51,028,045 of CM055316.2, forward strand.
TATAATCACAACTGTAATTTTCATTATAATCCTGCAAGTTTAGGGCGAATACGTGCTTTATTCCCCACAACTATTACACAGGTTACTCAAGTTCTTTACTCGTACACTTTGGAATATATACATATTGTAGGAAATATAGTATATTTCATAATAAGATTAATCGTATTAATGTCATAAGGAAAGATTATATCAAAATTAACTTTAATATGAATGTTATAATAGTAATTAAATCAATATAAGAAGGTAAGAAATAACCTTGGGTCCTTTACTATTAGCCTAAGAACAACCTAGTATAATAGATTTCAAGGCAGAAATCCTCCTACCAATTGCACCCAAGATGATCCAAGAATATGCCTTGCTCGAATTTTGTATATGCTAGACAAAAACCGAACGCCTCTCCTTTCCCTTATATTCACCCGAATTAACCCTTACTAATTACGGTCAATGTCAAGTCTTTATACAAGGAGGAAATAATATTGTGAGAATGCAAACAAGAGTAGGACTCTTGTTTGGCACGAGTCCACACGGTCAAAACAACAACTACCATAACCGAATTTCCCATAAAATAATAAAACTACTTTTATTAATTATTGGAAGATATTATTTTTGAAGTTGTTTATTTATATATTAATAATATATGGACCTAAATTTCGGTGCACTTGGAAAAATGATTTTCCGAGACTTATCCAATATTATAATTTAACATATATAAATATGACAAGAGAATATAATTAATTATCGTATAATCAATTTATTTTAATATCGTATATTAAAACTTATATTACTAATAAATATAAAATTTATATTTATTTAGAATTAACATTTTAATTCATTTCTCCTAATAATGATTTAATCATATTAAATAATTAATCGTATTATTTCCATGACTAATATTTAGTCAATTTATGCATCTATATAATATATCAGTATATAATCACATTTCTTGGAATCATCTTATAGGTGTGACCGATAGGGACCAACTAATCACCGCCATCAGTATGACAGTAACGTCAAACTTGTAGCAAAGCCAATTGTTACTGATTTACGTTAATTAGTTGATAAATATACAAAGTATCCCTTTGTGATCCTGTAAGAGATTTAGATTTTAGTCGCACTAACTGTGGAGGACACATGCTCCAACAATCTCCCACTTATCCGACAAGTGTTTATGCGATTACCGATTCTCATATCCACATAATCTCCCACTCAATGTAAGACTATTTGCAAAGCCGCGCTTCGCAAGGTCGTACCTCAAAAGTGATCTATATCGAGAGTGGTTTCCCAGATTAGAGAGTAACAGTACTGATATATGAATGTATCTACCATAGATAGTATCCGAGCATGGTCATGCATTTCAGTCACTACTCCTCGAGTGGCCCTGAGATATAAATAAACCTGATAAAGGCTGGATATTTTCCTTAACTCGAATATTGCCAATGAAAGCACAGTATGGAATGACTCAGAAAAAGTCTACTCAGCCTCAGTTACGGAATGACCACAAGACAGAAACCAAAGTTACCCAAAACTGCCTTTATCTCAAGAAACAGTCGATAGTCAAAAGAATCGACTCTAGGAACACGATGGACGTCCTATCCACGGCAAGGCTCTAATGTCTGTACATTTATGACTCAATTTAGTGGTCATGGTGTCCTACGAGGTATAATATAGCACGAGGTATTATATAGCTCGCATATGTGATTGGTTAAGTCAATAGTTTGACCTTATGGCTAATTGAACCTACCATCAATCACCTCACAATATAACCACCTGAGTTATCAGCTCATAATGGTGATTATTGGACATAACATATATAATGTATTTCAGTTCACTTTGTGTTGTTCAATATTGTCGTACAATCCACATGAAACACAAAATATAAATTCGATGAACCTTATTAATATAAATGAAATAGATACATGTCCAATCCATAAATAACTAATATAACTCAGGAACATGACTTATCCCCATTGAGATTATGTGCCCTTCATGATTACTTTCCTGAGTACGTCTCTAGATTTGTTACTAGACTTAGGGTTCTTAGCCAGGAAGATGGCACCACTATTATCACAGTAAAGGGTGATTGCTTAATTCGAACAAGGAACTACTTTTAGTCCTTGTATGAATTGACGCATCGATATAGCTTCCTTTGCAGCTTCAGAAGCTGCAATGTACTCAGATTCGGTTGTAGAATCTGTTGTTACTAATTGTTTGGAACTCTTTCAACTGACTGCCGCACCATTTAGAGTGAAAACAAATCCAGATTGGGATTTCGAATCGTCCCGGTCTGTCTGGAAACTATCATCTGTGTAACCCTTAGCGCAAAGCTCTGTGTTTCCTCCGTATACCAAGACCTAATCTTTAGTCCTTTCATAAGTACTTAAGAATGTTCTTTACGGCCATCCAGTGACTTTCACCTGGAGTACACTGGTATCGACTCGTCATACTAAGTGCATATGCAACGTCTGGACGTATGCACATCATAACATACACGATCGATCCTACTGCAAATGCATAAGGAATACGACTCGTGCGCTCTATCTCTTCCAGTGTTTAAGGTGACTGAGTCTTACTTAGATGCACCCCATGAACCATCAGAAGGTACCCCTTCTTAGAGTTTGTCATGCTGAACCTGTCAAGAATCTTATCAATATAAGACTCCTGACTTAATGCTACCATCCTTTTAGATCTATCTCTCTAGATCTGGATGCCAAGAATCTTCTGTGCCTCACCCAGATCCTTCATTTGGAAATGGTTCTGTAACCATACTTTAACCGAAGAGAGCATGGGAATGTCGTTTCCAGTCAAGAGTATGTCATCTACATACAAAATTAGGAACGCAATTTTACTCCCACTTGACTTGATATATAAACATGGTTCCTCGACACTGCGTTCGAAACCATTCTCTTTTATCACCTTGTCAAAGCGATGATTCCAACTCCTTGAAGCTTGCTTAAGTCCATAAATGGAACGCTTAAGCTTTCAAACTTTCTTAGGATTTTTAGGATCGATAAAACCTTAGGGTTATATCATATACAATTCCTCTTCCAAATAACTGTTTTTACATCCATTTGCCATATCTCATAGTCATGAAATGCAGCAATCGCTAAGATAATCCGGATAAATCTGAGCATGACAACAGGTGAAAACATCTCATCATAGTGCAACTCTTGCACTTGAGTGAAACCTTAGGCAACAAGTCGCACTTTGTAGGTATCGGGTTGTCCATCTATTGAATGCTTTATCTTATAAAGCCACTTGCACTGAAGGGGTCTTACCTTATCAGGTAAGTCAACCAAATCCCATACATCATTCTCGTACATGGAATCTATCTTGGACTGCATGGCTTTAAGCCATAGCTTTGAGTCAGAACAGGTCATAGCACCTTTAAAGGTAGCGGGTGCATTACTTTCCAAGAGTAATATTTCTTCTCTACCTGACTCCTCGATCATACCAATGTATTGGTCTGGAAGGTGATAAGCTTTTCCCGTCCTTCTAGGCTCCCGAGGAATAGAAACCGTAAGAGAGGTGGAGGGACAACTACCTCAATCACCTGATCGGTTATTGGTTCTTGGACTTCAGATAAATCGAAAGTTCTACTACTTTGTTTGTTCGAGAGAAACTCTTTATCTAAGAACTTCATTCGCACTTGCCGCAACAAAAACTCGGTGTTCGGTGGGCGAATAAAAGTAGTGACCAAATATTCCTTTCGGATAACCTACAAAGTAAGTCTTGAACGATCGCGGACCTAGCTTGTTTTCGTGCCACCACTTGACATAAGCTTCACAGCCCCAAACCCGAATAAAGGACAAGTCCAGAACCTTTCCTTTCCATATCTCTTATGGGGTCTTTTCTGCAGCTTTAGTCGGACTTCGGTTTAGTATTAAAGCTGCTGATTGAAGAGAAAATCCCCATAATGAATCTGGTACAACAGTGTGACTCATCATGGATCGAACCATATCCAATAAGGTTCGATTTCTCTGTTCGGACACACCATTCAATTGCGGTGTTCCAGGTGGAGTTAAATGTGATACAATGACACGGTCTTTTAGGTGTTGATCAAAGTCAGTCGAAAGATATTCGTCACCACGGTCTGAACGAAGTGCTTTTAGCTTTCTATCCAATTGGTTCTCAACCTTGTTTTGGAATTCCTTGAACTTTTCGAAAGATTCACTTTTATGTTTCATTAGGTAGACATACCCGTATTTACTCAAATCATCTGTAAAAGTGATGAAGTATCTATATTCGTCTCTAGATGTGATGGACATAGGCCCACATACATCGGTATGTATGAGTCCTAGGAGATCACTAGCTCGCATTCCAATACCTCTAAAGGAAATACGAGTCATTTTTCCTATGAGACATGATTCAGACATACCAAATGATTCATATTCAAATGGTGAGATTGTCCCATTCTTAATGAGTTTCTTTACGTGTTTCTCATTTATATGTCGCATATGACAATGTCATAAATATGTTTGATCTTTCTCACCTACCTTGATCCTTTTATTATTCACGTGATGAAGTTCAGTTGTTTGATCTAAAACATAAATGTCATTTATGGAAACTGCTTTGCCATAAATCATATTATTTAACGAAAAAAAACAACAATTGTTCTTAATATATTAAATTCGAAACCTTCCATATCTAACATGGATACAGATAAAATGTTTTTAGATAACGATGGAACAAAATAACAATTATTTAATTGCAAAATAAATCCACTAGGGAGTTTAAGTGCATAAGTGACAACGGCAACAGTAGCAACTCGTGATCCATTTCCAACTCGAAGATCAATCTCGCTTTTTGTTAGACGTCGTACCCAAGTTGCAGAATTAGCGTGATTGATTTCAATCCCCTGTGAATGATTACACAAGTTGGAACCACAACCAGTATCAAATACCCAAGTTGCAGAATTAGCGTGATTGATTTCAATCATGTGAATAACTGAAGCTACACATGTAGGCGTCACACGTCCGATTTTAATATCCTCAAGGTATTTGGGGCAGTTCCTCCTCCAATGGCCAAACTGGTGGCAATAGTGGCACTGTATATCGTTCCCTTGCTCTTAGTCTTGCTCTTTGATTTACTGGTCTCACTATGCCTAATCTTTGCTTTTAACTAGCCCGAGCGCTTAAAAGATGGCTTCTTAACATTTAAGTCAGTTGGAGCATTTCCCTTTCCTTTTGACTTGATCATTAGGACATCCTGATTTTGGCTCCCACTCAAAATAAGATCCTTCTCTGCTTGCACGAGTAGAGAGTGGAGCTCATGAAGACTTTTCTTCATGTCGTTCATATAGTAGTCACCCTAAATTGAGTAAACCTACATGAAGAGAGTGGAAGATGCAGTCAATGATGATATCCTCATTGATCTTGCACTGTAATTCCTCCAATTTTTTTATATTCTCAATCATATTGAGAATGTGTGGGCTAACAGATTGGCCCTTTTGGAGTTTCGCCTCAAAGAAACGAACAGCGGAGCTTGCGAGAATTCGTTACTTTGGGTGGTGAAAATCTTATTTGCACCTTGAGAAATGAAGCGGTGTTGCAAATTGGATTCCATTGCATAAATCAAGACGTTCTTAATCGCACCGGCCTCACGAGCGAACTCATCGTATGCATTAGCTCAATTAAATACTTGAGCTCAATTAAATACTTGAGCTTGCCATCTGCGACGGCAGCATTCCGTAATGATGCCTCCCAATCAGCAAAGTTGCTCTCATCATTTTTAAGTCGAATGGGTTGATTAATATGGTCCATAAATGATCGGAGCCATGATTCACGGGTGAGTGTAGCAGAGGGTCCAGTATTAACGTCACGGTCAGTCATTTTAACAAAAGTTTATAATTATCTACAATACGAAAAGAAGATAGTAAGTAAAAAACATCGTATAACTGAAGTCAATGTTAATGGTTTTAACAATGACTTAAACATTTATGCAATCGACCACTCTCAATTGGATTACATAAACGATCCCAAGACCCAACTTCTCCAAATTGGTAAGCTAACCACTTAGCTAGTTCTACCTTAGAACTCTCGATCGATAAATTTCTCAAATTTATCTCATAGTCCATTATAATTTAACACTATTTTTAATAATAACGTAGAGTTCAACTTAATCAATATGCACTACTTACCCAAGGTACAAGGGGTCCATACAGAGAGTAATATGTTCAATATGCCCACCGACGTACAAGAGATTCATAGTCAATTGATCTAAAAAGACTAACCTCAATTTTTAATTAAGAGAGAGATCTCATCATTTATTTTAGATTCATTTTAAGTGAACAAAAATATAAGTGAATAAATGACGGCTAAATTGACATCGTATGTCACATGAAATCACGTTTTATATACTATATGATCCAATTTCATGCAATTTTAGGTGGTTTGCTTTAGGCGGAATATGATGATATGCAACAATTTTAAACATGCGATGAATAAACAAGCGAAGAAGAAAAAAACAAAATAATAAAATCCTAGTGTGGCTTATCAACCTAGAGATTACAACTTTGAAATCCAATCACATTTGAACCGGTGGCTTACTTTTTCTAAGTAATGGGGAAAATGACCGATACATGCCACTGAGAGACTCTACTTAGACAATACGAAGATGGGTTGTCAAGAACGTAGAGGAGTTAAGATGGGCAGTTGGTCAGATCTATTTGCGATAGTGTGAGCATACTAAGAGAAATTAAGGAGTGCACCCTACATGTATTGTACAATCAAAGCGTCTTGCTTGTGACGGACACCCGTCATAAGCTAAAAACGAATAATGCCGTCTCATAATAAAGCAAGTGGAAGGACAAGAGAGGAGGAAATAATAATAACATACATGTTAGAATTTTGAAATACAAACATTAAAATATGCCAAAACCCACATAAACGTTATTTTTTTGAAAAAATAATGTCGCAAGTCCCCTTCGGGAACTTGCAGCTGCGTATATCACGTCGAAATAATAAATTTGAAAAAACAAATCGTCCCAATCGGACACTCCGGGAGCAAGTTACGGCCTGTCGAAGACACGGAGGCGTGACGGGATAATGAGATGACGACCGGAACTCAGTTTATGTTGAACAGAGGGGAAATGAGGTGATATAAGCAAATTTGTGATGAAAGTGTATGGGTGCGATCATACCAGCACTAATGCACCGGATCCCATCAGAACTCCGCAGTTAAGCGTGCTTGGGCGAGAGTAGTACTAGGATGGGTGACCTCCTGGGAAGGCCTCGTGTTGCACCCCTTTTTTTTCTAAATTTCGTTTTTCCTTTGATTTTTTTTTTTAATTTTCGTGTTATTAGCGAATTAAATGCGTATATCACGTCGAAATAATAAATTTGAAAAAAAAAATCGTCCCAATCGGACACTCCGGGAGCAAGTTACGGCCTGTCGAAGACACGGAGGCGTGACGGGATAATGAGATGACGACCGGAACTCAGTTTATGTTGAACAGAGGGGAAATGAGGTGATATAAGCAAATTTGTGATGAAAGTGTATGGGTGCGATCATACCAGCACTAATGCACCGGATCCCATCAGAACTCCGCAGTTAAGCGTGCTTGGGCGAGAGTAGTACTAGGATGGGTGAGCTCCTGGGAAGGCCTCGTGTTGCACCCCTTTTTTTTCTAAATTTCGTTTTTCCTTTGATTTTTTTTTTTAATTTTCGTGTTATTAGCGAATTAAATGCGTATATCACGTCGAAATAATAAGTTTGAAAAAAAAAATCGTCCCAATCGGACACTCCGGGAGCAAGTTACGGCCTGTCGAAGACACGGAGGCGTGACGGGATAATGAGATGACGACCGGAACTCAGTTTATGTTGAACAGAGGGGAAATGAGGTGATATAAGCAAATTTGTGATGAAAGTGTATGGGTGCGATCATACCAGCACTAATGCACCGGATCCCATCAGAACTCCGCAGTTAAGCGTGCTTGGGCGAGAGTAGTACTAGGATGGGTGAGCTCCTGGGAAGGCCTCGTGTTGCACCCCTTTTTTTTCTAAATTTCGTTTTTCCTTTGATTTTTTTTTTTAATTTTCGTGTTATTAGCGAATTAAATGCGTATATCACGTCGAAATAATAAGTTTGAAAAAAAAAATCGTCCCAATCGGACACTCCGGGAGCAAGTTACGGCCTGTCGAAGACACGGAGGCGTGACGGGATAATGAGATGACGACCGGAACTCAGTTTATGTTGAACAGAGGGGAAATGAGGTGATATAAGCAAATTTGTGATGAAAGTGTATGGGTGCGATCATACCAGCACTAATGCACCGGATCCCATCAGAACTCCGCAGTTAAGCGTGCTTGGGCGAGAGTAGTACTAGGATGGGTGACCTCCTGGGAAGGCCTCGTGTTGCACCCCTTTTTTTTCTAAATTTCGTTTTTCCTTTGATTTTTTTTTTTAATTTTCGTGTTATTAGCGAATTAAATGCGTATATCACGTCGAAATAATAAGTTTGAAAAAAAAAATCGTCCCAATCGGACACTCCGGGAGCAAGTTACGGCCTGTCGAAGACACGGAGGCGTGACGGGATAATGAGATGACGACCGGAACTCAGTTTATGTTGAACAGAGGGGAAATGAGGTGATATAAGCAAATTTGTGATGAAAGTGTATGGGTGCGATCATACCAGCACTAATGCACCGGATCCCATCAGAACTCCGCAGTTAAGCGTGCTTGGGCGAGAGTAGTACTAGGATGGGTGACCTCCTGGGAAGGCCTCGTGTTGCACCCCTTTTTTTTCTAAATTTCGTTTTTCCTTTGATTTTTTTTTTTTAATTTTCGTGTTATTAGCGAATTAAATGCGTATATCACGTCGAAATAATAAGTTTGAAAAAAAAAATCGTCCCAATCGGACACTCCGGGAGCAAGTTACGGCCTGTCGAAGACACGGAGGCGTGACGGGATAATGAGATGACGACCGGAACTCAGTTTATGTTGAACAGAGGGGAAATGAGGTGATATAAGCAAATTTGTGATGAAAGTGTATGGGTGCGATCATACCAGCACTAATGCACCGGATCCCATCAGAAACTCCGCAGTTAAGCGTGCTTGGGCGAGAGTAGTACTAGGATGGGTGACCTCCTGGGAAGGCCTCGTGTTGCACCCCTTTTTTTTTCTAAATTTCGTTTTTTCCTTTGATTTTTTTTTTTTAATTTTCGTGTTATTAGCGAATTAAATGCGTATATCACGTCGAAATAATAAATTTGAAAAAAAAAAATCGTCCCAATCGGACACTCCGGGAGCAAGTTACGGCCTGTCGAAGACACGGAGGCGTGACGGGATAATGAGATGACGACCGGAACTCAGTTTATGTTGAACAGAGGGGAAATGAGGTGATATAAGCAAATTTGTGATGAAAGTGTATGGGTGCGATCATACCAGCACTAATGCACCGGATCCCATCAGAACTCCGCAGTTAAGCGTGCTTGGGCGAGAGTAGTACTAGGATGGGTGACCTCCTGGGAAGGCCTCGTGTTGCACCCCTTTTTTTTCTAAATTTCGTTTTTCCTTTGATTTTTTTTTTTTTAATTTTCGTGTTATTAGCGAATTAAATGCGTATATCACGTCGAAATAATAAGTTTGAAAAAAAAAAATCGTCCCAATCGGACACTCCGGGAGCAAGTTACGGGCCTGTCGAAGACACGGAGGCGTGACGGGATAATGAGATGACGACCGGAACTCAGTTTATGTTGAACAGAGGGGAAATGAGGTGATATAAGCAAATTTGTGATGAAAGTGTATGGGTGCGATCATACCAGCACTAATGCACCGGATCCCATCAGAACTCCGCAGTTAAGCGTGCTTGGGCGAGAGTAGTACTAGGATGGGTGACCTCCTGGGAAGGCCTCGTGTTTGCACCCCTTTTTTTTCTAAATTTCGTTTTTCCTTTGATTTTTTTTTTTAATTTTCGTGTTATTAGCGAATTAAATGCGTATATCAGCTCGAAATAATAAATTTGAAAAAAAAAAATCGTCCCAATCGGACACTCCGGGAGCAAGTTACGGCCTGTCGAAGACACGGAGGCGTGACGGGATAATGAGATGACGACCGGAACTCAGTTTATGTTGAACAGAGGGGAAATGAGGTGATATAAGCAAATTTGTGATGAAAGTGTATGGGTGCGATCATACCAGCACTAATGCACCGGATCCCATCAGAACTCCGCAGTTAAGCGTGCTTGGGCGAGAGTAGTACTAGGATGGGTGACCTCCTGGGAAGGCCTCGTGTTGCACCCCTTTTTTTTCTAAATTTCGTTTTTTCCTTTGATTTTTTTTTTTTAATTTTCGTGTTATTAGCGAATTAAATGCGTATATCACGTCGAAATAATAAATTTGAAAAAAAAAAATCGTCCCAATCGGACACTCCGGGAGCAAGTTACGGGCCTGTCGAAGACACGGAGGCGTGACGGGATAATGAGATGACGACCGGAACTCAGTTTATGTTGAACAGAGGGGAAATGAGGTGATATAAGCAAATTTGTGATGAAAGTGTATGGGTGCGATCATACCAGCACTAATGCACCGGATCCCATCAGAACTCCGCAGTTAAGCGTGCTTGGGCGAGAGTAGTACTAGGATGGGTGACCTCCTGGGAAGGCCTCGTGTTGCACCCCTTTTTTTTCTAAATTTCGTTTTTCCTTTGATTTTTTTTTTTTAATTTTCGTGTTTATTAGCGAATTAAATGCGTATATCACGTCGAAATAATAAATTTGAAAAAAAAAAATCGTCCCAATCGGACACTCCGGGAGCAAGTTACGGCCTGTCGAAGACACGAGCGGAGTGACGGGATAATGAGATGACGACCGGAACTCAGTTTATGTTGAACAGAGGGGAAATGAGGTGATATAAGCAAATTTGTGATGAAAGTGTATGGGTGCGATCATACCAGCACTAATGCACCGGATCCCATCAGAACTCCGCAGTTAAGCGTGCTTGGGCGAGAGAGTAGTACTAGGATGGGTGACCTCCTGGGAAGGCCTCGTGTTTGCACCCCTTTTTTTTTTCTAAATTTCGTTTTTTCCTTTGATTTTTTTTTTTTAATTTTCGTGTTATTAGCGAATTAAATGCGTATATCACGTCGAAATAATAAATTTGAAAAAAAAAATCGTCCCAATCGGACACTCCGGGAGCAAGTTACGGCCTGTCGAAGACACGGAGGCGTGACGGGATAATGAGATGACGACCGGAACTCAGTTTATGTTGAACAGAGGGGAAATGAGGTGATATAAGCAAATTTGTGATGAAAGTGTATGGGTGCGATCATACCAGCACTAATGCACCGGATCCCATCAGAACTCCGCAGTTAAGCGTGCCTGGGCGAGAGAGTAGTACTAGGATGGGTGACCTCCTGGGAAGGGCCTCGTGTTGCACCCCTTTTTTTTCTAAATTTCGTTTTTCCTTTGATTTTTTTTTTTAATTTTCGTGTTATTAGCGAATTAAATGCGTATATCACGTCGAAATAATAAATTTGAAAAAAAAAATCGTCCCAATCGGACACTCCGGGAGCAAGTTACGGCCTGTCGAAGACACGGAGGCGTGACGGGGATAATGAGATGACGACCGAACTCAGTTTATGTTGAACAGAGGGGAAATGAGGTGAGATAAGCAAATTTGTGATGAAAGTGTATGGGTGCGATCATACCAGCACTAATGCACCGGATCCCATCAGAACTCCGCAGTTAAGCGTGCTTGGGCGGAGAGTAGTACTAGGATGGGTGACCTCCTGGGAAGGCCTCGTGTTGCACCCCTTTTTTTTTCTAAATTTCGTTTTTCCTTTGATTTTTTTTTTTAATTTTCGTGTTATTAGCGAATTAAATGCGTATATCACGTCGAAATAATAAATTTGAAAAAAAAAAATCGTCCCAATCGGACACTCCGGGAGCAGCAAGTTACGGCCTGTCGAAGACACGGAGGCGTGACGGGGATAATGAGATGACGACCGGAACTCAGTTTATGTTGAACAGAGGGGAAATGAGGGTGATATAAGCAAATTTGTGATGAAAGTGTATGGGTGCGATCATACCAGCACTAATGCACCGGATCCCATCAGAACTCCGCAGTTAAGCGTGCTTGGGCGAGAGTAGTACTAGGATGGGTGACCTCCTGGGAAGGCCTCGTGTTGCACCCCTTTTTTTTCTAAATTTCGTTTTTTCCTTTGATTTTTTTTTTTAATTTTCGTGTTATTAGCGAATTAAATGCGTATATCACGTCGAAATAATAAATTTGAAAAATAAAAATCGTCCCAATCGGACACTCCGGGAGCAAGTTACGGCCTGTCGAAGACACGGAGGCGTGACGGGATAATGAGATGACGACCGGAACTCAGTTTATGTTGAACAGAGGGGAAATGAGGTGATATAAGCAATTTGTGATGAAAGTGTATGGGTGCGATCATACCAGCACTAATGCACCGGGATCCCATCAGAACTCCGCAGTTAAGCGTGCTTGGGCGAGAGTAGTACTAGGATGGGTGACCTCCTGGGAAGGCCTCGTGTTGCACCCCTTTTTTTTCTAAATTTCGTTTTTTCCTTTGATTTTTTTTTTTTAATTTTCGTGTTATTAGCGAATTAAATGCGTATATCACGTCGAAATAATAAATTTTGAAAAAAAAAAAATCGTCCCAATCGGACACTCCGGGAGCAAGTTACGGGCCTGTCGAAGACACGGAGCGGTGACGGGATAATGAGATGACGACCGGAACTCAGTTTATGTTGAACAGAGGGGAAATGAGGTGATATAAGCAAATTTGTGATGAAAGTGTATGGGTGCGATCATACCAGCACTAATGCACCGGATCCCATCAGAACTCCGCAGTTAAGCGTGCTTGGGCGAGAGTAGTACTAGGATGGGTGACCTCCTGGGAAGGCCTCGTGTTGCACCCCTTTTTTTTCTAAATTTCGTTTTTTCCTTTGATTTTTTTTTTTTAATTTGTCGTGTTATTAGCGAATTAAATGCGTATATCACGTCGAAATAATAAATTTGAAAAAAAAAAATCGTCCCAATCGGACACTCCGGGAGCAAGTTACGGCCTGTCGAAGACACGGAGGCGTGACGGGATAATGAGATGACGACCGGAACTCAGTTTATGTTGAACAGAGGGGAAATGAGGTGATATAAGCAAATTTGTGATGAAAGTGTATGGGTGCGATCATACCAGCACTAATGCACCGGATCCCATCAGAACTCCGCAGTTAAGCGTGCTTGGGGCGAGAGTAGTACTAGGATGGGTGACCTCCTGGGAAGGCCTCGTGTTGCACCCCTTTTTTTTCTAAATTTCGTTTTTCCTTTGATTTTTTTTTTTTAATTTTCGTGTTATTAGCGAATTAAATGCGTATATCACGTCGAAATAATAAATTTGAAAAAAAAAATCGTCCCAATCGGACACTCCGGGAGCAAGTTACGGCCTGTCGAAGACACGGAGGCGTGACGGGATAATGAGATGACGACCGGAACTCAGTTTATGTTGAACAGAGGGGAAATGAGGGTGATATAAGCAAATTTGTGATGAAAGTGTATGGGTGCGATCATACCAGCACTAATGCACCGGATCCCATCAGAACTCCGCAGTTAAGCGTGCTTGGGGCGAGAGGTAGTACTAGGATGGGTGACCTCCTGGGAAGGCCTCGTGTTGCACCCCTTTTTTTTTCTAAATTTCGTTTTTCCTTTGATTTTTTTTTTTAATTTTCGTGTTATTAGCGAATTAAATGCGTATATCACGTCGAAATAATAAATTTGAAAAAAAAAAATCGTCCCAATCGGACACTCCGGGAGCAAGTTACGGCCTGTCGAAGACACGGAGGCGTGACGGGATAATGAGATGACGACGGAACTCAGGTTTATGTTGAACAGAGGGGAAATGAGGTGATATAAGCAAATTTGTGATGAAAGTGTATGGGTGCGATCATACCAGCACTAATGCACCGGATCCCATCAGAACTCCGCAGTTAAGCGTGCTTGGGCGAGGAGTAGTACTAGGATGGGTGACCTCCTGGGAAGGCCTCGTGTTGCACCCCTTTTTTTTCTAAATTTCGTTTTTCCTTTGATTTTTTTTTTTTAATTTTCGTGTTATTAGCGAATTAAATGCGTATATCACGTCGAAATAATAAATTTGAAAAAAAAAATCGTCCCAATCGGACACTCCGGGAGCAAGTTACGGCCTGTCGAAGACACGGAGGCGTGACGGGATAATGAGATGACGACCGGAACTCAGTTTATGTTGAACAGAGGGGAAATGAGGTGATATAAGCAAATTTGTGATGAAAGTGTATGGGTGCGATCATACCAGCACTAATGCACCGGATCCCATCAGAACTCCGCAGTTAAGCGTGCTTGGGCGAGGAGAGTAGTACTAGGATGGGTGACCTCCTGGGAAGGCCTCGTGTTGCACCCCTTTTTTTTCTAAATTTCGTTTTTCCTTTGATTTTTTTTTTAATTTTTCGTGTTATTAGCGAATTAAATGCGTATATCACGTCGAAATAATAAATTTGAAAAAAAAAAATCGTCCCAATCGGACACTCCGGGAGCAAGTTACGGCCTGTCGAAGACACGGAGGGCGTGACGAGGATTAGATGACGACCGGAACTCAGTTTATGTTGAACAGAGGGGAAATGAGGTGATATAAGCAAATTTGTGATGAAAGTGTATGGGTGCGATCATACCAGCACTAATGCACCGGATCCCATCAGAACTCCGCAGTTAAGCGTGCTTGGGCGAGAGTAGTACTAGGATGGGTGACCTCCTGGGAAGGCCTCGTGTTGCACCCCTTTTTTTTCTAAATTTCGTTTTTCCTTTGATTTTTTTTTTTAATTTTCGTGTTATTAGCGAATTAAATGCGTATATCACGTCGAAATAATAAATTTGAAAATAAAAAATCGTCCCAATCGGACACTCCGGGAGCAAGTTACGGCCTGTCGAAGACACGGAGGCGTGACGGGATAATGAGATGACGACCGGAACTCAGTTTATGTTGAACAGAGGGGAAATGAGGTGATATAAGCAAATTTGTGATGAAAGTGTATGGGTGCGATCATACCAGCACTAATGCACCGGATCCCATCAGAACTCCGCAGTTAAGCGTGCTTGGGCGAGAGTAGTACTAGGATGGGTGACCTCCTGGGAAGGCCTCGTGTTGCACCCCTTTTTTTTTCTAAATTTCGTTTTTCCTTTGATTTTTTTTTTTAATTTTCGTGTTATTAGCGAATTAAATGCGTATATCACGTCGAAATAATAAATTTGAAAAAAAAAAATCGTCCCAATCGGACACTCCGGGAGCAAGTTACGGCCTGTCGAAGACACGGAGGCGTGACGGGATAATGAGATGACGACCGGAAACTCAGTTTATGTTGAACAGAGGGGAAATGAGGTGATATAAGCAAATTTGTGATGAAAGTGTATGGGGTGCGATCATACCAGCACTAATGCACCGGATCCCATCAGAACTCCGCAGTTAAGCGTGCTTGGGCGAGAGTAGTACTAGGATGGGTGACCTCCTGGGAAGGCCTCGTGTTGCACCCCCTTTTTTTTTCTAAATTTCGTTTTTCCTTTGATTTTTTTTTTTAATTTTCGTGTTATTAGCGAATTAAATGCGTATATCACGTCGAAATAATAAATTTGAAAAAAAAAAATCGTCCCAATCGGACACTCCGGGAGCAAGTTACGGCCTGTCGAAGACACGGAGGCGTGACGGGATAATGAGATGACGACCGGAACTCAGTTTATGTTGAACAGAGGGGAAATGAGGTGATATAAGCAATTTGTGATGAAAGTGTATGGGTGCGATCATACCAGCACTAATGCACCGGATCCCATCAGAACTCCGCAGTTAAGCGTGCTTGGGCGAGAGTAGTACTAGGATGGGTGACCTCCTGGGAAGGCCTCGTGTTGCACCCCTTTTTTTTCTAAATTTCGTTTTTCCTTTGATTTTTTTTTTTAATTTTCGTGTTATTAGCGAATTAAATGCGTATATCACGTCGAAATAATAAATTTGAAAAAAAAAAATCGTCCCAAGCGGACACTCCGGGAGCAAGTTACGGCCTGTCGAAGACACGAGGCGTGACGGATAATGAGATGACGACCGGAACTCAGTTTATGTTGAACAGAGGGGAAATGAGGTGATATAAGCAAATTTGTGATGAAAGTGTATGGGTGCGATCATACCAGCACTAATGCACCGGATCCCATCAGAACTCCGCAGTTAAGCGTGCTTGGGCGAGAGGTAGTACTAGGATGGGTGAGCTCCTGGGAAGGCCTCGTGTTGCACCACTTTTTTTTCTAAATTTCGTTTTTCCTTTGATTTTTTTTTTTTAATTTTCGTGTTAT